>JAJTUV010000114.1:0-635000 GCA_021653895.1 Mastomys natalensis | reverse complement strand
GTGGCATGGTAGCTGACGCCCCCTCCCTTTCCCAGTCGGTGCCCATCATCTCACACTCCCGCTGGCTGCTGAAGCAGGGTGAGCTGCAGCAGATGTCCGGCCCCAAGACCTCCCGTACCCTGCGGACCAAGAAGCTCTTCAGAGAAATTTACCTCTTCCTCTTCAATGACCTGCTGGTGATCTGCCGGCAGATCCCTGGGTGAGCCTGGCACTGTCGGGCACTGGAGAGGGCCCAGCCAAAGTTTGACCACAGTGGGAGATACTGAGGCAGCAGTGTAGCTGTCGTTAGGGTCAGGTTTTCAAAGGCCTGCTCTGCTCTTGCCCAGCTCTAGGCCACGATGGAACCTCCCTGAATGAGCCTCAGTTTCCCACCTGCAAATGTGGAAAGCCTGCACAGTGTCTGACACTGAGCTCAGTAAAGTGGCCACTTCTCTGCCACAACCAGGGGACAGGCGTGCTGGGATTTCCCAGGGTGGGTAAAAAATGGCTAGGGCCACATGCTGGTTCTTCCAGCCAGCCAAAAGATTCTCCTGACAGCAACATGTCCACTCTGCCTCCCTTGTTCCCCAGAGACAAGTACCAGGTATTTGATTCAGCCCCGAGGGGCCTGCTGCGAGTGGAGGAGCTGGAGGACCAGGGCCAAACACTGGCTAATGTGTTCATCCTGAGGCTGCTGGAAAATGCAGATGACCGGGAGGCCACCTATATGCTGAAGGCATCCTCCCAGTGAGTGTCCAGTGCTGTGAGCCACACCCAGCCCCACACATAGGCTTATCTTTGCCATAGGTAAAACAGGGCTCAGTAGGAGGCTGGCTTCTCACTACTCTGCATGACTCCTTCCCGTGGGGACTCTGGTAGAGGCTTTTGCAGGCTCTTCATGTTGGGGTGTGGATGGCATGGGATGACTGTACACGCCTGGGCTCTTGTGTGCAAGAAAGCAAGTCCTTTATTCTCCCATGACTGAGCAGCCAGGACAGCTGCTCCATAGCCCCAAGCAGTTGGGAAATACACAAGATAGGAGGAATTGCTTTGTGGACCACAGAGCCCTGGCTTTCTCCTGATCTTCCTAACCAGCTCTCTCTCCCTCCTCAGTGCTCAGCTGCCCCTTACCACACCCACCAGGAGCTGTTCCCTCCCCTGCTGAAACCCCTAGTTCACAGGGATTAACAGGAGGTGATATTAACTTTCCCAGCTTTGCCACAGCTGAGAGACTGTGGCTTCACTGTAACACGCCTTTGAGAGCTAGCAGCTTGCAGGACCTCATGGATGGCTCCTCACACTGTCAGACTTCAAACCCCTGGATAATCGAGCTATCCTGGTGTTAGCAAGAGCCAGGCTTAGAATGTACCTGGCCTGGAGGCCTAAGTTCACACCATCGGGCAGAGTTAGTTGGCTCTGCAGTTGGGCACTTCTGTCCCCTTCCTATGCAGGAGCGAGATGAAGCGTTGGATGACTTCACTGGCCCCCAATAGGAGGACCAAGTTTGTATCCTTCACATCTCGGCTGTTGGGTGAGTCCTTGACTTGGAAAGGAGGCTCTAGGTTCACTTTGACTAGGATTTACTGGGCATCAGCCTCAGGGTTCCTTGGCAGTTGGTGGGAAGGTACTTCTGCTCCACAGAAGTCCATCCTGGTACCAAGCTTAGTACCCCTGTACACTGGATGGTTAAGAAAGAAATGGAAATTCCATTCTAAGAGTCAGGTGGCAGAATCCTGGACCCAAACTCTAGTGTTCTTTTGGGTTTTCCAGTTGTCTATAACTCACAGAAACTCTAAAGGAACATACACTTATGTTGGTGTATCTGCCTTGTGAAGAAGTTACTGTACCAGCCTGCTGGCTTGTCCTCACCCCAAACAGCTCACAGGGTCACACCTAAGAACAAGAGGTTCCTTTTGTCTTCTAGGCTGAGAGCTCCGTCACGGCTAGTGAATCTCTTCCTCCCTTCCCAGAATTCCCTATAGTCTAGTGAGGCCTCCCTGGGCTGTGACCTCCTCCGTCTCAGAGGACACCTTTCTTACTGTTGTGCAGTCCCAGGTCCTGTTTTAGATAGGATTCAGCCACCTGTTGTTGGCAGAATTGTCCCTGGCACCACTGCCTGGTTGTGGACCAGGGTGGAACCCATGGTGGGGACACAGCATACCACTCTCCTCCCTCCTGCAGACTGTCCCCAGGTCCAGTGTGTGCACCCATATGTGGCCCAGCAGCCCGATGAGCTGACACTGGAATTGGCAGATATCCTGAACATCCTGGAGAAGACAGAGGATGGTGAGCCCCCATCTTAGCCAGCCACAGGAGAAAGGACTATAGCCTAGATGTAGGGCTACATGGGGCAGTTAGCAGGTGGGCGGGCAGTGCCCCTCATTCTTGCTGGTGCTGAAACTATTCTGCCTGAGCACTTGGCCCAGTATTCATTGACATGTCCTCAGACTTCTGAGCCTTCCTTCCATTCCTATGAACTGTGAGGCTCTGTTCCCTCACAGCAGGCCTAGCAGGTGGTTCTCTGTCTCCTTCCCAGCCTTGGCTATGGCCTCTCTAGGAGGGAGTGTGACCCTTGACCTCAATCTTGACCACAAGCTTCTGGGGATGTCTGTGACCACCAGGTCAAGAAGCCCTGCTTCTGCCCATCCTGTGGATGGCAGGCAGAATTAGCTCCAACTGGAGTTTTTCTGTAGCCTCTGCCCAACTTAACTCCAGCCCCCTTTCTTGTTCCATAATTTCCACTTCTGTGTATTAACTATTCCTGATCAAAATCCCAGGTGTAGCTGGGTATGATGGCACACACCTGTAATTCCACCATTCAGGAGGCAAAGGCAGGGGATCCCTGAAATTTTATGGTGGCCTAGGCACACTGTGAGAACTTAGTGTCATAACAACAGAGACAATCAAAATACCTGAGAACAAAGGCCCTCCTCTTCCTCCCCTTTGTCCTGAGTCATGGTTGGAAAACCAGGTGATCTCCTCAGGCTCTCTCTGTGGGTCCCAGGGCCCCCCCTGTCCTTTCTACAACATAGTACACTGCCTCACACCCATGCCAAGGTGGCCTAAAGAATGCTGGGTAGGACAGGCCATTTAACAAGCCTGGCAAAGACCTCTAGGAGAGGGAGACAGTAGAGAAAAGAGATCAGAGCACTTGGGGATTCGGGGTCTCCCCAGTTTATAGTGGCCACCTCACAGCAACCACTTGGCTCTCCAAGTGAGATTCTGAGAATACGCCCAATAAGAGGGTGAGTTCACTGTCTAGGTTTGCTAAGTCAGTGGTCTGCTATCTCCTACATTGGTCTCTTAAATGCCTCTTTTAAGAGTGGCCCTTCAAGTCTCCTGTCCTGGTATGGGGTAGCCTGGCAAGGTTCAAAATAGGCTCCCACTCATGGGAGAGCCTGCAGCCTGGTTCTTTACACTCCATGTGCTTCCTAGCACACAGTAGGGGCAATCTAAGCTTAGGTGGGATACCAAGCCACTGCCCTTTGGAAATGCTGAACTCCTGAGGATGGCTCAATCCTTGCTCCCCATACAGAGGGGAACCCTAGCCAAGAGGAAGTCCCAGTCTCGCCTCCCCCTCCCCCTGCCCCTGTAGAGCTCCTGACCCTACTGACTTCTTTGCAGGGTGGATCTTTGGTGAGCGACTGCATGACCAGGAGAGAGGCTGGTTCCCCAGTTCCATGACAGAGGAGATCCTGAACCCCAAGATCCGCTCCCAGAACCTCAAGGAATGTTTCCGAGTACATAAGATGGAGGACCCCCAGCGCAGCCAGAATAAGGACCGGAGGAAGTTGGGCAGCCGGAATCGGCAATGAACTTCCCCAGCTCAGGCTCCAGCCTGAAGGAGGGGTGTGGGCAGGGGTGGGGAGCAGGCCCAGCAGAGATACCTGTCAGATTCAGAGGGTCTTAGGGAGGAATGTCAGTGCCTTCCCAGGCAGCAGGAGTGGCTTGGGCCTGTTCTGTCCCTGCCCACGCAGTGGAAGCATTAGTGTCCTGGCCACTCACTTGCTTACACACTGGCGAAAGGCTAAGTACTTAGGCAGTATTATACCACCTCCCTCCAGCCTCTCAGAGGTAGAAGAGGGCAGGCATGCTCCAGAGACCTTCCAGGGACTGGAAGAGGCCCACACAAGGGTCCCTGGCAGCAGGCAGGTGGAAGGTAACCACTGTCAGGATCCCCTGAACTGCACGTGTCCTTCCCTACTTTGGAAGCTGAGTCTCCCAGGCATACTGATGGGCCGCCTCTGCCCAAGGGAGCCTGGTGAGCAGTGCCTCTGCCTGCCCGTCCCCGTGCCTCTGCCAGCCTCTCTTGCACGGCCAAGCCCTGCCCTCAGCAGGCCTCCCAGAGCTTAGCTGAAGGTTCGTGCCACCTCTAGCTCCTTGAAGGGCTTGATGTCACTTGTGTCTCCCGCCCCTGAAGGAGCCCAGGTGTTTTGCCAAATGAATTGGTCACTGCATCCTTTATGGTCATGGTTTTGAGAAAAGCAAATATCATTTTTGGCTGCATTAAAAGAAGCATCCTGTATAAAACAAGTGGTAGAGACCTATTCTTTATTGCCCTGATGTGCACAGCAACCAGACATTTGGTTCTGGATTGGAAGGGAAGAGCAGTCTTTCAGGCCAATAAGAGAAGCCCTTTCCCAAGGAAGGGCTGCAGGCGCTTCCTGAGGGAGCAGCCAACATCCGGTCTCAGGATGGAAATGGATTTGGGCCTCTACTTATGGAGGGACTCAGGAAAGGAGTCTCTGAGGGGATGGAGGACTCCTGCTGCAGCATGAGCACCTGGTTACAAGGCCACTGAGGCCTCAGGTTTCAATAAGCAGTGGTCCTTTAGGGGATGTGACTTCAGGCTGGGATCCAGACTTCCTACCTGATCCAGACACTGGCCACAGATGTTCCTTGGTCAGCTGGTTCCTCAGTGAACTGCTGTTCCCACCAGGCCTGCCTGCACAGGCACCCTCATTTATCCGTTTCTTTCCCAGAATGTCCATCCCATTAATGTCCCAGGAAACTGTCCAAGGCACTGGGCATCTGCCAGATGTTCTGCATCGGAACAGGCTCTTTGTTTGTTTTGTTTCTTGAGACCATCTTCCAGTCGAGCCCAGATTGGCCTTAAACTCCCACCTCAGTCTCCTAAGTACTGGCATTGCAGGCATGTACTGCATTCCTGACCCAGAACAGGCCTGTTCAAACTACTGGACTTTATAGTATCGTCCCACAGATCACAGCCCAGCCTTAAGCATCCCTGAAAGGATATGACAACTTGCCACATTGCAACCAGAGGGCCACAGCTCTTACCCTGGCTTACCCAGCCCCCCCCCCCCCATTCTATCCCAGGGTGCTCCCCAACTTCTGGGTCAGCTGGAAAAAGAACAGCCCCCAGGGAGAGCATATACAATAACCCAAGCCCCAAGAGTATGAATGGTTGGAGTCAGGAAAATTCTGACCCCTGGGTGGAGGGGTGAAAACACAAGGGTTGGAGTTCTGAATTAGGAAATAGACCCTCCTGCCCTAGTTAAGGTCAAAAGCTTTTACCACCCTATCCGATATCAGTCCTTCTAGAGCTGATCTCTCCTAATAGGGTTGAACCTGAGCCAAGCTCTCCAGCTCCCTTCCTCTCCCCCAGTCACACTAGGCAGAAGCGCTTGGGGCCAGGAGTAGGGGGTAGCGGTGGGTGGGGAGGGGCCCTCAGGCACACTGCAGCGGGGGCACACTGAGTGGTACTTAGCAGACACCTGCGCTCTGGCGCCCTGTATTCACTCAGGGCACAATACATACACGTGGCCACTCGTACACATGTTCCCTGCCTGGAGCTTTCCACCCACGATCCCAGGCACGCGGCGTGGCCCAGCAATACGCCCCCGTCCAGGTTCGCACGCGGCTGCACCTGCACACGGGCTCGCACATGCGGGGATACGGAGGGAACAAAGGAGAGCACAAGGTGCAGAGTCGCCGCGGACGGGCCTGCGCGGCTCCTTTATTGACTTCAAGAAGCAGAAAACTTCCTTAGCGCGACAACCACGAGAGCCAGCACCACGCAGGTAGCCAGCAGGGCGGCGATCACGATGGCTGCAATAGCGCCTGGTCCAAGCGATCCTGTGAAGGACAGAGGACTACGTTACCCTCCCCCTCCTAAATCCAGCCCAGACCTGGCCTTTCAGGCCTTCCTTCCCTCTCATCGTCTTCCCTCCCCTCTCCCTGCTCCGCCCTGGCCCTACCTCCGTCCTGGTCCAGCCTTGCCGGAGGGGTGCTGTCTTCTGGTGCTGGAGCGGACGTAGGGAATGGAGGGCCAGAGACAGCAAATTCCTGGTTGTGGCTAGTGCTCTCCAGGGGACCTTCACCCGAGGGCAATTCAATAGGCTCGTTCCACAGGGTGGGATCGGGCTCCTGGGGACTCTCCGCTACAAAGTCAAAATTAGACAGTAGAGCTCAGGTAGTCTGTGGGGAGGGATGCCAACTCTCCCCATCAGATCACCTGGCTGGGAAATTCACTTGAGTTTGGAAAAACATCCACATGTGACCCAAAACACCTATTGAGCATTGAAGCCAGAGGGTAGATTGATTGATAGGGATGGAGAGCCAGGGACAGTTGCAAAAAAAAAAAAAAAAACCGTGGATTGCTCTGTCCCCCAGGGCAGACACAGCCCAGCCATCACATGGGGCAAAAGCTGAGAGTCAAGGACCTTTGAGGGTACCACCACTCAGGCAAAGGCTAGGAGAAGCCAGCCATAGGCTCAAATCAGGAGGCCTCTAGCAACCCCTCCCTCAATCCATGACAGTATACTGCTGCTTGCAGGAAGTGAGGGAACAGATGAAGGGGATGCAGCCAGCAAAGGGAGGCTTCCTATACTCCATCAGTCTTAGCCTGCACGCCCTGAACAGTCTTCAGCATCTGGGGCTGGGAGTCAGCATGGTTTGGGGTACCCAGGGATCCCAGAATGAAGGAAAAGACAGTAAACACAGGATGGATACTAGTCCCATGGCCTGATGTTTTCCCCTAAACACACACCACTCTAAGAAGCCCAGCCTGTGAAACCTAGAGCACCACACGCTGGGCCAATGTCTTCACCAAGACAAGTTCCAGACCAGGCTGATCAGCAGACTCTAAGATCCCTTTAGCCTCAGGCATCTCAGCTGGTCCCTGCCCAAGCCTTGATTTTATCTGGGAAGGAAAGGGATCCAGGGGCACCCAGTCCCAAGCAGGTTCCATACAGAGACCCAATGGATATCATTCTATCACCTAATTAAATCTAGCTGCCTGTGGCATGGGGATCATTTTATCCCCAATCAGAGAAAAGAGGTCAAGGCTCAGGTTAGGTGGAGACAGCCATGGTGAGGTGGTCCAAAGCCCTGGACAGGCTGGTGATGGCTATGTCTCCCTAGGGACCTCCAGTAAAGCTGCACCTCTCTTACTATTCCAGCCACAATCTGCAGGTCCAGGGACTCCTTTGAGCTAAGGGCATCTTTGGGTGCCTCTGTCCCTCTGTGGACAGTCTCAGAATAAGGATTGCTCAGGGTAGACCCAAGGGACTGAAATGTTCCTGCTCATGGTTCCCCCCACCCCCAGGGCAAACAGGACATACAGTCAAAGCCTGACTCTGGTCAGTCTCAAAATAACCAAGCCCTTCAAAAAGCGCCAAGGTCTGGAAAGGAGGAAGAAGCGTGAAGCTTTGTTCTGGACCAGGACAGGGCGGGGTCTTGTGTCCTGTCAGAGACTCTGGGTAAGGCTGGTAAGTACAGTTCTGGAGTTCCCGTCCCAGTTTGAAGCTACATTCTGGTTGGGAAAGAGAGTGTCCTTGTTCTTAAACTCAACAACAGAGGCTAAATGATGTGGGCAACTTTGGAGCCAGGGAGCTATGTGGCAAATATTGGTGACCAGGTGAAGGCTGTGCCAGAGTTCAGTAGCTAATTTTACAACTTTTTTTTTTTAAAAACTGAAATCTTTTTCATGATAAGATTTTAGCAGATCCCTTGGTATTTTGACAGGCCCCTTAGACTCTGTCCTAAAGCCTCTTACAAGCCTGGGCCAGACTTGAGACTCAACAGGGACCTACCGTCATGTGCCCTGGGTTTTCCCCAAACTAGACCCCCTTTTCAGAAAAGACTGGCAAAAGGCCCCAAAGACCTTCGTCTCCCACTTTAGGAGGCCTCCCTCTCATGGAGTGGCACCTGGGCCAACCTCCCTCTAAGCCTGAAGAGTGCTTTGTGAGGCCAAAGTGACCTGGTTAGAGAAGGCAGTGTTCATAGTCTAGAAACCACAATGAAGGACCTCAGGCCTCAAGCAATCTAGTGTCAGGCTCCAGAGCTGGACAGAGGGGAAAAAAAACCCAAGCAGGCCTGCCATTCAACAGACCTTGAGGTCTGGACTTCATAGACTGCCTGTCTGCCCTGAGACTCTTCATGACACACCCAAAATAGACAAGCAGACCGGGCCCTCCCTATCCCACCTCTACTGACCGAAGCTCACCTCCAGTGCCAGGCATCTGGCCAAGGAGGCCGCCAAGGCTTCTGAGTGCCAGGGCCAGCCAGCCTAAGTGGTGCCTATTTCCTGGTCAGGGCCTGAGTTTGCCTCAACCCACCAAGGAAGGGGTGCACCTATGGGCCATAGCCAAGGCGTTATCTTGTTTTCCTATGCACACCATGTTCTCCAGACTTAGAACATGAAGAAAGAGAAGTAAGCCAGCTCCCTCCAAGTCGTCCGGTGAAGCCAGGAACTATAGGCCGGTGTGCAGGGGGAGAGGGGGGAGAGTGGGAAACAGGAGGCCCGGGAGGCATGTATAGGGTCCTGGGAACCAGGCATGGAGGGCGGAGGCTGAGTGACAGCAAGTGATGATAGGGAAGGCAGGCATGGCAGTAGATTTCTGTTATGTCCACCTTGGCCACAGGACGCTCACACACCATGAGAGTGAGCAAGGTCATAGGAGTTTCTGCTCTGGCAGAGGTGGCATAGTGTCAGTGTCACAAGCTTGGATACCCCAGGCTGTCTCCTTAGCCCCACCATCCCGAGCTGCTTTGCCTTTTGGTAAATAAGTCTGTTCAACGGTTGGTCTAACCACAGGCCCCCAGGCCAGGCGCCCATGCTCACAGACGGCCTTTGTGCAGCCATGAAGAGCCTTTTCATCCCCACCCTGGCCTCCTGCCCACTCAACCTGGCCTGCTCCCCTACCTCAGTGGCTGTGGCCACCGGCTGAGGCAGGAAGGGTGGCAGCCTGGCCTGTGCCTCGACCTCAGCAATACTCCATACCCCCTTTCCTGCCACAAGACTGCAGCCCAGGAGAGACAGGGCCACGGACCTTGTACACACAGCGCAGACCTGTGAGTCCATGGCTAGTTCTGAGAGCCTCCTATCTCCCCGTTCCCAGGACAGCCAGAACCCCAAAGCTCAAGGTTGAATTGTCATGCTCATGCCTGCTGAGCGCCTGCCTGTTCTTGGGGGATCAGGGACCCACGGAAGAAAGAGGGAAGTGAGGTCAGGCAAGGTCTTGGCTATTCCCAAAGTTTCTGTGGGAGCAGAAAGCCCACCCACTAAAGTTGTGTATGTACAATCTGACCAGGGCTCTGGCTAGAGGCTTGGGTTGGAAGAGGCAGCAGGAACCTGGACAGGAGCCACTAGGAAGGTTCAGGGCCCTGCCAGGCAACCGCTTCACTGTGGCAGGAAGCGGCGTGGGTCTCGGCTCTGAGTCCTAGGTGATGGAAAATACCTCCACTTACTGTAAGTCATATCAGGGGTACTTCAGGCCACATCACTGGGCACTGCTCCCACTCCAGAAGCTGAGTGTGTCCCAACATTGTGGGAAGAGATGGTTTTCCCAAAAAAATCCATTTGGTCTTAGCTGAGGGGTTGCTTGGGAACTCTGCTCAAACTCCGAACACTGAATGTTGACTGGGTGCTTGGCCATCCCCAGAGCCCTGTGTTGAGACCTGGTGAGATCTAGCATCCCACTATGGGGGAGGCAGGGTAGTGGATGTCACCTTCTGCAGATTAGAGAATGGCCAAGAGAGGTATGTGACAGGCAGGCCAGAGCCAGGTCTTAAGCTACTTCCTGGGATGTTGAGGGGAAGTGGAACGGCCCACAGAGCACCGTCACCAGTATCTTCTGGGGTGTGGCTGGGAGTTCCTGCAACAGAGATGACTTCTTTCCTTGGTAGACACACAGACACCCCTAAAGTTCAGGCTGCAATGTTGTAAGACAATCAGGGAACCCGGGGCAGGCTGCCTTTCTGCAGACTACCGAACAACTGCACAAGATTTATTTTCTCCTAGGCAAAGCCTATCTGTGCCTATGTCCCTGCTCTGAAGCAGACCTGGAGCAGGCCTGCCAGGCAGTCTTTTTATCACACTCCAGAGCAGCCACCTAGGGCTCAGTCCAGTGTCCTCAGTATTCTGCAAAGGACTCTGAGAAATATTTATCTCTATGGGGACGGCAGCTAGATCGTAAGCCAGCCAGAAAGGGTTTGCGGAATTTAAAGGAATCACAAGTCTCTGGGTTTTTCACCCAGAGGGTCTCTGGCCCCTTAGCCCTTTGCCCCTTGCCCTTTGTCTGATGAGCCCTCCTGCCTCCCAGGTCCAGAAGCCTCCAGATGTTCTAGCAGCCAAGTATTACCCCAAGAACATCAGACAGCCAAATGTCCTAGGCCCTGATACCCAGGTCTCTCTCAACGGCCACACATCCTGCTGCTAACAGTCACCAGATAGATACATCATCTGATTCAGTTTCTACCGACCACCATTGTGGGAGTCCCCCAGATTCACCGCAGCTGGGCATCCCACCTTGTGTGAGGAACTTGTGTCCCATAGGTACTGAAGGATCTGGTCCCAGTGGTAGTTCTTGGCCCTGAGAAGTTGTTAACAGTAAAGCTAAGGGCCTGCGCCCCTTACCTGTGAGCACCGCAGGGGCCAGGACCCCAGAGACGAGCAGCAGCACCATGCGCAGGGCCAGACAAGATGCCATCCTGGCAGTGAGTGAGCAGTATTATGGGACACAGAGGACTAGGCGGCTGGGCTCAGGCAGCGGGAAAGAGGCTTCAAAGAGCTGGGAAGAGTTTTCATCAATGCAAACTCTGTCCTCCTGGGACACCGTGCCCGCCCCCCACACATGCACGCGCACGCACACACACACACACACACACACACACACACATACAGAGAGAGAGAGAGAGAGAGAGAGAGAGAGAGCACTCAGACAGACCTGCAGTCCTGAACTACCAAACAGCCCCACCCTGGAGAGGAGAGGAGAGGAGAGGAGAGGAGAGGAGAGGAGAGGACAGGACAGGACAGGACAGGACAGGACAGGACGGGGGGGGGGGGGGAGGGAGGGAGAGAGAGAGAGAGAGAGAGGTGTTCCTTTTCTGTCTCTACCCTGCTCTCCCTCTCCCTCTCCCTCTCCCTCTCCCTCTCCCTCTCCCTCTCCCTCTCTCTCTCCCTCTCTCTCTCTCTCACACACACACACACATGAACACATGCATGCACACGCAATACACATATACATACGCACACCACACATGCATTCCTGGACCAGTGGAAGTACAAACTTTCCCAGTTTCCCAAGAAAGAAGCCTCACCCAGGCACCTTGAGCACAACAAAAGCCTTGACCACTGTGCCTAGGACTCTTGAGCATCCCAGAAGCAAGCATGGAGACCCTGCTCAGTTGCCTCCTACTTGCGTTCTTGGCTGGTTTGAGCACTTATTAAAGCTACTTGCTGGGAGGCATTTTCTCTGAAAGCCCCTCGGCCGCTCTAGGCCCCATCTAGGAAGGTCTCTGAATGCACACATGGTTCTCCCTGGCTCCCTTGTTGCTTCAGGCACTCTCCACTAATCCTGAGACTCAGTTTTACCTTTTAACCTGGGCTTGACCCAGAATCCAGGTCACTGCCTTCCCAACAGGTCAACGGAGGCAGCTGCTGAGCCTCCACTCATGACCAAGCACACTGGCCTCCTCAGCCTCTGCCCACAGATGGACTTACACACACACACACACACACACACACACACACACACACACACACGCTCTTCATGCAAGTTCCCAAAGTCTCTTCCCTCTGTCCCCACTTCCAAGCCCCCAAGCCCCTGCTACTTCATAGTTTTCCAAATCAAAATCCAAATCAAGGGCTTTCCAGTCTTCCCTCTGCTTTCCTGCTCCCTTCCTATGTTCCAGCTGCTGGTCCTGACGACAGGGCTCCTGCAGGATATTAGCCTGTCTCCTGCCCCAGGGCCGTTGCATTCTTTCCTTCCCTAGAAAAGCAGTGGCTACACTCATCAGGCGTTTTTCTCCAGGTCTCAGCTTGGTCAGTCACCCTGGGTCCCGTCACCAGGTCACTTTATGTTTCCTCGTTAGCACTTATATTTTTATGAATTTTCATATCGCTCCTCCTTGGGTGTTCATTTTCAGAGAAGCATTCATATTGGGTGTATGAATCAACTTTTCATTGCTGTGACAAAGTGCTGGAGAAGGCTAGTTAAAAGGTTTTGGGGTTTACGATCCTGGTCAGCTTGCCCTGTTTCTGTGAGCCTATGGAGAGGCAGGGCATTACTGTGGTGGCAGGGACAGGGGAGGCTCCCACTCTCATAGCAGAGGAAGACAGACAGGGAGATGCATCTGGTGTCAGACACACTTTGAAAGGCATCCTGAGGTCTATTTCTTCCAACCAGGTACTGTTTCCTTCAGCTATGAACTCATCAATGGAACAACCAACCAAGTCATTGATGAAGTCACCATACTTATAATTCAATCATTTCAATAGTGCCATCAGCTGGGGACTACACCTTCAACACATGAGCCTTTTGGGGCGACACTTTCTATCCAGATCATAAAAGATGTGCAGAAATCCTGGTTACAGATTGGTGAGCTTTTGTATCCATGTACATGTGTGTAAACTCTACCCCCATCAACCAACAACACGCCCGACATGCCAGCAGGGCTCCTCTCCGGCCTGTACCCTGCTGATTGGCATCTCTGCTTTTGCTGCTGGAACATCTACTGCCCTAAGAATGTGTCACAGAGCATCCATCCGTAGTAATGGGACTGTTTCCAGATTGGGGTCCTTATGAATACAGCTTTCATGTTCTCACACATCTTCCTTCGTGGATGCCACTATGTCTTGGGTATGTATCTGGAAATGAAGCTTCTGGGTCCGAGTGCAGGCGAGTGTTCAGGTTCACACTGTCTACAACAGTTTGAGGTTCCAATGGCTTCATGTCCTCATGGACACTTACTTTAGTAGACTTTAAAAATTCTATCTATCTATCAATCATCTATCAATTCAGACACACATGTTCACATGTATGTGGGCACACATGCCCTTGTGCTCATGCCTACGGAAGTCAGAGACTCCAGGAGGTTTCTTCCTCAACCACTCACCACATTATTTATGGAGGCAGGATCTCACTGAACCCCAAGCTTGCTGACTAAACTACTTCAGGCAGCTTGCTTCGGGGGATGCTTTCCGTCTTCCGAGGTCTGAGATTACAGCCAGGCCACCCTGCTCACCCTGGCTTTCATGTGGGTGCTGAGGGTTCAACTTTGGTCCTCATGCTTGGGTGACAAGCACTTTATCCATGCTGCCATCAGGTCTGCTTGGATTTGGTTGTTTTGTCTTTTTGCTTACTTATCCAGGTACTCTAATATTTTTACAAATCATTTATAGGATATTTTTGTATCTTCCAGATAAAAATCCTTTGTTGTACATACGGAACAGTTCTTTTAGATGAAATGAACACTGTCTCCCCTACCCTGCCATGTCTTTCCCCTATGACTATAAATCGCCAAACAGCAGGAGCTTGTTTTTAATAAGAGTAGTTTATAAAATTTCATTAAATCTCCTCCACTTCTCCCTTCCTGTGCCCTGCAGTGTGGCCCCCAGATGACTTCCTGTTGAGTTTACCAGTGGGAACGCAGCACTGGGAGGGGATGGGGGAGTGGTGATTCTTCAGATTTCTGAGAGCATCTTGTGTGGCAACAGTGACAGACTCTTCCATGGTGGTGGCCATTTGTGCAGCCACAGGAGGCTGAATGTCAGGCTTCTGGATCCCCTTTAGGGAGCTATAACACCAGAGACTGTGGTATGTTAGTTACTCTCTCATTGCTGTGGTAAAACACCTACAAGAAGCAACTTCAGGGAGAGGAGGTTTTATTTTAGCTCACAGTTCGAGGGAGGACAGTCCATCATGAGGGAAAGACATGGTGACCGACACAGCTCATGTTGGCAGAAGTTGCTTGCTTGCATCCAGATCAGGAAGCAGAGACAAGACAGGAAGCTGAACTACAAACCTGAAGTACCCTCCCTCTCTCCTGAGATGAACCTTAAACGTTATAGCAAACTTCCAGCTGAATCGTTTCTGCTTGGGATACCAGAGTAGTTTGTTTCCTAGTCAGAGTCTGACCAAGACAGATATACCTGGGAGGGTCTCAGGAAAAAGGCCCCTAGAGGTCTATTTCTGGCTTGATTTGCTTGCCTTTGACCTTGAGTGCTATGAAAACATCATTGCCATGGAAGTAGACATAACATGTCACATGTAGACGTATAGTTTATCAGAGTGTGACTGCTGCCGTTACTTTTCAAAGTTCACTTGCCTCCACCCTGAGAATCATCCAGAAGACATCACCATGCTACAGTCCTATAGCTGTGCATATCCACGCTGTGCCTGATAGTCCTGCTCTGCTGAGAAGGGCATATCTGGACACCTTTATCTCTAATGATCTCACTATAGTCACGGGTCCATACTGGACTCCCCAATATGTTTAAGATAATCCCCTGGAGATGTCTAGGCCCCTGTCTCAGAATCCTGGGTCAATCATGTTTTAATTAACTGAGTATCTTGAGATATTGACTTGTCTTCTTCCATGGTACCATTCTCAACAAAGAGGCAAGCAGATGTTTGGGCTCTTGAAATCTCTGAGTTCTAGATGGTCCCATCCAATAACATGTAGCTGACCAGGTTAAGATGGAGGCTGAACAGCCGCTGGGACTAGAAAACCACCTCCTTCCTGTTGGTACTCCAGCAGCTGCAATGCTTTAGTTGGGAGTTCAGGCCCACACTCACCCTCCATGGTGGAGGCTAATACCCACCCATCTCCTCACTCTTCCTTCACAACAGAGCTGCGACATATCACTGGCTTGCAGAAAGGGACCTTCTGCTAGCCAGGAGTATAACTGATCTATTCTGAGATAGGCTCCATACCTCCTCATCTGGCTAAGGTTACTTATCCAATTTCCCATTTTCTGCAACCTGTACCCTCACCTACCATTGCTACTCACTTCAGAGTTATTTTCTGTAAGTGTAGCAATACCTCACCTAACGATAGCATACCATTAGAGATACTCACTAGGCAACTTCACCACTGTACACAATACGAGAGAGTATGCAACAGAAGATGGGTACCACATCACTAGGCTGTGTGACCTGATGGAGCCATAGTCCTTTGATGATCAACAGCGCATTGCTGGGCAGCATGAGTCTATTGAGCTCTAGTTGCAAAGTTGTCTCTCACACTGACATGGATTAGCAATTACAAGACTACTTTGGTGTACTATAGGGTTGATCAATTGAGGAAATAGAATTGACTCTTCAACAATACTGAAGTTAGAGGTACCAACCCTTTTGTTTCCCCAAAACGTTACTCCTAATGACCTGCTATTAATCTGAAGGCAAACTGGTAACAAGCAGTCTGGTGACATATTTTGTGTGTGTGTTATAGCCAGTATAAAATACAAAAGACAGTGAGAGATTATTTTACTGTCATCTGCAACTGACTAGAGAGCAAGCTGCTCCTAAGGGGACAATTAGTGTCATACTGTGCTTTTAATGGATGCTTCCAGCACTTTAGCGTGATGCAAGCCATGTGAGTGGCTACAAAATTGGTACCACAGAAGGTACTAATGTCAGTTTTCTGTGGTTATTATTTAATATCGCACCTTTACATTTGTTCACATTTTTCTTGATTACAAAACACCATGTACAGTCTAGAAGGGTTGATACATTTTTATAATAGGCTTGGCATAATTTGTAGAAAATTTTTAAAAGATTATTCTAGATTCATAATCTTTTTCTTCTTTTCTGATATTTCTAGGATATATGGTTTGCAAGGTTTTGTTTTCAAATCCTCAGAAATCGCCCCCAAATCCATACATGTTCAATGGGGGTCGATGTAGTTCAGACCCATGCTGTTTAAGAATGAACCATACAACAAAGATAATGGAAGCCAGGTTTCTCGTAGTGAAGAAAATTGCAGACACAGAAGGGTAAAGAATAGGGTGATTCTATAGTGGCACAATGGAATTAGTGATACCAAGAACACTAGATATATAGAGAACATGTAGACATGTGAAAACAGCTAATTCCACAGTTTGGAAAGGTATGCGGAAGGTGAGCTGAGAACAGATTATGCTGAAAGAGGAAGTGGTCAGAGAAGGCAAAAGAACACAGAAACAAGCAAAGGGAAATTTTCTGAATAAAACTAGTACCAGATTACAGCCTGTCTAGTATGGGTACAATGTATCAAAAGTTTAAGATACAGTGTTAACTCTAAGTGTTAAAGGAATGTCCCCAACATAATTATCCAAGCAGGGGGTGTACTGGTACTAAAACTAGCAAACAAAAGTTTGATGAGGAACTAGGCCTTTATTGGCTACTGAAAAGATGGTAAGCACCTCAGAGTGGAGGAGACTCAGCACACACCGCCTTGAGCAAATTACTGAGGTAATGGCTTAAACCAACATCATGTGTCACTTAATGGGGGTCACTTCGTCAGCACCCATTCAAAATGGCATTATGGCAGTCCAATCATAAGGAAACCCCAGTTAAAGCCATAAAGTAGGCATATTCTAAAAATCACTGCCCTGTACTCTGAAACACGCCAAGGCATGAGAAGCAGATAGGATTAAAAACCAAGGGCTCCAGATTGAAGGTGACTCAAGGGACGAGATATGACCACTGCGTGCGCCTACATAGGCTTTGAGGCTCTTGGTGGAATGACTGTTGAAACATTAGCACAGCCTGAATATTAAATTAGTTCCATACCATTCATTTCCTAACTTTTATAGCTGCAGTATGGGTACACTAGCTGCTGTATGGATACATGCCTGTTTCAGGGAAATAGTAGAAGCATTTAATAAGGGACATAAGGAATACAACTTACTCTCAGATAGTTAAGAAATATTGAGGGGGTGGAAAGATGGCTCAGTAGTTAAGAGCACTGACTGCTCTTCCAGAAGTCCTGAATTCAATTCCCAGCAACCTCATGGTGGCTCAAAATCATCTGTAATGGGATCCTTTGCCCTCTTCTGGTGTGTCTGAAGACATCGACAAGTGTACTCACATACATTAAATAAATAAATAAATAAATAAATAAATAAATAAATAAATCTTGAAGAAAAAAAATATTGAGTGTTAAATATTGCTCTATTAAAAATAGCCAGAAATTAGAAACAGCCTAGATTCCATCAAACTGATGAACAGATAAAAAAAAAAAGTAGTACATTTATGCAACAGAATATTATTCAGCTGTTAAAAAATTAAAATGTGCAGATAAATGGATGAAGCTAGAAAAAAAATCATCCTGGTAAGGTAACCCAGATGCCAAAAGACAAATACTGTATATTTTCTCTTATATGTGGATATTAGCTTTTAAGCTTTCCATATTACAATCTGAGTAACAATAGAGGTTCAGTTCCTAGTAAGGGACCAGGAGGAAGTAATGCATCTCCCAGGAAGGGAAACAGAATGTAGTGTTATAGAGAGACAAAGGGGAAGGTAGACTATAAAGATTAGATAGGAAAGGCAAGAGGAGAGCAGGGTAATGAAGGATTATGGAGAGGAACAAGTAACACAAAAGGCCCCTTGAAAAACCACATGGAGAGGAGGCTAGACTCCCAGGAATTCTAACACGCCCAGGAGTGTAGGATTCTGAAGGAGCATGGTGGCTGGCAGAGCGATGGGTGAGACATGCTGATGCCAGGACAAAGAATGATGCTGACCTGTGAGCTTGCTGAGTGCCCTGACAATGGTGACCGGGAAGCTGTATTGGATGTAAGTTCCTGACCCACCATTGCTTACCTATCTATACCCCTGATGGGACAAGCTGCCTTGCCTCAAGTTCTTAGACCTTGTGGAACAGAGAATCAAAAAGAGAAGTTATAATGCCTCTTGTATTGTTATTAAATGTGACCAGTTATTCAGACTCAATCATGGACTGGTCTAGAAATCAATCCAATATTGGAAATAACAGTCTTCATTTGGAAGTCTGGTTCTGGACATTTCAGAGACAGATATGGAAGTTAGCTGCAGTTCTCTATGATGTTATGTTAGCAAGAGATAAAGTTGGGGCAGGATCTGGATTTCAAACAGGTGTTAGCACATGTGTTAAGACTCTTTTAATTGTCAAGCTAAAAATACTTTTGTTTCTTCTACAGTATTTAAGTTGGACTGATTGTACACCTTCTAATTGTGTTTGTGTTTTGAAATCCAGCATGTCAGTTACGAAGTCTATCAACTTGCTTTTGTTTTATTGCCCTAAGTATCACAGAACCTTGGTATTCTAAAAACAGCTTGCAAGTACTGGAAGAAATGAGTCAGGCTTTAAGCAGAAAACAAGAGGGAAATGAGCTTGATTATTGCTGGTATAAAAGCTTTAATTACATTAATTGCTATCACCACTGCTTCTGCAATTGCTGTGGCACAAGAAGTTAAGACAGCTACTTTTGTTAATCATTTAGCAAAAAATGTTACTAATGTGTTGAATATACAAGAGGATTTAGATAGGCATTTGGAAGAACAGACTGATGATCTTATCCTATTCAAATTACTGGAAGGATGTAGGAGGAGCTAAGGTGGGAGGAGTAAGGAGAGGAAGATTGGCAAAGCCATCTCCCATGCTGGCGTCTGATGGGTGGTAGGGCCAGTGTCTCTGGTTGCCTGAGCAGACGTCATAAACTGAGCAGCAGCGCTGCTCCTGGCCGCAAGCCTAGGCTAGTCAGGAACATGGCAGCTGATTAAGAAAAGCCAGATTGAATGATGACGATTTAAATAATTACCGTAACAGAAGGAGGTTCAGAATTTAAGGGTAAGGAGCCATCTTGAGTGTCATGCCAAATACCATTGGATTCATGTTAGTTCTACAATTTACAGTGGTAGTCATTATAATTAGGAAGAAGATTGACACTTGCAGTGTATTTGGCATAATTCTAACACCTCTCAGGATGGTTTAATGATATATAGGGAGCTTATGAATTTCAAGAATGCCATTCTGCTCAGTGTTGATGCTATAGATACTGCAGATAAAATTATCCATGGTCTGAGGTATTTCTATTTTGATCAAGCTTCAAGAATGGTATATATAGCTTGATCATGCTAACCCTTTTTGTCCTGGGAATACTTTTATTCCTGACCATTGTGTTAAAGCTTTTCTTTAACAACATCAACATGTTGTTAAAGCCAAAGCACATGGCTTGAACCTGAAAAATGGGCCCCCAGACAGTTACTAAATTAACAGGGAGGAGTAAGATTCTGCACAGAGCCTTACCAACCTAAGACATAAGTGCATTGCTTTTGATAATGCATATTCTATGAGGGTAAGGAAGGCATTCTTGTCAGAATGACCTAAGACAGGCTCAGTTTTGTTAATGAAAAAAAGGAGAAGAGGCAAAGAGCCTTTGGGGCTGCTTGGCAAGAATCTGACATGGGTCAGAGACAAGGAAGTAGGCTTCAGGCAGGAATCTGACATTAGGCTAGAACAAAGAAGTAATCTCAGGCAGGAATCTAAATTTTAGGCTAGAACAAGGAAATAGGCTTCAGACATGAAAATGATCTTGGGCTAGAACAGGGAAGTAGGCTCAGATACTTTGATCATCCTGATAAGCCCTTAGAAACAGTGATCACAGGAGTGTTACATAATTGGGTTTAATGCCTTGCTTTTTCTTTGGCTATTTCTGTTTAATGTCTTGCTTGTTCCTTGACTATTTGCATCTATTGTATTGCTAGACCCTCAACAACTAGAACTGACCTCTAATTAAAGAAAAACCACATGGAAATCTACTAGTATAGAAGTTTCTAAAACATATACATATGTGAAAGAAGTCTAAACAGAGGCACTATAAATAGGGAAACAGTGCCCCCAACTAACATTTTATGTCAGAGTAAAATTTCCACTACTAGGAATGGGTTACATCTTATTGAGTTGTTGGCCATGGGTTCCATGAAATCCCCTAAACAGCACAGCTATGGCAAAGGCTATTGGTTACTCTCCACAACCCAATGGTAAGGCCCTACTGTCAGAGACAACACTGTGTCATTGAACATGGAGTAGTTTTAGCTGTTGCCCAACTAGAAGCTTCATGGTGCTAGACATTACTCTGCATGCACCAGAGAAAGGTACTCATCTGTATCACTCTGCCACAAAACCTATGACCTACTGACATGCCTGCGAGATACACTGGTGTGTTCGTGGCACAAATGTTACTGAATTAACCAACCACTTTGTTTACTTGCTTATTTATTTATTTATACATTTAAAAAATACAATATATTCTGATTATGGTTTCTCTTCACCCAATTCCTACCAGATCCCCTCATTTACCTACCCACCCAAATCCACACACCCCCTCTCATTATAACAGTCATATAATAATAAATAAAAACAAATGAGAAACAAAAACAAACATGAAAATAAAAGGAGCCAAAGAAAAAGTGCAAGAAACACACACAGATGCTGAGGTCACTTTTAAAATTGGATTTCAGACCCTCTCCTTATGATGGAACCTACACCTGACACTGTTAAAGTGGCCAAGGACCCAAGACTACATAGATTATGAGTAGAAGGGAAAATCTAATACTATTACTCTGCTAAAGTAATGTAATACTATGACATAGCAATAAAGTGACTCCAAATGACATATCATTATACCCATCAATCAATTCTCCCTCAACCCTCATCAGAGAAGCTGCTTCTTCCTATAGATGGCTAACACAGAGACCAACAAATAGACAATGTATAGCCAACCCCCAACCAATCTGACGGTGAGAACACTGAGTTTCAGAGACAAGGCAGGAAGAACAGTTAATAATGAGAAGACTTCCCTGATCCAACTGGAAGACATCTAAGATAGTGGTTACCTCTCAACTTAAGATAAAGTCCTTTACCTACTTCCTATGTACTGTCACTTGCAAACATTTTTCCCTATGCCAGGGATTCTACTGTTTAACTAGACTTTCAGTTACTGGTCATAACTCTCTGATGTTCTGATGCCACAGATGTGGAAACAAATACAGAAAGTTGCCATCACTACCGTCCTAGCAGGTGATAGGACCAACCTCCAAATCACAGGTTCTTAACACAGGGTATCCAAACACACTTGACTGTATGCAGAACCATGTACTCAGTTGAGTCACTTGGAAACTACCTGGATTACCAACCCTGTACAAGAACACAAAGCAGAGATTCAGATTCTGAATCTTCTCACTGGAAGATCCTTGTTCCACCGGTCAGGTTGTTGAAGCACTATGCAGGTCTTTTAAGGTCAATTTGCACAAACTCAACACCTTCACACAGCTCTCTTGCTTCCAGAGGAAGAGACAACTGTGGGATCTATCAATGTTAACACCTACCCTTCCCATCTCTTAGTGCCAGAATCCCAATGGCATTTTAAGACTGCAAATACTCAGAGAAAATTCCAAATTTTATTCCCAGTCTTTTACAACTAGCTACATGGTATACATGTGTACTTGGTAAGGTGTGAAATGCTGAGCCGGACTCCCAAGTAAGCTCCTTGAAACTTCTGCCTAAGCTTTTGCCTTGTCCACACTTTCTTCCTGCCTCATATACAGGAATGTAGACTGGGACTCCAACAGTCAGTCATCTTGGACCAGAAATGACCTTAAGGATGAAAGTCACGGTCATGTTGATCAAGTATAAAGAATCCAGGTCCAAGAGTCACCATGAGCCTTAGACTCATGACCTCCAGTTCCACTTGAGAAATAAACCATTACAATTTGTTGCTTGATCTTTCCCGTTACACGCAACTAAACTATTGATCCACTGACCATTTTAAGGACCATTTATTTCTAATAGTAACAGAGGAATTAAATCTAGAAAAATCAGTGGGGAGGGGCACTAATGTTCTATATTTGGAAGAAGAGTAAATAATCCTTAAAAAGCTTCATCTGTTTCCTAAGGTCAACAGCAGGGAACCAAGTGCCCAAACCATCTTATGAAGCCCATCTGAGAATGCCAGCACTGTAGCAAGAACAGCTTTTAGGTAGCAGGAGGGCAGCTGCAGGGAAGAAGCCACCCCATGTCCTTAGAGTCAACATGTTGTTTGTTTAAAAGGTTAAACTCTAGTGGCATTGATAAACTTATAACTAAAATCAACACCCAGCAGACTTTAGCCTTTCTCGGCAACTAGCATTACCAGAGTTGTATATGATCACCAATCCTAGGGAATCAAATATCGGAAAATAACCATTTACACATCTGACTGCCTTAATGCTCTCTGATGATAATCCAGGATCCCCAGTGAGTACTGCAGTCCCAGAGACACGACAGGAAGAAATGGTTACTAGAAGATAGCTGTAAAAATGGAGCCTTCTGGAAGCCATGCTACATCTGCCTTAGAGATTGTTACATCTCCCTGCATCAACTTAAAGCCGTCAAAATAGTGGCTGTCCCCTACTTGAGATGCTGTGCCTTACCTATATACTAAAACCTATCACTTGTAAAGTGGCCTGTACGTCATGTTAGAGTTTTGTCAACTTGATACAAGCCTGAGTCATTTGGGAAGAAAGAATGTGATTGAGAAAATGCCTCTGTCAGACTGTCCCTTAGGCAAGTCTGTCTGTCTGTGGGCCACTTTCTCAATTAAACATTGATGAGCTTACACTGTAGACAGGGCTTGTGGTCCTGGATGGTGTTAGAAAGGTAGCTGAGCAAGTCCTGGCAAACATGTCAGCAAGCAGCATGCTTCTATGCTCTCCGCTTCAGCTCCCACCTCCAGGTTCCTTCCCTGACTTTTCTCAAGGAACTGTACCTGCAACTTTTAAGATGAATAACCTCTTTCTTTGAGTTGGTTTTGGTTTTTATCACAGCAACAGAGAAGCAAACTAGGATACCAATTAACTGGTCAAGTATCACCAAAGACACTGTTAGACTTTCAATATGACAGCCAGCGTCTATGAGGGATGTACATGGCTGTCTGTCCGCACTGCATGCCAGCTGCTCTTCGTGAAGTTCTACTTCACGAACCTCACAAGATTATTCATCTCAGAGCATCACTTGTCTCATTAGATTCACAAATGGGCTTTTTATCTTGAATAACAGTCATCAATTTTATCACTACCATGTCCATTTTAAATCAGGGTAGCATGTATATGTTATGCATATGCTAGCATATACATAAAATGGCTGCACTAAAAATTTTGGGGGTGGCTGGGCAGTGATGGCTCACGCCTTTAATCCCAGCACTTGGGAGGCAGAGGCAGGAGGATTTCTGAGTTCAAGGCCAGCCTGGTCTACAGAGTGAGTTCCAGGACAGCCCGGGCTACACAGAGAAACCCTGTCTCGGAAAAAAAAAAAAAAAAAAAAAAAAAAAAAAAAAATTTGGGGGTGGCAAGATATCTTAGATGAGGTGCCTGTTACCAAGTCCTGAGGACCAGAGTATCGGATCTCCACACGTCTCAGTTTTAAAAATTAAAAAGTATAAGTGTCATGATCCAGAAATGTTAAAGCACAACCCCTCTTCTCAACAGGACAACAATCCTTGATGGAGACAGATAAACTCACTTTACGCTGGTCCTTCCCCACGTAACTACACACTCTTTGGCAATGTGGCCTTGCCACTCTTTCCATGAAGGTGAGAGAGACAGTGGCCATGCTCCTCCCTCTGGAATCAAATACAGTATCACAGCAAAGAACCTAAGGAAAGGGGATCCACCATCCCCCACCAAAGCCAATGTTAACAGCCTGCAAACATCAGCTGAGTTCTAGCCTACTACCAGGAGCTGTCACTTACTTGAGAAAAGGTTCATCTCACTGGGCCTTCGGAAAGCAAGCAGTCCCAGCTGACAGCTGAACTCATGAGACTACAGGATAGTCCCTTAACTCCCAACCAAAAAATTATCAACATAACAAGGTCCCTGCTACAACTTGTTGAAATTTTCTATAGAGCAACAGTGACCGAAACAGAGGCTACTTTGGAAACAGTCTCTACCAAGCTGGTTTGCTTTAAAACAAAAAACCCTAAAACCCAGTACACAGAACACAAACTGCTGGTTCTCAGCACCCAAAGGTCCTGCATGCCAGGTTAAATCCCACTAGGATGCAAAGTATTCTGGGAAAATCACATCAGTACTGAACATAATACTTTTCAAGTCATTATTTTCTTACATAACATTTACACAAAATGAGGCACTTCAAATAACGTGATTTTAAAGTATACTGGAAGATGTAGATTATATGCAAAAAACTACACCTCTGAATTAGACAGTTAAGATTTTGTTATATAAAAGAGTTCTGACCCAATCCTCTAAAATATCTAAGGATTTTAAAACTGAGGACTAAGGTTGTCGCCCAGCGGCAGAATGCAAGCTTAACATACCCCAAGCCTGGAGTACCGTCCCCAGCATGTCTTCAACAACACCCCACAAAAGAACTCCTGCAGGAAATAATGAAGGAAACAATTGAAAAGAGTATGAATACACATAAACAAGAGATGAAAAATGTCCCCAGAAAAGTGGTGTTCACTAACTGGGAAGCAAACAGAAAAAGAAGAAAATTTAAAAAAAAAAAAAAAAAAAAAGGTTCTTGGTTAAACAAAGGGCCTGCTCCATGACAAACATGGCTCTGTTCTCCTAAGACGTCCACTCTACCCAGCTTGCTTATACATTTATTTTTATCTTGCAGGAACAAAGAGAGTTGATTTAGAAGAGCTGGACAAGTTCAGGGAGGGACATTCTGAGGGTCTGTGGTCAGAGGCAGTCTCCAGTTCCCAGCTCCGTGCACCCAGGGCAGCAGCACAGGAAGGCTTCCCAACATCAGCTGGGCCTCCACCTTCCCAAACACAGGGCTCTCCACTGCTCCTCCCGGAGTGGCCCAGGCTGCCTCTCATCTCCAAAGCCTGTGGTACTATGGCTGCTCCATGCCGTCAACAGGGACAGTTTCATGCCAAGCTCAGCCTCAAGAGGGGTGAGTGCAAGACGCTCAGAGAGACCACAACCACATTTTATTTAAGTTTTTTTTATTTTCCTCCACACTGGCAAAAGTTCCGAGGGAGCTTAAAGTTTTGTAAACATTTTAACTATCCCTCTTCCCACACCCCGTTTTGAATTTACAAAGCAAAGGAGAAGAGTCTCACATTTTAATGGTTCCCTATCTCCTTATGCTATTTGATCCAAAAACTATTTACAAGTTTGTAGCAGTCTCTGTATAGTTATTGTACACGTTTAGGAGGGAGAGAGGCAAGAAGGGATAGGGAGAATGGTGATCCAAAATAATAAAAATAGAAACTAAATATAATCTTCCAATAGCAAACTGCTCTCAGAGCAACTGCAGCCTTGTCCAGGCACGGATGCTGAGGCGCCCACACAGCGCCTCTTGCACAGGCACAGCCGACCCACAGCTGCTGCCAAGGTGCTAGACTATCCCAGGTAATGTTCGCCAGGCGTGGAGCAGAGGCAGTCAGAGTCTGTTTCTACAGAGCTTGAGTACACTTGGAATTGCTATGGAAGTGTAGGAGCAGGCCTCCTGCTCCGGTGCCTGCCCATCCCTACACCCCACTGTATCCTCCTGCATAGTGGTTTCCACGGATGAAGGTCTTAAAGACAGTCAGGCTTTGTACATTCTCTTTTCAGAAAAGGCAAGTAACTTGCCATCCCAGAATCTTTTCACAAGACCTTTTCAGGGCCATGGCAAACATGCACACGGTGCTCTGAGGAACAGATGAAATTCCCAGCTTTCATCAGAAGCAAAAGTTTTATCCCTATCTGAGTTGAAATTACACAAATTCATACATATGGTAAAGATGCCTCTTAAACGAGACAAATTTTCACATAAGGGCCCAAAACAAACTGGTCCTAGTCCTTTGAAGTAAAAATATTTATGGGGGAAGGAGGGATCAGTTTTTATATGAAAGGAAAATTAAGTCCCTGTCCCAGGCCATAGGATTTCCTTTGTCCAGTAGTAAGGTTGGAGTATGTCAGGGAAGAACACAGCTTGCTTGGAAAGTCACTATCTAATGAAGGACACATGAATCCTTGCTTCAGAAAGAAAAGCAAGGGTGTGCAACATCACACAAGCCAATTTATACCCCCTTAGGGCCTCTGATGCAATCCTCACATTACCAATGGCCATGCAACCTCCAGACAGAGTTCTGCCTGTCTGTGGCAATAGAGAATCACTGTCCAAGGGGTATTTTGTTGCTAGCCAATGTCTATTAACCATTAACTCTCTTCACATGCAGCAGTTAAGGCCCTTTGCCTGTGTGGGGTGAGCTAGAGGGATGGGCAGAAAGAACGAAACAGAACAAGAAGAGTGACAAGAGAAAGTCATCTGCTATTGGCAGATTCCAACACACTTCAGGAGACAGTAGATGACATCAGTGCACAGTGACTGTGCACTGCCAACATTAACTCTGCTGGGGAGCAATCCCACTGCGCCCCCAAGACAAGGGTCTGGTCCACTAGGTACAGTCTGAGATGCTCACCAACAGTGGTTTAAAGGAATCCTGGACACAAAGGGCTAGGAAAAAAAAGCCTGAGATGATGGTTCTGTGATTTGTTGCAGGGTGACAGAGAAAATGGTGAACGTATGTTGTGTCCAATGAGGAGAAACCATGGTCACTAGGCAGGAGTGGGAAGGCTGGCACAGCGGCAGGTACTCAGTAGTCATCCAGAGTCTCAATCTCACCCATGTTCAGTCGCTCTGAGAGGCATTGACTGAAAACCCTACAAGAAACAAAATAAGTTTATGAGTGACTGCTCTGACAGCCGAGTGGTTCAATTTCTAGCAGCTGGCTGGAATCTAAGTCTCTTATGCTTAAGATTTACACTAAACTGGGCACAGAAGGAAAACAAGAAGAAAGATGCCAGGAGACCTATGCAGAAAAGGATCTCTGATCAGACTGGAATGGAAGCAGCTTAGGAGAAGCAATACTCACAAACACTGTGACATCGGAATACCTAATGCTACTGGTCACAAGAAGGAACTTTTCCATAAAATCCATAACCACAAGTTGATAAGAATGTTAGTGATAGGCCTCTTGAGAGTGAGGGACTCCAAGAAAGCTTCCTGGTTTCTCTGCCCTGGATGAATCCTCAACTGTTTCCAGCTGTTGTTTGAACGCCAAAAGCAAACAGGCGACACTCTCCACTCCACTGGAAGAAGTGTGGTTGCTGGTACTGGGTGCGTTTTTCACACCTTCATTTTGTACTTCAGTGTTCAAATTTTCAAATAAATACACATTTGAAATGTTCCAATAACAAACAAAAATGCCTTACATAATAAGATAGCTTAATTAACAGTCTCAAAAATAAGATTTAAAAAAATAAACAAGCCTGTTTACTAACCAAGAAGCTGTGAGACAAGCTGCTGTCTGACAAGGCCAAACACAGGGAGAAGCGAGGACACCAAATTCCTTCCAAAGTCTCAACCAGAACCTGAGCACCCACAAC
Source organism: Mastomys natalensis (assembly GCA_021653895.1). NCBI lineage: Eukaryota > Metazoa > Chordata > Mammalia > Rodentia > Muridae > Mastomys > Mastomys natalensis. Next base: position 607,368 of record JAJTUV010000114.1, on the reverse strand, counting down.
CCACAGAGAGCCCATTTTTCCCTTGGAAATACTGAAAGGTTTAGTGTTTGTATCTTTCAGGTGATGGTTTTATTTGGTAAGTCTAAAGACCTAAAGAGTGCAGCCTATGAAAGGAGCTATTGCCTTTATTCTGAAGCAGGTTTGTTTGATTTCACAGTTTAAGAAAAATGAAGTGAGATAGAAATAATGAGTTGCATGCAACAGAAGAAGAAATGTAATTTCAAAATCAACTCATTTTAATCACAACAAGAAAAGAGAAAGCCATTGATAAATAAAGATGATTTGATATTACACTATGCTAATCACCAGGTGAGGCTCTTTAGCAGACATAGAATGATTAACTGACTCAGAAGCTCAGTCCGGCATAAACTTAGCTTACCAACTTCAAAAGGCAACAGCTTGTGAATGGCAGCAGAGACAGGGCAATGCAAAGGGATTCATTCACCCACTCTGCTGGTCCGCAGACTACTTTCTACTAGGTCTATAACACTCACTTGCATGCTTTCTTTTAGGATTATGAAAATGTCTTTGTAGAAAAGGGGAGCCTGACTGACAGGAGACTATGTATTTTATCACTGGTCCCCTGGGAACCCTTAGAGTTAGTGTGACCAGAGAAGAGAGGAGTCCTACAGGTGAAGCAAGGCTGGGCCTCCCTCTGCTGGCTCCTTTTCAATCTGTTCTTTCAGTGGACTGAGTCAAGTTGGAACCTATTTTTCTAGTATATGCATGGAAAATTTTTCTCAAGCTATAAATTTGCAGGGAATACACACACTGAAAAGTAATATATGAAAATGAATAAGCAGAAATTTAAAATGATAATTAAAAACTAGCAGAGGCATTCCTGGAAAGCGGGCTAAGGAGGCAGTGACTCCTACATGCAAAGCTTGCTCAAGTGAATCTCCTCAGCACTTCGCTGGGCTTTGCTCCTCCTCCTGTGCTGGCTTTTCTCCCCTGCAGGATTAGGGAGGACTCCAAGTCTAAGAGGATTGACCCATTTCCCACGCCTGTACTGAGGGATGTTGATGTCCATCTCTGCTGGGGTCTCTGGTAGAAGACCAAGACCACACTGCAATGACAAACATGAAAGGCTAGGCCACAACGGTGGAGCAGCCTGTCACACCTGTAAGCTAAATCACAAGGGCTTCTCAGCTAGAAGTATAGTTAGATATCTGTTCAGCTATATCTGTCTGAATGTTATACTTTCCACCCATGCTTAATATTAACACTCTAGAGAAAGAGAAGAAAATGGACTATGACAGCCAAATTTACTTTAACTTCATATTCAAAACAGCAAAGAATTTCATTTTCATCACTATTTGTGGGTTTGTTGGTCCAATTTAAAAAACACAGCAACTTACATTCATTATTTATGAACTATTATTTCCCACCATCCCTGGCATCTTTTAAAGCCCTAAGTTAGGCATCTGCTTTTCTAGGAAGCTGCTGTAGGTGAGGACAACAGCCCTCAGTACTGGATGGGGAGGCATCGACCACAGAAGAGTGGAGAAGGGAAGGCCTGCAGCTCCGGCTCACTGGCGAGACACGTGGGTATCCTGGCAGTGAAGTCGCCCAGGACCTACAGGAAGTGGACTTAACAAGCACTGCTTCGTTGAACATCTGAACTTCCAGCACAAATCAGCATCTGAACTTCTCAACTAGCTCTACTGTTGTCCACTTCTGTTATCTTTGTACAAAATGCTAAGCAAGGCTTTAAAGTTTGAAGGGCCACAATACTGTTAGTTTGCTTTTCCTAGCACATCGGCACATCTCCTACACGTACATGCCCAGGAAATAGTGTCTACCAGTCTTAAAACCAGGTAATAAAATGACTCTTTACATGACAGACAGCAGTAATGTATCTGCTTACTGTCAGCACCCAAAACCTTCCTCCCACCCCACCTGAGACTCTAGGCCTATTCTTACCTAATAAACTGGGATCTGCTCGAACCATCTTCTGCTTTTTCTTCTTCTTGCCACTTTGCACAGCCTCAAAATTTGATTGTTGGTTGTTGCTTTGATTGGTCTGAAATACTGAGTGGAGTGTACTATGGTTCATCCCCAGACAGAGTCCTGTGAAACAAGACACAAACAGCACAACTGCCATTACACAGTGCACACGGATATGCATTGCTCTAAGAGAAAGGCTGGCTTGCCTTTGCCTTGTCAAGTGTGAGTCTGTTAGCAAAAATCCTGGGAGACACCTCATGGGGCAAGAGTGCTTGCCCTGGCCGGGGACATGGCTCAGTGGTTAAGGGTGCATATTTATTCTTGTAGAGGACCTGAGCCTGCTCCCATGTTAGGCAGGTTACAACTGCCTGTAATGGCAGCTCTAGGGTATCGCATGCTTGATCTTGTGGGTACTCATGTGCACATATTCACTGACCCACAACATACAATTTAAAGTAATTTTAAATTATTTTGAAAAAAAAAAAGCCTAAACCAGTTCCATTTACACTACCAGTTGTCATTTACAATACAATACTTGATGCCTGACATCTCTACAAAGTCTCTCCTAAAACTTCAGGCTTTCACTCCAGCTCAATAAGAATGGATTTCCTAAGTTTTCCAGCAGATACAGTGTCTGTGTCATCCATTAAGAAATAAATGCAACACAGTGGGGGAGGAAGTGGCTCACACCTTTAATCCCAGCACTCAGGAGGCAGAAACAGGCAGATCTTTGAGTTCAAGGCCAGTCTGGTCTATAGAGAAAGTGCCAGGACAGCCAAGGCTACACAGAGAAACCCTGCTGTGGGAAAAAACCAAACCAAACCAAACCAACCAACAAACTAACCAACTAAACAACACCAAAACCAACAACAACAATAAAAACAAACAAGGTAACAAACAGAAGAAATGCAGTTTACACCATATGGCTATCAACAGGCTTCAATACTATGGCAATACACATACCTGACCAATTTGTCTTTTAGAAAACATTTACTACCAGCCCTCAAAGATCCCACATTTGTAAAGTCATTGAATTGTTAAAGTTTATTTTTTATGGTCATTATGAGCACAGAGCTCAGAGAGGCAAAACAGCTTTAACATCCAAGGTGCACGCTCTCAGCTGAAGCAGGACAAGGGAGCATTCACCTTCCTACTTCAGTTCACTCCCTGTAAGCAGGTGTTTCTGTCAGTCATCTAGTACAATGTTTTCACATCTCTGTGCCTCTGTGGCTGATTCCACTGTTCCAGCCTCCAAGCCTAAAGCTTAGGTGCTATAGAGCCCTTCTGAGCCCAGAACGACTGTGCGGCATCCAAGGAGAAGATGTGCAGCAGAGTCTGCACCAGTAAGAGTGAGAGCTGCACTGGGAAGGGTCAGTACTTAGGAGTTAACAATGTCAACAATGCCTTTAACAAATATTTAGACACATGATGTACCAATTAGACCTGTGTTAATGAGACTCCCAGAACTTAACCCCATGTAATCCATAGAGGCAATAGCCGTACTCTAATTGCCTAGTCACTCAGACTTTATAGAGCAGTGGTTCTAAACCTGAGGGAGTCAGGATCCCTTATAGGGGGGGATCAAACAACCCTTTCACAGGAGTTGTGTATCAGACATCCTACATTTCAGATATTTACATCACGATTCAAAACAGTAGCAAAATTACAGTTATGAAGCAGCAATGAAAATAACTGTATGGTTGAGGTCACCACAACATAAGGAACTGTACTAAAGGACTGTAGCATTAGGAAGGTTGAGAACCACTGGTTTTAGAAACAAAGCTACAAGGAGCATAGATCAACTGTCAAATCCCCTTTAACAGCACAGGAAATACTGTCATAGCCCATATACAGTGACACTGCTGTCAGGATTGAATACAGGAATACACTGGTCATGATCTGCAACCCAACTAAAACATATATATGAATCAAGAAAACACTTGCAGATACCTTGGCTCTATTTGCAATCTGGAACATTTATACAGACATGTACTGTGAAGGCCAGACTTTGAAAAGTTTTAGATGCATAAAAATAAAAAAACATGTTTTTTAACTTCTATGTCTTCTCAACATTTACAGGCATTCCTACTCACAGGTACTGCACACACTGTTATTTTATACCTGCTGCTGTTTGCTGCTGCTGCTGCTGCTGCTGCTGCTGCTGTTGTTGCGCTGCTGCTGCTGCTGCTGCTGCTGTGTTGCTGCTGCTGCTGCTGCTGCTGACGCTGCTGGTTGGCTTTCTGTTTGGCACGGCGCTCAAGGAACTGCTTGGCAAACTCCTTGGCCTCAGAAGTATCTCCTAAATAGGCCCTGGTATAGTCATGGACTTCATAAGGAGACTCCACTTCTTTCAAGAAAGAAACAAATGTGGGGACTGCAGTAAAAGAAGGAAGAAGACATGAGACCGAACAGTAAAACAAACCCCATGTACAGAGGCGCAGCCTCCATGTTAGTATGTCACCACACTCCCACAGGCAGGAGCATGAAAGCTCTGCAGCTGCTGTGGGTGAGACTCCCATCTGTCTCATACAGATGAAAGAGACCCTTCAGTGCTGAGAATTCCATACTAGCATCATCAAACACAAACCACACACATCCGACTTCACTAAACGTTATGTTGTTGAACTACATGTTACAATGACTGACACGCATTTGTCTAAAACTAAAGTAATTTGAGGATTCTTCCCTTCTTTCCTTTAATTCAACTTATTAAGTTCGATGATGAATGCCAGCTACCATTACTGTTACTTAAGATTCAGATACACATCTTTGAAACTTGTAATTAATTGGGGTATAATGTGTTTTAGAGAGCATTAAGTGGAAAATGGAAATTGTGTGGTTTCAGAAAAAAACACAAACACCAGAGTTAGACAGACATGGGTTTAAAACTTGATTCTGAAGTCTGCTGGCTGTGTGACCTTGATGAGTTACTTAACCATTCTGAGCCTCTGTTTCCTAATTTATAAAATGGGGATAATATCACCTACCTTGTAAAGGTATCTTCACAATTTACTGCAAAAAAAAAAAAATGAGTGTCTGGGATAACATTGTGCTATCCCAGCTAGTGCCTAGCACATGGTAGGTGCTTAATGGATGGCAGGCATCACTACTATGCAATTCTGTTTCTCTGAAGGCCTTCAGACTCTTAGCTAATGTTACAGTGCTGCAGAGGAGCTGGTCAATTCTTCACTGTTCAGTGTTAAAGACTGCTGGCTTTAGAGCTACCTTGGTCTACCAGCTAAGACAATCCCTTCTACAGTATGACTAACAGTCACTGTTGATCATCTAGGGGTGAGAAGGGCTCACTTCCATCTAAGGAGCTAGCTCTCTGTTTACAACCATGCTTTTCTGAAAAAGTGCTTTATTTCTGCAGTCTTGGCCCATACAAAGCAAGTCTACTGACTCTTTCACAATTCCCATCACCTCCCAAAGCAGGAGGAAATGATGCCACATTGCTTTGGTACTCACTCTACCGGCCAGGCTGACTTTGGTCCCCAACTATGACATTTAACTTTCTCTTACATATGATAATGTAGCTCAAATATTTCCCATGAAATGGGTAATGGGAAACAATGGCTTCCTTTGTCCTGTACATCATTAAGGCAGCCTCAGCTGACATTTATTCTTTGGTAACTGCTCATAATTTATTTGAGCATAGTTTTATAGGACATTTTTTCATGGCAATTCAAGTAATGCTACAAGAGTCAAGTTTTTAATGGACAGTGTAGATTGGCCCCCACAGGTTTCATCGTCTACATTCTGGCTTACTGTTCCAACCTGCCAACCTCGTTGCAGGTCCTGCTCTGTGAATCCACATGCTGGGATTCCCTCCCCAATTCTTACCATCCAAGTTATTTGCCGTATTAAGGGCATGAAGCATCTGTTCACACCACTGGGTAAATCCATCTTGGGCTTTATTTACTCCCTGAAAGAGCTTCAGCAACTTTTCTTCTTCTTCTACTTTCTTATTCTGCCGGTTAGACACACCTACAGATTTACTAAAGCAAAACAATAGGGCGATATTATATTCCCAGAAACTGTTACTAAGTGATGATACTATAATACCATAAATACTGTATAGGCAACATGGATAGCTGCCCAGTAAGCCAATTCTTAGTTATAGACAAGAAAAAAATTCAAATATTTTGATTGGACACCTCCTTAAAAACTAGCCTTAGCTAATATCCTAGTCTACAAGGCTTCCTTGGAGAAAATAATGAAGCTCCTCCTCCACGTCCTTAGGTGAGCTGTTTAATTTACTAAGCCTCAGTTTCCTCATATGCAAAATGGTGCCAATACTTCTTTGGGTCATAATAAGGAATGAAGACACTCGAGCAAAGGCCTGGAGCATAACAGTGCCTGGCAAAGAAGCTCAATAGACTAATGTGTTAACCTTCTTTTAAGTCTTCAATCAAAATGAATCTGACACCACCACCATTAATTAAGTACTTACTATATGCCAGGCACTTTACTACTTCATGTGTGCTTGTTTACTCCTTATAACTACACTCATCAAGTTATTATCTTCATTTTACCCATGAGGGAACTGAGGCCCAAAAGAGGTTCTCTCCTGCCCAAGGTCACACAGCTACTAAGTGTCAGTGCTGGGATCTGAGTTCATGAATGTCACAGACCCTTGCTCATTCAACAGCACTGGAAACTACCGAGGAAAGAAAGATGAAGATGAAATACAACTAATTTGCCATACAGTAAGTTTAGGGCCATTACAGAAGTATTTGGAATGTTCATTCTAGTATAGCTTAAACATACAAATTAGAAAAAAACAAACAAAAACAAAAACAAAAAAAACCCACCTAAGTTAACTAGAGAAAACCTTGTTAACAACAAAAAGTATTCTCTCCTTATTATCAGACAAGTCACTATATAGTAGGCAAGGATTAAGTGTTTAGCAGTAAGAAAAGCCCAGGGAACAATCAAGTGTGTTCCACTGGGTAGAAAACAATCACCACAATTGTGAGTTACATGCTTGGGCATAGATGAAACAGAAGCAGAGAATGTATGCAGCACCCTTCTACCTCCCTCCTCTCCCACCCATCAAGGTACATGGCTGTACTCATTATGAGCCCTACCTGAGACTGGCGTTGTTTTTATTTTTATTTGTTGAATTTCTAGGTCCCACCTCTTTCACTGCATCATCCCAAAACCCCATGTTGGAGTTTTTGGTGTCAGCATTACTCCAGATACTACTGACTAGATCAGATGCCCACTGGTTAGGAGGACCTGTGTTTATAGAGCCCCATACAGAATTCCCAATGCTGGTGTGCAGGTTGGAATGCTGTTAAAAAGACAAAAAGACTTGGTTAACAATCTCAAAAAGAGAGTTTGAAAGATAACCAAGAAGCAGTCACTGAGCATGTGTTCAGGAAAGGAAACCCACTGTGTTGTTCCGGGCTCTGTTTGATGGCTGGTGTTGCTGTTGCTGCTGCTGCTGCTGCTGCTGCTGCTTCTGCATCTGCCTGGCCTCTTCCTGCTGGATCTCTAGTAGAGACTTGGTGGTACCTGCAGGTTTGCTGACATTCCCCAACCTGAGAGTTTCTGTTGCTGCTGCTGCTGCTGCTGCTGCTGGAGAGCTTTCATCAATTCTCTCTGCTGACGCCTTTGCTGTTGGCAAAGGACAGCGACCTCAGGACTTGTTCTTACACTAGTTGTAAGCATCAGGACACTATAGAACACTAACACACAACAGCTGTTTAAAACCCAAATGGGGTTAATTCTTTTGGTTAAATTAAGACGGAAATGCCAAGTAGTACTGAGAGGAAAACCAAAAGACTAAACACAGAATTCTTACAAATGAAGGAGGTTTTTTTGATTAAGTGCAGAAATGAAGTAAATGTTCTCAAAATTCCATCAAAATGAAAGTAAGTATAAACTCTTTGTATATTTGTTTGTGTGTGCCTTGAGATGGGATTTCACTATACAGAGCCCAACTAGGTCTGGAACTGAAACTCTCCCTGCCAGTTTCCCAAGCACTGACAATGCTGGTGTGTACCATATGCCCAGCTACATAGACTTCTTTAAAAGCATAAATCAGTAAAGGACAACAGACGCTGATAAGATTTTTTTAATCAGAAAGTAGGGCTAGGGAAGACTGCTGAGTGAGTACAGTCGTGCTCTGCAAGCCTGGGGACTAGGTTAGTCCCTGAAGCCCATAAGGAGACAGCAAGTATGGTGGTATACGTTCTGCTCACCAATTAAGCACTGCAGAGGTAGAGACAGGCAGATGCCTGCTTTTCATGGGCTAACCAGCCTAGTCTATTTAGTAAGTTGCAGGGGAATGAGATACTATCTCCAAAAACAAAATAAAAACCAAAGAAAGCAAACAAAGCACCTGATGTTGCCTTTCATCTTTCCATCTGTATGCACATACACAAATAAATATCTAAACAGAAAGGTATAAAGCTGGAAAGCACATTATTAATAATCAAATGTAGCACATCCAATAAACTGAAACATAAATGAAGGAAGGTGCCCCCAACAAACAGCCCATAGAAAAACCAATAGTATCAACATGACACATATAGCAGAACCTTTGATAAGCTTTTGAGACTTGTAACAAATAGCCCAGAACTACTAAACATTTAGCATATGCTTCTAAGCTAAAAGCAAGAGACCAAAATAAACACATAAAATTCAATAAAAGCAAACAAGAGAAAATAGGAACTGCCTTTAAAAAAATTAATTAAGCCGGGCGGTGGTGGTGCACGCCTTTAATCCAGGCACTTGGGAGGCAGAAGCAGGTGGATTTCTGAGTTCAAAGCAGCCTGGTCTACAGAGTGAGTTCCAGGACAGCCAGAGAACACAGAGAAACTCTGTATCAAAAAACCAAAGATTAACTAATGTGTATGAGTATTTTGCCTGCAGGTATGTATGTGCACCATGTTCGTACAGTACCACCAGAGGACCGAAGAGCACTGGATTCCCAGGAATTGAAGTTACAGATTGTGGTGAACCTCCATGAGGGTGAGGAATCAAACTTGGGTCCTCTGCAAGAGCAGCAAGTACTCTTAACTGCTGAGCCATCTCTGTACCTCTGAATTGGCTTTTAAAAAGCTATCAGCAAATAATATCCCTAGAACAAGGGGTCTCAACTTGTGGGTCTCAATACCCTGGAAGGGGTTACCCTTTCACAGGCGTTACATATCAAGATATCCTGCATACCAGATACTATTCATTAACAGTAGCAAAATTACCGTTAAGAAGTTCCAACAAAAGAATTTTATGGCTGGGGGTCACAACGTGAGGAACTTTATTAACAGGCTGCAGCATTAGGAAGGCAGAGAACCACTGCCCCAGAGAGTTGATGGTGTATTCACTAAAATAATAAAAAACCATAAACTGTAACTCAGGAATTTAAAACAAGAGAGTATAAGCTAAAAGCTCAACAGAAGACCTAAAAGATAAAACTGAGGAAATGTGCCCACCAATAATGATATAAAGACAGGAGGAAAAAAGTAGAAATCAAAATCTATCTAGGACAATCATGCAACTGACTGGAACTATATGGAAAACAAAACAAAACAAAAAACCCAGAGCTGCATAGCACTGAGCACGTCCAAACTTTAACAGGTTAGAGAGCCACAGGCAGGGTACCCCAGAGAAGACAAAACAAGTAACATTATCTTGGGTTTCTCCATGTGACAAATAAACATGGAAAAGCATTTCATGCTCTGTAAGATACAGGAGATAAAAGGTTCCAAGAATATACTTAAATGAACGTACAGCGAGAACTTCTGGGAAACAGGGCTGAGGGCAAACACACTGGCTGGAAGGCCTATGAGCATGCATGAGGAGCCTGGATGGACCGTGATTCTTGTTCACATTAACTTTTCAATGAACACAGACTAAAATCATTACAACAATTTCTAGCCTTGAAAACAGAAATACTCTGCTCTGAGACACCCATATGCTGATAACCTTTTAGAGGAGGTTATTCCAAAAGTAAAGTTTAATCTTTGTTTTACATTAAAGTGAGAAGGCAATTTTAAGGTGGAGAAATGCTTTAACCTATTGGATGATTTCCAACATATATACATATACATATCAGATAGACAGATCCATCTATCCATCCACACACCCCTTCCATTTCTTTCATGTATTTGCAACTGCCTACTTCAGTGAATGAAGGTCCAAACATGATAGCTTGCATTCTCCAACAAACTGACTACTCTGCCTCAAGTGGTAGCTACATAGAGCATGTTCTTCAGGATGGGTACACCTCTCATCTGTCTAAGGGCCTTTGCAGGCACACTACTTAAGCACGGACAATCTATCATCCCACCCCCAGTGACACCTACAACTCCCATGGCCTCTCCTTCCTGCTAGCAATTCTTTCTCTGACACTTCTCACTCTCTAAATCACCATATAGTTTGCTTGATCTCTGTGGCCATCTGTCCTCAGCTAAAGGGCAGGTTCACAACAGCAGAGCATGCCATCATTATATTTGGCTGCACTCCCAGACTATCAGTGAGTGAATGTGTTGAATCGATCAATAAAACAGACACCTTACAGCAGGCCTTGTGAGTTAATCACTTTCCTCTCTATTAAAAACGTATTCCCTCCCTCCTCTACAATGTCTCGCTCTTTTATAACATTCCTCTCCTACAATGAACTTCAGGATATAAAGTTAAAAGCAGAGATATAATTTTTGTCATATTACAAGTTTTTCTGGGTTAGTCAGAGGACCCAATATCCTTTATCGAAAAATATACCCTGCCTTCAAAACAAATTCAGAAATGGATGTACCATGGTTAGTATTAACTGTCAACTTGACATGATTTAGAACCATCAAGACAATAAATCTCTGGGCAAGGGAAATTATCTCGATTATATTAGCTCAGATAAGAAGATGGCCCCTGACTGGGATCTGGGCTGTACAAAGGACTAAAGGAACAGAGTCTTAGCAGGACCTCATCCCCAATTCTTCACTGTGGACACAATGTGACCAGCTGCTTCAAGTCTTGCTGTCTTAACTTCCCTCTCTCCCTTTATGTTGTTTCTGTTTCCCCACAGTTCTCAACACCTTATGTAGTTTTCTTAAATAATATTTTTCTTATTTGTTGACAATGACATATATACATAATGAATTTTGGAAATGTCTGCCTCCCACTCTAACTCCAACGCCCCTCCCAATCACATATCCTCTTCCTTTTATTTATTTTAAAAAACAACCTACTGAGTTCATTAGTGCTATCTGTATGGACATAGGTGTAAGGCTATTTACTTTTATTTATGAAGTAAATAAAAGCTGAAAAGCTACATTAGAAAGTTCTAGGACTGTCTGGAACTTTCAGTGGTTAAGAGCACTTGTTGCAAAGGACCTGGATTTGATTCCCAGACCCAAATGGAGGCCCACCAACTCCTCAAGCACTAGGACAAGTGATGCACAGACACACGTGGCCAAAACACTCAAGACACATAAATGTTATTCCTATTAAACTCTTCACATATACCAAAGGGCCCAAGCCATACAACAAGGTTAAGTAACACTGGGTCAAATTCTGGCATACAGTAATTCTGATAGTAGCATCAAGAGTTGTTAGTACGCAGTACATACTAAGCTGCCTGGAATATGGAACTAGGTGACTTTTATTGCTTACCTCTTCTCGAAGCTGGCGTTCTCGCTCTTCTTCCAGCTTCTGGATCTCAGCCAATGACAGTGTGGCCTGGGACTGACATGTTGCTGTGTTAGACTGCTGACCCCACGTTGATGAAGAGGGAAGCTAAAAACAACAAGCACATGACAAAGCAGGTGAGAGTCAGGAAATAAGGAAGGGTGACAACACTATGCCCAGAGCCTCTACTTTCCTCAATTTTACAATATTCATTTCAAAACTCCTTTTCCACATTATTCTAAGTTGGCTTGCTTCCTTTGCTCCCAACCTATGTTTATTTTAAAATAGCTAAAAATACACATATGTGTTAATACCTGCATGCTCCTGCCATTTGCGTGGAAGTGTTACACTGAACATCTAGCAACAGAGTCAAAATCAAAAGGAATGACAAAGTGTGACTAAATTAGTTGAAGATCTAAGGATCTAGTTAGTGAGTGGGTTAAACCCAGGATTTCTGAACAGAAGAACAATGCTGTAGCAGAAAGCGAATGAAAGGGCCAGGCAGTTTTCATCCCTCTCTCATGGAGAGAGTTGCTGCTAACACAACCAGGCTACTATGTAGCTCTAGTCATGAATATTAAGCTTGTTTTAAACATTAAAAAGCCTACTTTATCCTTTACAATAATTAGCAAAACAGAATATAAACATGTGGTCCTGAAAACCTAAATTTTCAAAGTCTGGTTTTCTAAACAGAATTCTGTGTTCTTCTTTGTCCAATAAAATAGTAAATGTGAATTTAGAAACATCTTACAACTCTCAAACAAAAAGTAACAATGAAGACCCCAATGCTAACCCAATTTTTTAATTTTAATATGTAAACAGCATGTATGAAAACACCCAAACACTAAGCAGCACCCCAGGAAAATGGGTCTATAAATAGCAGAGACAGCTGAGGACAGAGCAACATGCCAGGTATACGTATGAATGTTAGCAACATCAATGTCCTCAACAGGTCAACAAGCTCAGCCCTTAGCCATTCTGGTCCAATATGGTAACAGTACAGTAGTTTTCTCAAAGTAGTCCTTTGATGAGGTAAAGAAAAGGGTCAGAAGAAGCTAACAGACAAAAGGAGAATAGGGGCTACTTTTATCTTCACTTAGAATGCTTATTTGTAAAATTATCTCAAATCTTTATTGGATAAAGAAAAGAAACTGGTGTATATGGAAAGAACTATTTAGAGCTTTGTCTCCCCCTTACCTCAGTTACCACAGCCTGTGATACAGCCTCTTAAAAAAGTCTTTTTTTTAAGTCTTTAAAAGTCTTAAAAGTCTTTAAAAGTCTTTAAGACCAAGCCTCAGGACTTGAGCTCAGTCCTCAAGAAACACATGGGAAGTGAGGACCAGCTCCAGGAGCAAGTTGTTCCCTTCATGCCACAGGTACATGTCTGGGATCTTTGTAATGTGGTCAATGGGAATCAGAACTTACATCCTCTGGAAAAGTAGCCAGCAAGAACTTTTAATCACTGAGCCATCTCTCCAACTCCAGTAATTTGCTTTCAAGATTTCCCCTAGAGTGTTTCTAACTGTCAAGACTTGTTCACTGTAATGCCTCTCTCACTCATAAACCTCACCCCCAAAATAAACCACTCAACTTGAAAGTTCTTTCTATTCCTAAAATGCCTGTTCCAAAGCTGCCTTAGCTCAGGAAAGAGTTGAACGCATGGTGACTCTCATATTTTACCAATATCAGTCTCTTGAAAGAGTTTATATTTAAACACAAGCTTGCTGAGTTCTATTCATCATTTTCTTGTCTTACAAGATCCAGGGAACAGATGTCATTCTCTGCTCATTACACTGGATTCCAAGTCTTTCTTCACGCCTTTATCCTGTGAGTTTCTTGACAACAGGGGAGACTAAACGTAATCAGGTTCAACATGAAGTCTGTAGAGCACACCTGCCAAGATACTCTCAACCTTCCATCCGCTCACCTCTATGAGCAGTCTTCATCCCATGTTCTGCCATGCTCCAGCTTCTACCTATGCCCTTCAGATCTAGGCAGTCAACAAAAGGGCTTGCCAACTGGATCAAGGCCGCTCTTTCCCACTGGCCCTTCCTACTCATCCTCACCACACACCCTTTCTAGCAGACTCTTAGTATTCATTTTCAACTTCAAACAGTACTTTAAGTCTTTCATTTTCTTACACTTTAAAAAAAAAAAAAAAGGAAGCAGCGCACAGGGGTGGGGTGGACAGAGATTGTGTAGCCCTGGCTGGCCAAGAACTTGCTATGTAAACTACACTCACCTCTAACTCAAGAAATGTGTCTGCCTCTGTCACCTGAGTTCTGAGATTAAAGATCTGTGCTGCCCCATCTTTGGTCCGACTTTTCTCCAATTGTTAACAAGCCCCCAGAGGCACCTGTCTTGAGCCCTATGCCATGGTCCCCACTAGAAGAGTGGGTACTGTAGTGCCTGCTGCTCTCCCAGGTTGTTCAATGCGCTTTTCAATTTGGTTTTTCTGTCAGTGGTGCTGAAATGGTAAAGAGGAGCGATTTCAACTGCCACGGAACCCTACTGAAAAGAACCAAGCAGACTAACTTGTTAGTACCAGATCGCTGCATGTCCCATCCCCATATATGTGTATGGCTTTCATTTAAACACTTAACAACATACACGCATCACATTGTTTTGTTGATAAACCAACATAAAATTTAACCCAAGTGGTTCCTCTTGCATCTAGAATTATACCTTCATTTGTGCAAGCTGCTGCTGCTGCTGTTGCTGCTGCAGCCTTCGGAGAGCCTCTTGCTGCTGCTGCCTCTGGCGCATCAGATCCTTCTGCCGCTGCAGCTCCAGTTCCTTCCGTTTTCGTTCCTCTTCTTCATGTCGAAGTCTGGCTGCCTCCTCCTCCATGCGCAGCCGGTTCTCTTCCAGTCGGCGCTGGGCTTCTTCCTCTTCCCGGGCCCATTTGGCAGCCTCCTCTTCCTTTGCAGAAGGAAAAAAAAATCAAAGAGGAAAAAACTGTTTTATAATTGTAGAGGGGCCAGGTGGTGGTGGCGCACGCCTTTAATCCCAGCACTTGGGAGGCAGAGGCAGGCGGATTTCTGAGTTCGAGGCCAGCCTGGTCTACAGAGTGAGTTCCAGGATAGCCAGGGCTAAACAGAGAAACCCTGTCTCGAAAAAAAAAAACCAAAAAAAAAAAAAAATAATAATAATTGTAGAGAGATAAATCATATTGCTTTTAAAGGTGTCAATCATGATGGTATTCAGAAATGATAAAGCAAAATCCAGTTTAGTATGACACTAGGAAGAAGCAGGTTTTACAGGGGTCACAAAGGTCTGTGTGTTCCAGGATATGACTTTAACAGACTATAGAACTGTCTCTTAGAAGGTCTGTGGTGAAAGTTCTCATCTCAAAAGTAGCTCACCACATGCTGCAAAGTCCCCTGGCAATGTCATTTCAGTACCACTGGCAGAGCAACTGCTTTGCAAGAAGCCACTAAGACCTCGGCTGGGCCTGGAGACAGTGACTCCTTAAAATCATCAAATTCCACTGTTGACTTTCAATCTTTATGACCCACAGGCCCTAGGGTTTTTTCAAAACACCTCTCCTTAACTAATTCTTTAATTTCTACTGCTTTTCCCCTCACCTGCATTCATTTTCTCTCAGCTTTCTACCCTCAAAACAAGCTCACTATGTCGCCTGGTTCACTTCAGTGCTGAGTGACCTCCCCTTGGCAGAAAGGATTTGCTATACCTGCAATGCTCTTTGTCTAGAGAACTCGTTCTCCTAAGTGGAGATTCGTTGTGAGCCTCTGGTAGGTAGATTTCCTTTCTAACTTTTCTTTCAAAGATGTCTCGTCTAGACTATCATTACCACTACCCCACCCCCCAAGAAGGACATGTCCACTACAAACAAAACCAGTTTTAGCCTATAGTCTAACAATCATTCCTTTCAGCCATTTTCTTGCTAATCTGCCACCTCAGAGACTTAAAATGCTATACTTTGTTTCAAAGGTTCCAAATGTAACTAGGAATAATAAAGATTTAGGCCAAGGTGACATCTGTTTGGAGAATTCTATTAAAGACACCCTTAATGAACAACAACAACAAACAATATAGAGAATTCCCTTTTTGGGCAGAGGTCCATGCAAAGGTCCCAACCTGAGGTAAAGAACACAAAAGCAGAAGTTAGCCCACCAAGATCTGGAATAGACAAGTTTAAGTGACCTTAAAGTGACCTGAGCCCTGACAATGTCACTGAGTTAGAGCAAAATGTTCAGTGGACTTACAGCCAGATATCCTTGGCACGTAAAGTGGTTTCAGTGTTCAAACTTTAAAGTATACTAACTCTGGCATGTACTCCTCTGTCCACAAATTCTCTAAGCTTGCTAAAGACCAGACTACTTCCCAAAGTCTTCTAATAACACTTGATAGGTATGGTGGCCTAATTCCAGCACTTGGGAGGCTGAGTCAGATATTTCAAGTTCCTGGTCAAACTAGACTACACAGTAATACACCCTGCCTCAAAACCTCACCCCACAACCCTGAAAGGGGGGGGGGGGTAACACTGTATCAGAAAATGAGCAAGATAAGCAGTACCAAGCACTAACACACAAGCTGTTTTTCTAATACAACTGTAGCTTTTAAAAGATTTTTCATTTAGAACCAGCACTGTTTCAGATAAGTGATTAAGGTTAGCAATTGTAAGCTATGTTAATATATTACATGTACCCTTCATAAAATGTATTGAAAACACCCCTCTGAATATGGGGTTGTAGCTCAGGGGTTGATAGTTTGCTTAACACTCTCAAGGTCTTGGGTTCATACTCTGGCCCTGAAGAAAACAACAATACAACACTGCCTCTGGGATCTTTCTGCCCGACACCGAAAACCCCAATGCATTCATTAGAAAACTTCAAGCGAATTTAGTAAAGGGATAGCCTATAAGACTGAAATGTATTTCTTAAAATTACCAAGGTCATCAAAAATCAAAGAAAGGGATGGAGGATGTAGCTGTTCATTAGTAGCATACATACTTAGCAAAACTGAGCTAGGTTCAATACTCAAAGGTACATTATGTAACAATTGGCAGTGGCAACCAATAGCTGTCTAAATGTATGTAATGTCAACTCAACAGGGGGGACTCATGCCTGGTAATGGAAACCTAGCCCAATTCTGGGGGCTAGTGAGGTCATGGACCTTAGAAAAGAATCTACTACCACCAGTTTGTTAGACCAGAATAATTCCTTGCTACAAATTTTAAATTTTATCCTAATATCCATAAGTATAGCTACCTTTCCTCATTATAGAAGCCTCTCTTTACAGAAAATGGAGACTACCACGAAAACAAAACAAACAAACGCAACAAAAAATCCACAGATGGACACAACAATGCAGAGATCAATAGACCATGGGAAACTGCTGTCAAATAGTCTCTCCTAGAAATGGCTACATCAACAAGCAGAAACAGTGGCAATATCAAGGGACATGTTAACATGGAAGGGGGAAAATGTCAAGGAGTTCCAGCCCTAGAAAAAGAATTACAGGCAACTAATGAGTGCTAGGAGAAGGAGGACTAGCCCCTCCTAGAGATGAGCCCTTGAGTGGGCGTCCAATGAAGAGTGGTCAGCCCTGAAACCATATATACAAATGACAAAACCAGACTCAGCAAGCTGTATTTTACACACACACACACACACACACACACACAGCACACCACACACACACACATACACACGAACACACACAGACACACACACGAGCACACACATACACACGCACACACACGCACACGCGCGCGCACAAACACACAAAGTGGAAGGCATGGAGGGATTCCAAGGAGGGTACCTAGGAGGGGTAGAGGGAGGACGGGGAGGAGGAAAAGTGATTTAATTTTATTTCAATTAAAAACATATTTCAAAAAATTAAGTATGATAAATTGTCACAGCCAAGAAGGACATGGGAAAATGTGACAGCTAAATGTAATGTGATTAGCTATGAATGAACACTGCAGCAGAAAAGGATGTTCAGAAAACTCTTAAGCAATCTGAATAAACAATGGAGTTTTGATAATAATAATTGGCCTTGTAACTGTTATTAATATACCATGCTAATGTACAATATCAACAACAAAGGGAACTATACTCAGGGATACATATGAGTGCCTTCTTGTTTTCCCAAGTTACTTGAAAAATCTAAAACTATTCTAAAGATAAAGTTTATCTTAAATATTAGAATGCAATGCTTTGGGGTCTGGTTTCCCTCAATGTCAGAATACCATGACTGGACCAAAGTCCCAGATGTAACTTAAAAGCATTTAACAAAATTTAAAGAATCAAAAACAAACAGAAAACCCAATCTAACCAAATTAACAATAACAACAAACAGAACAGCAATGTGAAACAAAAGAGTCTTATCTGTGGTTGAAGACTCAGCTCAGTAGAAGAGCACTTGCTTGGTACATACAGGGCTCCAGATTTAATCCTTAGCACTGCAAAGTGAATACCCAAAACCACAGTATTTGCAAATTTGCAGCCTTTCTCCTGAAGGTACAATCTAGTTTCACAAAGTCTACATAACATGAGATGCCAAAAGTGTGAGTTCTAGGACAAAGGAGTGGTTGTAGTTAGAAAGCAGACCTACAAGGATGGATGATGGAAGGAACCAGACAAGAGATGAGCCCTCAAAGCTGTTGAAACCAGTAGCTGACCGAAGCTGCATAGGGAATGAACCAAAATGGAGCAGAAGAAAAAACAGAGAAGAGTGTTCAGTGTCTAGTAGTCAGGAGGCTAGTAGTCAGGAAGGCAGCCTTACAGACTGCTGGCATCCAATACAGAGAGAGACTGTTCCCACTGCTCAGGAGCCACAGACAATCTAACAAAGATCCAAGTGCCAGGCAAGGAACACTTCCCTTCCAGTTGTTAGTCAGGGGATGAGACCCCCAAAAGCAACAGAGGCAATTATCATCATCCTTGGTTGCCTCCCAGAACTTGAAGGTGAGAATCTGTTGGTAAAGACATAACACTCTGATCATAGAAACCGAGAGATCAAGCTGGTACTAACAGAAGCCTCCTCCCTAGCTTTCATAGTGTCAAAAGGTGCTATGCAGGCTGCCAGATGAGAAAAGTAATCAAAAGCCCTGCCTAGCTATAAAATCTATAAATTACAACAATGGGAAGCTGGGAAAGATACTTCCAATAATGCAACAGTGGCACTTACATCTTGGCAGTAATCAAGAGATATCTAATTGGACTTAAGGCTGCTAAATAGGTGAGAACTCATGCCTGGTACTATAAGCTTAGCAAAGAACCCATGGTTAGAATGGTTGGTCACAGGCCCTGGTGGAGAACATAATATTGCCGCTTTCCCAAATCATTCTAGCTTCCAACTATATGCTTATACACAGATTAAGTACAGCTCTCACCCCTTATCAAAGGAATTTCTTTTGCAGTAGATGCAGTCTACTACAGAGATCCACAACTGTTCAAACTGCAGAGAACTACTGATGATTACTATATTAATTGACCAGCTGCAAGAGGGACATCTACAACATGACTTCTGCACCTAAGGCTCAAGGACCATCATGTAAGATCAGAACAACTGCTATAAGACAATGTCTTCAGAAACATGGCACAAATGCTACACCAACTTTCAATAGTACAGCTGACTGCACGAGTCTTGAAAAGTCCACATCAACATACCAACATAAATAGAGAAAACTTTTACAGAGAGAAGTTCTCTCCTCTATATAAAGGGCTACAGGCAGTCAGAGTCTCCCAAGAGAAGGAGAACCAAGTTTTCTCCAGATGTAAGCCCCTTCTCCCCCGCAAGTAGTTTCCCAATCCTAAGTGGTCAGGTGGACTCAATAGGTTGTTTGTGTAGGTATACAGATATAAGTAGCTATAGAACAAGAGGGCATGAATGCAAAAGGGTTAGGGAGTGGCAAAGGACCTGGAGAGGAGAGAGGGAGGGGTAAAAATAGTGTAAAAATATGGTATACTCATGTATGAATTCTCAAACAACTACAAAATTCTAATTGCAAAAAAGATACTACTAAGGACTAAGGAAACAGACAAGCCACAGTCTAAGAAGAACAAAGATGTAAACCGTTTACTCAACAAAGAGTGTGTGTGTCTTCAGAATATAAAGATTCTACATCTAAGAAGGCTAAAACTTTAAATTAGGGGAGAAACATAAACATTAACCAAAAATTAAAAAACTTAAGTGTTTTAAAGCATGCCAACAAAAAAAAAATCATATAAAGAATACTATGCTATTACAGATTTTTCTTTTAATGGTGGTGGTTCTTTAATTTCAGCACTTGGGAAGCAGAGGTGAGACTGGGGGTAGTCTCATCTACAGAGTGAGTTCCAGAAATCACACAGGGCTAGAAAGAGAGAGCAACACCATCTCAAACTGGAAAAATAAAATTAAAAAGTTCCCACACCATAATGTGCTTTTACCATAGAGATGAAGAAAATCAGAAAGATGTTTTTCTTTTTCCCTCAGAAAACAAGTTTC
The DNA here is from genome assembly GCA_021653895.1 of Mastomys natalensis. NCBI lineage: Eukaryota > Metazoa > Chordata > Mammalia > Rodentia > Muridae > Mastomys > Mastomys natalensis. The sequence goes on along the minus strand of JAJTUV010000114.1, from coordinate 587,328 downwards.
ATTTGAAGAGATAAAGAATACAGACAGACGTGATAAGCCTGAGGCAATCAGTTCTTTTGGCGATTGTGAGCACTTTGAGAAAGCGTTAGGAACTGCCCTGGCCTCAGCTTTAAGAAACGGAGCACACCACTTGGGAGGCAGCAGCAGGCGGATTTCTGAGTTCAAGGCCAGTCTGGTCTACAGAGTGAGTTCCAGGACAGCCCAGGGCTATACAGAGAAACCCTGTCTCGAAAAAACCAAAAAGAAAGAAAGAAAGAAAGAAGGGAGGGAGGGAGGGAAGGAAAGAATGAATGAAGGAAGGAAGGAAGGAAGGAAGGAAGGAAGGAAGGAAGGAAGGAAGGCAGGCAGGCAGGCAGGCAGGCAGGCAGGCAGACAGACAGACAGACAGACAGACAGACAGACAGACAGACAGACAGACAGAAAGAAAGAAAGAAAGAAAGAAAGAAAGAAAGAAAGAAAGAAAAAACAGAGCACAGTAAGTGTCAGCCACCTGCTTGCGTAACAGTTCTTCCTGCTTCCGCCTTTCCTCCTCTTCTCTCCTCCGCTCCTCCAATCTTCTAAGAGCTTCTTCCTGCTGCTGTCTTTCCTCCTCTTCTCGCTGTCGCCTTAGCGCAATCTCTTGTTCCCGCTGGCGCCTCAGAGCCTCCTCCTGAAGAAAAGGACAGAGTGAAGTGTGTGTGAAACTCTGGCTTACCAGTACTTGAAGAGAAGTAGGTGATGGACTATGAAGTTTCTGTAAGTACAGAACAGGATCTGGAGTGCAAAGTACCATGTCACGTTGAGAAGGCAGGTACATTGTAATAACAAGCCAGGCGCGGTGGCATACTTAATCCCAACTCTCAGGACACAGGGACAGGCAGCGGATCTCTGAATTCCAGGCCACGCTGGTCTATAGAGCAAGTTCCAGAACAGCCAACACTACACAGAGAAACCTTGTCTTAGGGAAAATGAATGAATGAACGAACGAAGCTGGGCACAGTAGTACAGGTCTTAAACCCCAGGACTCGGATATAGAGGTGGGAGGCTGTCTATAGTTCCAAGGCACAGCCTGATCTACATGATGAGACCCTGTCTCCATAAGAAATAAGATGAATAAAACCCAACTATTTAAAACACTAGTGCACTGCAATACAGTAAGAAGTCTAACATGGCTTAGATAGTAGTCACAAATCTACTACTGACCCTAGAAAGGATACGAGAACAAAGCTTTGCTTTCTCTGATGTTATCTTTACTCTGTTTTTAAAAGTCACCTAAAAATATACATCATAAGGATGCCAAATTGACGTACACCAAAATCCAGTGAAGTCAGAAAAGCCATGCATCCTAAAACATCTTCAACTCCCACCACTAAGTACTACATAGAATCACGCAGGGAACACTGCATACTGCAGAATTAAATGTGTATTTTTTTAATCTCCCCCACCTCCCAGAGACTGTCTGTATAGACCAGGCTGGACTTTAACTCAAGAGGTTTGACTGCCTCTGCATACCACATGTGTGTCTGGTGGCTTCAGAGGGTAAAATAGGGCACTGTATCCCCAAGAACAGTGGTTCTCGACCTGTGGGTCATGACCCAATGTGGGTGGTTACATTATCAGATAGCCTACATATCAGATATTTACATTTTGATTATAATAGTAGCAAAATAATTTGGTAGTTGGGAGTGAGGAGCTGTATTAAAGGATCAGAGCATTAGGAAACTTGAGAGCCACTGCCATAGAACTTGAGTTATAGTTGTGAACCATGGTAGGTGCTTGGAATCAAATCCTGATTCTTTTGGAAGAGCAGCCAGTGCTCTTAACTGATGTGCCATGTCTCCAGCCTTTTAACATTATCTTATCACTGATGCATAGTGTAACTCCCAAGAAATTTGTTTTTGTCTCATTGTGGATCCTTTTGTTCTTCACAGAACATCTTACAGCCAACAAGCACAAACATGCAACTAAAGCTACACTTCAGACCACCAGAGTGGAGTCTTCCACTGGAGTCTATAAAACTCCAGCAGAAAAACAGACTAAGCAAGTTAAGAACAACAGATCCTCAAAATGAAACAGTAAAAACATCATAAAAAAGTAGTAAGCCTCACTGATTAAAAACAAAAGCACTGCAAAGACTTTCAGATGTCCTAGGAAACAGTAAAACATTGGGACTAAGTTTTGTATCTCTCAATAGTGGGCTAGCTAAACAAATTTTGTACAGCTACTGTGACTGATGATGTAGATATGTGCATATAAGTAACATTTGGCATGAATGATGACATAATTCATTAATGTCAAAAGTCAGGACATGAAACACTAAATACAAATTACCTACTTCTTAAGTAATCACCCAATTGCTTTTTTGTTATCTCCTAGTAGTTCAAAGACTGAAAATATTTGAGAAGGAAAACTGTATCTCTACTGGGTCAGTGGTCTTTAATAGGACAGTACAACAACTCCCACAGCAGTTACACCATGCAGATTAGTTAATAATCTAGGGTACTCAGGGGGTGACATGGCTTGCACACACAGTCTACATCAGAGACTGGAGCATCTGTGTATTTCACGTTTGTAAGAGGTCCTGACATCAAACCTCTGAAGATGTATCTAGGGATAACTACACAGTTCTATGTAGAGAGGGTTTTTCCTCCCTGTTTCTGAAATGCTAACCACCAGCAGAGGGCTAAAAATAAAAAAAGTTTATTAAAACAGACCGGAGGTCCAAAGTCTTAGTCAAAGATAAATTTATTTTTTCAAAGTATAACCGAATGACTTGAGCATGTGAAAAGACGCTCAATCCCACTATCACTTGGGAAATGAAAACCAAAACCCTATGAAGACTCCATACAACCTGGCAAAAGCACTGCTGTCAAAAGCAAAGAAGCAGAAATAACAAGTGTTAGGAAAGACAAAAAGACACTCAAACCTCATGCTCTGAAAGTGAGCACGTAAAAAACTTTATAATAGAACTCATGTGGCAAATATAATTCTGGTATATATGTAGAGCTGAAAGTGATGTCTCAATTATCTATATGCTCATGCTTACAGCAACATTATTCACATACTCAAAATATACGTATGAAGTCCTCCAAATGTCTACATACAGGTAAACCAAAACGTGCTATCTACATATAACAAATATATTTAGCCTTGAGAAATTCTGATCATATGCTATTAGAATGACACAAATAAATTTAAGTCAGTCATCAAATGACAAATGCTGTTTAATTAAATGAGGTCCCCAGTGTTAGCATTCTGTTAAACTCCACCTCCAGAGTTAACTGGCAACAGCTAGGTATGCTCCTCCCCAAGCTACCTGGCAACAGCCAGGTAGCCCTGCCCACTATTATAAAAAGGGGCTGTCCGGCCCCTCCTCCCTCTCTTGCTCCTGTGACCCAAGCCTGCAGGTTGAATCTGACCCTTTTCCTCTCCCCTCCCCCCCACGTGGTCATGGCCGGCCACCACCTCCATCTCTCTCTCTGCTCTCCCCTTCTGCCCTAAATAAACTTCTCCTCATGGAACCCTCTGCTGCCGTTTTTCTTTTTTTTAAATAACAACACCCAGAGTAGCCGAAATCCCACCAGGGGCAAGGGAAGAAGACAGAGTCATTATTTCGTGGGTTAAGAATGTTCAGTTTGGGAAGATGAGGCAATTCTGCACCTGGATGGGGTGCGGCCTCAGGAACAGTGAAAACATAGGATGCCACTGAGTACATTCAAAATTTTACATTATGTGCCATCACACAGTTTTTTGAAAGCACATTTGACTTTATAAAATAGTAATGCTGTACACCAAAATTCATGTTTTTATCAGTAAGGCAAGAATGTCTAAAATCTGATTAGGTTATGAGTAAATTATGAAAAATTAAAGAAGACGAATGATTAGCATTTCTGTGGATGCTGTTAGAAAACAAATTCTTTCTGAAGGTAAGTCTTCTAATCCTGCTAGTACAGCCTTCTCTTCCCATTCCTCTTAATATGGGAAGGGAGCACATCGCCCAAGGCCCTCCCTCAAGAGGCAGCAGAGTTTCCCCTATGTACAGAACACCCAGCCATGTACCTGTTTTCTTCGAGCAAGCTCCTCTTCTTCCCGTCTTTTCCTTTCTTCCTCCTGTTGCCTCCGGAGGATTTCCTCCTGTTGCCTCCGGAGTTCTTCTTGCCTCTTTCGCTCCTCCTCTTCCCTTTTTGCTCTCATTTCTGCCTCTCTTCTCTCCTGTTCTAGCTGAATGATGAAAGAGAATTTTTGTCAGCTTGATAGCAAGCATGGGATGCCCCAAAGCACTGAATAACTGCAGAGGTGAGAGGTACATCTCCCATCACATGCACCAACAGGGCACGTTAATCACTTTTCTGCTCTTCTAAGCTATATGCATGCTCCTCCCACTTTGACCACCTCTTCATTTGACATGACATGCCACATCTCTAAGATGCAGAACACAAAGTGGTCAACATGAGAGTAACATCAGAAGTGTCCTAAATTGTGTGTCTGGTATTTCTTTTCTTGTCCCTACAACATACTCCTTACTAGGATCTAACTATGTCTCTAAGATTTCAACAGCTACCAGCAGGAATGCTAGGAATGAACACAGGGCTTACTAATCTCACCACTGTCAACTACACTTCAGGTCTTCTCTTTTCTCACCTATATTCTAAGAGTCTTAGCCAGTCTTGCTACTCCTAATTCTCTATCGACATTCCTCAGTTCAAAACCTAAAAGGGGGAAGGTACAAGGGAAGACAGGATGATCTGGCAGCATTCCTTGCCATGAAAATAAATTTTATCATGAAATGTGCAAGGTACTCATGACAACTCTGCTCATCTTATTCCGAGATTGCACCCTGGCTCCCAGTCAGATGAAATTACTTACCTGCTCCCTGAATGCTCTTGAATCTATCTAGCCAGAACTATTTTCTTTAACTGCAATTTTCATATCTTAAAACCCATGCTGGGACATGGTGGCATACACCTATAATCCCAATACTTGGGAAGCAGAGGCAGTAGGTCTACTTCATGTTTGAGGCCAACTTGGTCTACAGAGCAACTCCCAAGACAGAGTTGCAATAGTGTGTTCATGTCACAAATAAAACCAAACCCCTACTAATCCTGAAGTACAAATTAATTTAGAATTGCTACCTGTCAAAAGTGTTTCCCCCTCTCTAAGATGGGCAGTAGCTCATCTACTCTTCAGCACTCTGAGCATATATGCTCCTTATCTACATCTCCCTACCCACGACTTTCAGGACTACCTGAAAGACCTTATTCTTACTCACATGTCCTCAGCTCAAAGAAATGAGGAACTAGTGGTTCTAAACTCAAGAACTGTAAAGAACTACAGTCTCTTATTCATTTATGGAGACAGCTCTAAACCAAACTTGCCTGTTAGCATCTCCAGGATCTAATGATCATGCTGAACATTTGAGTTTAATACCTGAAGATACTAGAAAATGACTATCAAGATTCAATGTTGGAATGAAGGTGACAGATTAAGAATCTAATAAACACAGCAGATATGTTCTAACAGTATTCGTGACAAATAATCATCCCACGAATAATATAAGTAAAATACACATATGACCATCATCACTAAGTATCCCAATACTAACCAATTTTAACTGAGGTCTTTAGGTCTTTTTGGAAAAGGACACAAAAAAATACAAAAGTACTTATCCCAGCTAAGCAGAGGTAAACTAAAAAGAAAGAACAGGTAGCTAGAGGAAAGGAAAGAAATGAAGTAAATGAAGGCTTGCATTCTGTAGCTAGAAGGCAGGTACACAGCAGTAAAGAGTAAGTTTCAGACCTTTGCAGCTTTGGCCTTCTCTAGCTGCTGAAGCTGTTCCAGGGAAGGACCTGGCGTTGTGGTGTCCAGTGGAAGATCCCATACACTACCACCTTCCCAAACTGCAAGACAAAGACAAAACTGAGGCAGGTCCAAGAGTGTATCCCAGTCACATAACCACAGGCATAATGAAAAGAGCTGCTCCCTGAACCTGAACGTGCTCCATCATACACAACTGTCTATCTCTGGGAGGAGTGTATGGGGTTGTCTTGCTACATAGTCCAAAATAGCCTAGAATGTGAGTTCTTCTTGCCTTAGCCTTTCAAATGCTGAGATTAAAAGTATGTGCCACCATGTGCCCAGCAGTTTGGTTTATAAGAGACTAAGCTGGCAGGTTTTCATCAATACTTGTTAATACACTATGATGAAAACGTAGTATGAGATATTTACTAAGGAACTAATCTCATCCTTGTACCATTCCATACAGGTACCTGATATGTCTCCATCTAAAAGGAAGATGATAAAAATGTGACAATACAACAATTCAAATGCCACAGAGGATTTCTAGTAGCCATACAAATAGAGAATCAGGTGGTTTACACTATAAATTAGTTATTAAATGTTACTCAATTGTTCATTTTATAGTTGTAAGTTACATCCCATCAGAAAGAGACTGTGGAGGTCTTACAAATTATCTTTGATCTGTCAAACCTAAAACACAGCACAGAGCCAGATGTAGATGTATACATAAGGGGTTCCAAGCCAAATATGATGATAAGCTTCTGTAATCCCAGCACTCTGAAAGTAGAGCTCAAAGGAGGATCTTGAGTTCAAAGCCAGCCTTGGCTACACATTATATTAAAGCTACATGAAACCTTTTCTCAAAGGAAAAAAACCACAATAATAAAGGCTTCTGAGTCTATTTTCTTATTGTTAGCTAAATCTGTTGACACTAATTCTCTACTTTCCTTTTTTGTCGTACTAGAGATTTAACAGTCTTGCAAATGCTAGACAAGTATTTTACCACTAAATTTACAGTCCCAAACATTACTCTATTTCTCTGCATACCTGTTACAATCTATTAATGCAAATTAAATACTGTGTACATAAAGCCACTAGAGTATTGAAAATGATTACATATAAACTGTTTGAAATACTTAGAGCCTTCACACCACTGAATACTAGTCTAGCATCCTAAGTATAAATGAACACTAAGAAAAGAACAATGTAGGCTGGCACCATGACTCAGTGGGTAAAAGGTCCTTGCCATCAAGCCTCATGACATGAGTGTGACCCCTAGGACTCACAAGGTAGTGGAAAATCAACTCCCACAAATTGTCTTGACCTCCATGAATATACCATGTCACCTATGTCCTATGTCACAGACAGACACATAATAAACAACCACACACAAAGAAATAAACAAACAAATAACATATACACAGTATAAAAGTTTTGCTTTAATCTCTTCTTTGGAAAGGTTTCAGAAGGACACTAGGTTCTCTAGTGTCATACTCTAGAGGGTCATTCTAGAACTATGTCACCAACTCTAAAAAACAATCAAATGAACAAATAAAAACTGTCGAAGTTACAGGTCCTAAGAATTTAACAGGCAACTGCTCTCTCTCATAAGCACTACCGGTTACTCAAGCTTTCCACTTCTGTAGACATTATGAAGTAACAACAAATTGTTCCACCAACTACCAAGATTTTTAAAAACCCAACTCTTAAGTTTTCTAATTTGATACAAATAAATAAAACAGAACAAGTGAAAGTATTCATTCAAAGTGGGTATTTCTCACCCTAAAATTTGGCAACACCTGCAAGGTTGGTATTACTCATCTTTAACTCCAACAGAGCGAATATCAGTTTTATTTCCATTCCCATCCACAGAAGACATCAAAAACAAAAATTCTACATTAGTTAGAGTAATAAGAATAGAAACCTAATTCAAACAATTTATATGCTAAATACTTCCTACAAAGCCTTTTTTGGATGTACTAAAGATGTAACTTCTTAAAATTCAATAATAATGTATCGATATGTCTAGGATGTTTTAAAAAATGAACTACAAATGATTATTACATTCTAAATCCATTCAGTTGCAACATAAGCAAAGTTAAGTTTTTACCTGCAGGCTGTGAGGCTGCTGGCTGAAGCTCCCAGATAGAGCCAGTATCTGGCACTGACACAGACCTAGTTACTGAGGGAATGATGTTCTGATCAGACATTCTGCAAAAGGGAAATAAAAAGTCAATGTGTTCCTGTCACTTGGAAAATAAGATACAGAGGGACTCCTAGTGGGTGAGCAGGTTCCTGGGTTATCTGGCTTAGAACACCAATGCTTTGCAGCTCTTGCCTTGTGCTCTTTTTTGAGATAGGGTCCTACTATGTAGCCCTGGTGACCTGGAACTCACTATATAGACCAGGCTGGCCTCAAATTCATACAGATCTACCTGCTTCTACTTTGCTAGTATTAGGCTCTGTTTGAAACTGATGAAAGCAGGGTGTGGTGGTGCAATCCTGGCTTTTGGAAGGCACAAAGATCTCTGAATTCAAGGTTAGTCTGGTGTACATAGTGAGACACTGTTGTCTTAAAACAATGACACCCAAGAATTGCATTTCACTTCTATGTCTGAGATCTTCATATATCAGGTTAATCAAGCCTTCAGTAGTACTCCTCAAGGGACCAGTTTGCTTATCTTTAAAATAGAGACCAAGCCAGGCATGGGAAGCAGAGGCAGGTAGATCTCTTGAGTTTTGAGGCTAACTTGATCTACAGAAAGAGTTCCAGAATAGCCAGGGCTACATAGAGAGACCCTGCCTCAAAAAAAAAAAAAAACAATAAATAAATAAAGAGAGACCCTGCCTCAAAAAAACAATAAATAAATAAAGGAAGGGAGGTAAGGAGGGAGGGACTTGATAATTAACCTGCTTGCCTCATAGGATAGGCTAAGACCCACATTAGAAATCTGAAGAAGCACTCTGATTAAGACACAGTACAGCTTTGGAACAGTAACTGCTGATATAGCTTCAGGATGACAATCTGAAGCAGCAGGAATTAAAGAAATGTCTCCAAAACTGGTTTACCCAGAGACTTACCTTAATGGTTTGGGAATCTCAATGAAGCACCACCCTGTGTGCCTTATCAATCTTTTTATCAGGTATCATGGGTGAAAGTAAAATTACCCACACACACGCACATGCGTGCACACAGAATGTGAAATATGGAATAACTACCAACCTCATCTTCAGAGCCTGGAACTGCTGCAGAAGAAGAGCCAATTGTTGCTGCTGCTGAGATGACAAAGCTGCTTTCTGCTGCTGAGCCAACACCTGTGCATACTGTTGTCTTCAAAAGTTAAAAAAAAAAAAAAAGTATAACCTATCTACCCACATAGAGTTCACATATGATTGAAAAAATGAAAAACAAAACCCAACTCATCTCCTCCCCCAACCACCACACTCAGAAATAACAACCAAATATATCTTTAAATTCTATAAAGTCACAAGCATTTTTGATCTACAACATAAATCCTGAAGGACAGATATAAATGTGTACATATATATATAAAACAAATGATAAGTGTGATATATGCATACTGCATATCGCAGAATGTCAAAAAACTGACAAACACCCACAAGATTTCCCAGATTGTAAATGACAATAAGCAAATTTGAACACCTATTTCCAAATGAAGAACTCTGCAAAACTAAAAAAAAAACTTCTACAAAATTTTCTCAAATTTTCTGTTTCAGCATGAAAATTTGTGGATAATATTTCCTGCTGGGTCTGAAAGTTCCAAACAGTAAATGTCTTCAGGTTTACAGATGCAACTGCTCAGTTCTTCCCTTGTAATTTAACAGCAGTCACAGATAATCTATAAACACGGAAGTCATATGATCCAATAATGTTTTGCTTAAAACAGGCAGCAGGCTACCACCACTAGACAATGCCAATCCATCTACCAGCACAAATGTTCCTTCCTTTTCCCCAAGCTTAGTGATCAGGAGACTAAGGCTGCAGAACCTGAGTTTTAAGGAAGTGAGGGGTATATAGCTAAATCCTACCTCAACACAAAAAAATAAACGAATCAAAGTAAGATAATGACCTTAGTGAGTTGATCATTGTTCTACACCATTCCTAACAACAAACTCTTTAACTTCTTCCCACCTTCTCCTCCGTTTTTTAATCTGTGCCCCTCCGAAAGTATTTAGTCCTTAAAATGATTGTTCGGCTCTTACTTTAGCAATTAAAGACCCTGAAAACCTAATTAGATGTCATTCTCTGCAATCTAGCATTTAAAAAGGTGAGCTACAATGAGATGGACAGTGGTATACATGTCACTAGTCGGCTACTCAAGTATCACAGAAGCCTTGAGTTCTCACTCTAACAGGTGAGACTTGGAGCAGATTCTATGTCAGGCTCCTTTGGTGCTGCAGTGCATCCTACTGCATCACTGCTCTTACTGGATTAAGAACTGCTGGTACTGGAGGTGCTGCATCTGGTATAAGGCAGTGAGTTCCTGCTGTCTGGTCAGGCGTTCCTGGTCCAATTCTCCCTGAGAGAAACGAGGGACAGGAAGAGGCACGATGAAATAAACAGCAATGAGCCTAAGTGGCAATGAGTACATTAAGCTACGCACACACATACATGTATGCATGTGAGTACACAATACAACACACCCAAGACCTTTGCTTCCTACTCCAAACTTGTGCCTTTCAAACCCTGAACTAAAATCCCCATCATCTTTAAAAACTAAACAATGCCACCTAGTGGAATAAGGTGGTGTTACCAGCATAAGTCACAAAGGGTCCTTACTCAGCACTGCCTCCACTCCTACTTCAAACTGAAAGCTGAACTGTGATCTACAGAGCTGTTACTGTAACTGAGAAATTACCCAGCACTCTAAATCTTGGTGGCTTGTTTCAAAGATCACATTGAAATCACAGAAACAGAACAGTCTGAGAGAGTAAAATGACCTAACAGCTGATGGGATGAGAACTCCTCCCTTAAATTAGGTATTTCAAATGCTAGTAACACACTGGAAAGTGGAAACACAGGCTATATTTTCTTTGTATTTCAAAATAATTCAAGTAAGATGGCTGAAATTTTAGTTTTGTAAAATTAGAATAGAGACAAAGAAAAATAAAAGGTTTATAATAATAAAAATAAAAACCTACAATAATAGACTAACCCTGAGCAAACCATGTAAGAACTTGTATCTTTCTTACTTACTAATTATAGCTTGGAATAAAGCATCTGACACACAATGGGTTAGGGCAAGAAGAATCCTAAATTCAGAGACATCAGGAGTAAGGTCTAGTCAACACTTCAAGAGTATGTTCATGAAAGTCAGCTCTCTGATCAGTGCTCTGAGGAAGAGGTAGCAGCTAACAAGGAAGCTCAGCTTCCCAAAGGTTTCCCCTGGAAGGGTGCAGACTGAGGCTTAGGTACAGCCTCTACTGAAGAGGTACAGACTGTGACTGGACAAAACAAGGGTTGAGAGCATACCAAGAACCACGTAGCAGCTTTTATGATCCTAACACATCAAAGTCACACCTCTAAGCCGGGTGGTGGTGGCGCACCCTTTGATCCCAGCACTTGGGAGGCAGAGGCAGGCGGATTTCTGAGTTCGAGGCCAGCCTGGTCTACAGAGTGAGTTCCAGGACAGCCTGGGCTACACAGAGAAACCCTGTCTCAAAAAAACCAAAAAAAAAAAAAAAAAAAAAAAGTCACACCTCAATTTTAAGACAGGAAATAAGGCTGAAATTTGTCAGGTAAATTGAATCTATGAGTAGTGACACTACTCATAATTGTTCTTGGGATTGAAAATAAACAATTCTCAAAAATAATGTATGAATCATGGAAGAGAAAGTATAATGGCCTGCAAGTCGGTGAGCATCATCCTTTAATGACAGAGGACGTATCACATTCATCGTCACCTATCAAAAGATTACTGTGAAAACATGGCTGGTAGCCTCAGTATAGGTGTGTAAGTCAACAATAGGCTACTGCAAAAATCCAGTATTCATAGGAAACTAAATATGATCAATTTTATCAATGGACAACTACTACTTGCTCCAATTTAGTAAAGACACAGAAGGCTAGACAGATACACACCTAGCAACTTCCACTAGCAACTCAACTGAAAAAGGCCAGCCTCAAGAGAAAATATTTCCCAGCTAAAGGTTTAGGCCTTCAAAATATCCTAACACAGTAGTGGCACTTATATTTGGTAAACCTCAAATTTAAGAAATTTTATGAGCCAGAAAATAAGAAGGAAATAGAGGTGAGAGGAAAAATGCTCGTTCTAAGTAAAAATAATAAGGAATTTTCAAGAGGCCAACCATGCTGAAACATAGCAGAGAAAAGCTTTGACATGAGATTTGAAAGGCAAAGAGTCAGACCATGAAAGACCTACAGGTTAGGTGAAGATAAGATACTGGTCTCATTCTTTATTGGTTAGATAACTTCCAACAGATTTTATACAGTATGCATAGATGAACGCATAGTAAATTTTAAAAAGGTCATTAATGTTCAAGATACAATTCTCCCATTCAAAAACATCCATTATCATTTCAGTTTCCTTCTAGGAAACTACCAGGTTGGGTATGGTAGTTCATGCCTATAATCTCAGCAAGTCAGTAGGAGTGAGAGAACCACCACAAGTTTGAGATCAAGCTGGTCTGCGGAGCAAGTTCCAGGCCAGCAGTAAAACTGCAAAATCCTGTATCAAAGAAAGAAAAGAGAAAGAGAAACTACCATTCTTCCCTCCTTCACTGCAACCCTGGTTGTCCTTCAAAGAGAAACAAGTACTCCTGTATCTACTGTGAATCCCAGGCCAGTTGGGAAGATACTCACCATATGAGGAGGGGGAGCAGGGCCTGGAGAGAAAGGAACCCTTCCCCACATTTTCATGATATCACCAAGGGGCTGGAAGCTTTCATCACATGCTCTCTTCACCAGCAAAGACATAGTAAAATAGCCCGCCTGAAACCATTCAGCCATCTCCTGATTGTTAAAGGACCTAAACACAAGGGGAATGAGAATGTTGTCAGGTTTAAAAATAAACATATTCCTTGAGTCTCATGTTCATTCAAATTTTTATAGAATACCAGCTTACCTCAAAGACCGACAAATAGGATTTTTTTTTTTTTATTAGCTACAAAAGGAATTAAGTTTTAAAATGTACAATGTTCTGTCTCAGAGCTGGGAATTGAAACCAGGACATTGCTCGTTCTCAGCAAGTACCCTGCTGCTTGCTGAGTCTCATCCCTGAGCAAGCTCCAGTCTGACATGTCTTAAATTGTCACCAATGCTTTAATAACTGTGTGCAGCACACTGTCTCACCCTCCGCAACAACTCAGTCAGGAGAGTAAAACACACTGAAGAGCTGTTGAGCATGTGCTGGATGTCATCACTACAAATGCTCAGGGCTACACACACAGTCCAATTTTTGTTATGTTCTGCTGGAGACTAGTGATTTTTAAAAGCAATAACCAACTGAACTAAGGCAAACTACAATGCATATACCCAACTAGATTAAATCTGGCCTTGAGAAAAAAAATAACATTCTTTAGTCGAGTACTTTAACAAAACATATAGAAAAAGTCAGTATTTTCTAGGCATTAAAAAGTGTTTTTAGCCGGGCGGTGGTGGCGCACGCCTTTAATCCCAGCACTTGGGAGGCAGAGGCAGGCGGATTTCTGAGTTCGAGGCCAGCCTGGTCTACAGAGTGAGTTCCAGGACAACCGAGCTACACAGAGAAACCCTGTCTCAAAAAACCAAAACAAAAACAAGTGTTTTTAGATGTGAATGGGTGTTTTGCCTGTCCGAATGTCTCTGCACTGCCTGTGTGCCTGGTGCCACGGAGGCCAGAGCTGGTGTGGGATTCCCAGAACCTGAGCTACAGATGATCTGACTCACTATGTGGAAGCTGGGAGCCAGCCTGGATCCTCTGGAAGAGCAGCACTTTTAACTGTTGAGTCATTTATCCAGTAATCCCATTTTTGTTTCTTCTTTCTTTTCTTTTGTTTTTTTTGAACAGGGTTTCTCTGTGTAATAGCCCTGGCTGTACTGGACTCATTTTACAGACCAGGCTGGTCTCAAATTCACAGAGATCTACCAGCTTCTGCCCTCTGCCTCCCAAGTGCTAAGATTAAAGGTATGCACCACTATGACCAATCCCTTCCAAATTTTTAACTAAAATCAAACACCACATCACCAAAGAATGTGTGTGTGTGTGTGTGTGTGTGTGTGTGTGTGTGTCTGTGGTCGTGTGTGTATGTGTGCTGATACACACACACATACATAAATGCACACAGGCATGGGCACACACACACAATTTTCAACTTATGAAAATTCAGTGAGCTGACTATAATGGTGCATGCCTGTAACCTCAGTACTTAGTGGGGAAGAATTACCAACATTTTATATGGTACATTATATATGTCATATGATTATTTCAGTTAGTATAGAAAAATTTAACAACATTCTTTTATACAAAGGACGGGGATTCTTATTTTGGCAGCATATATACTAAAAAAAAACTGGAACAATACAAAGAAGAATAGCATGGTTCCTATGCAAGGATGACACCCATATTTGTGAAGCATTTTATATATCATATACGCCAAAGAGTTAAACTAAACAACACCAAGAAGTAAAAAAGATGAAAGACGAGGAGGAGTCAGTAAAAATGCTTACCACTAAGCCTGACAACTTGAGGAAGATCACTGGGAACTACACAGTGGAGAGAATCAACACTTGCAAGTTGTCCTCTGATTTCCACACCACGTGTGCGCCCGCCCACCACCACCACCACCGCACACACAGAGAGTTCAGAGTTAAACACTTACTGCTCTGGCAAAAGATGCAGGTTTGGGTTCTAGTGTCATACAGCAGCTTACAAACACCTGATACACATGTGCATATATCCCCCAACAAACACACAATTAAAAATTATGAAAGGAAAAAATGTAAACATATATAAGAAGGCAAAGATCTTAGGCAAGCAAGATGGCTCAGTAAGTATGAGCACTTAAACCTAGTGACCTGCATTCCACCTTGGAACTCAAGAAAAGCTGGAAATACAGAACCAACTCCATAGAATTGTCCTCTGGTTTCACACAATATGCAAATACATAGTGATAATAAATAATAATCTTTAAAAAAAAAAAAGATCTACCATCAGATACACACAAACATGCCTAGTAAAATCATTCTGTCTGTTGGCTTTATTGTCTCTAGCTCCTTCAGCCCAGAAGTGTGAAATCAGGGTTAAGTAATGTAAGACGTCACCTCCAAAGGGGGTGGAGGCTGAGGAAGGGAAAACTCCACTAGACATAAACACAGGTAAAGACGCTCAACACAGAAATCAGAACTACAGATACCATAACAATCCAGGTCTGGGAGAAGACATCCATAACCCTACCCACCCTTAAGGCTAAATCAGGAGAATTAAGAGTTGGAGGTCACCATGGGTTAAACCTCCCCCACCCCCCAAACTACATACAATGGGATATCCCAATAACTACAAAATAAATAACAAGTGAGCAAGGATGTAATCAAATTAGAATCCTGTGTACCTTTGGCAGAACATAAAACAGCACAGCAGCTACAGAAACACTTACAAATAGTTTCCATATGGTATAGAAACAGGTATGGTAGAACATGTCTGTTGCAGGACATTTGATCACACTGTGAACCCCGAGACTGTGTTTGTTATTTACTGAAAAAAAACTGTTTCTAGTTGTGATGTGGGTCAGTCCTTAGATTACACTTTATTCCCTCTGGCTGGAAATATACCTTAGTATACACACCTTTAAACCCAAACAATGAAGGTAAAATTAGTTTGTAGAAAGAAACACCCATGTTTGAAAGTGGTGTCTAACTGAGTGGCAGACAAAGTGATCTGACAAAACAGGATATGCCCAACTCTTAAGAGAAGAGAAAGAAGAGGCTTCTCGAAAGCAGTGCAGAGAGGAAAAGAGAGAAAGGAGAAAGAGGCGCTTTTACTGGGAGAGTTTTACAGAGACAGGCTAGAGAGAACAAGCTAGACATAAGTGAACAAGCTAGAGAATGAAAAAAGGAGCCAGAAGATTAGAACAGATTGCCGACGTCTGAGGGCAAGTGGAGCAATTCAGTAAGAAAGTGAGAGATGCTAAATTGAATCTGTTAGAGCGGAGAGAGTTTGAGCCAGAGCAGCTGAGTGAGTCTGCCAACTAGAGCTCTGAAAGAACTACAAAGGGATGAGCTTATTCAGTAGTAAGTCTCAGAGGGTGAGAACATTCTAGGCCTAGATTAGATTGTACAGAGGCTACAGCTTCCAGGACTAGGCCTAGGTTAGCAGACAGAGGCAAGTAAGCCTCAGAGATGACAAATCAGGAGACTAAAAGATACACATATCAGTAGTGCTAGCATTCAGGAGGTTGAGACACAGGAGACTGACTGCTCACAAGTTTAAAATGGGTCTGAGCTACACATGGAGATCTTGAACCATTGAATCATTACACACTTGTAGAATGATTTAAAAAAAAAAAGAGAAACACAAAACCTATCATCATCAAATTCTGGTAAAGATACAGAGAAGTAATAACCTGCACATCATCATAGGGCATATAGAATGGTACAGACACTCTGGAAAGCAGTTTAAAAACTAAAGATGCAACTGCCACTTGACCTAATACTTGTGTTCCTGGGCTTTATGCTGAAAGAATGATATATTTTCACATACTGCCCATAAATATTTACAGCAGTTTTATTTGTAGCAGCCAAAAAACTTGAAGTGCTCAAATGTCCTTCATCAGATAAATGGTTAAATATGCTACCATACACCGACATCATCGAGCACGACTCAGCAGTACAAGGAAAGAAAGTAATGACATATGAAGCCACCTGGATGAATCTCGGAGCTATACCAAGTGGACAGAGCCACCCCCACCAAACATTGTATGCTGTGTGAGTCTATTTATATACCATTCCTAAAATGGTAAAATACAAAACAGATTCGAGTCTTTGCATTTTAGCAGCACTGTTGTCATTTTATAGCAATGTGCATTTTCTTTCCACACTTCTCTGTTAATCTGTGGTAAACAGGGTTAGGTAAACACCAAAGACTTGAATTAACATTGTATTCGGATGTCAATAATGAACGTCTGTAAGACCAAGCAGTGGTGCGTAACTCCTGCAAAGTAGAGCAAGGCAGTAAGTGACCAGGAAGTGGGAGATGCTAACATGCTGGTGTCCTCACAAGATACATCCACTAAGTGTTGTGCTAAAACTGACACGAATTTACCAACAACCAATTCAGGTGTTATACATTTTTAAAGCAGAAATAAATCAACACAAATGCTTCACAACATTCTCTCCTCTAATCTAGTTTATTCAAATCTTTCAAGGGATGCATTTGTAATACTATAGTCTTTTCTTAGTCATTTCAGTAATTCTTTGTTGTTTATAGCAAGCCCACTTCAACAAATCCTGCCAGGCTCCCAACAGTTGCTGCTAGCACCTTCTGTTGGTCTGGATGTTGAAGCACAGAGATGATGAGTGATGTGCCAGCTCTTACCTAGCTGGGATGGGTAGAGCTCAGGGACAAAGCATCTGCTGACCCTGATGCCATTTTAGCCATCACTCTCCACCTGTGTTGCTTTTCCTATGTTTTCTTCTTTGTACTTATAGAGCAAGTCTGTTGACTTTGTTTTCCATTATGCAGACTGACATTAAACAAACCCTTCTCAGGAGGCTCTGGAAGGAACACCAATACCTCAGTATTTCACGTACAAATGGGCCACTGACCTTGGATCTCCCCTTGAGGGTCTTTGTAATACCACTTTTGCATTGCTTCATGCATCAGTGGGATTGACACTCCTTTAGCTCGGTGCTCTTGCAGTTTGGATGTCAATCTTTCGTCATCTAGTGCACTGTCTTGAAGATAAGCCACCATCTTCTCTGCTTGCTAGTAACAGAAGATAAAAGGATAATAGGAAACAAATACTCCTGAATTACTATTATAATGCTAATAATGATCACTGTTTTTTGACAACTTGATTTATGAAAGAAACACAACTGTTAACAACCTGATCCCATTTTATGGGAGAAAAAATTATGACTCAAAGACCCAAAGTAAACCAACTAGATTGAAATACAAACTGGTACGGATCAAGCCCAGGCTTCAAATAAGGGTTTTAAAATATGATATTGGTCCATTCTAGATTGTTTTCACAAACCTCATGTTTGAGCAGAGATGTTAATAGAACAGAAAACTCTATTAACACAATTGCAAATATGTTATTCCACAAGTGTCACTAATACATAACTAACCTTCCCTTTTATGCTTCCTATCTCTAACCATGCCACCCCAAGGAAAGAGGAATTCTTCTGTAGAAAACCAGCTCATCATTTACATGTGACATCACACACCATTTTAGGGAAATACAGACATGAATAGGAATGGGAACATGCTGAAGCTTTTAACCATCTTCCCTGGTCTACTTGAAGTAAAAAGCACAGAAGACACAGGGATCATCCACAGCTGCTTGTGTTCACCATTTTTAGCATTCCATTAACATCCAAAAAGAAAAGAAAGGAAAACAGCTAAGGGCAATCTCAGAAGAGCAAAAAATAACCTGACATAATGACTACTACATAGCAGAAACTTAAAAGCATGAAATGATCTGAAAGACAATTACTCACAAAAACATTAATAACCAAACAATTTTTCCAGTACTTAAAATCTAGTGCATAAAATTTCTGTACTGGGTTATTCGTGTAAGGGCTTGACAGGAGATATAAGAGTAACATGATTCTACCTGTTCCAAGTGTTTCAGGCCTTCTTCATCATCTGGCTCTGTGGAAACACTGCTCATACCAGGAGCTTCGACAGCTGCTGTCTCAACTGGCCGTGAGGCAGAACTAGGAGTAGGAACAGGAGGTGGCAGGATGAGGAGAGGAGAGGCTGTGTCTGGAGGAAGCTGTGTGGAGGGGTGCTGGGAGGGAGGCACCGTTTCTAGGGAAAGAATGTAGAGTAATCAAAGTTCTTAGAAATCTGGAGACTTCTCAAGGTTAACTCTAAATTATTAAATTGCGCAGTCTGCTGTGGAGGTCCAACAGAGACATCAATCCAGAAGCTACTTTCTATGGAGAAATGTAGTCTTTCTCCGTAGAATGACAGAAAACCTTAAAAGTTCCTAAAGAGTCTTTCTACCTAAGTCATGACAGCATCTATCCAACCATTAGCAGTATAGAGTTTATTTAGGGCATGGGGAGGAGAGTTGGGGGGGGGGGCAGAGAGGGAGAGGTGGAGTAGAAACTGGTCATGCGCAGGTGAGAGAAGGGGAAGGGGGCAGGAAAGAGGAAGAACTAACTCATTCTTTATAATTCTTCTAAATACTAAAAAAAAATTAAGATACTGAAAGCTTATCAAAGACGTGTCGTCTCATCAAAACATTTATGGAAAACACTTGATAATCTTAAGTACCTATTTCAAATGCTAATATAGTGCCTATTTTAATTTGAAGATTCTCAACAGCGCAAGGTATTTTTAAGACTAGAAACTGTAAAAATAGTTTCTACTTTGATTCCTTTTTTTGGTTTGTTTGTTGGGTTTTGTTTTTTGCAACTCACTCTGCAGACCAGGTTGGACCCAAACTCAGAGATCCACCTGTCTCTGCCTTCCAGTGCTGGGCTTAAAGGCGTGAGCCACCACAACCTGGCTTAAACATATTTTTAATTAATTTTTCTTTTTTAAGTTTTGTGTGCATTGGTGTTTTACCTGCATTCATGTCTGTGTGAGAGTGTTAAATCCCCGGGAACTGGAGTTATGGACAGTTGTGAGCTGCCATGAGAGTGCTGAGAATTGAGCCCAGGTCCTCTCTGGAAGAGCAACCAGTGCTCAAACTACTGAGCTATTGCTCTGCCCTCGACTTGGTTCCTAGTTCTAACCTCTCAGTATGTAGGCTCCTAAAGTGTGGAAAACCATGTAACTAAATCAAATTGCAGTTTCTCCTTTAAAACCTCAACTGTTCAATCTTAACAAGCCACTTCAAATGTTTGTTCCTCTTCAAGCGGTGCCTAGCTTTCCTAAAGTTCAGTCTATACATGCTGCCTGTGTCACCACCACCTGCCAGCCCACCCTATGGACAGGACCTCTCAAAGATATGATGACACAAAACTGGCAGGTACAATGACTGGCCCGCCATCCCCTTGCCGACCTCCACAGGAGCCTGAATGCTCTCCTCCCTGCACTCTACTCTTTCTGGTAGGCTCTACTTTGGGCTTTCAAGGGGATTCTCTGGTCTCCACCCCCTAAACTAGAAATTACCCATGGTTCTCTTTCTTTTCCTCATCCCTACCAATTGTATGGCTTTGTTATTGTGTTCTTCATTTTGTTTTTGAGGCAGTCTTACTCCTTAGCCCACGGTGTCCTCTAACTCTCAATCCTCCTACCTCCACTTCCCAATTGCTAGGGTTGCAGGCCTGTGCTACCACAAAAGACACAGCTCGTTGAGTTTATTATCTCCCTGGCCCTAGACTCCCCAAGTCTAGAGTCCCCTCACAACCTTTTTTCTAGTCAACACTCATTCTTCTTCATTGTTTCATAGCCAACATTCAAAACTGAATTTAATCATTCCTTATCAAATGGACTCTTCAACTTCCACTTGTTCCAAGTAGCTCATCTTCAGAACTACTTTAGTTATCTATCTCTACCTCTTTTCAAACCCAATGTAACTAAAGTCTGTCAACTTCTAACTAAAATGTCATCTGCCAATACTTCATTTTACATGGGCATTGCATGTCTCATTGTGTCTACTCAGAAGTTCAGCAGGACACATGTGTCATACCATATACAAGCTATCAAATCTAAGTCCCAACCATATTTTCTACCAACCTGCTTAGCACAAATAGTACCTATTTTTTTATAAGGGTTTGGAAGTTGCCTGAGGGACGACAGCAAGGTGGCTTAGTGTTTTAGGGGTGCTGGCTAAATAAACCTAAAAGTCTAAGCTCAACTTCAGGAACCTACATGGTAGAATATGAAAAGTGATTTTTGGAAGTTAGTCTCTAATTTCTACTTGTAGGTACATATGTGCTTGTAAACACACATGGGAGCGGGGAGGGTAGACGTAAAAAAAAATT
The DNA here is from genome assembly GCA_021653895.1 of Mastomys natalensis. Taxonomy (NCBI): domain Eukaryota; kingdom Metazoa; phylum Chordata; class Mammalia; order Rodentia; family Muridae; genus Mastomys; species Mastomys natalensis. The sequence goes on along the minus strand of JAJTUV010000114.1, from coordinate 566,432 downwards.
TTTTTCAAGGCAGCAGCAACTGCTTATCCTTCGGAGTCTATGACTTAAGTCAGTCTGGTTTTCTCACTCCACTCTCACTGTTTCCTGGTATTACAACATTCTCTCAATGGACTCACCTGTATCTATACCTCCAAATTCTACTTCCTATTCCAAGGTTTTCTTTGAAGACAACCTAGCTCCTGAAACATCTCAAGGGTCTACTAATTGACAGGGTCCTATTTATAACCTAACTAGGAGGGACTGAAGTTTCAGCTATATAGAGAAGCACAACACAAAACATAGGGCACAAACCAAGGCCTACAACATTTTCAGGATGGTGAGTCCAGAGTGGGGGAGATACAGTGGCTCAGGATGAAACTGCAAAGGGGCCATCTGTGAGATCCCTCCAAGTCTGGTAGGCTATGTTACCACGGGCAGACTCTTATGGTGACTGAGTCCAACAGTCCTTCAACACTGCATTACAATGCAATTTTAAGTATTTTCAAGAATAATCACAGAAATATACAACAATGGTGCTTTTAAGGTGTATAAGCCATTCAAACAAATATAGTTAACACTAGAGAAGATCTGTAAAGACTTGCTATCTATCTAGCAAAGATGATGAAGGGCTTCCAGACTATCCCAGGTGCTCCTTCTGTTCCTTTGGGACAGTGGCATTTTGGTGTGAACTTAAATAATAATACTACAAGAAGGAAGGCGCCGGGCAGTGGTGGCGCACACCTTTGATCCCAGCACTTGGGAGGCAGAGGCAGGCAGATTTCCGAGTTCAAGGCCAGTCTGGTCTACAGAGTGAGTTCCAGGACAGCCAGGGCTACACAGAGAAACCCTGTCTTGAAAAACCAAAAAAAAAAAAAAAAAAAAAAGAAGGAAGGCAACTATCTGCTGTGGGCATCCAAACAATGATCCTAAACAAATGTGCACATGCAGGCGAGATAGCTCCATCACCTTAGGAAGTAAAGCTCTTATCCCTACTCTTGCAGATTTTAACCCTGTTCTCATGAATTTTGATCTTAAGATATGAGGAAAACAACATTTGCTTCCATTTACTGCTAACGGTACCTATTCCAGTCATTCAACTCCTGGAAACAGTTCCATGAGGTTAAATAAAAGCAGTCACACTAGTGACCACTGGCCTCAGGAAAACCCACTTTAGTGTCCACTCTCACAAACACATACCATCCCCTCTGCTGGGGACCTTGGCTGGGACACTATTTTCTGACCGACTCTCGTCTTCAGCCTTTTCCATTTGTTCAGCTTTGGGTTCCTCTTTCCTCTCAAACTGTGCTGCTTCTTGAGGCTGATGATCTGAAGTGGTACCTGGACTAGCAGATGACAGTGATGTCTGGGGTACTTCCTCACTAGTTTCTGGAACACAAAGTAATCATAAATGAATTCAGGAAGGTTTTGTTTCAGGGTGTACAGAAGACTAAAATGGCTCTCACCAGCCCCTGCTCTGTCTGTTTTCTCCCCCTCTCTCTGGTTTGTCTTATCCGGTTCTTTGGCCTCTTCGTTATGGCTGCTGTCAGAGTCAGAGCGCTCCTCCCCCTCCTCCACAGGCCTGAAGTCCATTTCCTGCTCTTCAGGAATAGGTTCTTTCTGCACTTTCTGTAGCAAGAAAATAAAACCAAAGTTTATTGGTATATTTGGCTTTGGTGTGAGGTCAGTGCCTATCAGGGTATTTAAAACAGATTTCTTACTTTTAGAGAGAGGAATGCTCCAGATGAGTCAAATGTGCCCATTTCTTCTTCAGCATCCTCTAAACACCATTCCGGTAAGCTATCCCTGTCGTCATCTATGCTCCCACTGCCAGAGCGCACCCTTCGGTAACCCCGCTCATCATCTCGATCTCGAAAATCAAACTCAAACCTCCGGCGGCGTTCCATGTGTTCCCGCCAGCCTGTAGAACGAGGGCCATCTGAGTTGTGGAGGAGGACAGAAACCTTAGAAAGGTTTATGACAGTATTGGAATAAGAAAATCATAGAAGAAAATAAAGAAGATGGCTATGAGCTGTAATGGTCAATCTCCTGAAGAAAGAACACGGGAGCTGAGTTCCAAGCTCAGAGCACTCACTTTAACTAAGTGACAATAGCATTCACCTTCACAGCATGTGGCATGTTACAAAGTTGAGCTTTACACGATAAATTTGGAACACAGCACCCTGAAAGGATACTTGGAATAATTAGGCAATCAATGGGCACTAATTAATTACTTGTGTGGCCTACCAAACCAAGTGCACTTCCTGGCTGTCTTTCAGCATTGAAGTTTATGCCTTCTCTTTGGTAAGTGTTAAAGCCATTCCTTTCTTCCCACAAAAACATCACTCTATGATTTATATCAGCTGCCTGTGTTAACTCATAATGTCAAATTTACTATGCCTAATTCAAGTGCTGAGTTTTCACTTATAATTCTGATCAACAACAAAAAAATTTCACCAGATTACATCACTGATAGAGTATGACATAAGAGATTTTATATGGCAAATCTCTTAACTTCTGAAAACAAAAGTAGCTGTCCCAGCGGCAAAGCAGAGAGTTCAGTTCTATATCCTCTGCTGCTTTCCCACAGGAGTAAGTTTCCTCCCCTTCCACCTTGCTCAGCTCTTGCTTCTTCCTAACATCCCCAGGGGCATTCCTAAATCCACCCCAGCATACTATTTACTGAATCTACTTTCCAATAGAAAACGACTGCCTGCTCATTTTTCAGAAGTGCTCTTCTGAAAAGAAAAGGGAAGTTCTTGCTACATCTGTCCAACACACATCTAAAAGAGTCATAAAAAGAAAAATGGTTTTTAACCTATGTGAGTTTTCTAGTTTTGACTCTCACTCTTGTTAAAAGATACAAGAAAAATGAGCCAAAGTGAAATGCTCTTATTCCTGAGGTCAAATTTGCTAAAACTATCGATCTAAAAAATATTGTGCAAAAAATTAAGATGCCAAATACAGACAAAAACTTATGTTCAAAAAAGAGCCTCTGATATGTAAAATATTTACTACTAGATGAGAACCCACAATTTTACATACACGTTGTTTAAATGTAAGCCTAGAGCCATTACTCAAAAGGAGTCTTCACGATCAAATGTTGGATTCCACAGCTATCATTTCTACACAGTCTAAGTATGCACACAGATAGGAATCTATCCTTCTAGGCACTCAGCTCCTGTTTCCCTCTTCCTGAGTTTCCTAAGTTCATCTCCCAGAGTGGAGGCTTCCCTGTTCTCTGAGCCCTATCTCTAGCTATATCCAGCTGTGAGCCCTGCTTTAATAAAACTACATCCCATAAGTTATCTTAGCCAGAGTTAGTAAAATTTTGCTCAGGAAACTAAATGTAGCAAGTAAGGCAGACAACTCATCAAGGCTAACCACAGTTTTATGGGCTTTTTTACATCTAGAATAAAGTGAGGATTTTTCATTGTATAAATCAGTCTAAAATATTGTATTTAAATTTTTTATTCCAATTCTAATAAAAGATTTCTATAACCTAAATGAAAAGACGCACAATTTTTTTCTCTAGATCTGTTTGATCTTTAACCCCTAAAACATTTTTTAAAAATACATGGACGAGGGAGCAGTAATGGATTGTGAAACTGATGGCAAAACTAATACGAAAGACAAAAATGAAGGAGAAAGATTTAGAAAAGATAAGGAAAACATCATGTGAAATTCTAAGCTGCTGGGAGTATAAGAGCGGAAGAGGCCGGGCGGTGGTGGCGCACGCCTTTGATCCCAGCACTTGGGAGGCAGAGGCAGGTGGATTTCTGAGTTCGAGGCCAGCCTGGCCTACAGAGTGAGTTCCAGGACAGCCAGGGCTACACAGAGAAACCATGTCTCGAAAAACCAAAAAAAAAAAAAAAAGAGCAGAAGACAGCACTAAAAACTGACCTAACCCCTTTAACAGAATCAACATCACACACACGGGCCCAGAAGCACTTGTCACCTTACAAAACATTCACCTTGTTTGTTTGTGACTAGCTGGAATTTGTCTTCTCCTTCAGCCCAGACTCTGTCCATTCTTCACTGAATGCTTGTGGGGAACATAAGTCTATAGCCCTTCTCCTTACAGGCAAGCTCAGCACAAAATGCCTTAATGCCTTGAGAATTATGACATGTAGTTGCCTAGGATACAGACTAAGAGAACTGCCTAGATCCTCACAATGCCCACTCATGACAAAAAACCTGCGTAAGATGCAGCTCTGAAGAACTAATACAATCATCAGGTTTTTATCTAAAAGTTAATTCCATAATGTCTCTATCTACATACCACTTGATAACAAACTAAAAGCTTGCTACTGTATGTCAACTAAGTTAGAGGTTTGGCTAACAACTTGACTCTAAAAGAAGAAAATACTTACACTGATGTATAGTATTCACTACCACCCACTATCAAGGTAAGCTTCTCTGGCATATAGCTAATATTATTATGCTTCGTAGGGCAGACACACGCACATTCTCTGTCTGTGTGACCCCACAGTTCAAGCTCCAAACATCTGAACATCATGAGGATGAAAGCAGCAGGTCAGAAGAAAAGGGCTTCACAAAGCATCAGTGTCTTCAATTATTGGCATAGCTAATGCCCAAGAATGGTTTGAAACATTGTGAGTCCAAAACAACTTAGAAATTTACTAATCATTACTATTCTTGTTCTCTTTTCTAAGGTCAGGAGGACAAAAGAATAAACTTGTGATTATTTCTGACCTGAGTTTAAAGTTTATTCTTCAAATAAACCCTCCCTCATAAAAAATAAAAAATCACATTTTTTAAGTCAGGAAAAATGGAAGAATAATCCTTTCTTGTTCAGGAAAAATATCCATGAAGACAACACACATGTAATTATACATTTATAAATTTATTTCTTTAATGCCCTATTAAGTTTTAAAGAATGCTACAGATAGATTAAAAGATTAAGAGGTAGACAAGCTGAATGAAATCTTCCCTCACGTTTGCAGGTGCTTCCTATTACACCGTACTATTTGACCCAGGAAAATAGAAAAGTGATTTCAATCAACCGGGTAGCTGTGTTGGGGAACTGTTCTGTTGAAATGTTTCTGTAGTAACAAGACTGGGCTATGACAGCATTAATTATTTATTTTTTAAAAACTATTTTCCTTTTTCATTAAATCCCAAATATTTTAGCAAGCTCTCATTTCAGCTCCTTTGTGCTTTAGACAACACAACTCTTACCAGGGCTGTGAGGCCGCCACCTCTCTCCATCCCTTCTTGATCCAGCTGATCGCCAACCTCCATCTTCATCTTCTCCATTTTGTTCCTCTCTAAAGATTCTCCAGTTTTCACTTTCTGACCGTATAAATTCATGCTTTCTCCCCACAGATGTTGGTCCACTTTCCTCAAAATTTGGTCTCCCTATAAACAAGATAAAAAAATATGGTAAGTTAACACAACTCTTACCAGTGAAGATTTTGAAAAGCAAGTAATACTTCAATTCAAACGTATGCCCTATTGAATGTTCCTTTCGATGTTCAAAAGGTATTAATAGACTGTATATATACAAATATTACACACTTCTTATAGCTGAATGGTCAAAGATTGGGCAATTATTTTTTAAACAAAAATAGTATGAGCAATTTTAAAAGGCATACAATGAAGAACCACACAGATGGCTCACAGGTTAGAGCACTTGCTGCTCTCACAGAGAACCCTGCTTCTGCTCCTACACCCATACAGCAGCTCAAAACCCTCTTCTAATCTCTGAGGGCAGGCACCAGGCATGCATGTGGTATACATTCATACATGTAAGCAAAACAGGAATACAAATAAACCCTTTACCCCAAAATTCATACAACTAATATTTAACTAGTCTTCCTTCTACATAAATCTAAGAGACTTAGTCCCCAAAACTAAGAACCATCATTAGTTTCTTATAAAATCTTCCAAAAACTGCCCATGCATACACTTGATCATGTACATGTAACTACTACACACATATACCATAAAGATGTTACAGAATACTGTTTTGAACTACTGCTATTTTCAATGGTGCATCTTGTCAATCTTTCCCTATCAGTATACCTTTTTTTTTTAAAGGTTTATTTTTTTTATTTTATGCGTATGAGTACACCACCATTGCTCTCTTCAGGTACACTCAAAGAGGGCACTAGATCCCATTATAGATGGTTGTGAGCCACCACGTGGTTGCTGGGAATTGAACTCAGAACCTCTGGAAGAGCAGTCAGTGCTCTTAACTGCTGAGCCATCTCTCCAGCCCAGTATATACCTTTTTAAAAATGACTTTTTAAAATTATATGACTACCTTAACTTATTTAACCAGCTAGCATGAATGACTCTCCCAAATCATGGAATGTATACATTTCAATCAACTGTTTTTTTTTTTTTTTTTTAAATTGGAAATTCAAAAATGAAAGCTGTGCATTGTAAAGTTGCGTTTACTCGGCAATACAAGAATATGACAAACTGAATTCTGGACATAATTCAAAGCTATGTTGTCTAAAAATGTCTTAAGAGCTATATGATTGGTTTGAAAAATTATAGGCAAAGTAAACTAAACTGGCACTTTAAAATAAGATAATTCTCAATTATGCAAAAATTCTTTTATACTGTATGTGCTAACATACAACTCCTAACATCTTAGTAAATCTCACATTAGTTAAAAATGAAGAGCACTGATATTCTCAGTCTGAAACAGTTACAGTTCATTCTCTTGATGACAAATCATTTCATTTAAACCATAATACAAGTTTTAAAGGAAAAAAAAAAAGAATCTAATGAGGAAATCCTTGTTTCTAGTTATCTTATATTACATTTTATACATACTAAGATTTAACATGATGTTTGTCCACCCAGTTTTTAGAATGTTAGAAGATATTATTCTAACTAAATAATAAAACTCCTTAGGATCAGGGTGGCTAGATGGCTCAGTGGATAAAGGCACTTCTGATCAAACCTGACAACATGAGTTTGACTCCAGAGACCCAAATGGTTGAAAGCAGAGAACTGACTTCCACAAGTTGTCATATGACTTCCACACACATGCACTCTACTACAAACACACATACACAAACATACACAGACACACACAGGGGTGAGGGGTAGTGGAAGGAGGTGGGGGGAGGGGAGAAAAGACAGAGACAGACAGACAGACTTAAAATGTAATTTTAAAAAAACTCTTAGAAAGGACATCATCTGCTAGGAAAATCACTCTTCTCCTTTTGCTGTGGTCAACAGCTTCCAAGGAGGCCCCACCCCAGTAATCCCTAACTGCTGATATCCATGAAATACTTTTCTGTTAAAGGTGAGCTGAACTTACCGCTAAAAATAGAATATACTAACAGCCAGGCAGTGGTGGCGCATGCCTTTAATCCCAGCACTTGGGAGGCAGAGGCAGGCAGATTTCTGAGTTCGAGGCCAGCGTGGTCTACAGAGTGAGTTCCAGGACAGCCAGAGCTACACAGAGAAACCCTGTCTCGAAAAAAAAAAAAAAAAAAAAGAATATACCTGAACTATTAAACCATTACATTCTAAATCTAAAGTTTTTTCTGGTTGTTTTATTTTGTGTTTTTGGAGACAGGGTCTCACTATGTAACACTGGATGGTCTGGAAGTCACTATGGAGACCAGGCTAGCCAGCCTCTACCTTTTTGAATATAGAGATTAAAGCTGTGTATCACCATGCCTAGATATGAATCTAAAATTGAAAAGGCCTCTGTCATCAAGGAGTCATTCTCTGAAGGAAGTCAGCCACCACAGGGTACCTAAAGTGACACTCACATCACAAAGGCTCTTCATTTCTACAAACTTGAGGCTGAAATCCCAATGTCAAAAGAACTTCAAAATGACCAAACAGTAGGCAGACAATTTTATTGCTGTTCCATAAGACACTAGAGCCCAGCCATGTAGCCAATAAATGAAGTTATTTCTTGCCCACAGAAGCAGAGAAATAAACATCCGTCATTCATTCAGGGCACGGTAGCACAAACCAGGCTATCATCCCAGCTTTCAGGAGATAGTAGAAGGTGGATCAGGAGTTCACGTAAGAGTCTGAAACCAGCCTGGAGTAAGACTTTAATCCACAAGTCATTCAGCTAAGTTCTGGGGTCATCTTATTACACAAAGACACAAAATATAACTGATTTAATCTTCAAATCTGAGAACACTGAGGCTCAATACATAACCTACGAGAATTGTCTAGAATCATATAAAATTATTAAATAGCATAGCAGAACTCAAATGTTAATCTCCTGATCACTCAACAAAAATTTATAGCACACTGAGTCAAAGTTACAGATTCAAGTGTGGACACACTCTTTCCTTGCATTGTAAGAGCACCCAGGCTCTCCTGCTTAGATTAAGAGAGGTCAATACTCTTTACAAAGCACTGCTTGCTATATGGTTTCATGAAAAGTCTAGCTACCCTTACAAAAGAAAACTTAAGAAGAAAAAACCTTTTAATGTATCCAAATATGAAAACAATGAGGGATGAATCTGCCATGTCACAAATGCTATAGGGCGTTGAGAACACAGTGCTAATCGCAAATGGCTGAACTAACAGGGCCACTCATTTTTATCATCTGCTTTTCTACACGGAGCCTTTGAGTAGTGAACATGCCAAAGTAAGCAATAGACCACTAATGGCAAAATGCAGAACACATCAAACACCAATTATAGCTTTTCCTAATAGAATAAAATATTATATCTACTTTATTAAATAAAAATTAAATTCACCAAAATACTAGTAATTCTATAATCTTAAACTGAAGGTTGAAACAAGTCTGCCAAAAAGTTCATGGCAACCTAAGCTATACTATACAGTGAGAAGAGAGTGGAGTAAGAGAGCAAGTGGGGAGCACACAATACAGCAAGCATGTGAGAACACGTGAGAAAGGAGCAATCCGAGCACTCTCGCCAAACACACACACGCACACACACACACCACACACACACACACAGAAAGATTAGTGTTGTCCCCCCCAACCCCCTCAGACCCTGGCTTCATTCACAGTTGGCCTCAAGTAACCCTGCACTTCTGCTTTGCTAACGGCTGGGTACGGGCCATCACCACACAGCTAGAGTAACACTGTCACTGAAATCTGCATTTCAACTGCTTTAAAGCCCCAATTTTTACTTCTGAAAGTAAATATTTCTCTGTAATTATGCATCTACTAGTAATGTCAACAGGTCAGTTTTATCTTGACATTTCTCATTTGATGGGAGTGGGTTCAACATGAAGCAGCCTGAATGTATATGAACAGAGTTCAATTAAATTTTAGTTACTAGATGGCTATTACTACAAAAGTATTTCTAAAACCTGCTATGTACTTTTTCACATACCAAATATTCCTATGAACAACAGCAATAGAAATGTTTCAATTATGAATTATTGGTAAACCAAGGAAACCCAGAACGACAATAGTCCCTACAATCCCACATCCAATCTTTAGGACTCAGATATTTTCAAGGGGAAAAAAAAGATGAAAAAGACTAAAGGATGTATGTGTAAACCGACTTCACTCTCTGCTGATCTCCTCTTCAAAAAAAACCTTGTAATTCAAGTTCAACGTTCTTAGGTGGACACATGACAAATGTATAATTCAGTGAGTTTCCATCAGCAATTATATAAAATCAACAACATAGTTTAAAAAGAACAAAACCAAAAAACAAAAATAGCTCTCAAAGATCTTCACATATGCCCTCCCATCAGGTCTTTCAAATCTATACATTCTCCTGATTTAATTCTGCGCTTTTGAATTTTCTTTAAAACTTTATTTGGGTAATGGGGTACAAATACATCAAAATCCACATGTGGAGGTCAAAGGACAACTTGGTAAAGTCACTCTCTCCTTCCATCGTCACTGGATTCTAGGGATCCCACTTGGGTCACCAGGCTTGCACAGCAAGCACCATTATCCACTGAGCTCTATTGCTAGCCCTGATCTTCATACAAACCGAGTATTCATTTACCTCTGAAAAACAGCTTTTTCTTTTATGCAGATGTACAAGATTTCATTCTATGAACAGTTGTGATGTATTGCTCTTAAGCTGCTGACATTTAGGTTGTGTTTTGCTTTTTGCTAGTATGAACTATACATTTACGAGCATTCTCATACACAAATTTTGGTGAGCAAATAAATGTTTCTTTAGGAATGCATAATATTTAGCTTTTGTGATTACTATCATATATTTTCCCAAAGAAATGGTATTTCTTTGTCATCTGACTGTCTTATTCAAACCTCAGGTATAAGTTAACATGACACCTCTTCCATAAACAAACGTAACTAGACACACAGGATTACAAAGACAGGCTTGAACACAGCACCTGCCCTCTAGGCCACAGACCAGAGATACACATGGAAATAAAGGACCCGATACATTACAGTTGATACAATGCACTGATATACTTCACCTGATCGTCTTAATATCCACAGGAGATTAAGTTAAACCTCACCATCTCTATTGTTCCTGTGTGGAAAGGGATACCTGTGGGGTGGCTTCCCAAGATCACATAGCTGAGTCATGAATCAGAAATAGAACCTAGGTCTGCAGCCTCCTAACACATCTCTACTACATTACTCTCAGTGGTTTACTCACAACTAAGCCCACTGGAAGCAGCCAGAAATTCTAGTAAAACTGAAATCGAATTCTGTACAAGTCCTACACACTTCCACCCATCAGTTGCTTCATTAGCTAAATGAAATCATGACCAAGTCTAAAATCCAGGAAGTCTAGAAAGTATCATAATCCTATGATGTTCCAGAAGGAACAGAATCACCAGGTCTGTTAAACAACCTATGGCCACTACAAAGACAACTTAGGGGCAGCTTGTCAGCATCTATCGGCAGAAAACTAAGCTTACTTCAATATTTTCCCGAGAAATAATTTTAAAATATCATTAAGAAAAAAATTGGTTAGGACTTTTTAATAGAAAAGTTTTGTTCTAGAAATTAAGAAAAATATGGTTTCAAACAAATATCAAGATTATATTTACAACTGCTACTAAAACTAAAAAAAAACTGCCACTAAATGAAGAACTGCACTAATAGTCTGGAATCCTTTCTAATCTAATTACAGTAGGTATCTGGTTTTATCAATTCGGGTTAGCGGTGGAAATATCAAAGAGGTTCACTTGTATAACCTAGTTCTAAAATAATTATAGACTTGTGTTTTATTTTTGTTTGTTTTGTTTAGTTTTGGGGAGAGGGTTTCTCTGTGTATCCCAAGCTGTCTTGGAACTCAAGAGATTACCTGCCTTTGCCTTCAGAATGTTGGGACTGAAGGCATGAGCCACTATGCCTGGTAGATTTGTGTATTCCTGATGAAACTTAGATGACACACATCAAAGTTGCTCACGGGCAGTTTAAAAGATGCTATCTTATATTCTTTTCGTGCCTAATAACTGCAGTGTTCTCTGATGGCCAGGGCCACAATGAGGGCCGCCCATATGGGCCCTTCTCAGCACTCAAACTCAGACTCCTCTCTGTAATGTATCAGCACTATGACAACTGAGTAAAGAAGCACTCTGGTTAACTTCTTTTTAAAATGTATTTTATACACAAGGTGATTTAAAAGTGAATCTAAATCTAACAGCTGAAAATAGTACAGTTTCTGGCCAGAGAGAGGAAGACTACAGCAGGTCAGAATTTTCTCTGAAAAAATCTCAAGCAATAGGAACATGCCCCCATCCCTAAGCCCTCATGCCTGCTGTCTGCTGGTACACACCTAGAATATCTGGGGAAGACAGTCACCAAGGAGGCTTAAACACACCAACCTGGAAAGAGAGACTAGGTAAGGCAGCTATTCCCAAGCTACAGTCAAGGGTGAGCTGAGGGTTGAGAGTCCCTAGATTGGAAGAGGGCTTTGACCAAGGATGCTTTGTTTTTCAGGGCAAACAGTCTAAGGCTTACAGAATCTTAATGGGGTCTATGATCTTCAAAAGGTAAAAAAGAAAGAAAGAGAGAGAGAGAGAGAGAGAGAGAGAGAGAGAGAGAGAGAGAGAGAGAGAAAGAGAGAAAGAAAGAAAAGAAAAGAAAGAAAAGAAAAGAAAGAAAGAAAAGAGAAGAAAGAAAAGAAACCAATTAAAAATTTTTCTGTTCAATACAGAAAATAGGACATTTTATCAGGAAACTATATTACCTACAGAATAATTCTTACATCATAGTCACTTAAGGCATATAAAGCTGTTAAAATACATTTGTAGCATATTATGTACAAGTAGTATCCCCCAGTGACAGTATATATTTGTTTCTACCTTAATGTATTAAGATAGACTAGGAGTCTTCTACAAATGAAATTAAAAATGAGTGCTGGCTTCTGCCTAGTCTGACTGGGTGGACTTCCTAAGGAGAAGGAGCGGTAAAAGGGCACCTGTGTGCGTGTTTGACTAGCAGCCAAAAATGGTGTTTATGGAAAACTTCAGATGGAGCTCAGAGGCACTCAGCCAACAAAATCTACAGCTGTGAAACTTGGAGCTTACAAGGACCCAATCTCCAAAAGCAAAAGCGGAATTATGGGACAGACTTTGAAGCTTGTTTATGTGCAAATTTTTGTAGCAAGTAACTTTATATTTCTCTATTAAATAGTGAAAGGGAATCCCATCCAAGTGTGGCCACTTACTTCCCCTCGATCTCAATAGTTACTTATAAATACAATCCCAGAGTGGTGGAAACAGCAGTTGAAAGTCTATCCTTAGGAGTCTCTAAACTTCTGCAGCCTAACCTCTGCTCAGCTGGTGAGCAGTCGTGAAAACACAGCCGCTTCTGGCTGGACAACTAGGGAAGCTGCAGCATGTAAGAAAGAATGTCTCTGAAAAAGTACCTCAAGCAATGGGCACACATCCTTTTCCCCACAGTCCTTATGCTCACAGTGTACTGACAGCACATCCAGAAGCTGCCTGTCATTTTACAACACGAACTAGAAAGAGTCTAGGTATCTTTAACACAGTTGAGAATACTGGCAGCCAGTCAGGCAGACTTGATGGAGAGTAGGCAAGACACTATAAGACCAACAAATCCTTTGTCATTTTAAAGAAAACTATAGTGTATTTCTAGATTGTATACTGGATTACTTTAGCTACAATAGAAATCAATACCTTTATGGTCAGAGACTTGGATCTAATAAAAACTAATTTATTTGTATATAGCACCTGGCATGATCATTTCAATTTTTAATAAAAAGCAAATCATCAATGGAACAGTAGCATTTATGTTCATACACAGAAGAGATGCTTTAGATCCAACTCCAACTACCTTACTATGACATACCTACTGTGTGTTTCAGGATGACGGTGGTGTATCTTCTGTGCCATTATCAACGTCACCTCAGCCAAGCTGATAGCACCAATTTACAATAATTTACATGCTCAAATGACTGTCATAGGATGCTGAGCTCCAGAGTCAAAGTGTAACATCCACAGCCAGCCATCAGTGATCATCACTGTCCATGATAGGCCTTCAAGTTGGAAACATCCCAGAATTAGAAATACTACACATAAACCATCGTGTGGGTGCATGTTTGGGTACGTATAGGTAAACTTAACAGTATCATTAACTTACTCTATCATTTTTGTGTCAAAACAGTCTGAAATAGAGTACATTATTGAAAAAGTCTCAAGCTCAGTACTAGGGAGGCTGATGCAGGGGGATTTGCATACAAGGCCACAGCAAACTATATAGTCAAAATGCCTTTTTTTAAGGTGGCGGTGGGGATGGGGCAGTGTCCTAAGTTGAATGACAAGCTTTGGTTTTTTTACCTACTATTCTACGACAGTAGAAGATACACTAATGTGCTGCTTTTGGGGGAAGAATATCCCATTACTTGCTCTAGTGTCTTTGCTATTTCAGTTAGGTGTTTTCCTCAATCAGCTAGCTAGAAAACAATACAAATTCCTACTTGCACATGCTGGGAGTAAGTCTTACATTTGAATCTCACCTTGATTACCCTCCCTGGTTCTAAAGGTCAGTTACTAGTGCTCTGTCTAAACTTGTATTGAAATGTCTGGCATTAAGAAAACAAAGAAGGAATTAATGTATTTTTTAACTTGTGAAGGGAAGGAGAGAAATCCACAAAGTCGGATTTCCCTTCCTAAGTAGCATTAGATTGGTCTACATTCATAACTTTCCCAGCAGGCCTTTCCAAGCTTTTACTTCAAACAAACAGTGTCTTTGTTTTTCAGATCCTCTTATGTGTAACATTTGATCAAAGTTTTAAAATTGGCAGCCAACAGAGGAGAAGAAAACACTGCTCACTAGGCATTACACAAGGCCATACTTGTCAACTCATGTGGAGGCTGCTACAAGCTGGACTACTGACATTTTCCAGGTAAATACAATTTCAGTACTGAGTTACAGATCATGTACCTTGAATATTGTTTTATTCTACTTTATCACACATACCAAGACAAAACCCCTAAGGATCACTAAAGCAAGCCTTAAGAAAATTCTTTCCTTCTCTCACCAGGATTCACCTTAAAAAGAAGTACAAGGCATCAAGCAATCATATTTCTAGTCAAGCCCTACTACACAGCTTTAAAACCAAACAAAGACCAAAGCTCTTCCTTTGCAATTAAGAAGGGGGGAGGTACTGTTTCAGGTAACTAAATGACCTATACCTACTGTTGTAGCCATACTGCTGAGGTGGGATCTGATAAGAAAACCAGAAAAATCAACTCATCAATTATGCCTAAACATCCTTATCCAACTAAATACCCCCTCAAGAAATGGTGGAAAAAGATTAGTGAAAGAGATATCTCACACTTTAACACGCAATATAAGGAGAGAGGACTGAAAGGAAATCTTGCAGGGAATTTTATCCTTTGAACTTTCAAATAAACCTTAAATAAGATTATGCAAACTTACTAAAAACGGTCCTGATTAGAGGGAAAAATGCACCCCTTCTCCACGTCAGTTCTAGAGGCTTTCTCCAGAGTTGTTAAGGTTTGTGTTGGTAAAGAAAGACCTCCTAACAAACAGCATTCTTTTCCACATGATCAGAGCTAATTGGCCCCCTGCAGACTAAGTGACCAATCACATCAGCTTCAGCTGAAACCAGCCCTCACGGACATTATAAACACAGGAATGTAAGCTGCAAAGCCAGTCCAAGACGAGAACCTACAAACAACATTGCAGGTTAAAAAACCACCTGGTCAAAAAGACAAGAGTCTGCTAGCTTCCTTAAGTCCTTCCTGGTAGAACTGGTGAGTACTTAAGTAACCTTCACTATTATTCTTTCCTTTAGGGGAACAAGCAAGGAAACTGACAGCAAATAGAAGCAGAGCTAGATTGCTTAAACTAGAGCTTCAAACAGACATTACCTAGATAGTCAGAGCTAAGGTTTATTCTTTTCTTTAAATTTTACAATTGGCAAACAGCCATGCTAGAAGCATTAGTGAAAGGTTAGCTCTCAGTTGTTTTAGTAAATCTATACTAATTCTTTGTTATAATGTGTAAATGAGTAGGAAAAAATCCTAGATAAAAATTCAGTGGCTTTAAAAAAAATATGTCCGGTTTCTGCTGTTGTTGTTTGGATGGAATTAGAAAAACCACAAAATAAGCATATGGAAATAAATGCCAAAAGAATAAAGTATTATGATTTTAACTTCAAAAAAGATGTGTATCCTAATTTAAAATTTCTTTTTAAGCAGGGGATTATTACTAACATAGATTCTGTATATAAGAAAATAAAATATGAACTACTCTCTGAGCTTACATAATGGGGTTAATACTCACATTGTTTGCCCTAATTATAGAGGCCAGGAAAGGTGCTTATGAGACTTTCAACACAGCCTTTAAAATGTTTGCATAAGGCATGAACAAACACTGTATTCATTTAGCGTTTCTAAGTGCAGCCTCTATCTTAACTGTAGGAACAGGAATTACAGCACTCCTCTAGAAGCACAGCAACAGAAAACTAACTTTAAGGGCTACCACCTAATGAACAGAGCAACATTGTTATTTTGATGATTAATGAAGCCATCAAACTACCATTTTTAAAATAAGTACCTTTCCCATCAAACAATTTATAAATTTATAAATATTTTACAGCCCCCACATAGATAAATTTTCCACTTGTCTATTCTACTTCCTGCTACAACCTGTTCATGAAAATCATATAAAAAATCTAAATCTAGACAAATGCATTCCAAATGTACTCATGGCTAAGTATATAGCACATACCTGCAACCCTAGAACTTGGGAGATACAAACAGCAACATCAGTTCAGAGACATCTGGCTATAAATGCTGAGTTTGAGACCAGTCTGGACTGTATAAGACCAGTTTCAGAAAGAAAGAGGGGTGGAGGAAAAGGAGGTAGTTATGCATTCCTGCGCTTGTGATAATGTAAAAATTATTTGAAAATATGTCTACTCATTAGACACTTACATTTGAAGAGGAAGGGGGGAAAATCCTATTAAACATCAGGCAACAGCAATAAAAAAAATTTAAGGCCAGATAAGCAGACATAAAATCATACAGAAACCATCCTACAGAAAACAGTTGAGAAATAGACATAAACTTATAAACTGGCAGGTAGACTTTAAGGGATCGTATTCTTTAATCTCCCTTTTAAGCACACTCTTTGTTTTAGTCTAATGATATCTGGCCAAGGGGACATGGTGGCTTGCCCAAAGTGAAAGAGCTATGTACATAAGAGTCAGCGTCCTCAGGCCATGCTCCTTACCCTGTACTGCACTACACAGCAGCGGCTGACTATGTGAATGCACTAGGTAATCCACTAAGGATCCAAATTTTACTTCTCTCAACTTCTTGCCAAAATGATCCCATCGAAAGTCAACAATGTTTCATGGGAAAAACAAAACCAAAAATGTTTCACTGTTTTGATACTGTCTTTTGACTTCCCTGCCTACGGCTTTTTCCATGTTATTTAGTTGCTGGAGGGGCAAAAAAGATGAAATTGTAGAGAGCCTAGACAAACTCTGCTACAAAAACCACAGATAACAACAGCAATCGTAAAAGGGCCCCAGTAAAATAATCAGTGAAAGGCATAGTGTGTGTACAAAGGTTCTCCTTCCAAAGTGAGTTTCTAACAGCAGTGAGACTTAAGCAAGGGGAAGATGTGCGTCTGTGAGTAGGGAACCCTTAGTGTACTCCACGAGGACAATGGCTCCAAAGTCTATACCTAATAAGCATTCCTGAAGACCCAATACTCTGTAGTGGCTCTTGGTTCTCTGACTGTTTCTCTTTTGCTTTTTGAGATCCAGTCTCATCATGTAGTCTTGCCTAGCCTAGAGTTTATTGTGTGGATGAGGCTGGGAGATCCTCCTGCCTCTACCTCCGGAGTTCAGGAATTAAAGGCACATGCTGCCACCTCTAGCCTCGGTAGTGGTTCTTGAACACAGCACTGTTCACAAAGGCTAACCATAGTCAAATGCTTTGGGTTTTAGCACTAATTCTAGACTTTAGTATGCTTGTGAAAAATACCTGGAAACTGCTAATTTTATGATCTCAGAAAATGTATTGTCTCACTTTCACTATGAAATAGGAATGGCATAAGTAGGTATTACTATAAAAGTTAAGCATTATCAGCAACAACAAAGCAAGTAATACGGTTTACCCTATTCAAGGTATTGCCTTTTAGCCTCCCTTGAATTTGAAATGATGCTTAGCACAGGAAAAATAGCATATATCAGCTACTATTACAAATCATTTCCACTGTAACAACCATGTATAAAGCTGGCGTGGTTTAAGTAGTTACCTGAGTTACAGGAGTAAAAAGAGCAACTACTAAAAGTGCTAGAAACTATCAAAGACCAGCTTCAGAGTATAGACAATGTGAGCGCTGAATAAACAAGCTTCTTGTAGAAAAATATTAAAAGTATATTAACTGATTTTGCTTTGGTTAGCCAGACAATGATAATCAAAAAAATCCTAAGCCCTCTTGTCATATGTACAACACCTTGCCTTTCTATGCACTTCAGTGGTTCCATATGAAAAAGGGAAGTAGTCATGTCTATCTTCTGAGCACAGGGAAAGATGGGTGAACAGTATCAAAGTATCTAGCATGGTGTCTACAAAGGCTCTGTGGTTGTTTCTAAAAGGAAAGAGGTCTTTTAAAATATTTTAAGAATCTAACAAAATAAGGAGCATTAAATATGGGCTGAGGTGTGGCTCACTTGTCAGCACTTGCCACACAACAACAAAGCACACCCAATGATTATGACAACAGCATCAACAGTTTTGTCTTTAACATCTATCACATGAAACTGAAATGCCCATCTCATCTAAATGGGAGAACTATCCAGTATTCAATCAGCTCTAGCTCAAATCTGAGAAAAATATGAAAGAAGAATGGCCCGGGTACCATCAACAAAGATTGCAACAGCTTCAGAACAAAAGGGAAAACCATACATACTTCGCTGTCCAATGTCCAAATCCAGTAACACAGAAAAAGTCTACAAAACCCCAGAGATCACCGAGCAACCTCACACCACCTTCTTAATTATCATACAAGAGGAAGGAAGGAAGCAGCAAGGCATGATAGCACTTAGTTGTAATTCTAGTCTTCTAGAAAGGACTAAGGCAGGAGAATCCAGAGTTCACCAGTCTGAGCTACCTAAGGAAACAAACATGGGGGATTGGGGATGAAAGAGGGGACCACAAGGGGGTATGCAGTACCCTCAAGGTATCTACTTTGGAAGAAGCACCCTTAATGAAAGCAAGGCCATCGTTCCTGAGAATCATGATACAAAAGTCTTGATATATTTATATATATATTTATCATGTCCAAGGTTGGTCATACAGTAGATGTCTATTGATGAAAACTATTCACAATTAAGAACTGATTACACTAATATATTTCCAAATTTGTCATCTGATCTCTTAATGTTTACTTTTGCTTATTAAGTTCTTAAAACTACTTCTTTTGGTTTACTTATTCTCAAAGCTACTGTCTTTCAAAGCTGGAAGGAAGGCTCAATGCAAGAGCACTCGCCTAGCATGCACA
The DNA here is from genome assembly GCA_021653895.1 of Mastomys natalensis. NCBI lineage: Eukaryota > Metazoa > Chordata > Mammalia > Rodentia > Muridae > Mastomys > Mastomys natalensis. The sequence goes on along the minus strand of JAJTUV010000114.1, from coordinate 547,510 downwards.
AGGTCTCAGGATCCATTCCTAGCAGCAGAGGCAAGTGGTATTATCTAGATGTATCTAGTTGGAATGTCTTTTATTGGTGTGCAGTGGCTATACTGGGGTTGAACCAAAGACCTTATATATGTTAGGGAAGTACTTTACCAAGAATTCCAGCTGGGAATTTCTTACTTGGCCAAGATTTAATATGAACTAAGTAAGAATGTGTGCCCCACAGCTATCCATTCACCAGCCAGGACAGAAATAACATATTAATATATCCATGATGGCAAATTTAGAAAACATTTTCACAAGGTTTTAAATAGGTCAATTCTAAGGAATACATTAAAATTGTGTATCTTGGTCCAGTGAATATAGGTGATTTTATTAACCTGATGACTGGAATTTGAAAACACAAGGTGGAAGAACACTGATTCCCAGGTTGCCCTCTGTCCTTCAAAACCATGCTGTGGAACGAACGAACGAACGAACGAACGAACGAACGAACGAACGAACGAAAGAACGAACACACACACACACACACACACACAAAGAATGAATGATTGAATCAAAGAATGAATGAGAAAAAAACTTGTGAATCTCTAAAAGCGTAACATAATGTAAGTCTTACCCTACTACAAAGTCTAACTTTAAAACATATACAGAGCTGGGGACCTAGATCAATGTAGAGTGCTTGCCTAGCATGCTCAAGGCCCAGAGCTCTGGGTTCAAACACTAACAATGGCAAGAAAACAAAGTATTTGTAGATAGTTAATGCTAACTTTCCAAATGATTTTTACTTATTTATAGAGTAAAATACTTATGTTTTTTAAAACTAGTCTTTTTAATTATCATTATTCATAATTATCAGCAATTTTTAAAAATTTGTTATTTAGAAATAATATATTTAGTTAACATGAGGCCTAAATTTGTACAAAGACAACATGAAGGTTGTTTTAAAAGCACAAATTATAAGCTTCACCCTATGGAATTCCAAAATATATTTAAAAAACAAAGTATCAAATAATATTTTTACAGTCAATCAAGGAAAGTGTAAAAAATATCCTAAAGTAATACATAACTAGTTAACAAATGACTTAACCAGTAATTGCCCTCTCATGTAACCACTGTAAGAAAGTTTCATAACTCATAAATCAGTTAAGGGCTAACTACTTCACTCTTGTTTCAGAGAAATACAGCCTGAGATGGACAGCAGTAATTGTAAAGTTAATGCTCCTCTCCTAAGTCAAAGATACCGAGGATGGTCACAAAAGATGGCCACAGCACACTTCAAATGGATGGTGCTCAAAGAGGTCTTGTGTATCTTCGGGATGCATGGGGAATCCTAATGGACATGCGCTGGCGCTGGATGATGCTGGTCTTTTCTGCTTCTTTTGTTGTCCACTGGCTTGTCTTTGCAGTCCTCTGGTATGCTGTAGCTGAGATGAATGGTGATCTGGAAATAGATCACGACGTCCCACCTGAAAACCACACTATCTGTGTGAAGCACATCACCAGTTTCACAGCTGCATTCTCCTTCTCTCTGGAGACACAACTTACAATTGGTTATGGAACCATGTTCCCCAGTGGTGACTGTCCAAGTGCAATCGCCTTACTTGCCATACAAATGCTCCTAGGCCTCATGCTAGAGGCTTTTATCACAGGTAATTATTTTTGCTTTTTTAAAATACTACAAGCCTTTTATAAAGTATATAGTTGGTTAAGGCAAGTCTGTTATATTGCTTTAAGTAACTTACTTTTATTATTATAAGCAGATGATGCCAAAGAAAGAAATGAAACAATCTAGGGACAAACAATAGAAATATATAAAGAATTTTGGAACTACATAAGAAAAAAGACCATATGCCATTAACTTTCAGGAATATACTATGCAAAAATATAAGAAAAAGTGTAAAAGTAAATTCACACAGAAGCTATTTTGCTAAATATGTGAGTAAGGAAATTAAATGCAAATTTTAAATCATGTTTACCTGACATACATCTGGCTTTTTTGTTTATAATTTATTTTATGTGAATTAGTGTTTTGCCCACATATATGTCTGTGTGAGGGTGTCAGATCTGGAGTTACAGACAGTTGTGAGCTGGCATGTGGGCACTGGGTCCTTTGGAAAACCAGTCAATGCTCCTAACTACTGAGCCATTTCACTAGCCCGATAGCTCACTTTTTATCTTTCTTATTATGGTAAAATCTTATCCTCCGAGATCACCTATTCAACATGTACTCAATACAAAGAAGCCCACAGCAACATACTCAGCTCCATCTTTTAAAGTTACAGATACACACAAAATACAATGTAAATATGGCCATAAATATTCATTTATATGTCTGGTAACATATAGTACTCCATAGGATTGGTTCTTTTTATGTAACACACAATTAAAAAAATATACACACTAATAGACTAATAGAAGATAAGCACTGAACATCATAAAAGATGACTCAATGTGCTATCAACTGGCTCCGCATCCTGTAACGAATCACTTAACTTCTATAAGAATGTCCACATTGGCTCAGCTCTCAGATAAACTTAAGATAACCTATGAATTCAGATGGGAACATAAATTTTTATGCTAACCCCTAACTAAATTTGCCATTTCTTTCAGTTATGAAGTTATATACAAATATACATGATATGCATATTAAATTACATAGATTAGATAGATTGATTTACTGATGGACAAATGATGAATAAACTGATGGAAGGATAGATCACTATCCTCATACTACCTATAACATAAGTACTCACAACATAATTATGGGGTTTGTAAAAATGATTCAGTGGTTAAGAGCACTTGTTACCCTTTCATAGACGACCTAGGTTTGGTTCCCAAAACACATATGGCAATTTACAACAATGCCTTCTTCTGGCCTCCTCAGGCACTGGACACACATAAGGTGAATATATACATACATTCAAGCAAAACATTGTACACATAATTTTTAAAAAACAAAACTACAATTGTTATAATGATTGCATATGCCTCATCAGCCTGCTAACAGGCTATGTGCCACAAGAATGATTAAGAAATCTTCATCTATAGCTTGGGGTGAAACATGAGTGTATACTTAAAAGATACTCTGAATCACCTAATGGCCAGTTTCCCCAAAAACTAGCCTTCTAGAAGTTTCAGAGTTAAAAATTCTTTACTGCATCTCTCCTTCTTGCAGCCTCTCTCTCCTCTTGTAACCCCCTCTCGTTCTCTTCATTCCAACCTGAGTTATACAGCAGGAGCCACAATCAGTTCTTGAACTTTGTAACTTACAAGATAAAGTTTTATATTTCTTCATAACAAATCAAATTTTTCTTACCCTTTTTGAAATCATGAAGTTTTTTTGTTAATTCTTAACAGAATAAACACACACACACAGAGACACACTTTTTAAAAGTATGATTACCCTAAATTACAATGGGATGAATTTCTTACTCAGTGAATGTGAAAATACATAACTACTTGACATACTCTTCTCATTCAGAAACTATATTGAGATTTAAAGTTTTCTGTTCCAAAAAAAAAAAAAAAAAAAAAAAAAAAGAACAAAAACATTTCAATGGTTTTTAATTTAGGTGCCTTTGTGGCGAAGATTGCACGGCCAAAAAATAGAGCTTTCTCAATTCGATTCACTGACTTAGCAGTTGTAGCTCACAAAGATGGCAAACCTAATCTTATCTTCCAAGTGGCCAACACCCGGCCCAGCCCTCTGACCAGTGTTCGGGTCTCTGCTGTACTCTATCAGGAAAGAGAAAATGGTGAACTCTACCAGACCAGTGTGGACTTCCACCTTGATGGCATCAGTTCTGAAGAATGTCCATTCTTCATCTTTCCACTAACCTATTACCATACTATCACACCATCAAGTCCTTTGGCTACCCTGCTCCAGCATGAGACTCCTCCACACTTTGAATTAGTTGTGTTCCTCTCAGCAATGCAAGAAGGCACTGGGGAAATCTGCCAAAGGAGGACATCCTACCTACCCTCTGAGATCATGTTACATCACCGATTTGCAGCTCTAATGACTCGAGGTTCCAAAGGTGAGTATCAAGTCAAGATGGAGAATTTTGACAAGACTGTTCCTGAACATCCAACTCCTGTGGTCTCTAAGAGCTCACACAGGACTGACCTAGATATTCGTATCAATGGACAAAGCATTGACAATTTTCAGATTGCTGAAACAGGGCTGACAGAATAAGACTCATCTACACCATCCTACTTCTTAATGTATTAAATATATCTAGCCAGCTATGCAGCTATTTTCCTTCACTGTATCTCATGTTTCCTTGTTCTCAGTGCTGATTATATCATAGTAATCATGTCTATACCCACCAAAAAAAAAAAAAAGGCTAATCATCATACACATTCCCAAAAAACAAAACAGTCTAGTTACCTATTTATATCAGTGGTAATCTACTCTTATCAAGGCAACTCAATCTGATAGGTATCCATGCTAGCAAATCTGCAAAGATGTAGGCATGGTATCAGAGATGAAGATAAAATGGACAGAGATGTCACACACAGTTGAACTGTAAGAAAATCCCCTCTCATTTTCATCTGTAAACTGAAACAACAGTCTAGTTTCAAACCTAGCTCCCTGGGTGGAAAGCCGATTTCACAATATTTAGTGAACATCCTTGTACAACTTTTATTTTTTCAAGACAGCAAACATCATTCCTTTGATTCTTTAAACTACAAAACTAGGGTAAGTATTATCTCCTCAATTCCTAACAACTAGAAACAAAAGTACAAAAGAAAAGGAACAATATGGATTTATAGATAATCCCAAAAGCATTTGAATATAACACCCAAACACATGGATGTATATTCAGAACAAATAAGAAAAGCTCTGGCCCAGACAGAACTTGCAGGGTGGTATTTCTGGAAAAGAGATGCAAAACTGTTATGTTTCTAACTCTTTTAAAATATTACTTGGTAACACTCAAATAGTAATCTAAAAGCTAATCATCTCGTCATTTGAGCTGCTTCTACCCTGAGTAAAAGATTATCTTCGTACTCATGACCCATTCAGTGACATAAGAGTCCTATAAACTTTCTAATATGTATTTAAAGTTTTTATAAAGCGAGGGCTTAATTAAATATATAACTCAACTAGAAAAAAAATCTCCAATAGATAAAGCAAAAAATTAGGTAACAAAGTATTTTCAAACCCAAATTCCTGTTTCCAACATCAAATAGTTTTTTCTATAAACACAAAATGAGTGTTTATTCACCAGTAGGAGGCTGGACTAGATGATCTCTATTATTTCATTCCAAGTCTAATATTCCATGAAAATTATGCTTTCTCTGCCTGTTTTTATTTTACATATACTAAGATGAACCCCTTTTTGTAGCCAGTTTAAAATACTTCTTTAAATAATTTTCATTTCAATTAAAAAACTGAGCTGAGCTGTCCTTTAGCAAAACAAAAACAAACAACAAAAAAAAAATTATACTATCAAGTTTCAAAGAGATCTGCATGGTTTCTCTTCCATTTCCCTTATTTGGAATTAAATAGGAAAAGTAACAGATTAACTTTCACTGCAGTGGATGGGCCAGGCACAATCACCTTGAAATATAGACTACATAACAGTAAATGTTACAGACAGCAGGAGTCAAATTTTTTCTACTCTTTGACAGAAAGAAAACAAAAACAACAACAACAAAAAACCGTTGAAATGCTCTAAGAATGGTAATAGCAGAAAACTATTAAGAACAGAGAACCTATTTATTATAAAGTTTAACTGATTAAAAATGGAGGCATACACTCTTCCATAGCAGACAGATCAACTTAAGACTGCTAATAAAGAGCAGAAATTCCTATTAACAAGATTAACCTGACCTGTGAAAATAAACTGTATGTGAGACTCCACTGAATGCTCCTTCCTAAAGAACACTTAGACAGATTTCAAATTTATCAAGCTGTCTGTCTGAGGAGACAGTGAATACATTAAGAGACTAGAAACACAAATCTCCCCTACAGGAGCTTCATGGTCTCCAATTAAAATCAGATAAATATACTTCCATAGTTACTAGTCAGACAAAATGTGACATCTGAAAATTAAGTACAACTTCCTCACCACACACTAAAACCAATTTTTTAGTTGGTAGGGGCTGGAGAGACAGCGCTGTGGTTAAGAATTGCTCTTTCAGAGAGCCCTAGTTTGATTCCTAGTATCCACATGGCTGTTCACAACTGGCACTTTAATTCCAGTTTCAGGAAATCTGATGCCCTCTCTGTCCTCCGCAGGCACTAGGCACATACATGGTGCACAGAAATTCATGCAGGCAAAACACTCATCTACATGAAATAAAAATTTTTATAAGAAATCTAATCCAAAATCATTGTTCAAAAACCAGAAAGATTCTCAGAGTATTGTCTATAATTCTTACATTTATTTCAAAGAATCATAGTTCCTAAGATTAAGTTTTCTGCAGAGAGACCATTAATCCCTCAGGAATATGGAATATAAATGGAAGAAAGGAGGAAATCATTAAGAACTAATATATTCAACAATGAAGACCACTCAACAACCAGTTACTCTTGGAAACAATTAACAACGCATGACAGTTTTAACAAACTGAAAACAAGCAATTACCAAAAATCTTCAGCTTAGATTTATGCTTGAAAAGAATATACTAGATGTCAGGGAAAAAATCTGTAACAACAACAACAACAACATCAATGTCTATTTCCAAGAACTTCACACCAAATGCATATTGTACCTTGCAATTCAACCTGATAGGTATCCATGTTGGTGGATTTCCAGATACTTCACATAAAGATTCACAATGTATCATACTTGGATGGCTGAGCCTACCGATGTTATGAGGACTATTTGTTTTTAATGGTAATTTTCATTGCACTCTAACAGAAGCATACTACAAGATGATCACAGGAACTAATCTTTCCTCTGCAGCAATCAATCCTTTTGAATAGGACTTATAAATCTAATGAAACAGGCCTTTTATCACCAATATATTTTCCCACCGACGTTCGCAGGGGTAAGCCATGACTCTTACCCAGAAGTCTGTAACTCTACCCATTTATCTTCACAAAGAAAGACAACACATGTGCTAGGTCTGTAGCTCAGTGCCAGAGCACTTTCCTAGTCTTCACAAGATCCTGAGGTTTCATCTCATCCCACCCCTCATCCAACCACTACATCAAAATAAATAAATAAAAATTTTTAAGAAATATACAGTATGACCTTTCTCTAATTTTAAAAGGAACAAACTGAGGCTGGGGAGATAACTCGGTGGGTAAGAGCACCTACTATATAAGCACAAGGACCTGAGTTCAAATCCTACAATCTAAGTAAAAAAGCAAGAGATAATCTCCATGTACCTGTAAGCCCAAACCAGGCATGACAGGAAACAGGACAAGAAGATTCTAGGAACTTGCTGGCTAGTCAACCTAAACACAACAACTGCAGACTCAGTGACAAACTCTGTCTCAGAGTTCTTATGGATTCATCTTTTCTTTTTTGTTGTTGTTGTTATGTTGGGGTGTGGGGGTGGGATGTGGGGGGAAATAGGCTAGCTCTGGACTTAAAGGTGATCTCTCAGCCTCTTTCTTCCCAACTGCTACGATTAAACTCATCAACACTACACCTACTTCAGACTCACCTTATCAAAGACATGCACAGAGTACTACAAAACATCTTTACTGTTTAAAATAGGGACTAGTTAGGAAAACTAATTTAGCCTTATATGATAGCACCATAGAAAACATGCACACACAACAACAACAACAACAACAAGCTAATCTCACCAAGAGAAAACATTACTTAACCCAAGCCTCCCAACAATTTCAGAAACTGTTATATCATTTTAAGAATGTGTTTAGTCAGGTGGTGGTGGTACACACCTTTAGTTCCAGTGCTTGGGAAGCAGAAGCAGGCAGACCACTGTGAGTTCAAGGGCAGCCTGGTCTACAGAGTGAGTTCCAGGACAGCCAGGGCTACACAAACAAACCCTTCCTTGAAAAACAGTAACAAATTAATTAATTATTTAGTTAGTTAGTTAATTAATTAAAAAAGAATGTGTTTAACACATCTTTGAATCCATTGTTCAGACTTTGAAATTCAAACAGGTCAAGCCTTAATTCTTGGTCATATCTGTAAGACAGTATTTGTAGTGATCTTGCAAACCCTTCTCCAAGCTCTGCCCTGCCCACAGTTTAGTCTATCTGAACACTCATGTCTTTTAATGCAATTACCACCAGCAAAAAGGCTTGAAGTGCCTTGACCTCCAATGGTAAACCATCACCCTTTACTTTTATTCAAGATGTGACCCCAAAAGTGAGCCCAAAGCTTAGGCTATGTAATAGCACTAACAATAATGGGGATTGGGTGTTTACTGGAGAGATGACTCACTTGCTACTCTTACAGCAGACCAGTTTCCCAGCACCCACATCGCACTGCTTAAAGTTGCCTGCAACTCCAGCTCTATGGGATCTGACAACCTCTTCTGGCCTCTACAATATACACAAATGCATACTACACTCACACATACATACACATAAATAAAAAAAAATCTTAAATAAAAGGCAATGAGCTTTCCATCTTTTGGCTCACTGGGGTAATTTAGATCTAGTAATTACTGTCCTGAGCTGTAAGGTGATTGCTGACTAACATGAAGCTGAGTTCATCTGAAAGAAGCCCGAGTCTTTTCCCAAGAGGATACTCCATACTTTCAACTCTTTAATATATTTACATAAGGCTGCACTTTCTACTGTTAAGCTTTCATTTCATTAGACTTGGCTTTTTGTTATATCTTAATTCTGATAAGTTAAAATTTCCCTACTCCACAGACTACTTCCTTCTGAGCACTGAGTGATTTAAAAATCTGATCAGCAGCTAACAATATCCTCCAAAGAAAATATTAACACCTGTACAAGGCCTATGACATAATTAGGGCCTCAATATTTGTTGAATGAATAAATGAGTTCAAAGACTCTTAAGATATTATCTTCTCAATTTGGAGACTATGGAATATAAAAGATTAGAGTAAACATGACCTTCTGATTTTGAATCCTGTACTAACTATAAGTACCTTTCATCACCTCTCCACAATCAAGAGCAAAAGTGCTGAATAAGGGCCTTGAAGAGATGGTTCAGCAATTAGTATTGCTTGCTGCTCTTCTAAGGGTCCTGAGTTCAGTTCCCAGCACTCATATAGAGTGGCTCACACCATCTATATCAGTAACTCAAGGTCCAAGGGATCTTCTGGCCTCAGTGGGCATAGACTCATACAATATACACACAAAGACACACCACATACACATGAAAATGTTTTTCAAGTACTGAATCAGATAAGGATGGGAACAAAGGTCCTAACAAATTCTCTCCATGCAGCCCTCACAAAAATGGGTAAAGTAAGTCAATAAATTACCTAATCAAATCCACATTTCTCCATGTAACACTCATTTAATGTCATTTCAATAATGAGACCAAGACTTTCCAATGAGATGTTAGTGAATAAAGACTTTAAATCAAAAATGTTTCAGTGAGGTTTACATGTGAAACAGTGAAATCAAACTGATCATTCTAACCTCCTTTTCAAAACCATGTACATTCATTTTAGTCTGTGATCAGTGTTTGTAGCGTTAACATATTTATGAGAAACATAAATCACTATCAGATATAACCATACTCTGCAGGACATTTTTGGTATTTGAAGGAATATAGAAACTGAAAAATTCCAAATCTGTATCACTACTGTAAATTGGCATTTTTTTTTCCCACCAAATATTAAAGTAGATCACTAATTTATCAGTCAGAAAGCCCATCTTAACATTACAAACTGATTAAATTATCATAAAAATTCACATGGAAAAAACTCTATTTACAGAAAATAGATAGCTAGGCTGGTGAGATAGCTTGCAAGTAAAGGTACTGCTGAGTGTGTGAGCCCCAGAACCCACATGAAGGTGTGACAGAACCCACTCCACTGCCTTCACGTGCACACATACCTATGTATGTATGCCTGCATACATACATAGTAAAAGAAATAGACCAATCATTGATTAAAGTTAGAATACTCAGTCTTAGTTAGCCTTTGCCTCCTCAAACAAAAGCCACACCTTCCCTATTCTTACCTGGGACACTCTCCATGATAATAAACAAGTAACCAAATTTGTTCCTGATTTAGAATTTCAGTCCCATAAAGAGCCTTACTGAAAAAAGACATGACTTGCAAAAACACACAACCCTAAAACACTGAGTCAAGTATGTATTAATGGTTATATCCATCACTCCTGGTCTCACCCACAGGACTCTAAAGCAGTGTTACAGCTCCATCTACTGGATCCATGCAGGTAACAGTCTGTGCTAAGTTTATCCTTCTGAATGGGCTTTGTTAGCACTACCACCAGGAAGAATACAGGAGGTATTTCAAAACATTAAGATCCTTACCTACATCTTTTCTTCCTGGTTTTTCAAAGCGCCTGTCACCCCTAAAAAGACAAAATAAATTTCAAAAACGCCTTAAAAACAACATAGATATCCCATCATGATACTCATCTCCTGCAGCCCCTTCAGCAGCAGTTCTGCCAGTTAGCATTTAGAAAATACAGGAAAGCAAAGATGAGAACAAAACTCCACCAGGTCACCTACCAAAGCTTAGCTCCTACTGACTAGAATATGATTATTTTAGCTGGGAACATGATACACTATATTATATATATATTACTTTGGCAATGTTTTCCCACATTGTTGTTTCCCATTTGTGGTCCTGAGTACTAAACCTCAGGGTGCCGAGCAAGACAACGACCACGGTTAGAGCCTTAACCCTTCTACCCTTATTTTGAGATCAGGCTCATCTTTAACTATAATTATTATATATTATATTTTATTGTACAGAAATTTCAGAAAAAGCAGAAAAGGGGTAAGTTCTGTGTTTTCAAAACATTCTTTTTTCGGAGAAGGCCGGAGGCTAGAGAGGAGACAGTACTCCCTCCCAATCTCCGTGATTCTCTAGATCACACCATGCAACCCATTTGGTCTGGAACTCAAGATTCTTCTGTCTTGGCCTCCCAAGTGTTAGGATCACAGGAACATGCAACCCTGTACCGCTCATGAAAGGAACACAGTGTGCTTTTGTTTTGTTTGGAGTACTGAGGGCTGAACCTCCCCAGAGAGCTACCAACGGGTTAGAATCCTAGCCATTTTTTTTTTCATTTTTATTTTGAGTTCAGGAGTTTGCTAAATTGTTCAGGATAGCCAGTACTCCAGAATCTCCTTCCTCAGCCTGCCAAATAACTGGCACTTGCAGGCAGGTCCTATGGAATACCACTGGTGTGAGTTTTATGGACCAACAAAATGTTTACATTACAATCTCAACACTTTATTTACCTTTCTTCCCAGCTCTGTGATCTATGCATTTCCCTGCCACCTCCTCGCCCAAACACACCCTCAACTTCATCAAAACTTCTTTGGTAGAAACCACATTCACCTCTACCTCTGCCTGAAAATAAGAGAACAGGGGAAGGGGAAATAGTTAGAAACCAACATCCAACAAATATGTTCAACACTGAAGGTTAATCTATGAAGTTCTATCTTTCTGTACACAGCAAGACGGCCACATTTAAGTATCTAGCAAGACATGTAATGGCTCTGATAGAGCTGAACTGTGGGATGAGAAAAAACGGACCAACCACTCCTGAAGGAATCTCACTCCTAAGCAATAAACAGCATCAAACAGGAAGTTGGTAAGGGACAAGGTCAACAGTGGAATTCTAAGAAGTCCAATAAACCATTATAAATTGAATGTTTTAGTGGATTATTTTCAATAACTACTGGGGAAATCTTAACATGGAGAATTTCTAGAGAGAAACTATAGTAGAAATGTCAAGCACAATAAAATTCCTTTATCCAATTCCAGAAAAAAAAAAAAAAAAAAAAAAAAAGCAGGAGTGAACTAAACAACTGTAGGATTGTGATCTGCATTCTTAGAGGATAAAAGGAATCCTTCACTAAGAGAAGGAAAATTAGCAACACTGAAATCAAACCAGAGAGTGGTTGGAGAATATAGGGACTTAGAGGCTTTGCAAATCAAATGTAAGCATGCTTCTAATGAAGGCCATCTGGTTAACTATCAACCTGTGATTCTGCTCAGAATTTATCCCAGCAGAAATACCTTTACAGAGTCAAGTGGGGTGGAACATGCTTATAATCTCAGCATTTGGGGCTGAAGCAGAGAATTGAAGGTTCAAAGCCAGCCTGTGTTACATCAAGAATGATTCAAGAATCCCAAGAAAGATGAACAGGACAGAAAGGAAAAGAAGAAAAATAACAGGGAGGGAGAGGGAGGCACTCACAAGTATGTAAACCACCATGCAATGCATATAGTTTCAACCAGTGATAAGACTTACTATAACCTCTGCTCAACCAAATTATAATGGAGTTGAAAACTCTGAAGTAACTAGAGACTTATTACTTGTGGTGGTACTGGTCTAAAGAAATTCACTGAACTGCCAGTCACATAAAAACACAGCGTATTTGACAGCATGTAGTACATAGTATGTGATTGTGACAGAGTTATTTACTTGAGGCTATACTATATACTATATTTTCAAGTGTACTTCTTATTTTAAATTTACTATAAAACAATATCCCATTTATACCACAAGCAGGAGCATATATCTTGTAATCATTGTCTCTTAACTGTATCAAGAGGCCAAGTCAAATTAATAGCCTAAACCATATAAGCCTGTATAAATTATAATGTTCAAGTATGAATGAAAATAAAATTACCTACTGAGGCTTGTAGCACGTTAAATAAGGCATGACTACAGATGTGTATGGAAATGAACACTTGAATTTCAAAACACTAGAAACAACATAATAATGACTGGCAAAATAAATTCTGATAAAACATCCTAGAACAATGCAAATCCACAGAAATAGGGCATTGATGTTAACTCAGACCAGTGCTACAGAATGACAAAAGCGAACTCAAGAAACGTGTATGTGTGTGTGTGGGGGGGGGGGGGGTGATTTATTTTGTCCACATTGCTGCACAGCTAAGAGTATAGGGTACACATACAGCTTTGTATGCAGTATGCACTTTAAGCTTTGGACATTCTGTACAGTTTTCTCCATGAACATATGAACTGTACTGACAAGATGAGGAAACTGGGGGAGGCATGGGAGTCTGGGTGCATTTATAATGAAAAATACCTTAGCAGCTGTCCCAAAGTTAACTTCTCCCATAGATCAAAATGATCAGAAGAAAATTATCAATAGAGCTTTATTTTGTGTATGGTGCTGGGTACCAAATCGAGCACATTGCAAATGCTAGGCAAAAGCTCTGCCAACCCAAAAGCAGTAGATTCTGAATGAGGCATGTAGAGTCAATGAAGCAAGTAACTTCAAACATTCATGTATTTCTTCTACATGTTCATCATAATCTATCAGGAATTGATACAGATTACAGGTATACTTCTATGACTCTTACAAAATACTGAAAAGATATATAGATAATAGATATAGATATAGATATTCAATACTACATACATATAATATATATATATATATATATATATATATATATATATATATGAAATGAGTATTCTTAGGACATTCTCTTGACTAGACTAAGCATCCACTTTTGTCTATAAAATAAAAGTGAAAACTACAGTTCAACTATAATAATCACAAAGTTCTCTTTCAGGCTCATTACTTTAAGTCAATCTAAAGTCAACTTACAGTTTAAGTAGCTTTCCCTCTGCCCTCCATTCAGAATATGTATACATTTTATTTAAAATCCTAAACATGAGAATATTCCTCCACAAAAGTGACTTTAGGATGAGGAAGAAAGTCCTTTCTCCTCTTTCAAGATTAATTTTGTCTAGACTGGTTAGATGGGCCAGCAGTTAAAAGGTCATGAATGAACTGAGTTCGGCACCGACAGCCACACTGCATGGCTACAATTGTCTAACTCTGACTACAGAGGATCCAGTACCCTCTCCTGGCCTCTAACAGCACCTGTACTCAAATACACATTCCCACACATAAATGTGATTTTTAAAAATAGTATTATTCCAGCACTTGGGAGGCAGAGGCAGGTGAACCTCTTGAGGTCCAGCCAACCCAGTCTACAGATTAAGCTCCAGGACAGCCAGGGCTACACAGAGAAGCCCTGCCTCGAAAAAAACAAAAACAAACAAAAAATTCTCAGGAAAACCAATTCTGTAGAACCACTTTGAGAAAATCATTTTAGTCTTGAAATAGATGTATATAAAGAATAGCTCTTGGGTAACTAGGGGGAAAAAAATGAAGAAAAACACACATAATGGGTTTTGGAACTCTGACTATCTCCAGCCCTGCTTGTGTGGTGGAAGCTTTACTGGTAAGTCAGCATTACAGAGAAACCGATTCTAGATCTTTCCACTTTACGTCATCTATAAATTTGGTTCCCATGCACAAGAACAAGCAGGAAAACATGTGACCAGCCTTTGCAACTTTAAGGATTGTCTATTACCTGAGAGTTCACCCTATTCTTTTTAAGGACTAAAACATGAATCCTTCTAACAATGCTCCTGGTGCAATTGACAGTATATGGATTCTTTCTAACATCCAGACCAGATAAAAAAGAAAGATAATGCAATATTACATAGCCCCTTGTTCTCTTAAACATTACTAGGTTGGGATATCTTTAAGTCTAGAAACCAAAGATTTGCATGAGTTTTTTCTTTGAGTTGGAAAGAGATATTGCAATCAAAAGAAAAGTCACAGTAATCATTTATTTAACCAATGAGGTAAAATTAAATGAAAATTCAAAGACACAAGCATTACAAGGCATTGTGACCATAGCATTTCAAGTATTTTCACAAAGCTAAGAGCATCCATTTGACTAGTTCTGTAACCTTCAATATTAGCATACTAATTTACTTGTGTGTCACAGCATATGTCCTTTGTATGGGCTTTATGTAAGCTCTGATTACAAAAATTCTTACTTCAAAAAAACCAAAGGAAAAAAAAGAAATAGGAAGGAAGGAAGGAAGGAAGGAAGGAAGGAAGGGAAGGAAGGAAGGAAAACTCATAACTCATCAATCCCTCACTTGTTCCTATCTGCTGGTACTCTGGGGTACTGTATTTGTTGGGGGGGGGGGCGCACAGCTTAGTTATTGTTGCTCTAGGGGGTGCCTAATGTAGCTTAGGCTAACCTTAAATTGTCAATGTAACTGAAATTTGGGCCTGAACTCCTGACCTTCCTGACAGCACCCGCCAAGTGCTGGGATTGCAGGCGTCCATTACCACACCCAGATCTGCTCCCATCTTAATATGTAAGGTTTTTCTAAGGCCTACAGAGAGCAGGTGGAGGATGTGTGTGGTCCGCACTCTTGATTAAGGAAATTTTTCTCTGGCTTGACCTGAAGAGCACAGGAAGCAAAGCTTTCTGAATTAAACTTCTTCTCAATGCCTCCCACAAGAGGAAAGCAAGGGAAATGTCCAGGGAGACCAGACCCATGACCAGTAGTCAGTCCCATCTCCAAAACACTGCCATCTACCAGTATACACAGATCCCAGACCATGAGCATGTGGGCACGGCTTGTGATGCAGACACGCCTAGCTCTCACCAACTCAGTATCTGTGCCAATGTTGTTTCCAATTTTCAGTTTAAAAATTACTGCTCTAGGGGCTGGAGAGAAGGCTCAGCAGTTAAGAGCACTGACTGCTCTTCCAGAGGTTGAGTTCAATTCCCAGCAACCACATGGTGGTTGACAACCATCTGCAATGGGATGAGACGCCCTCTTCTGGTGTGTCTGAAGACAGCGACAGTGTACTAATATATATAACATAAATAATTATTTAAAAACTATTTTAAAAAATTACAAAGAAAAGGGAAAAAAAAAGACTGATTACACCTGGGGGGTAGGGGGGAATGAAAGTTGCAGTTGGTTTCTTCATTGTTCACAAACCTACAGAGAAGTCACATTCAAAGAAAAGCAGTATATTCTCTCTATTTTAAAAACTGTGTACAAATTATTCACTAGGCTTTTAGGGCTTTTTAATAAATAAAATTGAAAACAAGTAGGTATTCCACATCCATAATCATACCCACACATAATGTGGAGGCAATTCTGTTGGCCACTCCTGACACCTAATTCTACTTCTAAGACATCTCTTAGAGAAAAAGTACAACGTATATTTGAACTAATGTTATGATTCAACCAATCCACACACAGTTTCATACTGAAGGAAGAATGTCTATTACTAACATCAAGAATGATTTTTAACAGAAAGCCAATGAATGCAAAACGGGAAATGACAAAGAACAAGCATATCAGAAACTCTTTCTAAGAAAAGGCATAAATTCATAAAACTACATGTTACGTCAGTGGATGCTCCCTGCTTAGATTTTGCTCTGCCTGCTAAGATGCCTAGCCCTGAGGTATTTCTCACTAAATTGCTCCTAGCTATAGTGATATGTAAAATGGCCCTTGGAAAGAGACGCTTTACTGCTGAGAGCTCCACAAGGACACTGGTGGCTCAAGCAACCATAATCTCCAGGATGCTTGAGCCCCAACATGCAAAACTTCAGGGATGAAAAATATGAAGAATAATTACTCTTTAGTTAACTGGGACTATCTCACTCCTTCTTGCTTCAGCCTATACAGCTAGAAACAAATTCCTCTCTAAAGCAGAGGCAGTAGAGAAGGCATTTCAGAAATGTTGCAGAAAATAAATGTTCAGGCATTTGCAGTCAACATCAAAGAGCAGTTGGTTTCGTGTTCCAATTAGGCATTGAAGTATTTACTGATTCCCTAGCCTCCTGCTCCTCTTCCGGGGTTATTTTTTCACATAGCTCACCTCGCCCTCTTGAAGAACTTCGACCTCTAGGAGCCCCCACCACTGTTCCTCCTCCTCCTCCTCCTCGTCCTGTCAATCGCAGGACAGCGGCACTATTTACAGACATGGAAAAGTTTCTCTGCCAAAAAATAAAAATAAAAATAAAAATAAAGGAAACAAAAGAAAAATGGATAAAACACACAAAACTACATATTGTTTTTCCCCACCTCTCACTGCAACTATAAGTGTAATGGTATCTAATTACCATAAGCAATGGAAAACTGTAACTTTACAACATATAAAGATCACTCAAATCTAGTTACCTAACAATTTCTTTCTATCTTTGAGACAGTCTCATTATGTAGTACTGCCTGCCCTGGAACTTGCTATGTAGACCAGGCTGGCCTTAAGACAATTTCAAATTGACCTTTCAGATCAGCCAAGTTGACACCAATATGTTACACAAAGCTAGGCTTGTTGAGGGGATATTATACAAGAAAACAAACTCATATGTAGATATGTACTCTACATATCTAGGTACAGACAAAATAAACAGAGCAGAGAAAGTTTTGTAAAGGAAGCTAGGTTAAATTGGCACTTTTTAAAAGAGTATCCATTCTAACTGTATAGAGATCCTTGGAGTTTGGAACTGGACAAGTTTGGGTGGGTATCATAATCTAGCTGTAGGAGGTTTTTGTGAGTTCATTATAATAAAGTGATTGCATTTCATTTTTGAATGGCACTTAAGTCTCTTTAACTTATGAGAGGAGAAAAGACTGTCATTAAAAAGTCTGAAGCAAAGCAATATAAAAAAGGAAAGATGCCCTTTCTGCCTGACTGTACTCAACAATGTGCATTAATATCCCTAAGAAGTATTTGCTAGAATGGGAAAATGTCAAGTAAAAATCTTTATGAGGTCAATCACCTGATATATGCACATATGAACATGCCTGTGTCAATCATGTGATTAATGTGTGCTTGGGTCTGTGCACATGTGTATATGATCACAATCATTTGGTACAAATCTCCATTTGTACCCATAGCCAATCTGGAATATAATCAGGCATAATTACAGTAGGAAGTAGGTAACCACATGGGAAAGAGGATGGACAGGGGTTTTTAAATATGTCTGTTAATACACCTGAATGAATTAAGAGGCTTAAGAAAAGGTAACAACAAGTATTAAACATCTTCAAATGGACTATAAAATATAAAATTCTGGATATGTAATAGAGAATTCTGCAAGAAGATTTAAACAAGAATATTCTAACAGATTAATTGAATCTTGTAAACCTAGAATCTAGTACCCATTTGCACAGATGTGCACAGGTATAATACAATGAAGGAACCTTGGGCATGGCTGCAGTCACCAGCCTGCCAGGCAAAGAAGTAAAATGTAAACTTTAAGCTGGTGAGGAAATACATGCCAGTAATCCCAGAACTCAGGAGGATTCCAAGGTTGATGCCTGCACAAGCAGCCTTAAGTTCCAGGTCAGCTTGATCAACTTGGTAAAATCCTATTTCAAGCTTTAAAAAAAAAGGGCTGGGATGTGGGTCAGTGGTACAGTATGTAGTCACCATGGATAAGCCTCCTGGGTTCAATTCCCAATCCTATCCAAGGTTATAAAACTCAACTCTCTTTAGTCTTCAGTGTTCTTAAATTCCAATCAATTAAAATGTTATCTCTACTACCCTCTTTTAAAGAACATGCAACTAATTAAAATTGTCTTCACTATTGAATTTTTAATATGTGGATAATTTTTTCCTTACCACTTATCCTCTCAAATTTTGTTAACTGTAATTTGTTCAAGTAACTTTTAGAAACTATTAATAAAGTTGTTTTCTTTATTATATAGTCACATAACTTCAAAAAACACAATAAAATTGAAAACTAAAAGTTAAAAGGAAATACCCAACTCAAAAATCAATTTCAAGCTATATTTTAGTAAAATTACACATACACAATTAACTTACCTTTTGTTTAAAAGTAATCAGTTGGACTACCAAATATGCCTCTTGGCATTACAAAAATTAAGCAAGACTGTAAAGTTCCAAAATCTCAATCAACATATTGTAATACTTAAGGGGTGGGAGGTCTGAGGCTCTGGGGTGGCTCAGTGGTTAAGAGCACATGCTGCTCTTGGCAGAGGACCTGAGTTCAGTTCCCAGAAACCAAATGGCAGCTCCTCAGTTTCAGGGGATCAGGTACCCTCTTCTGACCTCTATGGATACTAGGCGTACACATGATATACAGAAATACATGTAATCCAAAACACACACATACATAAAAATAATATTTTTTAAAAAGATCAGTATTAACAGCATTTTCTATACCAGGATCCAATACAACATATGTATAAAGGCCAACTGTATCATGTATAAAAATAGAGAAACATGTATTTTCATATTTTGTTATTAAGGTACAAGCTATTGTTTAATCTCCTTAAAAGGCAAACTCAACATATTTAAATGCTCATGTATTTTTTTAAATGCTCATACATTTTTAACACAAAACTGCTACTACATATAAGCAGATAGATTGCTAAATTCAGTACTGTTTATAAAGGCAAAACATGGAAGCTACCTAAATATTAACCAATAATGGCTACCTTAAATAGCATAGGCTTATAAGTCTCTCTACTATTTCCTAAAAGATGATGAGACATTAATTTAAACCATATTTTAAAAATAATGCCAGAATTCAATTATTTCCAGTTACTGGTTCACTACTGTTAACCAACAGTTTTCAAGGGTATTATCAAGGGAACAATCTTTTTTAAATTTTCCCAATGATTCATTTAGACAACTACAAAATTCTGATTTCTTAAGAAATATTATGGGGCCAGGAATAATGGCATACCCCTTTAATCCTAGCACTCAGGAGGCAGAGGCAGGCAGATCTCTGTGAGTTCAAAACCACCCTGCTCTAACAAAGCAAACTGCAGTACAGTCAGGCTATATAGAGAAACTGTCTTTAAAAAAAGAGAAATGTTATGGGAGATTTCCCAACTCATTCTTTTGATTCAAAGTTCAGCAAGTTTTTTAACAAGGATTAAAACATTCTCCAGATCTGGCTTTTCTGGCCACTGTTATCTCTAGAAATCTAAAAATTGTTTTAAGGAAAAAAAATTTGTGCTGGGCAGTGGTGGCGCACGCCTTTAGTCCCAGCTCTTGGGAGGCAAAGGCAGGCAGATTTCTGAGTTCGAGGCCAGCCTAGTCTACAGAGTGAGTTCCAGGACAGCCAGGGCTACACAGAGAAACCCTGTCTCGAAAAAACAAACAAACAAACAAACAAAAAAAAATTTGTAATTTCAATAAGTACAAATACCACACACACCCCCAACATGAAAGTTCACAAAATAATGGCAGTAAACTGCATAAGGAATATAAAATTAGTGTACCAGGCTAGAACACAGCTAAGTGGTCTAGGGCTTGCCTAGCACACTGCAGGCCCTAGCCTCACTGCCTTAGGCTATGTATTTTTTTTTCTTTATGGTTTATTTACATTTTTATTTCATGAGTTCTTCCTGCTTGTATGTACATGAGAGACTGTCAAATCCACTGGAACTGGAGCAGGTGTGAGCTTGCCATGTGAGTCCTGGGAAATGAACCCGGGTCTTTTGAAGAGCAGCCATTGCTCTTAACCACTGAGCCATGTGTAGAGGTCAAAGGACAACTTTAGGAAGTCAATTCTTTTTTTTTTTTTTTTTTTTTTGGTTTTTCGAGACAGGGTTTCTCTGTGTAGCCCGGGCTGTCCTGGAACTCTGTAGACCAGGCTGGCCTCGAACTCAGAAATCCGCCTGCCTCTGCCTCCCAAGTGCTGGGATTAAAGGCGTGCGCCACCACCGCCCGGCAGGAAGTCAATTCTTGCATTCTACCATGTTAAGACTTATTTTGATATATTTTTATTATTATTATTATTATATTATTATTATTATTTATCATCATGTTTTTGGTTGGGGGGTACACCTGTGCCACCACCACACACACAGAGGGCAGAAGATAACTCAAGGATTCAATTCTTCCCTTCCACCATGTGGACCTCAAGGATCAAGCCTAGGCTGTCAGGTCTGGCAGCAGGTCCCTTTACCATGTCTCTGTCCCCCTTGCTTTTGCTATCTCTCTTCATACTATACAGTATCTGGCCTCAGAGCATCCAGATCGCTCTCCTGTCTCTTCTTCCTATTCTGCCTTAGGAAAGCTGAGATTATAGATGTGAGCCATTGCACATATTGTTTTGCTTTTTTAAAGAAAGGTTCCAGGAAACAAACTCATATCACAAACTTGTATAGCAAGGGTGTTCACCTGATGAGCCACTGTCCTGGTCCGTTACTACTGCATGAGTAGACATGCATATGTAAACATTCAAATGTATATGTATGTGTATGTGTATATGTAGGGGGTAAAACTATGTGCACCCAGACAGAAACCAAGGCAACATGGGGCAACTTTTCTTTTTATTTCCCTTTTTTTTTTTTAAATTTCCTTTTCTCTTTTTATTCCTGTGGGCTGGGGGTGGGGGACAGATAGGGAAAGAAAGACAGAGAAGGAGAGACAGAGAAGGTATGAGTGCACACATGTAAGCAAACAAGTGCTATGTGTGTGTGTGGTATATGCACACATGTATGTTCAGGCGCACACTTGTACGGAGGCCAGACAAGGACATTGTGCTCTATCATTTCCACTTACTCCTTGAGACAGGGTCTCTTGCTAAAACTGGAGTGGTTAGTCAACAAGCTCTAGAGAACCTCCTATCTCTATCCTCAAAAATCACTGAAATTATAGGCATGCATAGCCAACTTTTACATGGCTACTAGGATCCAAATTCAGATACAAAATGCTTGCTGTGCAAGCATGTTTAAACCATGGAGCCAGTTCCCCTTTCTATCCCCGAACCTTATTTTTTTGAAACAAAAATCTCTCACTAAATGCAGATATTTTCATTTAGGCTGGCCAGCAAGTCCCCAAGATCCTCTTGTTAATGCGTCCAAAAGCTGAGATTGCAGGCATGTGCCATTTCACACAACTTTGATGTGGGTGCTGGGAAACCATTTTCCCCACTGAGCTGTCTCCACAGCCATGCAAGCTTTTCTATTAAAGCCACTTGATTTCTTGCTCAGTAATAAAATAAGTAAGGTTTTTAAACGATGCAAAAGTTCTCAGAAAAATATCTGAACTGAATTCAGAAACATATTAAGACCATACATCATGATCAATTGGGCTTCATCCCAAAGATGCAAGGTTGTTCAACATACTCAAACTAGTAAGTGTAGTATATCATATAAATAAACTTAAGATCAGCAATCTCAATCAATGCAGAAAGGATAATTCACAAAGTCCAACATACCTTCACAATAAAAAATCCTAGAGTCTTTAACAATAGATGGAACATATCTCAAAATACAAGGCTACTTTTTGGACAAAACTGAAAAACCAAGAACTAGAAAACTTAGACCCAAATAGAGTTACTGGTGAGGGAGAGCACAGGGATCACAACAGCTATGGAAGCCTATTGGACAATATCCAAAAGAGCTTTAAAAACTTGCCAAGAATTAAAATCCAATGATTTCACTATTCTAGACACCCCACTTACTACATACTGACAGCAGAACAACACGACAAGTGCTTGCCCAGCGTACACAAGCCCTAGGCTAACTCCAGCAACATCACCACAGAACACAAAAATATCACTGAACACAACCTACAATGAAACAATGATTACAACACCCAAACATCCTACAGCACACACTGGGAAAACTATGAAGAAGGATGGAAAAAGGACAGGACAAGAGCGAGGGAGGAAGCGGGGACAGGTCCATGAAAATGCTCTCAATTAGACACCAGTGGGCTAGAGGATCTGGTGAATATATAAATGCCAATGAAGTGTTGTAATGGCTCTTCCTAGTTGTCAACTTGATCCTATCTGGAATGAACTACAATCCAGAACTGGAGGCTCACCTGTGATCCAGATCTTAAGGCTGGAAGACACAAGTTTCTGACCTAGATCTTGAGGCATAGTGGCCTTTAGTGGCCATGAAAAGCTAAGGCCAGGCAAGGTAGTACATGCCTTTAATCCGAGAACTACAGCAAGGAGATCTCTGAGTTCAAGGTCAGACCTGGAACAAAGCAAGTCCCAGATCCAGGTGCGGTGGTACACACCTTAATCTGGGCCACACCTTCTGATAGAGACCTAAACAAGGACATTGGAAGGAGGATTTGCTCTACTTCAACTGCTTGCATTTACTTACCAGCACATCTGTTGGAATCTACTTCTATAGGAGACCAGCTGAAATGACTAGCCTCGTAGGACTGAGCAACTAGATTCTTGGAATTCCCAGCCACAGCTGCCTATTACTGGGGTAGTTGGACTACAGACTCTAAGTCATCACAACAAATTCCCCTAATATATAGAGACATTCCATAAATTCTGTGACTCTAGTGAACCCTGACTAATACAAGTGTATACTCATTAAAATAGTAAATTTGGGGCTAGAGAAACAGCTCAGTTGTTTAAGTGCTTACCCAAGCACTAGAACCTGAGTTAGGTTCCCCAAAACCTACATAAAAATTGTCAAACTGGGGCTGGAAAGATGGCTCAGTGGTTGAGAGTATGTATTGATCTTCTAGAGAAACTCAGTTTGTTTCCCAGCAACCACGTTAGGCAGTTCACAACTACCTATAATGCCAACTCCCAGGGATCTGACCTTTGGCCTCTAGGGGTACAAGCACCGTATGATATGAGCACACAGGCCTGCATGCAAACATATACAAATAATTTTTTTAAATAAATTAAAATACATATTAAAGTTAAAAAATAAAACTGCCAACCAGTTTTACTGGCACATATTTGACTCTCAGAGCTATGAAGGAAGAGAAAGATTCCTGGGATTCACTGGCCAGACAGCCAACTAGCACACCTACTTGGTCAGTTCCAATTCAGAGAGACCTTGTCTCAAAAAACAAACAAAACAAACAAACAAAAACAAAACAAGAACAAAAACAAAACAGGGGATGAGAGTTTACCCAAAACTCAGAAATTAAGTCATAGATATGGGCTAGCATTACCCAAACCATTACTATCAGCCTCTCTAAGACTCATAAACCCGAGGACCGGGGTTATCCAGTACAAAGGAGCCTGAAGGGCCAAGCATTGCCATCCCCTAGACTAGTAAAACTACTGTAATCAACTGCAGTTCCTGAACTGGGCCCACACAAGGCTTACTCACTCTATAAACAGTCAAGTAAAGGGGAGTGGCTCACAGGGCCCAGCCTTTACCTCTCAACTATTATTTATTTTTAATAACACCTGGGAGAAGGGTTTGAAACCACTGTCTTCAGTTGTGTCTCTAATCCACCCAGCACCAATGGATAGCTTGAAACCCATGGTCACACAGGTGTCCCAAGCTGGTCACCAGCATGATGAGTCAAGAGTAATGTGTGAGATGCGGTATAGAGTGGGTGAGGTAGGGACACGGAAGGTCAAAATGGTCAATATGCAAAGCACTCATTAATATGAGCAATTGGAAAATCACAATAAAAATTAAAAATAAACAAAAAGAAGGTGCACAGCACCTTAAGAATGATGAGTCTGTCCTCTGGCCTCCACATGTACCTGAACATCCATGTATATTTGTACACACAAAATGGTGAGCTATACAGAGTGTGGTGATACGTATCTATAATTCCAACACTTGAGAGATGAAGGTAGGATCAGAAGTTCAAGACTATCTTCAGCTATGTAGTGAGTTCAGGGCAATCTCAAAATTTAAAAAGGTCGAGGGTGGGGAGGTAAAAAAAAAAATTTTAAAAGGTCAATTTTATGATGCAGATTTTGTATAAAGCTATTTAAAAAAAAAAAAAAAAAAAAGTCAAATGGCTACAGCATTTGCTTATCATGCCCAAAGCCCTAGGTATGATCCTCAGTAATGCGGAAAATCAGACACACTACTCAGTATATATAATCTCAGCATTTGGTGGTACAGATGGTAGGATCAAGAGTTCAAGACCACCCTTGGATACATTTCAAATTCAAGGCCAGTGTGTGCTACAAGAGACACGACACCTCAAAAAAATAGCAAAATTGAAGGGATTCTTCATTTAACATGGAATTCAGAATTCCAACAAAATCTCATTTTCTCCAGTGTAGTATATAAACTCCTTTAAATCAATCTTTCATCGATAAACAACTAAAGTCATTACATAAAACTGCCACTTTTTTTTTTTTTTTGGTTTTTCGAGACAGGGTTTCTCTGGTCCTGGCTGTCCTGGAACTCACTCTGTAGACCAGGCTGGCCTTGAACTCAGAAATCCGCCTGCCTCTGCCTCCCAAGTGCTGGGATTAAAGGCGTGCGCCACCACCGCCCGGCCCAAAACTGCCACTTTTTAGACCAAAATCTTACTTTCTTACATTACCACCACACCTATAAAAAAGAAACCACCAAGCACAGTGCTGACATAGAGTTTCAGGTATGTTCTAAGCTGAAGATTTAATTATATGTGTAATAGAAAAAAATAAAATAGTAGTTAAATGATTTCATTGTTGAGAATTCAGGTAGGCAATTACCTGTGAAAAAAGTATGCTTTTCTGCAAAGATGATCTTCCCCTTCCTTCTTGGGGAGTGAGAGGGGAGCATTTCCCTCAACTTGAATATTTCATAAGGGATAATTCCCAATGTCCTTAAAAGATCTAGAAACAAGGCTTCAGAGATAGGTTAGCAGTTAAGAGCACTGGGTGCTTTTCCAGAGGATAAGGGTCCAATTCCCAGTATCTACATGGTGGCTCACAAGTATCTGTGACTCTGATGCACTCTTCTGGCCTCTTTGGGGTCCAGGCACAAATGTGGTACATATATAGAGAAAAGGCAAAACACCCATATACATATAAAAAGCTAAAATTTTCTACGTTTAAAAAAATGTAGAAGGATTTCCTGATCTCTGCATTACACTCAACAGCTTCAGAATAGAAAGCAAAACCTTGACAAGTCAGAGCCTTTCACACGCCAAGCATCAATAAAGATGCCAACCTGTACCAATGAGGGTCTATCCTTAATAGGACCTTAATGATGACTCTCCATGTCCTTACCATATCAAATGCAGTAAGAGTTGGGCCTGAGGCTTAGAGCTAAGTACAAACCTGTTCTTCTTCTGTAAAAGGTACTAAAGCCAATGGTGGCAAGGGCTCCTCCTGCAGGATAGGCAGGAACTCTTTCTCCAGAAGATCGAAAGGTATCTGTGTGATAAACATAAGGCCAGAGATTGCTATTTCTCCAATTGCAAGAAGAGAAACCCAAGAAAAGGCGTTGTTTTCTAACAATGAGCTTATTCGATTACAATTAATTTCTGTTAATTATGCAGTACTTACATTAAAAACTCTAGTCATAGCCACGCACGGTGGCATGTCTTTACTCTTAACAGAGGGAGGCAGAGGCAAAGCAGATCTCTTTTAGATCAGCCTGACCTAGAGGAACTTTCAGGCCAGCAGGATCTTTTTAAGACCCTATCTCAAAAAATAAAATACTCCAGCTACCCGCCCTGTCCTCCCATGAAGCCACTTTGACATTTGGATTTGACATTGAATCTGGTATTCTATCTCCACATTTAAGTTAAAGCAAATACTAAAGATATTTCAAAGCAATTTTGTCTGTCCTAAATATGAGATTCTCTACCCATTAGTAAATTAAAAAACAAGTATACTGAAAAAAAAAAAGAAAAGAAAAGAAAAAAGAGGATATTATCTTCTCTAGTCAGATTAGAAAAGTCTATTTCACATTGTTTCAGCTTGGTCTTTTTTTAAGTGAAGCAAGTAATAGATTTCAAGATGTCTCCCCACTAAACCTTTAATTTTACTTAAGGAAGGCAGAAGAAGAAAGCTGCTGCTTCCTCACTCCTAGACCCCTACTGGGAAGGAAGGTAAGAGATAAAACAGGGAGAGGGAAAAGGAACTGAGAAGAGAGAGAGGAGATTATCAACAGTGCTGACAGTTCTGCTGCCACAAAGTCACCTGTTCCCATAATGACATCATGGGTCTTCTCTAAGGCCAGCACATCCCTTAGTCACTATTAACTACAGTGTACTCCAATGTGGGAAAGGAGTAAGACAGAAAAAGAGGAAGCCATCAGACACGGACTAGGTACACTGTTCATCCCTGGTTCAGCCGCAATTCTCAACTCATTTTGTATTTTCTTACCTTGTAGTCTTTAAGGAAAAGTGCTAACATTTCTTCTCGGCCATATCGATAATCTGCTAATTTATACTTTGGCAGAGCCGGAGAAAGAGGAGGGGACGTAATACTCCCACCACTGGACAGAGCACGGAGCCTAAAAAAAGGAAAAACAGAGAATATAAAATGAAATGACAGATATTCTAACACTATAGGCTTTTTGCAGTTCTTTTCAAAAAGCAAAACCTCTGTTATCTTAAGCAGCGAAGACTTTTACCTGTCACACAGATCTCTGCCACAGCACACTGAGATGCTCACTAAGTGCTGACGAGACAGTCAGTGTAACTGAGCAGCTCTAGTTCCTACAGGGTTCCACTGTGGGCTCTAAGAAGCTTCAAGTTTGGAAATAAGACACTTTTTTTTCTTTAATCAAAATACAAAACCAGGGAGAGCATTAGACTCAGAGTAAGTTTACTAAGTATTGGTGAGGAAACAATAGAAAGTCAGCAGGTAAGGGCACTTGCTCCAAGACTACAGGCAAGAATGCAGCCCCTGGAAGGCAACAAAAAGGTGAGAAGAGAACCAACTCTGAAGCTGTCCTCTGACCTCCACATGGGCTAAAGCACACATGTGCACATATATACACATACACCCACTACACACAAACAGTAATTTTTAATTTTTAAAAGATCAGGACCAGAGAGATCGCTTAGGAATGAAGAATATACACTACTCTTGCACAGTACCTGAGTTTGGTTCCCCGCACCTACATCAGGCACCTCACAAGGTCCTATAACTAGCTCCAGAAGATCCAAAGCCTCACATGCACATGCACAAAATTAAAAATATTTAAAAGGATTATAAGGCGTATGAATGCATGAAAGTGTCCTTGGACTTTCTGACTGACAGTCAAGACTAAGAAGAGAAATACAGAAGGTGATCAGGATTATAAA
Source organism: Mastomys natalensis (assembly GCA_021653895.1). NCBI lineage: Eukaryota > Metazoa > Chordata > Mammalia > Rodentia > Muridae > Mastomys > Mastomys natalensis. Next base: position 519,614 of record JAJTUV010000114.1, on the reverse strand, counting down.
ATGTAATAGATACTTCTAAGAAAGATTGAGACAGTTAAGCATTTAAAATTTCTTTGGCTACTTGATAATAGCTAAAATATTTAGTAAAGTATGGAACATAAAAGAGAAAGCTAAATACAGAAACTTACGATAAAAGTAATTTTAAAAATCTCTTGAGTGACCGGCATAGCTCCTAGGTTTGAATCTCAATACTACCAAAATAAACAATACTACTAACTTGGGATTTGGTCTTTGGAGCTGATTGTTTTTGAGACAAGGTCTCACACAGCTTGGAGTAACTTGCACTCACCACTATCTAGCCAAGGATGACCATGAACTTCCAATCCTCCTGCCTTTACCTCCTATTTAAAGGCCTAAATGCAAGCCCAGTTTTAGGCAGTCAGTGCCTGGGATCACCAGCAGCTAGGTAGTTTCATTAACTAAGCTGTTAAAGAACCTACTTAGTAGTACTAGGGTAGTAGTAGTAACCTACCCAACCCAAAGTAATGTTATAAAGAAAGATCAACCTGGGGCAAGAAAGGAGAGTCAGCAAAGCTAGCAAGAGAAAGCTACTACTAGCAGTCATGGTGGCACACTTCATCCCAGCTCTTGGGAGACCAAGGTAGGAGGATCTCTGTAAGCTCAAGGCCAACAGTGCCTACTACCAAGATAGTCAGGACTATACAGAGACCTTGTCTCAAAAACAAAAAAAAAAAGGCAAGCAAGGCTGAGATGAGATGAATGGTTGACTGTTTTCTTTTGGGCTACCCAAAGTTCGGTTCAGTATCAGATAACCAGATATATAAATTAGACTAAGTTACTTTAATTCAGTGTGTATACCCTAAAGGAAAATTCAACAAACATTCTAAAATATATCCTCTAAAGTGCTAAGTATTTAAAATTAACATGAAGACTAGTTAAAGTGGAGTAAATATCTGCCTATTATTCAAAAATGGTACACGCATAATAAACATGCTTACATAGAGAATACTGAAAAAGAGACACTAGTAAAGTACAGTGAGAATGGTTCTAGCTTCTTACCCTGTTTAAAAACAGACAATTCTTAACACATAAAGTATTACAAAGCATATAACAAACTCGAATGTGTCAGTCACTCATGTCCAAAATCAGCAATCCATGGCCAACTTGGCTCTCTGTATCACTCCACTAAGCCTTTGAAGCTATTTTGAGGGAAATTTTTGTCCTATCATTTTATATGTAAATTATCTCAGAGTTTAAAGTCTCAATTTCCTGGTCTTATCTAGGATGTGGTTTTTTAGCTTCTCTCTTCTCCATTTAAATTGGCAAGTGAGTATAAAGACTAGTAAGGCTGGGCAGTGGTGGCGTACGCCTTTAACCCCAGCACTCGGGAGGCAGAGGCAGGCGGATTTCTGAGTTCGAGGCCAGCCTGGTCTACAGAGTGAGTTCCAGGACAGCCCAGGCTACACAGAGAAACCCTGTCTCGAAAAACCAAAAAAAAAAAAAGACTAGTAAGATGTGTTATTTTAGCAATCCCTGCCCTGTGGCACCCAGTGCCTGGCTGGTGTTCTGTACAGCTAGAATGTACTGGTAATCAATGCCTGGATCCCTAACTCCACTACAGTTGCCGCCCACCAAGCAGTTCTATTCTATTGCACATTCTCATCTCTTGCAACATTTCTGCAAAGAGAAACTTGTCTCTTTCACCATTTGGTACAGTGACTCATAGTATAGCTTGCACAGGAAAGGAAGGGAAAAAACCCGTCTCTTATTTTCAAAAAACATCTAACATCAACTAACATATTGCTTAATATATTTAAATTCACTGAAACTACTCTTAACAATGTTCCTACTGCCGGGCGGCGGTGGCGCACGCCTTTAATCCCAGCACTTGGGAGGCAGAGGCAGGTGGATTTCTGAGTTCGAGGCCAGCCTGGTCTACAGAGTGAGTTCCAGGACAGCCAAGGCTACACAGAGAGACCCTGTCTTGAAAAACCAAAAAAAAAAAAAAAAAAACAATGTTCCTACTATCTCATTACTAACTAGTAAGAAACTCTTCAAAAAGCTCCTACTGGGCCCTTTGGCCATGGCCCTGTTAAGTCTTTTTAACAGTTTATTTTCTATCTAGTACCAAGTGTCTCAGAGTCATCTTGCATCAGCCCAAGAATCCTCCATTTCTCCAAAGGAAGTACTAGGAGCACTCACTAACACTGAATTGGTCTTTTGTTTACTTTCAAATTAATCTTGAATGTGGTTCGGTGTCCAAAAGATATACTAAAGACAGAAAAAAAAAAAAAACCACTCCACAAAAAGAGTAAGGCAACCACTGATAAAGACCTTCAAGAAATTGCTTCCCACTGGGCAGTGGTGGCGCACGTCTTTAATCCCAGCACTTGGGAGGCAGAGGCAGGCGGATTTTCTGAGTTCAAGGCCAGCCTGGTCTACAGAGTGAGTTCCAGGACAGTCCGGGCCATACAGAGAAACCCTGTCTCGAAAAAAAAAAAAAAAAAGAAAGAAAAAGAAACTGGTTCCCATCAGAATCTCAAGAGTTGGGCTCTGTCTGCTGGGATGTAGCTCAGTGGGTAAGGCACTTGCTAGGCCATGAGTTCAGATCCCCACACACCCATTTTTTAAAAAGACAGATGTATTGGCAGATGTTTATATTCACAGCTTAGGAGACATGGACACAGAAGGCTGAAGGAAGTAGAGGCTGTCTTACTGGGCAGCCTATCCAACCAAATTTCAAGTTCAGTGAGAGAATCTGTCTAGAATGAATGAATGAATGAATGAATGAATGAGCGGGCAAGTGATCGAGTTAAAGTGTAAAGAAGAACTTCAATGTTGACCTCTGGTCTCCATGTGCACGACTCAATCTCTATAAACGTGCACATGATCACGCACACAATAAACAACAGTTGTTTGGACTGCCCTGAAAAAGTAGGCAGTTTGCCTCTAACAACAAAAGCTGGGAAATATATACATGTTGGCATATTTGCCCTAACTTAAGCTTTATAAGAACCTCAATACAAAAAAGAAGTACGAAGCAGAGTAACAGGGCATTGGCTAAGCATACAGAAGACCTTGGGTTCTGTCCCCAGTACTGGGGAAAAAGACTAATGCATCTGAGTAGTCACAATTCAAGCCTAGGACTTCCATTAATTTAAATGACTGCTATACTAATGAGATTCCAATTTTTCTTTTGAATAGCCAGTTTATTTGCCAGGCACTAACTTTAAAATATTAGAAATTACTTTTAATATCTTCCATATCATACTAAGCCAATATTCTTCCCAATAGTTTCTTGACAGGCCGTTAGCCGGCGGAACAACACCTATAGAAATCTGTGTCCAATGCTGATAAATACCTCCAATAGTTTACGCCAGGGCACCTAGTGCCAGTGAATCGTGACCGATCCCAGTTTTACCAGAGACTCCCTCATAACCTAAGAGCCCTAATTCTAAAACAGCTCCTCATAGCAAGTTTCCCAATTCATTTACTACCCTGTCCCTTCCTATGAACCCCAATGACTTCTCAAAAAGGACCAAGACCTTCTTACAGGCACCATATTCACTAACAGTAAAACTATCAGAGTTCCCTCTCCAGTATCTGTGAAGAGATTAAAGCAATTTAAAAAAGAAAAAAGGATTGTTTAACGAGCTGGAATACGAACTGTGATCTGACTCAAAAGTCAATTCCAAGACTCCTCTACCCAGATATAGAAAAGCTGAGCTGCATGAAGGAATACCCCTCCCCAAAGTGCACCAGTGACCTTTAACCACTTCCATACAATCCTCTTTTCTAGTATCTGATCTCCCACGTTCTTCCTTAGTCTTTAAATATAATATATACATAGCAGTGACTTATTAGCATAGCACCTTACTTGTGGCTCTAAACTATTCGTCTTCCATTCTAGAAATGTCTTCGCTTCCTTATTTCCTTATAATTTCAAAACCCAATACAATCTGGCTTCTCTCACCACTGCATTACTCTACAAAGTACTTTAACACTGAAAAAAAAAAAAGAAAGAAAGAAAGAAAAAGAAAAAAACACAAGCCAGGCAGTGGTGGCACACGCCTTTAATCCCAGCACTTGGGAAGCAGAGGCAGGTGGATTTCTGAATTCGAGGACAGCCTGGTCTACAGAGTGAGTTCCAGGCCAGCCAGGGCTACACAGAGAAACCCTGTCTCGGAAAAACCAAAAAAAAAAAAAAAAAAAAAACACACAAGACAATTCTATTCCTGTGGCCTTCACCTCCCAGCCTACAAGAGTCCAGTCCTACCATGTGTAATAAGAAATAGGGACCAGACACAAGACTCCAAAATCTTAAAAATGTTCTCCCAACTTTCATTTAATACTATTCAAATTCATTTAAACTTATAAAGCAGTTTGGAATTTCCACATTTATGTGACAGCCTGGGAACCAAAAACCACTTATGTGTAAACTTTTGATTTTTCTAGTCATGCTATGATCTCTACCTTAGAGGCAGGTCTTCATATACAACCATATAGTCTACGGGGTCCAACATGCCAAACCCCTTATTCATCGTCAGCTTTTTAGTCTGCATCTCTCCATCACCTCATCCTCAGGGCTCACCCATCACCTTCTCCCATCTTCTACACCTATTCACAGTATCTCAATCCTAAATCTCACACCACCTCCAGTTCAGTATCTCGAATGATACAATTATTCTCATTCTATCTTCTACATTTCTCCTTTCAAATGCAAATGTGACTAAACTGAATCTTTGTTGGTGCACAACGACCATATAAAATTCCAACAAGTCACATGAAAGCGTGCCTCCACGCTCACTGCTCCCACAATTCACATTAAAGGCAAATGTTTATCTTAAATCTGCAATCTCTTGCATCCTTGTCTTTTAACATGCCCCTTCTTCAGTCAGAATTACTCAAATATTTTTCTGAACCATTATCAGGAATAGAGAAAAGACACTAAGAACAGCAAAGGTCAATTTGCAAATACAGGAAAGAGAAGCAGAACGTAACTCAAAGCTAGAAAGGCTGGGAGGGTTGGGGCGGTAGGCCATAGCAGGCACTTGTCAACTGAGTTTTGTTTTTTAAATAAATCTTAATATTCTCTTCTAAAACACAGTTCCTTTGGATAGCAGTTCATTCACTGCCCCTTTAGCGCTTTTTTGAGAGCCGTCTGACTTCTCTTTCTTCCTGCTGCGTATGGACAGTAATCTAGCAGCCTCACAGTCATGTTCTCTTGCCTCTACCCACCTTTGCCAATAAAGCCTGAATGCCTTTAAGTTTGTGGAGTGCTTAATTAATAACTCTGGTGCACTGATCAAAACTGAGAAACAACTGTCTTTAATAGTGAAATTGGTTCTTTCTTAGGACAATTAAACTGAAAAAAGAGATATTAACTATTTAACAAAGGTATAAATGAAGTGCTGGGTGGGTGGGAGGGAGAGGGTTGCTCCCTCTCTTTTGTAAGCAAAGACCTGAGACTTCTTTTAGGAGGGAGGGGGAGGGGAGAACCCCCCAGGGGAGTTTTCTGTGTATCTTCCCCAGAAAGCAAGGTTATCTATAATTATTCCCCCTATAATAAAGGCATCTGAATAGGAAAAAAAAAAAAAAGTCATCTGGAATTATCTAAGTGGATACCTGAATTCTTAAATTTTTCTCAAGTAAAATTTGATTTTGAGGTGTTTTGAAATACACATTTGCAAAGAAAATATCAGAGGATATAAACTCCCATGTCAGCAAAGACTCTTTGAGAGAGTAGAACTACAGATAATTTAGAACTTTTCTATTTTTTTCTGTACTACTATTTCCTCCAGATTTTCTGATTACTACAATCAACAAAGAAAAAACAAACAAAAAAAATCTAGAAAGACCTAATCTAAATCAAAAGTATTTAATAACAAAACAACTTTTCAATATAGTATTTTAAGCACTCAAGAGGCAGAGGCAGGTGGAACTCTTTGAGTTCAAGACCAGCCTGGTCTATAGAGTTCCAGGACAGCCAGGGTCACACAGAGAAATCCTGTCTCAAATAAATAAACAACAAAAAGTTTTGTCAAAGACAACATAAACACAGAGGAAATGAATTAAGTTCACACTATCCTTCTGGTGGTTAATCTGTCAAGTGTTATCTAAGCCTTAAATTAAAAATCCAACTTTTGACTTAATTGTTCTACTTTCAAGGAAATTAATCCAAGGAAAATGATCAGAATATAAACAAAATCATTCATAAGTACACATATATCAATTACAATAACAAAACACTGAAAACAACTTTACTTTCCAGCAATTCACTCATTCATTTAATAGACATTTATTGAGTGCCAGTGAGCCAGGCACTGGAACTACAGCAGTAACAAGCTATACAACAATCCAGACCAAATGCCTGCTCACAATGGAGCTCACAGTCTAGTGAGAGCTAGAGGTTGTGTTATGAGCAAGAAAGTACTTAGCATATCACATTTTGATATAGATCACTAAAGGACTTAGGGAATAAGACAGGGGGCAAGCTATACAGTCAGAAATTCTAAAGTGGTCATATTTGGAGAAAGACATTTAAAAATTGAGTATTATTTTAATACCTAGAAATGATTTGCTTCTTTAAATCTGTTATATCCTTTCTCACTACTTTGGTGAATCTGTAATGTGTTTCCTTATCCTAAATAAACAATCTACAACCTAACGATTCTGTTAGCTTTAGTAAGGCTATACAGGTGTGGTCCTTCCCCACAATTTTCAAGGTTCATCTATCAACACAACTGCCCCAGACAGGACTAGAGGGAGAAATGGGAAGATAAAATTTTCAATTACAAGTAAATTTTTCAAAATAAAACAAAACTTTCATTTTATGCATTGCTTATTAGGCATTGATAACTTCAATATAAAGGATTTCAATAAATGTTTCAATATGGTTCAAAAGTTACAAAATGACTCAACATAATCACTCTGTTGATTTTCAACTATTCTGAACACAATTCCTCACAACAATATTTGTAATGAACATATTAAAATAAGAAAATATGCCAGCAGTCTTGTGGCGGCTTTCTAGCTCACCAGTATTTCAGTTGTTTAAGGGCCTCATAAACTATCGTGGCTGGAAAGAATTCATGGATGGTACAAATAAGGCTGTGCCTACTCAGCTCTCCACTCCTCAGATGATCTGCACTTGAGGTGACTCAGTAAAGGCTCCTAGCTACCAACGCTCACAGGCTTAGCCTAGGTAACAACTCTATTTAGGAATGAAACTGATGACCATCCTCTGCTAAGGTTATCTCACTTCAAATTAAACACTACACAATACTTCAGGGCAGCAATAAGGAGGACATGTAAGGCATACTGACAGATAGAACCAATGGCAAGGAGACACCTGGCAATGATTTAATGCTTGGTAACACATGTTGTAGGACAGCAAACTTTCTGCAAAGGACCGAAAAGGAAATGGCAAGCTCTAAGAACTAAGCAGCCTCTGATAGAACTACCCATCCTTGCCAGAGCAGCACAAAATCATCAAGGTAACATGGAAACAAAAAAGAACATGCTTGCTGTCTTCCAATAAAACTTTATTTACAAAAGCTTTACTTGCACTCCAACAGGATTCCACATGCCAACCAGTGATGGAAGATGTTAAACAAACTCAAGAATATCACCAGTTTGGTTGTTTTGGTTTTGTTTTGTTTTTAATTCTTTTAGTTTTGGCTAAATTTTCTGGTGTTACTTTTCCACTACATATTATTATCAAGTGCTTTAGGAAGAAAACTCTTTAAATTACTTAACAATTTTAATCATAGTTTTACAAAGAAAAACGTATAGGATGTATAAATACAAAAGAAAAGTAATAATGGCAGAACAGCTGCACAAACCACGGTTTACAAAGTGAACTATATGCATTTAAATCCACCTGGTTAAAGAAGTTACTAAGTATGAATAAAGACTTAGCTTTAAGAATGCTAAAATGTTTCTATAATACTAACAGCTGAGAACAGCCTCTACATGCTCCATCTGGAGAACTGGTTAAATGATAGTACATCCATACAATCAAACTATTAAATAGAACCAAAAAACATTTATTAAAAGTTTTTTTTTACTTAGTTTTTTAAAGGTTACAAGATTGAATGCACAGTATGATCCGATTTTGTGAAAATAAAATATACATATATACAAACAAAATACATAAAACCACTTGGAAAGATATACCAAGATATGTACAGTGTGTACTAAGGATCAAATTAAGGTAATTATATCTTTTCCTTGCTTACTTATAAATTTCTGATTTTTCTAGAAACAAAGTGATTTAATAAGAAGAAAATTACTTTTTAAATATAAAATAACTGAAACAGCTGCAGCATTGTTTAGATCAACATTTCAAAATAAACTCTAACTATAGGCAGTGTGTTGGTTCTCAGAACGTCAAATGTTTTCTCTTTAGTTTCTGAATGCCAACTATGAAGGCTAAGAATATGCAGGAATTACATAGCAAAAGAAGTATGTATGAGCAGTAAGTTTGTAAGACTCCTCAAACAAGGACCTCTTATAGAAACCTTACAAATCACTACCTAAACATAAAAAATGCTGACACTACTCCAATTACTGGTTTAGATACTGCCTTTAACATTACCAAAGGGGTTTGTTCCAAGTATGAATGGAAAGTTAACTATCATTATTCACGCCACTGAAGAGAGGATCTTCAATCACCAACATTGGGGGGAAAAGAAGAAGAGGGGGGTAAAGCCACACTATAATGTGATGGATCTCAAAATTCCATGAGAATTCCATATTCGGGGTCCAAACATATCTGTAAGAGACTCAAAGGTCAATTAATTGTTATTATGGCAAACGCTAACTCAACTCTAGATGGGCTACTGCTAATAGCCAGTATTAATTCTGGACCACCTGCCTAGCCCATCAGTAAAAAAATTTCAAATGCTTTACTAAAAGTTTTTAATAGGTATATTTATAGCAGAAAACATTGTAGCAGAACACATAGATATTAAATATTACTATTAGTTATAAATATGTAAAATTATTTAGGTATATACATAAAGGCTCAAAAATAATGTTCTAGGATAGTAAATTACAGTTTTAACTTCATTTTCAACACATAACCAAACCACGAAACATTTCAATTAGAGAATGCAGTCCTTTACCAAATTTAAGTTACTATAAGCTAGTCTAGTCACATTTTTTAGCTATACACATGAAACCAAGTCTCAGAAATATGCGTATTTATATGCCACCCAGCACCTGTATGTGTCACACTAGTAAACATGTCATTCAATACCAAACAGGACGAGACTGAAAACTCACCATTCAGGCCCAAAGTTTAGTGTCTGTGTTTCTGCTGCCATTCTTCTCCGTATTTTTAAGAAGATTTTTATGTGTGGAGAAACCTATTAAATAGAAACATATCTTTGTCAAACAATGTCAAGAAAAAAGTGAAGAATACCAGGCCAGAATATAGAGACAGACAATGTGTGATCTGCTTATAATCTCCCAAGAATTAGATTGTTTAATGACTGTTTATAGCAATACAGCTGGCCAAGGGAAATGAGTACATCTATTCCTCTTTTTCAACTTCCTGCTGCCTGTATGGGGAAAGGAGGTGTGGAGAGCAACAGATGCAGGGGCCTGGAGCCACATTACAGGTATTCTACTTTAGCCTTGAACAGGGAAGAGTAAATAAATGGTAGCAACACTTACATCTCAGTTTCTATCATTCTCTTGCAATAGGTCCACCACCAATCACCATGTGGCATTGGGGGTTGAACCCAGCCCCACATGCATGCTACATAAGCACTCTACCATTGAACAGCACCAGTCATTTTTTCCATTTTTAATTTCTTTAAAACTAAAATATATCTTAAAATAAATAAAATACACTAAAATTAAAATCATCTGAGTTGTAACTGTAACTACTATCCCAACATGGCCCAAATTTGGTCCTAACTACCACTAAAAATGACTTCAAACTGATTTTAATATAATACAAAGGAAGCAAAACAATGAAACAACAGGGAAGTAACTATTATTGGGGAAATAAGAACAAGTGCTTTATAGGAAATAGAAAAGTAAAAAAAAAAAGGAAATAGAAAAGTAAAAATGAAAAAACAGAAGAAGTTGGGGAAGGAAGTCAGGCATGAAGGGAGGAGGCAGAAAGTAGAGAAGAGAAAACGCAAACCCAAGCTAAAGAAGGTTATTATGGTTTGCTGCTCATATATGAACAGCATAATCCAAATGGTCACACAGAGCAGCCATAAAGTATTTAATAGTAGTTTAAGAATGACCAGTCTCAGTGGCATATACCGGAGCCTTATACCCAGATGCTTGTGACACTAAAGCAAGGATATCAACTGAGTTCAGTGACAGAAAAAGAAAAAAAAAAGTCTCTTAAAAAAATTGCTGAGGCTAAAAAGATAGCTCAGTCAGTAAAGCACCTGCCTTGCATGCTCAAGGACCTGAGAGTTCAATTCCCATTAAAAACAAACAAACCCCAAATTTAAAATAAAAAAATTCCTGGGAAAGAAAGGGGTAATGCACGCCTTTAAACTGGGAGGCAGAGGAAGGCTGATCTCTGAGAGTTCTAGGCTAGCCTGGTCACATAATGAGCTCCAGAACAACCAGGGCTATGTAAAGAAAACCAGTCTCAAAAAGAAGGGGGGAGGGCATGAAGGGGGAAGACGGACAGACAGACAGATGGAAAAAAAAATAGTAAGTTTAATGGGGATAAAGATGGGAGTGGAGGGCTGGAGAGATGCCTCAGTGGTTAAAAGCAATTCCCAGCAACTACATGGTAGCTCACGACCACCTGTAATAAGATCTGATGCCCTCTTCTGGTATGCAGGAGTCTATGCATATAGGGTATATACATTAAAAAATTAAATAAATAAATCTTGACCAAAAAAAAAAAAAAAAAGGTGGGAGTGGAGGATGATGAAAGCAAAGGATACATGGGAAATGTTTATAGAAACTCACTACTTGGAAAGCTAAAATATAATTTTTTGGTTTTGGGGGGGGGGGTTGTTTTGTTTTATAAAGGGCATGGGCTTTAAATACAGATACCCTGAGTGAGTAGGCAATGTTTCCCTCAGAACACATAAGTTATTAAATGAAACCATCATTAGTCAGGGATGCCCCAAAGGCCCAAAAAAACAGTGACAATTGTCATTGCTCTTGGTTACCTACTAGAACAGCATGGTAAGACCCTATTAGTGATATCATAACACTTTGGTTATAGGATATAAAGAAATCAAGGTGGAACCAAGCTGAAATTTCCCTTCCTGGTGGCTAGTTTTCATAGTGTCAGAAGGTGCTATGCAGGAGGAGAAAAGCCATCAAAGGTATTATACAGCAGTGAGTCTTGAATGCTATAATACCAGTGCTAGACATAATTGTTCACTCGTACAATAGTGGAGTGAAAGTGACGGAGGTAAGCCGACCACTTTCTGACTAGAGGCCTGCTCCAAAGAAGGGAATCTATGCCTACTATGAACCTGGTCAGAAGCCCATGGCTCTCAGAATGTCATAAGCCCTAGAAAGGAACCTACTACTATTGTTTTGCTAAATGCATGTTATAAAAGTGCAAAGACAGGAAGATCCTGCCTGGACAGGCAGTCAGTTCAAACCTGTACTCTAGGTTCAATGAGACCCTGATGATAATGGTCTCTGATGATAATGAAATGATGACAATGACATGATGATGATGTGAAAATCAACTAAGGAAAAACCAAATATCTTCCTCTGGCCTTCATACTCATATACACACACATGCACATAGACCACACAAACATACACAGGATTCACATAGCATACACCAAATTATTTAAAAAAAAATTTTAGGGCTGTGGTGGCGCATGCCTTTAATCCCAGCACTTGGGAGGCAGAGGCAGGTGGATTTCTGAGTTCGAGGTCAGCCTGGTCTACAGAGTGAGTTCCAGGACAGCCAGGGCTACACAGAGAAACCCTGTCTCAAAAAACCAAAAAAAAAAAAAAAAAAAAATTTAAGACTAAACTGCTTATATTGTTTCTGAACTTGTCACAAATAGCAAATCACTGATTTTTACACTGATAATACCTATGATTCCAGGCCATTTGTAATCCCAGCACACATGAAATCCCAACACTTGGGGACTAAGGCAGGAGGATCTGAGTTCAAGGACAACCTGGATTACAAGAGAGAGCCTAAATGAAACTGGTTCATTATCACTCTGAGTGACACAGTACTATTGCTACACAGCTGGGAAAGGAGAAAAGGTGGGAAACTACGATGTTCCTACATGTTGTATGTAAAGACCAGAGGTGGCTCTTAGGCACTCTCTTCAATTACTGTCTACTTTTTGAGGGGAGGTTTTCTTACCGAAGTTGGCCGAAACGGTTAGATATCAGATGATCAGCAAGACTCAGGGACCCTCCTGTTTCTGCCTCCCAGTGCTCAAATCATACGCACATACCACTGTGCCCAGTGCTCAAATCATACGCACATACCACTGTGCCCAGGTTTTGGATGATGGTTCTAATGGATCACAAGTGGGCCAATGCTTGCATGGCAAGTACTTTACCAATACAGTCATCTAACTCCTTTTCCTTCTAACAGGTACACAAAATAATACACTATATAATTAAAATCTATTAAAACTCCCTTCACTGGGCAGTGGTGGTACATGCCTTTAATCCCAGCACTTGGGAAGCAGAGGCAGGCGGATTTCTGAGTTCGAGGCCAGCCTGGTCTACAGAGTGAGTTCCAGGCCAGCCCGGGCTACACAGAGAAACCCTGTCTCGAAAAACCAAAAAAAGAAAAAAAAAAAAAAAGAAAATTCTGTGCCAGAGTTCCTAAGAATACCATTTCTTTTGTTTATTTGAGAAAAGGACTGAATTCGTAGTCTAGCTATACCCAAATTCTGCCTCATGAGTACTGAGATTACAAATGTGTGCCAATACATTCAGTGAGCATATTTTCTGCTAAATAATATATAAGGCTTAAGAGCTTCACAGCGTTTTAATCTTTTTGTTGCTACTGTTTGTTTGTTGTTGTTTGCTATGTAGATCTCACTGTGCAGCTCTAGCTGTCCTAGAACTTGCTCTGTAGACGAGGCTGGCCTCAAACTCACAGAGATCCACCTGCCTCTATCTCTCAATCACTTGCATCAAAGGCACACTAACACTATTTTTTTTTTAATATTAGGGTTTTTTAAACCACTATTCCAAGCTAAAAGTTTTCAAATTGAGAGAACTTCTAACTATTGCAAAGTGCATCTAAATTTCTAAAGCAAGTCAGGGTTTGAACTAAACTGGATTTAAGGAGCAAGCAGATTCTGACCAAAATGAAATCACGTAACTATTTATTTTCCTATTTAACTTACAACAAGGCATATAAGATCACACAGGCTTTCAAAGCACCAAACCCCACCAGCGCTAATAACAAAGAAGATACAAACAGAACCTCTGAGACTGGGTAAAGACTCAACTCCTGACAGCAGTCTTAACTGTAAGAGAAGCCCCTAGACACAGGGAATATCTAGCAAACAAATGAATGAGCAAGGAAATCCTGTTCTAGCATACTTGATCATCCTGACTATAAACCTTTAGGTACTGCAAAACCTCCCAAACATCAAATGTCCCAAAACTTGAACTCAGCTATCAATTACAACATGGTTCCCTAGAATTATTTCCTTGTGTAAGCACTTGTGAGGAACTCTAAGGACAATCCAAGCAATTAATTCTCAAGAGAGCAAACACACGTGCTCCACTCGTTTTCCTTTATGAATTAAATAAAGGAGGGATTAAGGACTCAATTACCAATTCCATACCCTAGATTCTGCATTCCAATCCATTTAATCCAGAGAGTTTATAGATTTCTATGTTCTGAAAGGACTGTCTTACATAGTTCCTCTGAATTATAAATTAGATGAAATAAAACTTACATCTTATCACTGAAGAGTCTTTTCTAAAGCTATGGCTAAGTGCTGAAGTGAGAATAGTCTTCCTTTTATATTTTTTATTTTTGGACAGGGTCTCACTATGTATCCTTGGCTCCTTACTCTGTAGATTAGGCTACCCTCAAATCTGCATGCACCACTACACACACTCAAGGGCATCGCTTCAAACCCCACCTAGCCAAATGTGTTCATCCTCTATAAGCCTCCTGACCACTGGGAAATTGCTCTCAATTTGTAAAACTTGTGATGTAAACTGACTCTGTACTCTGCTTTGCCAAGGTCCTCAGTCTCTCTAGATGGCCTTCTCTTAAAACCAGTTTTTCAAGCCAGGTGTAGTGGCACACACCTTTAATATCCCCAACACTCAGGGGGCAGAGGCAGTCGGATCTCTGTGAGGCCAACCTGTTCTACAAATCGAGTTGCAGGATAGCCAGGGCAGTTATACAGAGAAACCCTGTCTTGAAAAACAAACAAAAAAGTGTTCATTTTTCTTCCTATGACTAGTACTGTCTGGATATTTTTGACTCAAACTTTTCTGTTTCTCCTTTCCTAATTTTCCCCAGAATATCCACGGCTTATTAAGTGTGAGCTCAAGTGCTGTTCCTGTGGATAGAACTCTGCTCACTTAAAAGTGCAAAAGGGCACACAGGAAATGAGGACAAGTTTCTAAATGGCCCGGGAGAAGAAATGTGGGAGGGAGGACCGGCCCACCATGCCCCAAATCACAAACTTGTGTTTTGTTGGCGTTTTTTTTCCATGTATTATTACATTTATTTTTTTATTATTTATTTTTTATTCTTTGTGTATCATTCTAAATCAATTCAACTAGCCTACCTCAAAGCAAGCAGCAACTGATAAGATACTACAGTTTTTGAAAATTTTACTGGTCAATCACACTGAAAAAGCCAATCCTCCCACTTCTCAATCCTTCACCTAGTCATTTTCTCTCATCTACTGCTAGCTTTTAAAGAACCTTCTTACATAGCTTCTTTTTTTTTTTTTTTTTTTTTTTTGGTTTTTCGAGACAGGGTTTCTCTGTGTAGCCCTGGCTGTCCTGGAACTCAACTCTGTAGACCAGGCTGGCCTCGAACTCAGAAATCCGCCTGCCTCTGCCTCCCAAGTGCTGGGATTAAAGGCGTGCGCCACCACTGCCCAGCTACATAGTTTCAATAATCTGAATTCTTTTAACTCGTATCTAATTATAACAAAATTCCTAAACTAGATATGATAATGCATGAATACTACAAAGGCAAAGGAGAGAAATGTGTTCAAGGATAGTTAGTCTGTGCTATGTAGCCAGATCCTACATACAATTAGTAATCAGGAGACATACTGCTCTTGCAGAGCACCCAAAGAGAGCAGCACACCACTAACTCCAGCTCCAGGAACTTGGGCACTCTCTTACGTCCTCCCAGGGAGATGGAAGTGGACGGATTAGGAGGTCAGTCAGCCTCAGCTAACAGTGGGTTAGAGGCTAGCTTAAGCTACACAAGCTCTGTCTTTAAAAACACTCAACCTGGGTGAGAGACAAGCACAGGAGACACATGCAATGTCTCTGTGCTGAAGGTTACAGGTAGAGAGGTCATATGGTTAGACATCTGCAGCTCACAATTTTTACTTAACTCAATTTCATCCCAAGCTTTCTCCTCTGGAGACACAACTGTCACAGTGTTTATCATATTCATGACATAATAATTTTAATAAGTCAATAATTACTCTTGCCTTCCCTTTAGTTCTAACTTTGAAAGTGAACACGTTAAAAACTTACAAAGTATCTCTCCATACCTCTTTATATGTTCCACCTATACAGAGTGGAAAGGGGCAATTAGCTATTAATTTCCATAAACTAAAATCACACTATAAATTGAGGATACCTAACATGGAAAATGCCCTGGGTTCTATACTCAAGGACTCAATGCAGGGTATAATGGGATATGCCTGTTATCCCTAGAACTGGAGAGATGGAGGTAGAGCAGAAGTTCAAGGTAATCCTCAGTTATATAGCAAGATGAAGGCTACCCTGGGATACATGAGACCTTGTACTCAAAGAAAATCCCATTATATACTTTATTCTGAAACATGCATTCTCAGTATAGCTGAACAGACAAATTTCTAGCATGAATACAATTAAGTCATAACTTTGTTTTTTTAATCTTTTAAAAATTAGATTTCATTTAAAAAATTCACATTTTTAGTGTATGAATGTTTTGCCTACATGTATGTATGTGTACCACAGGCATTCCTGGTACCCAAGGAGGGCAGAAGAGTGATTTGGATACCCTGGAACTAGAGTTACAGATGTTTGTAAGTCACAGTGTAGGTCCTGGGAACTGAATCTGGGTCCTCTGCAAAAGCAACAAGTGCTCTTAGCCACTGAGCCATCTCTCAAGTCCCAAATCACAGTTTTTAAAAATTATATGATGTTTATAAAAACAGGTACTTCAAGTTTTTTGCCACTGTGAATGAACACTACTTTAAACAACTAATAGTTATGTTTTCAAATACTGAACAGATTCCCAAAATCAGTTGTTTCTTAAAATGATACAACACAATAATTTCCCTGTTTTGACTAGATCTTACCAAGTAAACTAGGCTGGTCCAGAACTCATTATTCTCTATCCTCTATCATGTACTACAATTACAGGAGCATACCACCAAGATCAGCAAGTACAGTGACTTTAGAGAAATGCATTTCAAGTTCATTACAGTACATTTAACATTATACACACTGTGCACTCAATATAGTTGTCTATAAAGGTTCCACACTATCATTTTTGTGTCTTTTGGAGGATGGGACAGTGTTCAGCAAAGCCCAAAGGCACGGCCCATGCTAGGTGGGTGCTCACTCCTAGTCTCACACTGTCAGCTTTAACTTTTTACTTATCCCTTTAAATTAGATAAAGTTTGTAAGAGACAAGGGTAATGGAGATTGCTCAGTCAGTAAAATGCCTTATAAGCAGTAGGACATCATTTCAAATGTTAGAATCCACATTTTAAAAGCCAGGCATAGTGGTGTACAATGGTAATCCCAGTGCTGGGAAGACTGAGGCAAATGGATCTCTGAGGCTCAATGGTCAGCCAATCTAGCCTAATCAATGAGTTCAGGCCTATGAGAGGCCTTGTCTTTAAAAAAAGGAAAAAAAAAAAAAAAAAAAGTGGGACTAACAAAATGGCTCAGCTTGTAAAGATAATTGCCATTAAGCCCAAGAGCCTGATTTTGATTCCCCAGAACCCACAGTAAGATTCCAATAAGGTGTCCTCTAACTTCCATATGTGTGCTATAACACATATACACACATGGGTACATGATGCACACACAGAGGCACAAATAAATAAATTAAAAGATGATGTGACTGGTTCCTAAGGAGCAACAGCTTATGTTGTTTTCTGGGAACTACATTTAAGCATACACATATACAAATACATCTGGCACACAAATATGCACATGCACACACAGAGACAAAGACAGGGACTCCATAGTATATTTAGACTCATAACAGCAATTACACACAGCAAGAGTTAAAACACATATTAAGATATGGGAAGATAACTTTGGGTAAGTTGCTTGCTAAGCAACAAACATGAGAACCAGACTGCCAGCATCCACATAAAAGCTGGTCATAGCAGCATCTAGCTGTAACAACATCCCTAAGGAGAAAAAGGCTGAGAAAGAATTTGGGGTACCTAACAGCCAGCTGAACTAAAATTGAGCTTTAAGAGCTTAATGAGAATCCGTCTCGTAAAATAAGGTGGAAACCAGTAAGGTGAAACACTAGATATTAATCTCTAGTAGGTACACTCACTCTCGCTTTCTCACTCTCTCTCTCATACCCATACAAAAATATAAGCCCAAACTTCAATTATATGAATATATTAAATATATCAAATATATTAAAGGAAAAGAGGATCGTATAATTTGGTGGAAGAGTGCCTGTCTAGCATGTGTTAGGTTAGGTGTAAGTTAATTCCCAACACACATACATACATACATACATACTATACACACATACCACCAAGGTGAGGCCCATTATTGATCAAAATTACTATGACATCCCAAAAACAAGCTAAACAACTACTAAGTTAACATGAACAAATCAGTTTCCAAAAAGTAAGACTGCTAGTGCTGCTCATCTTCAAGAGTGTCCAAAGTCTTAAGTGGGCTAATACAGCTCAAAGATGAAAACTTTGTCAAGTCTAAAATGAAGGCACCTAGATTACAGTATGACAACAGTGTTCTTTCAAAACTATTTATCAAATGCCTACCAAACACCAGTCCCTGTTGGGTTCCTGGCTACAGAGGAGCACTGCATTCAAGAAACTAGGGGGGCTGGAGAGATTAGATAGCTCAAGAGTAAAAAGTACTGACTGCTCTTCTAGAAAACCTGGGTTGGATTCCCAACACCCACATGGTAGCTTACAACCATCTAGAACTCTAGTCCCAAGAGATCCAATGGTATCTTCAGCCTCAATTGGACCAGATAGATTGGATGGATGGATGGATGGATGGATGGATGGATGGATGGATGGATAGACAGACAGACAGACAGACATAGTACACAGACATGCATGAAGGCAAAACACTAATACACACCAAACTAAAATATTTTTTTTAAAGAACCTCCAAAGCTCTCAAGAAGAAAGCAAGATTTTAACAAAACACAAGACTGAATGGGAAGACTTAAATGGTTTAAGTGACAAAAGAAACAGAAAATCAAGTCCCAGCAGCAAGAGAGCAGCCTTGCTCAGACAGTAAGCAATACATTCAGCGCCTACATAAAGGACAAGCTACAGAGAGCTGTAATAGTGACAGCTAGGTTTTGAACTGTTCTTGACATTGTCTAGATTGACAATTTATAATGAGATGTTTGTTACCAAATGTCTTATTTTGTATTAAAGAATTTAAACCTTAATATAATGAGGCATAAGTCTTGTAAATCAGAATCACTCTATTATCTTACAACTAAAAACTTTTACAAGAGAAGACTAGGAGAAGCTGGAGAGATGGTTCAGTGGTTAAGAGCACTGGCTGCTCTTCCAGAGGACCAGGCTTCACCTCCCAGCTCCCACATGGCAGCTCACAATTGTCTGTAAATCCACTTCCAGGGGATCTGACACAGATATACATTCAGACAAAACACCAATACACATAAAATAAATCATTAAATAAAAGACTAATCTCACAAATCAATTTTAACTTAAAAATATTAGTTTTTCTGAAAAGCATTATATTCGTGGTTTTAAATATACAAAAACAAGCAAGTAAAACAAATGTATACACATGAAAAAGTGAGAGACTGTACATGAAACATAATCACTAGTTCTCAGAGAACGACTGGTTGTAGCAAATACCCAAGGCCTACTTCTCCCACTCCAGCTCAGAAGGTCAATGCAGGAGGAGCATGAGGACTGGGCCAGTCTGGGGTAACAGCAAAACCTTGTTCCAAAAAATTAAACATTGTCTTTGCTAATCAGTCTCTTATACTATCTTGTCACAAATATTTTCAAATGAATTTTAAACTCATGAAACCCCATCAAATCACTAACAAAAAGCAAATGCAAATATTCCAAGTGTTTTCCTGCTGTAAAAGTTTATCAAATTTAAATGTTCCTGATGAACAATCCTAAAGATACCAAATCTTCAAGGTTTATGGGACTCTTTGTTTTTCTTTTAACTTGTACTTCTAATTTCCAATAAAAAGGAGAAAAAAAATCTTGACTGATTAAAAAAAAAAACCCTCCAAACTGCAAAAAGGCAAAAGCCATTCTCCCTACTAGAAGGAACTTTATGCTCTTCTATTCTTTTTACCTCGTTCCCATGAAGCCCAACTTCTAGAGAGTAACATTCAGGTACAGAAGTATTTAAGGGTAAGTTTTCTAAAAGAAATATATATTTCCTTTAGTTCAATATAAAAATATAATGGACTCAGATAACACTATTTGGTAACATAACTAGATTACTTTACTGTATTAAAAATAAGGAATACAATAACAATATCTAATAAAGACACCAGCCTAGTAAAAGCCACTAAGTAAAAGCATGCATAAGGACTATAGGGAAAGGCACAGAGACTATACCCAACACAATTTAAAAGACCACGCATGTGTGTATCCAAAACAACTAATGTTTACTTTTGTTTTGAAATTGTATCTGTTTACCTGTTGGAGGAAGAGGGACAGCATGCCAGTCTCAGGAATTCAATTCAAGTTATCAGGCTTGGTGGCAATCACCCTTACCTGTTAAGCTCTATGGCCAGCTCATGAGTTTTAGATGTGTTTTGTTTTTAAACTGTGTGTGTGAGTGTGTGTGTGTGGTGTGTGTGTGTGTGTGGTGTGTGTGTGTGCGTGTGTGTGTGTGTACAGCTTGAGTGTGAAGAAAGAAAACAAAAGGATCAGGAGCATAAGCATACACATATATACATAATCAAAAATAGTAAAAATGAACATTTCTTTACCAAAAATTTTGATTTGAGTCAGGAAATGCATGTATAACCATTCATGGAAGTCACACGAAAGCCTCAGGTGTTGCTCTGAGGCACCATCCATCTTTTGAACTGGGATCTCTCACTGGCCTGAAGCTTATGGAAGTTACCAGACTGTCTGGCCAGCACTGGAGGATTATACTCCTGGCCTTTTCTACGTGGGTTCTGGAAATCAAACTCATTACTCATTACTTGGCAACAGAAGTATCACCCCAACCTTCAAAAAGGTTAATTTTCCTTAGTTTTATTTGTTTTGTGTTATATATCTGTAGATACAGGCATACCTTGGGCGCATTTATAGAGATGAGAGAACAATCTGCAGGACTTGGTTCTCTCCTTCCACCATGTGGGTCCAGGGATAGGGATCAGCAGGCTTGCAATGGGCACTTTTACCTGCTAAGCCACCTCAACAGCCCATTTAAAAAAAAAAAAAAAACTAAATGTGAGGGTTAAATGTCCCCCAAAAAGATTTAAAAAATCAGTTTCTCAAGAAGGGAATACAAGTGATATCATACAGAGAGAGAGAGAAAGAAAGAAATGTGTGTATAAAAACAAAGAAATAAAATGCCACACATTTGAGAAACCAGGGAGAAGTAAATGGGAAGGGTTGGAGGAAGGAGGGGGAAGAAGGAAAACAAACCAACTATAGCTTAATTTAAAATAGAAGCAATAACTACAATGGACAAATGTATCAAGGCAACTATCAAGAATAAATGGAGAGATGGCTCAGTGGTTAAGAGCACTGACTGCTCTTCCAGAGGTCCTGAGTTCAATTCCCAGCAACCACATGGTAGCTCACAACCATCTGTAATGGGATCTGATGCCATCTTCTAGTGTATGTCTGAAGACAGCTGCAGTGTACTCATATAAATAAAAAATGAAAAAAACAAATGAAACAAATCTTAAAAATAAAAAATAAATAAATAAAAATAAAAGAGGATAATATGATAAGCCACATTATCAGTGTGTTCCCTCCACCCCTTTTTTGAGACAGGGCCTCACTTTGCCTCAACTAGCTTAGAATGCACTAGACCAGGCTAGCCTTGAATTCGAGAGATCCATCTGCCTCTTCTATCTCCTAAGTGTTCTTGTAGTCTCCTAAAAACCTACAAACCCCATCAAATCATAAGGAAAACACTAGAGGAACTCTAATAAAGTTCTACAGAAACACCTGCCCAGTAGTAAACTCATCAAGGATATTAAAACAAGCCGGGTGGTGGTGGCGCACGCCTTTAATCCCAGCACTTGGGAGGCAGAGGCAGGCGGATTTCTGAGTTCGAGGCCAGCCTGGTCTACAGAGTGAGTTCCAGGACAGCCCAGGCTACACAGAGAAACCCTGTCTCGAAAAACCAAAAAAATAAAATAAATAAATAAAATAAATAAATAAATAATAATAAATAATAAATAAAATAAAAAGAAAAAAAAAAAAAAGGATGTTAAAACAAAGGAAGCAGTCAGAGCCAAAGGATAAGGATACAAACTAAATGTTACATGGTGTTCTGAATGTTATCTGCCAACAGAAAGCACCAGGTCAAACTGAACAGAGAAAGAAATGACACTTTTTAACAACAAGGTGCCAATTTTGGCTTACTAACTATAATAATGTATCACAGAAACAATGGCAGCAACATGGGAGAAATCTCTATAGTAGTCTCTCAATTTTCTGTATAACTACAACTGTTCTTAAAACTAAGCCAATCATAAAAAAAGAAACTAAGGCTATAACTATAACTGTAAAAGTTAACTTTTTTGGATTTAATTGATTTTTTTTTAGTTTGTTTTTTGGTGGTGCTTAAGATGGAATCCAGAATTCTGTGCGTGCCAGGTTCTACTATTGTACTCCATCTCCAGCCATTTTGTAACATTTAAAAATAAAGTGTGATTAACACATTCCCTCCAAAAGTCTTAGCACTCAAGACAGATAAAAAAAGATTGCTATGAATTTCAGGCCAGCCCAGACTACACATAAAGTTCCAGACCAGCCTGAACTACTAACTACTATTAAGTAAATAAATAAAAGTTCCTCAATCACACTAACCACAATTCAATAAACATATTTGTGTATAGTTACTGGTCCGTGGTAACTGACAGAACATGCCACCATGGCACAAATCCTGTTGAACAGTGCTAGAGATTACTTTTAAAGGAATATAACTGTAACTTTCACAAATCTGTACCTATTCTCAGCCCTAAAAATCTTCAATGAAGGCTCTAAGTTGAAAACTGTGAAAACAACATGTTTTGCTTACACAAGACCCTGGATTCAATCCCTAGCAACAACAAAATTTAACCTCAATGACGTATGATTACAATTCAAACAAATTTTAAATTGATTTTAAGAACTCAATGTATGAACTACAGATGTTGCTTAGATGGTAGAGTGTTTGCCTTTCATGTATGAAGCCCTGGGTTCAGTGCCAAGCACTATACAGAACTAATACATACATGTAAACCTGGCACTCAGAAAGTGGAAACAGGTTCAGAAGTTCAAGACCAACCTGGAATACAAGTGGCCTTCTCAAAAAGAAGGACCAACAAAATCAAAATATCCATGTAAATATGTACATTTTGACATTGAATATTTGTATCGAAACTGTTTTGACCACAGTACTGTTAAAATACTATTTGCCTTTATTCTGAGTCAGCACTGTACTAACCATGCAATGAGGGGTACTATTACTGACACTATAGCAACATCCAAGTTATTAAGAACAAACTATGCTAGCAGTCAGTCTATTCTTCACTGCTAGCAACATACATCACGAAAGAGGAAACAGCACCTTTTTAAAATAATGCCTTGTTTGACAAGTAAGAAAAAAACTACTGTGTATGTTTTAATAATCTGTCTGATGAAATCGGAAATAAGCTAAAGCACTAACTTCTCCTGCAAAGCAAACGTCATCAAGAAAGGCACAACTACTCAAGAGTTTCAGATCAACTAAGCTGTTTTGTTCTTTTTTCCAAGGGAGATTGTTTTGGCAAAAAAACCAACCAAACAAACAAAAAAACAGGTGACAGGCAAATGGTTATCAGAGTTAGGCCATTTTTTCAAAGAAAACAAAGAGACTATTACCACAAGAAAAATAACTGACTTTGTTGGGTCTTCAGTAACTTTTTAGAAGTAAACAGATCCTGCTACAGTTTGAATACATCCCCCAAAGTTCATGTGCTGGAAATTTCCCCAACAATAGTCACATGAGATGATTAAGTAAAAAAGGTTCTGCTCTCATGAATGGATTAATGCTATTAACCAGGGATGTGGTTAGTCATCACTAATGTGAGTCATTATAAAAGCAAGTTCAAACCCCTCCTTTTTCCCCTCGGTCTCTCTCACCTCTTGCCTTCCACCATGGGATGATGCACCCTAAACGTAAGCCTATGCAGACACTGCTACCATGCTTCCATTGTGTTACACACCTGTGTATTCTGTTATTGCAGCAGAAATCAAACTAATGCAGGTCCTAAGATCAAAACGGAATGGAGGTAGGCAATGATAAAGTGTTTGCCTAGCATGTCCAAAGCCCTGAGTTAAATCCCCAGCAACTGCAAATCAGCATATATCTCAGAGAAAGAAGAAAACATAATAAAAGAAATACAATAATTTTAAAGCAAACAGCCAGGTACGATGACACACATCTGTAATCTCAAGAGGCAAGAAGAGCTCAGGAGTTCAAGGATAGTCTAGTCCACACAGTGAGTTCCAGGCCAGCTGAGGTTACACAGCATGATCCTGCCACAAAAAAAATCAAATTATAATATACAAACTCATGCACACACCCTGGAAAGTTTATCAAGAGGCATAAAAGACCACCATGGCCATCACCAAGATTTAAAATGTGACAATGCAGTTTTAAAACTGTATCTTTCTCAAGCTGGAAAGTTGCCTCAGCAGTTAAGAGTACTGGCTTTTCTTCCAAAATATTTAATTCCCAGCACCCACATGGCTGCTCAAAACCATCCAACTCCAGAAGATTTCCAGCAGCCTCTTCTGGCCTCTTTGGGCACTGCATGTAGAAACACATACAGTGGGGTATACAGTGTGACCTAGTTTTCCAAAACAAGAACAGAAAAGATAATTTAAATGATGGTACATTAAAAAATTGTTCAATGATTAAGAGCACTTGTTACTCTTCTAGAAGACCCAGGCTCTATTCCCAACACCTACACAGCAGCTCATAACAATCTCTACGTCTTGTTCCAAGGGCTCCAATGCCCTCTTCTGGCTTCCTCAGACACCCGGCATGCATACTGTGCACATACATACATAAAGGCAAATACTTATACACATAAAAATAAAGACAAATAAATCTAAAATAAAAAGGTTTTTTTAAAGATTTATTATTTTAATTCTGTGTGTGTTTTGCCTGCATTCACATCTGTGCACCATGTGCTACCTGGTGCCTTTGGATCCCCTGGACCTGGAGTTACAGATGTTTCTGAACCACCATGTGGGTGTCAGGAACCAAACCCAGGTTTTCTTCGAGAACAACTGTGTTTGTAACCACTGAGCCCTCTTCTCCAGCCCCTAAAAAAAAAGTTTTAAATGGTGGTGCATGCCTAGAATCTGAGCTCTCAGGATAAAGAACCCATAAGATCTCCACAAGCTCAAACACAGGATATCAAAAACAAAAGAAAACAAACAAACAAAAACCAACAACAACAAGGGGCTGGAGAAATAAATGCCTTAGAAGTTAAGATCACTTACTGCTCTTGCAGAAGACGCAGGCTCAGATCCCAGGACCCACACTGTGGCTCACAAACATAACTCTAACACCAGTTTCAGGGAATCTAACCCCTCCCCTCTTTTGAACTCCTTAGGCACCAGACACGTATGTGGTATACATACATACATGTAGGCAAAACATTTAACAAAAAAGCAAAAAACTAAACTTCTAAAAACTATATATAAAATTTTAGACTCAAGATTTACTTATTTACACAGTAATAACATTCATAAAAGCTATCACTCATGGAATGACTACTTCATGCCAGCAATTGCTTAGATATTTTAAATTAATTCTCACAATTTCCCTAGGATACTTAAGGCTAGGAAATTAAGATTCCAAGTATTTAACTTGTCTAAGCCTTCAGATAATATGTTGATTTGTTGTTGTTGTTGCTATTATTAATTATAATTAGTATTACTATCAGAAATTTAAACACATCTCTCTGCTTTTCACTATATACTGATAAGCCCCTCAATACTATGATGACTAATCTTTTTTTATTGGCTATTTTATTTACTTACATTTCAAATGTTATCCCCCTTCCCAGTTAAACCCCCATCCCCTACCCCATACCCCCTGCTTCTATCAGGGTGCTTCCCCACCCACCCATCCCCTCCTGCCTCAGTGCTCTAGCATTCTCCTATGCTGGGGCGTTGAGCCTCCACAGGACCAAGGGGCTCCCCTCCCACTGATGTTAGTAAGGTAATCCTCTGCTACATATGCAGCTGGAGTAACAACTTATCTTAACTGTATCTAGAATTAACTAAAACCAAAGATGCTGGGCGCACCTGTGAGGGACTTTTCTTGATCAGATTATTTGAAGCAGAAAGCCCCATTCTAAATGTGTGTGGCGCCTTCCTGTAACCATCCACATAAAGCACAAGGAAGAAGGAAAGGTTGCTCTTTGCCTGCTTGCCTTCACTCTCACAGGTGAGTTCTTCTACTCTGCTGCTGCTGCTGCAGCATCCCTTCACTGATATTAGACTCAACTTCTTCAGGATTCCAGTGCAGCCTGAAGATCAGCAGCTCTCCAGGAATCCTTCCAGCCTTCGGGGTCAGACTGAGACTGAGACATCCAGCCTCGTGGACTGAACTACTGGATCCTTACCCTCTCCAGTATGAGAAAGCTATTATTGGACTTCTTGGATTGAATCCTGAAGGCCAATCTAATAAATCCCCTTTTATCTCCCTGAAACTTTTACAATAATTTGCTTCTTCCTTTCCTCAATCTTCCCCATTCTGATCCATTACTAAG
The DNA here is from genome assembly GCA_021653895.1 of Mastomys natalensis. Lineage (NCBI taxonomy): Eukaryota > Metazoa > Chordata > Mammalia > Rodentia > Muridae > Mastomys > Mastomys natalensis. Next base: position 493,279 of record JAJTUV010000114.1, on the reverse strand, counting down.
TCCTACCCCTTTCTATCATCATAGTAAACCCCCTTTTAAAGAAGAGCATGTTCTTATACACAGAAACAGGTATGTAAGGAGCTTGGATATCTTCCAAAAAGTTGTCAAGTTTTCGAAACAAAAATTAAGGCTCTCTGGCCACTGCTCATTCAGGACAGTTTGCATCCAGTTACACACGGGCCATGGTTTTCGCAGTGCTCCATCAACTCCCAAGCAGATGATCCTGAGAGCCTTTGATTATGGCTACCTTCACAACTATGCCATGATTTACACATTAGAAATTATCAAGACAATACTGCCATCAGTTTATTGTCAACCTAAACACTAAGTCCTGAAGAGACTGAAGCTCCGAAGACTTCCTCCAGGCCCAGGACAACTTGAATACAAAAAAAAGTCTCAAAAGAACATGCTAGCTACTAAAGATGACTCTAATAAAATGTAATATTGTTACCAACATTTTCCCTTCTGCTTTAAATAATGCAAGTATTTCTTTTTGTCCTCCTTTAATAAAAAAATAAAAATTTATCATTCTAGAGCTGGTTATAAAGACACGTACCTGTAATCCCAGCTGAGGGAGGCAGAGGCCAGCCTGGTATGCACAGCAAGTTCTAGCTAAAGCTATATAGCCAGACCTTGTCTCAAAAAAAAAAAAAAAAAACAGAACAAAACAAAAACCACTTCATCCTATGAAAACCTAGGGTACCATCAACACGGCTATGTTGCATGATAATCTCACTCTTGAGCCCATGTTTTCAAAAGAGAAATGAATACCCAGGGCCTATCAAAAATTGAACACAAAACACATAGAAATCGTTATAAAACTCACAAAATCTGAATATGTCTTGCCTCAATGTCCAGAGTTAAGAAAACAGATCATTTGAGACAACTCTTCAGCTACAATCTGCTAACTAAAAGAGACTCTGGCCTGGGAAGAGGCTATGTCAGTAATGCACTTGCTATGCAAGCATTAAGACCTGACTCTGAATCTTCAGCATCCACATAAAGTCAGGTATAGTGAATACACTTGTAATCTAGCCAATCTGGACAATTGGTGAGTTCTAGGTTTAGTAAGATCATGTTACAAACCATTTTCAAACCTGTCTCAAACAATTCAGGAAACTATCTAATGTCAACCTCTGGCCTTTGCATACACATAAACACATGTAAAAATGTATCCATACCTATGTACAGGGCATATACCAAAACATCTTCAGTCAGTAAAGTATAGTAAGAAGTAAAATCTGTGGCTACTGTTACATAAATGTACTACTTTTATTAGTAATTCCTAGGCTTTACATTTAAAAAAATCTAGATATGTGGACTGGAGAGATGGCTCAGCAGGTAAAAGCACCTGTTGCCACACTCACAATGTTGAGTTCAAACATAGGAGGAAACGTGTTTCCTTTCTCTGACCTACAAACTCACTGTGGTACACACACATGTACACGTAGACTAAATGTTAAAAGGGTTATGTGCATATATCTATCTATGGAGGGGGGATACAATAATTTGTTTGTTTTTGAGACAGTGTCTCATTGTGCAGCTCTGGCGTCCTGGAACTCACTATGTAGACTAGGCTGGCCTTGAACTCAGATCTGACAGCTTCTGCCTCCTACCTCCTAAGTGTTGGAATTAAAGGCAAAGTATCACTATGCCTGGCTATAAAATATTTTAATTGAAAATTGTAAGTCAACAAATATATAACGCTAGAAAAAATGTCCCACTGAGAAAAACTGCCATAAACTGGGCATAGTAGCACATGCTTCTTAACTCCAGCAGTTACAGAGCAAAGGCAAGAATATCACTCAGGAGTTCCAGGCCACTCGCAATTCTATAGAGTAGTTCAAGGCCAGTAGGGCTATACCCTGTGATCTTCAAAAAAAAAACAAACACAGGAAGGGATCAATGACTATGAAGTCTCTAATGGCACACATCTGTGACCAGCATTTGGAAGGTAGAATCAGGAGGACAGAGAATTCAAAGCCAGTTTCAGCTACATAACAAATTTGAAGTCATCCTACATGAGACCTTATCTCCCAAAGAAGTTTAAAGCCAAGTGTGGTGGTACATGTCTATAATTCCAACACTCAGTCAGGAGGCAGGGGAAGGATTGTGAGTTCAAGGTTAGCCTGGGTTATACAGTTATGTTTCACACATACACATATAAAAACATATACAGAGTTTACTTAAGGAGCAAAGGATATAGTTCAATAATAAATCATGTGCTTAGACACACCCAATACCCTGGGTTAGACCCTTTTTTTTTTTTTTTTTTTTTTTTTTTTGGTTTTTCGAGACAGGGTTTCTCTGTGTAGCCCAGGCTGTCCTGGAACTCACTCTGTAGACCAGGCTGGCCTCGAACTCAGAAATCCGCCTGCCTCTGCCTCCCAAGTGCTGGGATTAAAGGCGTGCCCACCACCGCCCGGCGGGTTAGACCCTTAACACCATACTAAAAGCACTAAGATTACTTCTAAATTTCCTATAATGTATAGATATATGTAATTTCTAAAATCTATACTATGTCACTCATCTTCCAACAGCTAAGTACTATTACTCTCTATCTTGCTTCTTTTCTTTATTTGTTTTTTTCTTGGGGGGGGGGAGGGTTGTCTCACTACATAGTCCTGGTTGGCTCTGCAATAATGTAAATATCATCTATAAATTCTGAATAGTTTCATGAGCTTAATACTGTAAGAAGTACCAACAATTAAAATTTATAAAAGCAATTAATAATTTTTCCAGAAAAATTTTACCTGTTTGCTAAATTTCTAGCCTGGGCTTCCCCATCCCCAAATCTAATGTTAAAAGACTCAAGTGGGACTAGTAAAAACTGCTCAGCCAGAAAAGGTGCTGGTTGCCAAGCCTAACAACCTATGTTTAAAAATCCCTGGACATAGTATGGTTGAAGGAGAGAACTAATTCCTGAAAGCTGTCCTCTGACCTCTATACAAGTGACATGGCATTTACTCCCACACACATAATCACACACATATACAATGTAATAGATGTAACAGAAACAAAGAGAGGAAGAGAGAGAGTGAGTGAACCGGGAGGTTCCAACACTGATACAAGGTAAGAATTACTAGGCCTCAATCTTCAAAATAAGATGCATGAGGTATATCTTCAGGACATTTAAGTTTAGCAAGACATATAAAAATTGTTCTAGAATGCTAGTTTCTACTGGATCTACCTTAGAACTACCAATATACACTCTCTGAGATCTGCCACTAGTCTTGGAGGCAAACAGAGACTGCCAGCTCGCTGTACTTATCCCTCTAGAGCCCAATATTTGCCACAACTAGATGAAACAAAGATGGAAAACCAAAGGAAATGCAATCCATCCTACCTCCTTCATAGGAGCTGGGACCCTGACCTAATCATCAGTCTGCTCAAATTTATCTGTAACCCCAGGGTGAAGCAGTCATTTTCTTCTACGTGTTTATTAAAGCATGAAAGTCCTGTCTACAGAAACACAACTAAAATAGAACAAAAAAGAAGATGCTTACAATCAGCTGGGGGAAAAACATGCTAGACAGACATCATGACTCCCAAACACTTCCCAACTCCTGCTCCAAGTCCCTCATGAAGCAACGACTCTTGAAAATACCTTGGCCTCTCAGCACATTTGTCCTCAAAACATTGTTCTTCCTGCTCCTTGTCATCAAAAACATTACAGCAGTTTAAAACACAAAGTTGGGCTGGAGAGATGGCTCAGTGGTTAAGAGCACTGACTGCTCTTCCAGAGGTCCCTGAGTTCAATTGTCAGCAACCACATGGTGGCTCACAACCATCTGTAATGGGATCAGATGCCCTCTTATGGTGTGTCTGAACACAGCTACACTGTACTCACATAAAAAATAAATAAATAAATAAATCTTTAAAACACAAACTCACACTACGATCAATCTAGAACAGAAAGGGTATGTTATTCTGATTATAAAGGATCTGAAAAGTACCAGAAGTTTCTTTTCACTATCTATAACCTCAAAAAATAATGGGACAAAACAAAAAAAAAAAAAGAAAAGAAAACTGAACCCTAAAAGCAAAAGTGAGCTCTACTATTTTGGGCTAGATAAAATTTCATGGTAGAGCACTTACCTACCACACACGAGGTGCTGGCCTGGATACTTAGGGGACAGGGGACTACTGTCATAAACACACATTCTGTGCTTCCCTTCAACCTTACCTGTTCAAAAGTTCTGCTATCTCACAGCAAGAGGTTTCAGCAAATGCTTTCCGGTCTTTTTAACACTGTGGATAATAAAAAGTATCAATGTAAATCATCTAGCAGTCTCATTAATCTTTATAAGAAAAAGTTTTTCTCATGAATGTATTTTACAAGAAATAGTTTCCAAGTGTGATTAAAATACTAGGAACATCTGGTGGTATGTTTGTGACTCAAACCCTCTGCCCAGCACAGCAGCATGTGCCTATAGTATTCATAAGACTTAGAAAGAGAGGATTCCTACACAGTACAGCAAGACTGTCCCAGAAAACAACTAAAGTCAACAACAAACAAGTGTCCGTGACATCTAGAGAGAATCTCACTAGTTCTACAGAAAGATGGAAAACGTACAGAACTTACACTAAAGTCCTAAGTGGTTTTGGTGACAGTGACAACAAATGAGTACAACTTTGGAACTCAAAAAAGTGATTACTTGAGGTTTCCCTTCAAAAAACTGCTTTATAGGGCTCTGGTACTAACCTTTAAAGCATATCTTGGCAGGAAGGGAAAAAAGAGCAGCATCACAACAATGTGAGTCCTATGCAAATAATACCCAAGCCCCCAGTGACTGGTATAAAATGTCTAAAAAGTAAAGCCTTCAGATGTGGCTTAAGGGGCTAAATCACAACCTGCTTGTTTTTGAGACAGAGTCTCAACTATGTAGTCCTGGCAACTCACAAAAATCTACCTACCCCTGCCTCCCAAATGCTGATATTAAATGCATCTATCACTGTGGCCTGGGCTATAGCTGCTTAGAACCTTAATGACCCACAAGTGGATCTGCAGTGACAAAAAAGCATTCTGAAGCACATCAAGTAGTTTCTTGGCTAAAATAAAATGATGACAAGAACACTGTCCAAGAAAGACCAAGCATGGTGGCACATACCTGTAATCCCAGCACGGAGGAGGCAGAAAGGCAAGAGGGCCATGCACTGAGGCTTGCCTGGACTACACAGCAAGAGCTTGTCTCAAAGGGCTGGGAAGAGGGCTCAGTGGTTAAGAGCACTGGCTGCTTTTCCCGAGGACCCAGATTCAATTCCCAGCACCCACATGTCTCCAAGCCCTCTTCTAGCCTCTACAGGCACCAGGCACACACATGATACACAGAAATAGATGTAAATAAAGCACCCACACATACAAGACATAAACAGTAAATTTTTAGTTAAAAAAAAAATAAGTTGACAATTTTATGAACTGTAAGGAACCAACTTGAGAAAAGATCACATTTAATTCTGCAAAAAGACATTACGTCATAAAATTCACCAGATAGCCTTAGAAAGCTATATTTAAGATTTTTTATTAATATGTACGTGTGGGCAGTGGGGGGGAGGGGTGCGTGCATACCTTCGGAAAGGGGAATGCCTAAGGATGCCAGAATATCCCCTAGAGCTGACAGTTTCTAAGCTCAAGTTAATAAAATATTTCAGTTAAAAGAAAAAAATGAGGCCGGGCAAGTGGTGGCGCACGCCTTTAATCCCAGCACTTGGGAGGCAGAGGCAGGCGGATTTCTGAGTTCGAGGCCAGCCTGGTCTACAGAGTGAGTTCCAGGACAGCCAGGGCTATACAGAGAAACCCTGTCTCGAAAAAACCAAAAAAAAATGTTTCTTACTATAGAGAGGTAACCCTGAGAACTTGTTTTCTTGTTTTTTGCGACAGTCTCTCTTGTAGCCCAGGCCAGCCTCCACCTCACTACTTAGAAGGTGACCTTGAACTGATCCTCCAGCCTCCACTTCCCAAGTGCTGGGTTACTAGGCTGTACTCCATGGCTGTTTAGAAAACATTTTTATAAAATTAAGTTTGGTAATTTACAGGAGTATTTTTTTTCAAATTTTCCTTTTTTCCTGACCTTACACAATAAGGTCAGGAAAAACTACAATGTTATCCTTTTATATCCTATGAAATTAGTGTATTTTTCATTCATATAAGTGCATGACAACGTAAAAAAATAATAATCTAATCAAAAAATTCAGATCTGAGCTGGAGATGCATATAACTCCATGAAGAGTATTTGCTTGGCATGAATGAAGTTCTCAGTTTGATTCTCCAGCATAAGGGGAATGGGAGAGAGGCAGGAAGGACAGGCTAGTAACCATAGCTCTCTAGTGTAAGCCGGAGGATCAACAGGTTCAAGGTCATCTTCTGCTTCGAAGTTCATTCAAGGCTGGCTAGGGCTACAGGACCTCCTGTTTTCAGGTAGGGAGTAGGAGGACACATCTGTGGGATGTTCAGTGGTATGGGCACTTGCCCTTAAGCCTGATGGCCTGAGTTCAACTCCAGAGCCTGTAGTTAGAAGGGAAGAGCCAGTTTCACAAAGTTGTCCTTTAACCTCCACAGACACAACACAAAAATTCTTTCTAATCATAATCATAATCTTATAAAATTAAAAATTCTATTTTAGAGATACAATTCTTTAAGGCATCAAAACCCAATGGCAACTCTACAACATCTACCAGAAAACACTAACAAGGGAACCACCAAAATAGCTCAGGGAGTAAAAGCACCTGCTGCCAAGCCTGATAACCTGAGTTCAGTTCTTGGCACTCACATAGGGGAAGGAGAAAATCAACTTTCACAAGTTTCCATTAACCTCCACAGGCACTCAATGGCATAGATATTCATATACATACACTCACAGAGAGAGATACATACCCTAAATAATGTAATTGTAAAATAATATTAATAAGGGTTAAGGGGAAATTGGGGGTAGGGGTGGAGTCAAATTTTTACAAGAATTAACAAGCAATTTTAAGAAAAATTCAGCCAGTTTTGGTGGCACACAGTGGTAGGATTTGCTAAAGATGGTGAAAGCCAGCCTTGGCTACATATTTTTCAAGGCTGGCGGGTGATGGCATACTTTTAATCTCAGCTCTTGGAATACAGAGGCAGGTGGATCTCCTAGTCTACAAAATGATTTCCAGGACAGCAGGACTACACAGAGAAACCGTGTCTCAAAAAACAAAACAAAACAAAAAAAGGAGAGACATTTCAAACTGTTGAAGACCATGGGACATTTAACCTGCCTAAAATGTGTAGATTAGATTAACACCAACATAAATTGTAGATTCAACCTATGAGACTGGCCCAACTACAGAATAAAGCAGAAAGTATAGAAAATTTAATAAACTAAAAGAGAACTGAAAAAAAAGGCATCTTTTTTTAAATGGCACAAACCAAAGATCTTTGAGGAGGGCCAGGAATAAAACAGTTTATTTTTCCACTTAAAAAGGTTTTCCCAGACAGCAATTATTACCAATACATCTTCGACTGTGAAGGTCAACAAAAAGAATACATGTACAGAGTATTAAAATGCAGAGTCATGAGAACAATAAATTGATATGACATCAGAGAGTATAATTTTAAAATGTCATTTCAAAACTTCAGCAAGGGAACATGATGCAGATGTAATGAGTTAGAACACTACCTCAGCACCGTCATCACTATGTCCTCTAGCTGCAAAGCTCCATCCATACTCTGCCTTGGAATTCATGTCTTCACATGACTTTGAGGCAATTCTACTATAAATTATTTTTCATACAGTCATTCCATCAGCAAAAAAAATGCTCCAAAAGTCAAAATACTAAATTTATCAGTTAAGTTAAAATAAAAAGTTATTTAATCGGCCACTTATGAATATGAAAATAAGCTAGAAGGCCCTATTGAAAAGCCTATTGAGCTGGGCAGTGGTGGCGCACCCCTTTAATCCAGCACTTGGGAGGCAGAGGCAGGTGGATTTCTGAGTTCGAGGCCAGCCTGGTCTACCGAGTGAGTTCCAGGACAGCCAGAGCTATACAGAGAAACCTTGTCTCGAGAAAAAAAGAAAAAGAAAAGCCTATTGAAATCTAGCTTAAAAGGTAAAAAAAAGAAAAAAATAAAACACTCAACACTCTACACAAGTAAAATGATATAAAGGATATCCACAGAAATTAGGAGAGGGTCCCTCAGCCAGTTAAAACTAGGCTGGACTGTAGAGAATTAATTCTTCACTACTATTAACTCTTCACTAACCAACTGTGGATAACTTGGGTTAATACATTGCTTCATTTGATTATATTCCTTAATCACCAGTGTCCAAGAAGAATTCCTCACTTCCAAATATTCTGAAATTTCCATTCTTTTTGTTTAGGCAGTACAGAGGAGTGAACCTGGACATCAGACATGCTGGGCAAGATCTACCCCTAAGCTATATTCCTAGCTCTTCTGAGTCTTAGTGTCTCACCATATTACCAGGTAGTCCCCGAGCTTACAAAATGCTCCTAGTCAATCAAGAAGCTGGGATAGATACCCTTCTTTAAAAGCCATTTCTTGCTAGGCAGTGTTGGCAAACATCTTTAATCCCAGTGTTCAGTAGGCAAAGGCAGGAGTTCGAGGACAGTCTGATCTAGAACAAGTTCCAGGACAGCCAAGGCTACATCAAGAAGCCCCGTCTGGAAAAATCAAAAAAAAAAAAAAAAAAAAAAAAAAAACCACAACCAAAAAGCCATTCCTTTAAAAAAAGTATTTCCAGGCAATCTAACACTAATCATACCTAAAAACTTACTTTTAAAAAATTCATTTTAATTCCTGAAATAGATGAACATCCTGAGTTTTCCAAATGAATGGGAGAGACGAATCTTGGCTCAAGTCTATAGAATTGATTTTCCTAAGACTTTTCCATAGATCTCAGAAACTTGGGAGGCTGAGGCAAAAGAAGGGCAAGTTTCAGGTCAGAGCGCGCATGCACTCATGCTCTCCTTTCCCTCCCCTCCCCCTCTCTGAAGAAAAGACTCCAGAGCAGTGAATGATCCACTTCATCTTCCTGCCAAAGAGGTGTGTAGATACATTCCGATCAGTTTCTTCCAGTCTCTCCAGGCTAGACAGCCTCAGTGCTCTTCCCAGCAGGCCCTTGATAGGTCCCACCATTATCTTCTTGTCTCTGGATCTTTGCCCTTTTTGCCTCTTGGTGAAGTACCCTGCCCTCTACCTATCAGGTGTTTCCTCAAATTTTAGCTTACCTGTAAAGTCTCCTCTTGGAACTAAATTTAAAAATTAACCCTTCCCACAATTATTATTCTGTCTTCCTATTCTCTCTCTCTTTTTTTTCCTGTTACTCCTACAGAAACAGATGGTCCCTGCACAGATTTGTTTGACTTAACAAGAGTTTGCACTTTACTATGAGGTAAAAACAATATGGACTCAGTAGAAATCATTCTTCATATTTCCTGAGTTAGCAATATGTAGTACAATACTCCCCAGTATTGCTGGCTAGGACCAGAGAGTTACAAAACCATATAAAATCTAACCATACAATTATAAGGGAGAAATAATTAAGATTCTATAGGAGCCTTATTAATGGGCAGCACATTGATAGCTTTAAATCCATTTTCAGCTTACATATTTTAACTTTCAATCAGTTTACGGGACACAGCCCCATCATTACATCATGAAATATTTGTATTTTTTTACTTAAGTATTTAGATGTCTAGAAGTGAGCTCGACAGAAACAGAAATAATTGTCCCTCAGCATACAACACTGTCGTAAGTACTTGTAGTCCAAAATAAAATAAAAGAATGGCAGCTTATAGTACATAGTCTCTTCTTCCCTAGCCACAAAACCCTAAAGCCTTTGTCAAGTACCAAAAAAGGCATGGTCTTTTCCTTTCTAGCAAATCACTAACATCATCTATGTTAACCCTTCCAAGTTGGTATTTTTCCAGACATATGTCACTTCTAAATGTTCTTCTAGTGTCTTCTAATGTTACAATGAAGTACATATCCCAGTTTAAGCAATCCAAGCTGCTACAGTAGGAAAGTATCATTAAACAAGGACAAAGTATGTGTTCTAACCAAAACGGAAGAAATTTTGCCAGTCAGAGCCACAAAAAAAGGATGAAAACTCATGTACAAAAAGTATGATAATCGTTATTATAATTTAGTTAGTCATTTGTTACTAAAGAGGAGAAACTACATAAGGAAGACTACAGTTCCTGAATACAACATATAACAACCTATAATCCAAAGTATATGGTACTAGGTGGGAAGCCATCACTGACTGAGTCCCTTAATTTCTTAAGTTAAGTTGGAATACTTACCTTCCTAATAGAACCACTAGGTGTGTTTAAGTGTTCTGACTTTCAAGAAAACGGGAGACAAGGGGAGACGTTACTAGATAAATGCAAAGCAACGTTACTGCTTCCCAAAGGCGGTCACACAACCTGCTCCTTTCACACCCTCCCCTTCCTTGCTGGCTTGATTTGATATTTCAGCTACAAAACCCAAGTGTTCAAGAGTGCTTCGTGGGAAACTGCTTGCCCATTTCAACCCGGAGTGAACATTCGGGTCCCCGGAGCTGCCCGGGGCTCTACTTTCCCAAGCCTCTCAGTCCCTGGATCAGATCATGACTCCACCTCGCCTGGGGCCTGCTCCAGACCAGTCCTCCAGCCGTGGAAGCAGTCATCCCCAGTCCAGATGCTCGGTGGAGAAGGCAAGGGCGCACCTCCCCGGGCAGGTGCGGGCAGGAGCGCCGGCAGGAGCAGCTGTCGGCTCGCAGCAGCTGTTAGCCGGGGTACCCCGAGGCTGCGCGGGCGACCGGCCCCGAGGAGCGGGCAGCGGAAGGCGAGCCCTCCGGCCTGACACTGCCCACCCGCCTCCCGCCTCCTCTCCTCGGCTTCCTCCGCGATGCCACGGGGGCGAAAGCAGGGGGCTGCCCTAGGCCGGGACGCTCCTGAGCCAGCCACGGCCCTCGCAGGAGAGGAGGTTCCTGCCGACCCCGCACCTGCCCTGTCCCCATGTTGACGCCCCCAGCCGGCCGCGGCCGCTGCCGGGCAGCCTGAGTGTGTCCATGCGGCCGGCTCGGGCCGGAGCGGCGGGGACCCTACTGTGGGTGCCAGGCCACGGCAGCTCGGGGCGCTATGGAGGGGACAGGGCGCGGGATGGCCGTGGGCAGGGGAGACACACCGAGCCACTGGTTACCTGCGGTCCTGGACAGGAGTCTCTCAGAACCCAAGTCAATCCTCAGCCTCAACAACACAAGATGGCCGACACGTCGCCACGCACGTCACGTGACCCCGCGCGCCGCCCCGCCCCCCGTCCCGCCTACATCCCCGCCTCCCTCCCTCCCTGATCTCCAGCTTCCCACGACATCTTTCCCTTCCTCTATGGCCCGCCCCTCCACTCGGACACGCCCCTTCCTGAGACCCGGATGCAGGGCTGGGAGAGGGCGGAGCCGGAGTAGCGCAGGCGCACAGTGGAGAATTTGGCAGCCTTTTCTCCCCCCCCCCCCAACCCAGCCCTAGAGTTGAGCTGGTGTCCCTAATTGGAGCCTGGCCAGAGGCCCTATGACTCACTGTCCGATGCACCCAATCCAGTACCCGTTTGTAGTACGAAAATCTCCACATCATTTATGAGCTGGTTTTCCAAGCTAGAACTTTTCCACAGCTTTTGATCTAGCATTTTCCTGCCAGTTTGTCCATCATGGGGCAAATGGTGAGACTGAAATTCAAAGCAGTTTCCTTTCTGGTAGAAGTGGGAATTCATTCTGCAGTGCAGGAATGTGACAGCTGGGAAGGGTTTTAAAGTTCCTACACCCTCCCACTACATGTGGACCTACAACCCCTTTATATATACTGCCTTCCGTTTTAGGGTCACTAGATAACGAATAGGAAACCTGGCAATACAGAAGATTATCTGCTGTCTTTCTAGAACTCATATTTAGCTGGACATACTATATACTTTGATTTGCTAAACCTGGTACATCTACCATTTCAAGTCACCTGGGTCTTTCTGGGGCCATTGGTCTTTTCCTGACTTTCTACCACCTTTGGTATTTGGGATCAACTCAGGGTTTCACACAACCACTGCAAAACATCCTCCAGCATTTATCACAGTTCTTCCCATCAACTCAAATATACTCAAATGTCTATCTTAAAAGGAAACGTTGAAAACTTAAGTTTCAGAACACAGTGGTAGACTCCCAACATAGACTGTTGGGAGCCATGGATTCAACACTCAGAAACATATATACACACCATCTTCCCCTTCTGCCTCCCTTCCTGAGTCTTGATTCCCTTTCAAAGTCAAACGATACAAAAGAGCATTAAATTCAGAGAATGATCATTAATCTTGACTGTCAACTTGATGGGATTTGGAATCACCATGGAAACAAATATCTGAACAAATTTATGAGAAATTATCTAGATTATGTTTGATGTGATGAAATCCAGGAGTAGGTAAAGTGGGAAACACCATTCCATAAGCTAGGATTCTGGAGTGAATAAGACCTAAGTGAACAAGCTGCACAGAAGCTTTCAAAGCTTCCATCATACTCGACTCCCTGACCTTGGATGCAATGTGACCACCCCCTCAAGCTCCTACCATCATGACTTCCCCACCAAGGTGGACCAAACTCTTGAACTGTGAGTCAAAATAAGGCCTTTACCTCTTGAGCAATTTATTTCAGGGTATTTTATTACAACAGCAGGAAAGGTAACTAATACATGGGGAAAGAACAAAGGAAAAGGGAAATATGGATGATCGCGTATAAGTTCAGCAGCATGAAAGCCTGAAGGACCCATTGAAAAGCTGTATTACTGCCAGCTTCCGGTGTTTTGACCCTGAAGAACAAAGGCATGCTCTCAAGAAAAATGGTTTTGGTTTGGTTTGGTTGGTTGAGTTTTCAAGACAGGGTTTCTCTACAAAGCTCTGGCTATCCTGAACTCACTCTGTAGACAAGGCTGCCCTTGAACTCACAAAGCTCTGCCTGCCCCTGCCTCCTAGGTACTGGGACTGAGGCATGTACCACGATCACCTGGCTCACAATGAAAATTTAAGCAGGAACTTAAAGCAGAAACAGGTCCATGCTTACCTAGTGTTCTTAGACACAGGATTGCCCGCCCAGGGATTTTACTGCCTGCAGTGCTCCAGGTCCTTTTACATCAATTAACAACCCAGGCAATCCCTCACCAACAAGCCCACAGGCCAATTTAATTTAGACAGTTCCTCAATAGGAAACCCATTCCTCTCAGATGACTCTAGGCTATGTCAAAATGACAATTAGGGTTAATTAGAATACTGCCTTGAGTTTCAACCACAAGAAGAGGCCCATGTATGTGACTTTTCATCAACAGCCCCAACTGAAGGCTCAGCCAACAGCCAGAAGACTGAGTGGAAAAAAACCAGTAGATGAATCTGGCCCTCCCAGTCAGGTCATTCCAGGGCATCAAAGCCCAAGACATCATGAAGGAGAGACAAGCACCTTCATGGCACTTTGTCTGAATTCCTGATCCATTGACTCCTTCAGCATAATAAAATGGACATTTGAGGCCATTATGTCTTGGAGTAATTTGTTTACAGCAACTGAGTCTGGAACATCATGATTACAGACTAAATTGTGTCTTCCAAAAAGGTATGCTGACATCCTAACCCCCAAGTACCTCGGAAAATGACCTTATCTGAAGACAGCTCTTCAAAGGCTGGCTACTCAAGATAAAATGAGATGAGTTAGGGTAGGCACTAATCTAATATGCCTGATGCTCTTATAAAAATGGAGAAATAAAGCCAGGCCTGCAATCTCTATAGTCAGGAGGATGAAGCAGGAGGATCACTGTGAGTTCAAGGCCACTCTGAACTATATACTAAGACTCTCTTTCAAAACTCATGGCAGCAGGAGAGCATTGGACAAAAATACACACAAGAAGATTATCATATGAACATGAAGGCTGAAGTGACGGTAATGTTTCTACAAGCTGGGGAACACCAAAAATTGCTGGCAACCAGTGAGAGAGGCAGAGTCTCTTTCACAGCCTCCAAAATCAACCTGCAAACAATTTGACATCCAACTTCCACAAAAGACATGATATCTTAGATGCTTTTCTACTGCTGTGAAAAAAACACCATGACCAAGGCAACTTACAAAAGAAAGCATTTAATTGAACTTACAGTTTTGGATGGTTAGAGTCTATGGTGGCAGAGCAAAGCCGTGGCAGTATGAAGAGAGAGTTAGAGCTCACATTCCAGTCCATAAACAAGGAATAGAGAGAGGATGTACAGGATAATTGAATCTGCTTCTAGTTAGGGTATGGCTCAGCCCTTAGCCCACTGCTTTAATCCTTCTGGCTGGAATACAGACACGCCCTTAGCACTCACCTTTAACCTCAAACAATGAAGGTAAAGTGAGTTTGTAGAAGGAAGCACCCATGTTTGAAAGTCAAACCTAATTGAGTGGCAGAAAACGTGACAAATCAGAGAAAGAATTGACAGACTAGGACATGCCCAACCCTCATAAGAAGAAAGAGGAAAGGGAAGCTACTTAAGGGAGAGACAGCCAATATTGGAAGAAGAGAATACAGTACAGGATACGGTAGAGTTTGGTAGAGTTCCTAGAGAGCACCTCACTGGAGTTGAGGGGGAGAGTAGAGCAAGCAGCACAGAGAGGGAAGATGAGGCACTTGTACTGAGAGAGTTTTCCAGAGACAGATTAAAAAGAGAACAAGCTAGACACAGGTAAAGAACAAGAATGAGGAGAAATCAGGAGATTAGAAAAGATTGCTAGTTAGTCAGAAGCCAAGCTGAACAATTCAGAGGCAGAGGGAAATGCCAGATTGACTAAATTGACTGAGAGGAGATTGAACCAGAACAGCTGAGTTGAAAAAGTCAACTAGAGTTCAGAAAGAACAAGAAAAGGTGAGCTTTTTCAGTAGTAAATTTCAGAGGCTGGAAACATTCTAGTCCTAGATTAGATTGTACAGGGGCTAGGAGCTTCCAGAAGTAGGCCTAGGTTAGGAGACAAAGGTCTTGGAGAGGACAATTATTCAGGTAAATAAAAACCACTTTTACACAAGGACAGACTGGTAATGGCCAAGTCTTTTGAAACCTCAAAGCCTGCTCTCAGTGACACACCTCCAACAAGACCACATCTCCTAGTCCTTCATGTGATGGCTGTTCTTGGTTGTCAACTTGAATACTTCTAGAATTGACTAGAAATCCTACTCACTGGGCACTGTGAGAGATTTTTAGTTAATTGGCTTATTTAACATGATGTCTCAGTTACTTTTATTTAGTTTATTTGAAGTTAGAAGACCCACCATAAATCTGTGCCACACATCCTTGTGGCAGCCTATATAAGGAAAAGGAAGAAAGAGACTTTTGCTCTTTGCCTGCTTGCTCTCAATCTCACTTTACTGGCATTAGAGGCGATTTCTTTGGGATTCCCACATATACTGAAGACCAACTGAGACATCCAACCTCATAGACTAAAGAGCTACTGAATTCTCAGACTTGCTGTTGAGAGACAGACATTGTTGGACTATTACAGGACACAGCCTATAAGCCATTGTAATAAACCCTGTTTAACTATATAAACTTATATATGTATATATTATACTTATATAATATGTTACATTTATATAATATGTTGTATATGTATATACTTATTTAATATTTACATTAAATATGTGTTTACATTTTATATTTTATCTCTTCTGTTCGTCTAGGTAACTCTGACTAATACAGTCCCCAAACCATCCCACCAACTAAAAAAGCCACATATTAAAACATATGAGCCTATGGGGGCTATTCTCATTCAAACTCCACACATGATTAATTTAAAATATCTGCTTTAAGTCACTTTGGTTATAACAGTCCTAGCAAGCTAATGCAGTCATCATAAAGGTGAAGAGACAGACTGTGGAAATGAAGGGTCAGAGGTAATGTGAGCTGAGGCCCTGAGTGTTTAAAACTCCAGGTAACTGTGTGTATTCAGCAGGGTAGTAAGCTCAGGCCTTTGGCAGAAAAAAATCATTATTGATAGAGATGTCTGGTACATTAGGCTAGAAGGAGGAGCTCATCTCAGCAGAATCAGGAAAAGACCAGTTAATAGTGCCAACTAGAGATGGGTCAAGAGGTATAAAGCTAATGAAATGGTCTTGGATTTAGTGCCTAGAAATGTCCAGGCAAGAAGAACAGAAAGTTAGAAAAGAGATAATAAGAAGAGATCTGGGGTAGCTGAGCGCTGAGACCAAGGTTTAAAACTGGGGGATTGAAAAATGCAGACCACCAAGGCACTGCTCATTTCTCCAGTTCTGACCGCTCCTGTACCAGGGATCTAATCAGGCCTGTGTCTGCCTCCCTCCTGAGTAGACCAGAGGCCCCATCTAAACAGCCTTCCTGTAGTCGCTCCCTCTCCAGGTGGCCAGACGGGGATTCCAGACCAGTGTTACTTCCAGGGACATCGACATGGCAGCCAAGTTCATTGGTGCTGGGGCCGCCACAGTTGGTGTGGCTGGATCAGGGGCCTGCACTAGCACAGTGTTTGGTAGCTTGATTATTGGCTATGCCAGGAACCCGTCTCTCAAGTAGCAGGTCTTCTCATATACCATTCTGGGCTTTGCCCTGTGTGAGGCCATGGGACTTTTCTGTTTGATGGTTGCCTTCCTCATCCTCTTCGCCATGTGAGGCTCCATGGGGTCACCCAGCCATCCCTGCTGCTTTGCTGCTTTGACTCCATGCCAGTCCTGGTGCTGGTGTGTGCTGAGCTTTACCATTAAACAACAATGTTTCTCTTAAGAGAGAGAGAGAGAGAGAGAGAGAGAGGATCTGGAAAGTTTAAAAGTTAGGAGCAAAGGGAAGTGAACTGTTGGTGCAGAGGCCAGTAGCCACACAGATTGGTACCTTCTAGGATTACAGTTTGCATGAAGTTTGTCCCCTGGTGGTGAGTTGAAAGAAAATAGCCCCCATAGACTCAGAGAGTGGCATTATTAGAGGTATGGCCTTATTGATGTAGGTGTGGCTTTGTTGGAGGAAGTGTGTCACAAGTGGGGTAGGCTTTGAGGTTTCAGAAGCTCCAACAAGGCCTAGAGTGTCTCACTATCTCTTTCTGCTGCCTGAAGACAGTTGTAGAACTGTCAGCTACCTCTCCAGCACCATGTCTACCTGCAGGCCACCATGCTTCTCTCAATGACTGAACCTCTGAACTGTGAGCCAGCCTCAATCAAATGTTTTCCTTTATAAGAGTTGCTGTAATCATGATGTCCCTTCACAGTAAAAGTAACCCTAACTAAGACAACCCTAAAGACTCCTGTATTAGAAGATTGATCTCTACTGAGTAAGGTTAAGAAGTAGTGGTATCATCAAGAGGGGTCCTCATGAGAATTCACTGGAGTGTTAAGGGTATTTTCCTGAAACACATTAAGGTAGTTCTTACGGGATTCTGATTGCTCTCCTGAGAGGGCATTGTGAAAGAGCTTCTCCTCACCTTCTGACTTCTATCTCATCGCAGGTTCTCTCCCTTTCACACATACTCCCATCATGATGCCATTGCCATTATGTGGCACACCATAGAGACCTTACTAGAGTTTGTGCTATGCTAGTTGGATTGCTAAACTCTAAAGCTGTGAGTAAAATAAGCCTCTTTTCTTAAAAAGTTACCAGATTTCAGTCTTTTATTATAGTAATGGGAAATCAGCCAACATAGAACCCTAAGAGGGTTGGCCTAGAAAACAAAGTAAAATACAAGGAAGATTGAAGATACCAAACCAGAGAGCTGAGGAAACATGTTCAGGAGAGGCCTAGAGATGAGAACTGTGGAGATAAATCCATTTTTTACATTTTACCAAAACAGACTTTTACTATAAAACTTCTTGGACATTTTCAATTCTTTTCCAACCTTTGGAGAGCTAGGAAAATTAAGCCATAAAGAAATCTTGAAAAAAATATGCATTCTTTCACCTAATTTTCCATGGTATGTTCCAAAACATTATCTACGCTCTCAATCTTTTTCATATTCAGGGGTTCATATTTCTGCTGCCCAGAGAGTTCTCCTGGACACTATTGAACTGTTTCATTTTATTTCAGGTTGTCCATTTCAATCTGTGATAATTCAGTGTTCAATGTCATCTGGAGTCACAGAGATGGAAAGACTTGCCCACTGTGGGCGGCACTGTGCCCACTGTGAACAGTGCCATTCAGGGACCAAGATCCTGGGCTGTACGATGGACAGAGGGAACTAAGGAGCAGTGTGGCTTCATCCTGGTCTCCTCACTATGGATAAGACATGACCAGCTGCTTCACACTACTGCTGCCTTGACTTCCTAGCCATGACAGTCTGTTTGAATGTGGAAGTAAACCCAATCCCCTGGAAGTTGTTGTCCTTGAGATATTTGATCACAGAAAGAGAAAAAGAAACTGAGACACCATCTCTTTCTTATCTGTGTTATTTGTTTAGGAGGCAGGTTGAGAAAGGGTCTTTCAGTGTAACCTACACTGGCTTGAAACTCTGTCACCCAGCCTGGCTCCAACTCAAGATCTTTCTGCATCAGCTGAAGTGCTACAATTACAGGTCTACATCACCACTTCCAGACTTTTTCCTTTTTTTTTTTTTTCTTTTTCTTTTTTCTTTTTTTTTTTTTTTTGGTTTTTCGAGACAGGGTTTCTCTGTGTAGCCTGGCTGTCCTGGAACTCACTCTGTAGACCAGGCTGGCCTCGAACTCAGAAATCCGCCTGCCTCTGCCTCCCAAGTGCTGGGATTAAAGGCATGCGCCACCACCGCCCGGCTGACTTTTTCCTTTTTATTTCTTAAGCACAATGACTTTGTGTGCGTGTGCGTGTATGTGCACACCACAACCCAAATGTGGAGATCAGAGAACAACTTTCCAGAGTTGGTTCTCTCCTTCTACCATGTAGAGCTCAGGTCATCAGGCTTGGTGGCAATTCATTTACAAATCATCTCATGGACCCTTTTTTCCCTTTTGTGGGGAGGTGAAAGGTTGAGATATGGTTTCACATAGTCTAGGTGTTCTGCAGCACTTACAACATTCTGTCTCTCCGGGAAGTAAACAAGGCAAACTAACTCCAGGAAGTCTCTGAAACCTACCAGATTCACTAGGTCCTTCCCTTTCAAGAGTAAACACTGAGGACTATTGAGAGTCACTCTCAGACCAGACCAGACCAGCCTCTGAAGAAGGAGATACTAACAGAGCTGCCTGGAAGAGGCTTAGGTCAATTGAGCACCTGGAAAGGAGACTCCCTAACCCTGTTGAGCTGCCTGCAGGCTCCCAGCTTTCAGGATTGTCACCCATGCTGGGGTGGGCTTTATTGATGTTGCTGTCTTTAAGTCATTTCTGCTCCTGCTCCACCCATACTCCTGTAAGTAACACCAATAAAAGTCATTGGTTCACCAAGCTGCACTTTAGTAATATCTGTATTTTGTAGTGGGGCCACTATCTGAGATAAATAGATATGTATATGTTGTGTCCCCTCAGTACAAGTCTGTCACACATTAGGTAGGCTGGTAGGCTGGCCAGTTTTATGTCAACTTGATAAAAGGTAAAGATATCTGGGAAGAAGGAATTACTTTTATTTTTTTATTACATTTTTTTACTTACTTCCCATGCTGAGGGAGGAAGTCCATGTCATGATGCACATAGAGGTCAGAGGATACGTTCTGGGAACTGGCTCCCTACAGACAAGGAATCTTAATGGCTCCTTAAGGTTGCCTCCATAATTTGATCCCCAATACCTCATAAACAAAGCTTGATAGCACAAGTCTGTAATCCTAGCATTTGAGATGTGGAGGCAGGAGAATCACAAGTTGAAGATCATCCTTGGCTACCTGTCAAACTTAAAACCAGCCTGAAATTTAAAAAACAAAACAAAATAAAATACCCTCTTTGAAAAAAAATAGTGGTGATAGTAGTTATTATAGTATGAAAGCAATATCTTACAATTATATATATATATATATATATATATATATATATATATATATATTAGTTTTGTTTTTTCAAAAATATAAAGGAGAAAACCTGAATATCCTCACCATGGTCCATGGGACAACGGGGTCTCCTCCTCTCAGTTTCTTTTTTTTTTTGGTTTTTCAAGACAGGGTTTCTCTGTATAGCCCTGGCTGTCCTGGAACTCACTCTGTAGACCAGGCTGGCCTCGAACTCAGAAATCCGCCTGCCTCTGCCTCCCGAGTGCTGGGATTAAAGGCGTGCGCCACCACCGCCCGGCTTCTCCTCTCAGTTTCATGTGCACAAAATTTTGCATTTTTGGTACTTCTCTGTTCTGTGGATACCATGGATACCCCCAAAACCCACGTGGTTGCTGCTGTCAGAAGCATCCATTCTTCTTAGGCGGAGAAATGGTTTTATGTATCCCATCTAAAACAGACATGCCTAACATGTAATACCACCATGCCTATTGCTGTAATCCTGGTTTTCCCCCTAACAATCAGGATGTCTTTTGTTTTCAATGTCCATTTCTGTGAATGTTTGATCTACCTGTGGACAGACTGCCTGTTTGCTGTCAAAAGTTTTATCATTAGAAAGAACACTGACGCCGGGCAGTGGTGGCGCACGCCTTTAATCCCAGCACTTGGGATGCAGAGGCAGGCAGATTTCTGAGTTCGAGGCCAGCCTGGTCTACAGAGTGAGTTCCAGGACAGCCAGGGCTACACAGAGAAACCCTGTCTTGAAAAACCAAAAAAAAAAAAAAAAAAAAAAAAAAAAAAAAAAAAAGAAAGAAAGAAAGAAAGAACACTGACTGAGGAGAAGTCAGGGGTGGGCAATAGGGCAGTGGATATGATCAAAATACGTTGTATATATGTATGACCTTCTCAAAGAATAAATAAAAAATGATGTACTTTTTTTTAAAAAAGGAAGAATACTGTATATGCTCCCTTAAATTTATTTCCTTTTCTACTTTGACCTTTTTACCTACAGGAAATATTCCAAGGTCCAAAGTCATGAGGAAAGGTGGGCGCAGCCATGCATACTCTTCTTATCTTAGCCCCGGGAAGTCTGAGGCAGGAAGACTGTGAGTTCCAGGACAGCCTTGGTTACACAGTGAGACCCTGTCTAAAAACAAACAAAAACCCCCATGGGTGTGCCTCTGCAGTGGGCACCTGCCACATTCTAGTGACTTCTGCCCTTGGAAGACTCTCCCATGTTTGGGAAAGTAAGATTGTTAATGGGAAGCAGGACCCGGAAACACCTGCTTTTCTTTACAGAAGACAGGAAAAAAAAAATCCAAATGCTACCCCTAACCCCAACTCGTGGGCACATGACTGAGCTTAGCTTTGGAGTCTGGAGCTGAAGTAAATGACCCGAAGAAGCACAACACCACAAAATTCTGAGCAGCCAGGGCAGCAGCACTCACTATCCCTGGCTGATTCCCAGGTTGTACTCTTGGCCTGTGTCCCAGTTGCTTGGCTCCATGCCCATTTTTTAGCTCGATACCCACCCCCTTCCTCTGCTAGTCTTTCTGGGAGCTCATCAATGTCTTCTCAATCGATTTCCTTTCCTATTTCAATCAGTCTGGCTTAGAGCCTGTTACTAACGATTAAGAACTCTGATTCTGTAATGGTTAGCTCTAAGATGGCTCCTGCCGTTTCTTCTCAATCAAGCCAACCTATGTAATCAGTGGGGTACTGGGGAAATGACAATGTGCTTTCTGGAGTTAAAGTCCATAACAACTTACACTTTACGCTCTTGAAGCACTTGTGCTGGGTTGAGATTCACCCCAGTTGGTGTTTCTAACAACAAAATCAGTGACTACAATCAGGTAGTCTGTCCACAGGTGGATCACACATCCACCCGAATGAGCATTAAAAGCAAAAGACATCTTGTTTTTTTGGGAAAGGGCCAGAGATGCAGAAGGGCTTCTCCATGTTGAGAAGACACTGGAAAACCCCAGAGAAGTTTCCATGGCGGGCAACTGAGGCCTCCTGCCAGCAGCCAGAACCAACCTTTAAACCGCAGGAGTGAGTCACATTACAAACAGCTTCTCCAGCCCAAGTGCAGCCTTAGATGATGGCACTCCACCTGCCATTTTAACTGCAGCCACACAAGAGAAGAGACCCTGAATCAGACTCATCCAATTAAACTGCTTTCTGAATCCCTAGCCTTCTGAGATGCTTGGCAAGCTCATAAATGTTAATTATTATTTTAAGCCATTAAGTCATCAGATAATTTGTTAATGCAGAAATAAGTAACCAACACAGACAGAAATTTCAATGTTTTAAAAAAAAAAGGTTACTAAATATCTGTCAAAAAGACAATAGCAATCCTGGATAGATGATGAGGCAGCAGTTAAGAAGAGATGCTGCTCTCTTTCAGAGGACCGGAATTTAGTTCTCATTATCCATGTTGGGGAGACTCAAACTACCTGTATCACATCTCCAGCGCCAAGGGATCTGATGCCCTCTTCTGGGTTCTGTGGGTACCAGTACTCATAAATGCTCATACACAAACATACACGCATACACGTAAATTAAAAATAATAAAACTAGAGGCAGAGGCAGGCAGATCTCTGGGAGTTCGGCCCAGCCTGGTCTACATGCTAGTTCTAGGAGAACCATTACTACATAAATAGACTCCATTTCAAAATAATAAAAAGAATAATATGAAAAATAAAGATAAATCTTTAAAAAAGACAGTAGCTGACCAAGCATTCTGGTTACTAAGTGATAACCCCAGGAAGCAGGAAAGATGAGTTCCAGGCCAGCCTGGGCTACATAAGGAGACCCTATCTCAAACAGATGAGCAAAGGAGACAATAGCAATGTACCCTTTAAGCAAGCCCTCAGAAGGCTGTGCTTTCAGTGACCTAAGGATCCCTCTTCTCTTCTCTCTCTCTCTCTCTCTCTCTCTCTCTCTCTCTCTCTCTCTCTTCTCTCTCTCTGAGAGAGGGTCTCTGGTTAGTTCAGGTTGGCCTTAAACTTTCTATGTAGCTAAAGATGACATTGAATTTCTGTTCCTCCCAACTCTTAATTTCATAAGTGCTTGGACTACAGGCATGTGCTACTATATCTGGATTTATGCAATGATTGTGATCAAACCTAGGTCCACTAGTATTCTAGGCAAACACTCTACCATTGTCCTATATCTTTTTTTTTTTTTTTTTTTTTTTTTTTTTTTCCGAGACAGGGTTTCTCTGTGTAGCCCTGGCTGTCCTGGAACTCACTCTGTAGACCAGGCTGGCCTTGAACTCAGAATCTGCCTGCCTCTGCCTCCCAAGTGCTGGGATTAAAGGCGTGCGCCACCACTGCCCGGCATTGTCCTATATCTTTAGCCATATGCTCTGCAATTATATTTACGTGTATGAATGTTTTCCCTGCATGTATTGTTGTGGTAAACTTTATTTGGGGGTTTCTATCCCATCTTAGGTCATTTAGTTCCTAAATAAAAGATACAAAACCTTTATGTTTATTTTATTTATTTATTTACTATTTATTTATTTATTTATTTTTGGTTTTTTGAGACAGAATTTCTCTGTGTGGCCCTGGCTGTCCTGGAACTCACTCTGTAGACCAGGCTGGCCTCGAACTCAGAAATCCGCCTGCCTCTGTCTCCCAAGTGCTGGGACTAAAGGTGTGTGCCACCACCGAACGGCAACCTTTATCTTTATAATAAGCATTAAAGCACTAGAGCTGGGCAGATATCAACCCTCTATGCTAGTTTGTCTATTTCCTTGTCAATAACCCTGAGCCATGTTCTGCCTGGGCTACTCCTACTCCAATAGGCCAGCCCTCATGGCCATGAGCTCACAACCTACCTCCCCCACGATGCTATCTTCCTCCTTCTTCCTCTCTTTCCTCATGGTCTCTGCCCCAGACTCCAGGCCCAGGAACTGAAGTCCCCACTTACCTGTAATCCAAGAATTTATGAAATAAGAGTCAGGAGGAACAGAAGTTCAATGCCATCTTAAGCTCCATATATAATAAAGTTTGAAACCAACCTGAACTACCAAAGACTCTGTGTGTGTGTGAGAAAGAGAGAGAGAGAGGAGAAAGAGAGAGAGAAAAGGAGGAAGAAGAGGAGGAGGAAGAAAACGAAGAGAAGTGAGGAGGATCCTTCAGTCACTGAGAGTACAGCCTTCTGAAGGATTCACATTTTCCAGAGACCATGAATTTGTTTTCCTGAGAGAACTGTTACAAAGACAGTATAACTTTCTTCTCATTATGGAAGTCCTAGCTGTCCGGATGATAGAACTAACTCACACACACAATCCTGCTAAGCTGATGGTCTCCTATGAGTGGCCTCAACAGAGTAAACTAATGCCAGCACCCATACTCTTGGCTTTGGGCATTCCATTATTATAATAGATACTTGGATGTTCTCTGACATCAGCGACGAGCATCCTGCCTTATCTATCCATCTATTCAAACAAACTTGGCATAGCTTCATGATATTTGCATATGCATTTGCATACACAATTTACATACAAAGCTGCAGGTTGGTTACTGGTTAGGCCTAGAGCAGGGGAGACTTCCTGACCTTGCAAAAGTTCATAGTCCTGTGTCTTCAAACCAGACAACCTGAGTTCAATCCCAGGGACCCACATGGTGGGAAAAGAGAACTGAGTTTTGCACGTTATCTTCTGACCTCTGTACATGCAGTCCCTCTTCCCCCCCTCACACACATACTAAACAAATGAACACATGTGTGGGTTTGTTTTTGTTTGTTGTTTGTTTTGTTTTTTTTGAGATTTGTAGCCCTAACAGGAGGGCGGAGAGAGGAATCCTTCGGAATGTAGGAGTTGGAGGTAAAAAGGGAAACCCTCGGGTGTTCCTTGCCCTTCAAGGAGCATGGAAATGCTTCTTGAAGTTACTTGGGTGTAGTCAAGGAAGTAGATCACTAGGGGGAAGGGGAGAGCAAGCCATCAGAGGAAACAGTTTGTTCAAGACGGGAGGTGTGGTGCTTTCAGGAACCATTCACCATTTCAGTCCCAGGCCTTGGGGTTCCAAAGGGAAGGGTGGAGGTTAGTACACCATCCAGATGAGCAGGGGTCAACTTGAAGGAGATGCTAGGAACAGATTTGCATTTCAGAGACTGTCCCAGCTAAACAGTGGGCAAAAAGGAGAGTAGAAAAACCAGTCAGGTCACTGCAGAGCCCCAGGGAAGAGACAGAAAAGGGCTGGGGTTTGGCCTTGGCCCTGGAGATGGAGGGTGGGAAAACCAGAAGCTAGAAGTTCCAGACCGGCTTCAGCGGGGGAAAAAGGGAAGGGGTGGCCCAAAAGGGGGGCATATTTTTTTTATTTTTTTAAAAAAAAAAAAAAAAAAAAAAAAAAAAAAAAAAACAAGAAAAAAAAAAAAAAAAAAAAATAAAAAAAAAAAAATTTTTTGTAAAAAAAAAAAAAACCAAGGGAAAAAAAAAAAAAAAAAGGGGGTTTTTTAAAAAAAAAAAAAAAAAAAAAAAAAAAAAAAAAAAAAAAAACTTTGGGCCTTTTTGTTTTTTTTTCCCCTTTTTTTTTGGTTTTTGGGGGAAAGGGGGTTTCCCCTTTTCCCTTTTGGGTGTTTTGGGGACAAAAATTTTTTTTCCTTTTTTGGGTTTTTTTTTTATCTTAATTTTGGTTTTTTTTTTTTTTGGGGTTTTTTTGGGTTTTTTTGGGTTCCCCCACCCCCCCCCCAAAAAAATTTTTTGGGGCCCAAAAAAAACCCTTTTTGGGCCCAAAACCTTTTTTTTTTTTTTTTTTTGGGTTTTTTTTAAAGGGGGTTTTTTGGGGGAAACCTTTTCTTTGGGGAAAAAGTCAACCCCGGGGGGAACTAAAACCGTGCCATGAAAGTTGGGATTTTTGGACTTCCCCCGGGCCCTTTTTCTCAAACCCATTTTCTTAAAAACCCTTTAAAAAATTGGGGCCCAAAAGGGGTTTTTCGTTTGGGCCAAAAAGCCTGGGGGAAAAACAAAATTTTTGGAAAATGAAAAGGGTTTTTTTTCGATTTGGGAAATACTTTTTTAACATTTTTTGATTTATTTAGAAAAACCCCGGGGGTTTGGGGGGACCCCTTTCCCCCCAAAAAAAACCCCAAAAAAGGGGAAAAAAAAGCCCCCCCCGGTTTCCCCAAAAACATTTTTTAATTTTTGTTTTTTTATGTCAAGCCAAAAAAAATTTTTTTTTTTTGTTTTGGGGGGAAAGGGAAAAAGGCCCTACATTTGAAAAGGAAACATTTTATCCGAGGCCCCCCAAATTTTTTTTTTTTAATGGGGGGCCCGGGGACAAAAAGTGGTCAATGGAGCCTTGGGGAAAAACCCCGAGGGAAGGGGTTTTTTTTTTACCTTGGGCCCCTTTTTTAATTGGAGTGGGGGTTTTTTTAAAGGAATTTGGGGTTTAAAGAGAAATTTTTAAAAAACAAAAACAATGGGTTTTAGGATTTTTAGTATGTCCCCCCCTCTGATCGACTAAAAAAACTTGTCTTTCTTTTTGTGTGAAATTTTTTGTTAAATGGGCCCAAAAGGGCAGTTATTTATTAAAGTTTTGGGTAAAAATGGGAAAAAAAACAAACAAAAGGGGTTTTAATCAGCTGAAAGAATCCTCATTGGAGGAAAGAGGAGAACAGGTGAAAAACCCAACCCCTTGGGTGATTGTCAGGGGAAACCCCCCCTTTTTACAGCCTACTTTGTTTTTGTCTTCTTTCTTTTCTTCCCCCTCCTCCCCCCTTCCCCCCTTTTTTCCCTTTTTTTTTTCTTTTTGTTTTTTTTTTTTTTTTTCCGGGGAAAGGGTTTTTTTTGGTTTTAACCCTGGCTATCCTGGATCTCTCTGAGACCGGCTACCCTTTGACTCAAAAAGATCTGCCTGCCCCCCCGGGGCCCCCGAGAAAAGGGTTTAAAAGGGGGCCCCCCCAAAACCAGTACCAGACTGGCTTGCTTTTTTTTCTTTTTTTTTTTATTGGCACCACCATCCAGCTTTGTTGTTTGATTTCTTTCTTTCTTTCTTCCTTCCTTCCTTTCTTTCTTTCTGTCCTTTGTGTCCTTTGATGCTGGTCAATGTACATCAATTTTTATTTATTTATTTATTTTATTTTTTTATTTTTTGGTTTTTCGAGACAGGGTTTCTCTTTGTAGCCCTGGCTGTCCTGGAACTCACTCTGTAGATCAGGCTGGCCTCAAACTCAGAAATCTGCCTGCCTCTGCCTCCCAAGCGCTGGGATTAAAGGCGTGCGCCACCACCGCCCGGCATCAATTTTTTTTCAATTTTTATTCTTTACATACTTTATATCCTGAACACAATCACCCCTGCCTCCACTTCTCTTCGCTCCCCTAGTTCTACTCCTCCTCCTCCTCTTGCCCCCTCCCCCAAAAAAGAGTAGGCTTCCCAGGGATATCAACCAAACACGTCATAACAAATTACAATAAGACTAGGCACAAACCCTCAAATCAAATCAAGGCTGGGCAAGGTGACCTACTAGGAGAAAAAGGGTTCCATGTACAAGCAAAAGAGTCAGAGATAGTTCCAACTATCACTGTTAGGGGTCCCACAAGAACATCGAGCTATGCCACCATAACATATATGCAGAGGACCTAGCTCAGACCCATACAGGGTCCGTGATTGTCACTTCAGTCTCTGTGAGCCCCTATGAACCTTGCTTAGTTGATTCTGTAGGTTGTTTCTCATGCTCTGGCACCTTGAATCCTTCCTCTCCCTCTTCTTTGGGGTTCTCTCAGCTTCTCTTAAAACAAGGCCTCAAACTCACCCTACAGCCAAGGATAACCATAAATTTGAATTCTGCATCTATGTCCTAAAATACTAAGAATACAGGAATCCACTGCCCATAACTGGTTGCATGGTGCTTGAACTCAAGCATGCTAGGCAAGTAGTCCACCCACTGAGCCATGTTTCCAGCCCCACCCACTTTGTTCCTATGTCTACCCATACTTCAGGAATTCAGTGTCAAGAGAAGCTCAAGGATGCGCTGGCCCCATAGAAAACACATTCTTCTCTCCCCTAAGTCAAAGAAGACCAAAGGCACACTGGTATGTAGGCAAAGATCATTTGCACATTTTATTTAAAAGTAAACAGCTGTAAGATAGAAGGGCAGATGTTTTCTTTATCGTAAAGACAGCCGTTACAAAAGAGAAGTAATAAATATGACATTAAGAATTTTTGGTTTGGGTTTTGTTAAAAAATACAACCAACTGGTATTTGTGAGAAGTCCCAAGAAACTCACAAGATACAAAAAAAATCTGTCCCATGGGCGAGAATACATGTCTTTCAGTTCTTTGGAGCTGATGTCAGACATGGGAAGATGGTCATGACTTCAGAAGACCTTGGATGTCACTTGAGAATTTCACAGGACCACTCTGGTTTGCATAGGGTCAGATGACAGCTATCCTTCTACTCACTAATATTACTTCTGAAGATTCTTTCATTCTTAACAGTAAAGGACTTAGGAGTGGGAAAATGGCTGGATTGGGAATGAAGAACAAGGGGGAACAAGAGGGTAGGCAATTGTTAAGAATCAGAAGATGGGCAAAGACAGCATCAAGCTAGTCCCTGGTTGGTGAGGGGATATAGGTATTGATCCAAAAGTCCTCCTTCAAATTCCGCCATCACACTAGGGTGGAAGATGGTGAAAAGAAGTCAGTGGAATCTGATTAATGACAAGAAGACAGACCTGGCCAGGAAACAGTGCAAGGACCCACAAGGCAAAACAGTACCTGGGATGATGGGCAACGTGCCTCTGAGGACCATAATATGAACAGGACTTGTTGATATAGGACTACATGGGGCAAATAAGGTTTCCAAGAAGAAACGAATCTCAGCTACAGAACAACAGCAGAGGAGTGAAGGCTGGGAAAGCCAGCTGGCAAATCGTTTGGAAGGGGCCGAGGGCCCTGGGAAGGATGTAAGCAGTCACTGGTTATCAGAAGCACTAAGAAACAGGCCTGGGCCTTGAGTGGGAGGTCATTTGCTCAGAGGGACTGAAGGGATAAAAATGTGAAAATCTGGTCATCACCTCCAGGGTATCAGTAAGGCACAGCTGTGGTCAAGGGTCAGGTCAGCAGGACTATGCGCTGAAAAGCTGCCTTGAGCTCCCGGAAGGCTGCCTGGCGGAGCCTCTTGGCCTCCTCCTCCGTTTCGTTCGTCTTGCTCAGCTTTTAACTCAGCTTCAAACTTACTGGAGCATGACAAGGCCTGGCCTGCAGAGAAATAGCAACAGATGACACGGTGAGGCAGATAAGGATATGGGGATGCCGGCACCTAACCTTGCAACGACTATGTAAACTTGGACAAAGGGTGCTGGCACTGCTGAGGACAGGGCTCCAGTGACAGCTCTTCCTTTGGTCCATAATCTGCTGCTGAGTGCTGATACTGTTGCTTTACCTGTGGCTGGCTTCTACCTGCTTCTATTTTGGGGAGTTGTTCTCTCTCGATTCTTTTTTCAGGGTGCTAGTGTGCATTCACTAGTTCCTGGTAGCAGGCAAGCTCTACCGAGAAGCCACTTCCCCAAACTTTCACAATGGTATCACTACATGCTGGTGGACCAGTCCTGGAACCAGGCAGAGCGGTACTCTTGGACCTCACCAGAGAAGGTTCTTTTGTGCATTAGAGAGGGCAGTTGACGCAGAAACTCGTGGCTGGTCAAGATGCAGAGGATACTATGGAGTGCCCAGACACACATGGGACATCTATAGCACACACCCTCCCCAAGACTCAGGGACAATCATGGAAGCTACAAGAGCCAGAGGTCAGAGTGGCACCAGCTGTACTCATGAACGCACAACAGCAGGCTCGGTTGCTTGCCCAAGGCTTGCATGCTTTTAAGCCAGTCAGCATTGTAGCACGGGATAGGTAAGAAACGGCTCTGAACCCTGACCCTGCGGGACCTATGGGAAGTTGATGGCTTCTGGGAGAGAGATAGTTTTCTTTAAGTGTGACTCCTGGTAGGCCGACCATGTTCCAGTCCCACATCCAGAAATATATGGGCAATACAAAGCAGAGTCAATAGGTTATTTTATTTTTTTAAGGGATGCAAGTTGTGGAGTGGAGAGGAAGAGCTGGATTTGGGAAGAGTTAGGGGGAGGAGTTGGGGGCCAATAGGATCAAAATTCATTGTGTAAAATTCTCAAAGAATTAATAAAAAATACTTGTTTAAAAAACATTGCTATATTCTAAGTGGAAAAACAAAAGTCAACGCTTTGGGTATCTTTGGTTGGGATTGTATCTAACATGGGCTGCAAAGGGAAATCTTTTTTAAAAAAAAATTTATTTATTCATTTAATGTATATGAGCACAATGTCCATCTTTTCAGACACACCAGAAGAGGGCATCAGATCCCATTACAGATGCTTGTGAGAATCATGAGATGGTTGTGGGAATTGAACTCAGGACCTCTGGAAGAGCAGTCAGTGCTCTCAACCTTTGAGCCATCTTTCCAACCCATAAAGGAAAGTCTTTACAATAGCTTTCTGAATGACATAGATGCTGGGGGTGGGAGGATAAACTTGGGTCCTCTGGGAGAACAATACATACGTGTAACCACTGAACCGTCTCTCCAGCTCCAATGCATCAGTTTTTGGTTTTGTTTTTCCCAATGCTGATTTTGTGTTTCCATCAACATTTTGGCTCTTGGCTGAAATACAATTCAGTACCTGAGGACTTACCTGGAATGCATGAGGTCATGGGTTCAGCCCTCAGTAACCACAAAAATAAAATGGAAACTTTTCTCTCTCAGTGAGTCATTCTAAATTTACTACTAAATATTACATTCTGGCTTGTTTTGGCACCATATACTATAAAAACACTACATGTTAGCTAAAGTGTAGTAGCCCCCACTTGGAATCCCTAACACTCAGATGGCAGAGTGTTGAGTTCAAGGCCAATCTGGATAGAGTCCTAGACCACCCAGAGTTAGCATGTGAGATTCAATTTCTAAAACCAATTAAATAAAAACAATTATTACATTTTTATATTCACGTTGTGAGTGGGATCTCATAATATCTGTTTTTTTTTTTTTAAATTAATGATTTACCTCCAATAATACCCTATCAGGGGCTAGAAGATATAGCTCAGTTGGCAGAGTGCTTGCCTAGCATGTATGAAACCATATGTCTTACTCCCCGATACTGCATCAAGCTGGATGTGGTAGCAGCTGTAATTACACCTGTAATCCCAGAACTCAGGAGGTAGAGACAGAGAACCAGAAGTATGTTGTGAATTGCCCTGGTGCTGTTTGTATTTTGATGCTAATTCTGCTTCCTCAAGACGGGCTGCCCCAACTAGGAGTGGATCACTACTCAGGTGATTTCATGTGAACCTTCTCATTTTAAGTACTCAAATAAAGGCTGTGATTGGGCAGTGGAAGGGAAAGATGGGGCTGGAGGTTTTAGAGACGGAGAGAGAGGGAGGAGACAGAAGAGGAGACAGAGGAAGAGGAGGTGGAAAGAAGATGGAACAAAGCCACGTGACCTGGAGAAGCCATAAGTAACAAGAGATCTCATAGCTGGAGAATAGAGTAGTGTAATGGTTCATCTGCCCAATCTAGGAGTGCAGCTGATAAATATAATAACTGACTTATGTGTTCTTTGCTTGGGCTTATTGGAGTTGGAGATTTACTACGACAGAAGTGTGTGACCACCCTTGGCTGCATAGTCAGTTTGAAGAGAGCCTGGGACACACAATAATAATACCTTATCAGATAAAACTATTTCAAAATCCTCCTTCCTAGAACTGACTTTTTTTTTCATGGTTTTCACATCTGGTATTATCTCTCGATGGCACACTGAATGTGTAGGTGATTTTAACGAAGACTGTATGATACAGCTCTCGGCCGCAGCTGTTCCAATTTACACCCCCACCGTCCTGGACCAGAAACACCCACACATACCCTTGGCCAGAGCTTAGCACGATTAGCCTTACTGTCTTGCCAATCTGTAGACAAAACCATATTGTCGCCTTCTCTCATTTCCTCCTTGGTGAGTTACCCACTTGGACCTTTGTCACTGTCACGTGCAGCTGCTTTTCTCTTCCAATCTGCAGCTCTCTATGTAAAATCAATCCTTGCTGCTAATCTGCCTGTTGTGCACCTCCAAAGCACTTAAGACCTTGATGTAACTTAATTTATAGATCATTAGCTCTTGCCTTTTATATCACATCGAAGAAAGCCTCCAATGCTCTAAATCCATTTTTCTGTATTTCCTTCTAATACTTTTATTGGATCTTCTGTATTTTGCTCATGCAGTCCAGGCTAGCCTCAAACTCACTCTATATCCCAAATTGGCCTTTAGCTTTTGACCCTCTTGCCTCTACCTCACAAACATTGGTTTGACAGGTATGCAATATACTTGACTTCATTTGGTTTTTACACACACATACACTGTACACAGGCACACAGACATATGCTCCTTTTAGAATTTTTAATCTCATTTTATGTGTATGAGTGCTTTGCCTGCATGTATGTTATGTGTACCACATGTGTATCTGCCTGGTTTCTGTGGAAGTCGGAAGAGGTCACTGGATCCCCCAGAACTGGAGTTACAGATGTTTGTAAGCCACCGTGTGAGTGCTAGGACATGAATCCAGGTCCTCTGCAAAAGCAGCCAGTGCTCTTAACCACCAAGCCTTCTCTCTAGCCCCTCATCTATTTTAATAAAGGGTATAAAGGAAATATTTTAAATTCTTCTACTTAAAATAGCTAGCCAACTGTTTTTTACATTTACCTGTAATGTTTTTATCTATTTACCTATCATCTGTCTATCTATCTACCTATCTACCTATCTATCTATCTATCTATCTATCTATCTATCTATCTATCCTGGTCGTCTATTTTGGAACTGAACCTTTTAGAAAAGACTTCCCACAGACTGGGCATCTCCCGTTGTCTCTTTGTCTGCCTGTCTGTCTGTCTGTCTCAGACCTCTCTTCAATTTTTTGAGACAGGGTTGGGCTGGCAACCTGTGATCCTGCTGCCTCAGCTTCCCAAGTGGCTAAGCTTAAAAGCCTGTCCCACTGGGCCCACCTGTCCTCAGAATCTTCTGTTGACAGTTCTCTATTGTTCCTATATTTCCTGTCACTCAGCTCCTTCATGGAAGACATCCATTCCTCTCTTGTTTGACATGCTATTTCTAATGACTGCTGTGTTTGGCCTCAAACCTCCACACCACAGGATTTAATATCACTTGATACTCTGTTTAAGCACTGTTTTGGGGGTATGAGGTAGAATCCAGTGGCCAGTTGTGTGCTTGATATGCACAAGGCCATGAATTCAAACCTGAGAATCAGAAAATGGTATTTTTCTTTTTAATTAATTAAATAATTAAATACATTTTTTACATTAAAAATTGTCTGGAAGCTGGGCGGTGGTGGCGCACGCCTTTGATCCCAGCACTTGGGAGGCAGAGGCAGGCGGATTTCTGAGTTCGAGGCCAGCCTGGTCTACAGAGTGAGTTCCAGGACAGCCCGGGCTACACAGAGAAACCCTGTCTCGAAAAAAGAAAAAAAAAAAAGAAAAAAAAATTGTCTGGAAACAAAGTCAGGAAGATTACAGACTTGAGGCCAACCTGGGCTGCATATGAGACTCTATTTCAAATTTTTTTAATTCATTAATTAAATTTATTTTCAAATGATGAGTATGTATATATCTGGGTGCCTGTGGAGCTGCAGCAACAGGTGGTTGTGAGTCATGTGATGTGGGTGCTGGGAACTGAACTCAGGACCTCCAGAAGAGCAGCACCTGCTCTTAACTGAGACACCTCTTTAGCCCCCAATTTTCTCACTATTCAATTTGTTATTGTGCACTACAGTTACACCTAGAGCGAATCTCCTTGAATATTATCATTGTATTCTATTTCTTGTCACCTAAGATCTCTGAAGAACTGCATTATAGGTACATACCTGTACCATCCCCCATGGCCCTGATTTAAGATTCTCAAGGCTACATTTCTCTTTTTAAAATTTGTTTAAACATTTTTCTCATTCACTGTATTTTGACCCTCTTCTTCCCCCTCCCAGGTACAATACTTGATATAAACATTTTTTTCCTTAGCTGGCTGCAGTGGTGAATAGCCTTTATTCATTCCAGTACTCAGGAGGCAGAGGCAGGCAGACCTCTGTAAGTCGGCGGGCAGCCTGCACCACACAGAGAGTTTCAGGCCAGCCAGGGCTACATAACGAGACTGTCTCAAAATAAAAAGAAACAAGACTTTTCATGGCCTGTCATTCTTATCTGATTTTGTCCTCAAAATCAGTGGCTTCAGAAAATGAACATGACATGACCCGTTTTGCACCTGATCACCTTCTTTAGTTTTTATATTATCTGTTATTTATAATCTTTAATTATTTATTGTTGTCTATGTTTTTGTAACGCTGAATATCAAGCTGTGGGTGCAGCCAATAACAGAAGTGTATATTAAACACTTAAGCACTTAAAGAAAATAAAAGACCTCACCATGTGTGTTTGTGTATAAATTTAATTGTAGAACTCTGGAGACAAAGGCAGGAAGATTACAAATTTGAGGCCAACCTGGGCTACATATGAGACTCTATTTTAAAAACTACTGAAATGAAATTAAAACATAATAAATCTCTAAATTCCTCAACACTTAGCTGTATAAAAATATATGGGGGGATTTATATAGGTTTGTCACATAAGTCACTTCATGTATGTATACATGAGCATTCACATATGTACACACACATGCAGAGGCCAGAAGACCCTTGACTGTAGTTCCTCGGGTGTTCACCTCATTTTAGCCTGGAGCTTGCTAAATAAGTAGGCTGGCTAGCTGGCTGGCTAGGAGCCCCAAGGATCCAGATATACCACTATGTCTGGCTTCTTCTTTTTCAGGTAGGTAGGTTCCGGGGCTTAAACTTGGGGTCCTCATGCTTGCAAGGTAAGTGCTTTGCCAAGTACACTATCTCTCCAACCTTACACACTACTTTATATTGTGGGGTATAGAACCAACCCCTTCGTGTACACAAAGGCCAACTATACCTTTACTTCCCAGCTGAACTTTTGCCTGGCACACCGTCTATCTGCCACCCCCCCTCGCCAAGGTCCATGCTCACTATCATGATTTAGAATCCCATGCTTCCAAGCTGAGGATACACTTAAAAAACAATCTCTTCAATATGGAGAGGAAGCATAGTGATTAAGACCACTCATAGACGATCAAGGTTTCCAGCACCTACATGACAGTCTCAAACCACCTGACCTCCAGTTCCAAGGACTTTCTGGCCTCTGTAGGCATGTGATACACATACATGTATGCAGGCAAAAGCTTCTTACACATAAAAACAATTAAAAAAACATCTTATAAGGATAGTGGCTAGAACCATTGGGACTTGGGATTTCTAGCCAGAGCTGGGTCTTCACTGGATTTCTCATCTCTCTCCTCACAGTGGTCACCTTCCATCTCTGCCTCCTTCAACTGGAAGAAAACAGATAGAGTCTTTCCACTACCTCAAGGAATGCTAGACCTACAAGCAACTGGCTTGTAACTGCTCAAAATCCAACTTCTTCATTCCTAAAATGTCCATGAGTCATTTATAAAACTAGTCATGCCGGGCGGTGGTGGCGCACGCCTTTAATCCCAGCACTTGGGAGGCAGAGGCAGGCAGATTTCTGAGTTCGAGGCCAGCCTGGTCTACAGAGTGAGTTCCAGGACAGCCAGGGCTATACAGAGAAACCCTGTCTCGAAAAACAAACAAAACAACAACAACAACAAAAAAAAAAAACCACTAGTCATTACAAAATTTTAAATTGAACGAATCTGTAATCAATTGCACCAACAGGAAAAGGGTCGAGTACTGAAGGGCCATCTTATTACGTGTTACTATTATCTGCCAGGCCTGTGTCCCAGAGCGGGAATGCTGGGTGATGATTTTCTGACTGTGAACAGCTCCCTGAATCCACCTGCATCCACGTTCCACCGAGAACTTGAACTGTATCTCAGTGTGAATATTTACACCATGGAAAACAGCCAATACCACCCAGTTGGCCTTCACTGTCTCTCTCTACACAATCTGGTCATAATGGGCCGGGAAAATGTTAAAAATGCAGGTGAAACTTTAAATTGTCTGTGGCCTTTGCGTCATGAAATGTCCCGAGACAGTGAGAGAGGGTGACCTCTTGGAACTTGAAATCATCAGCAAGAAATTGCTTAGTACGTCAAGCAATGAAGTTTTTTCCTCCCCTCCTCCCTCTCTCTGTGTCTCTCTGCCTTTGTGTGCCTCTGTGTCTCTCTTTGTTGTTGGTGCATGCATGTGTGTGTATGTGTGTGCTGTCTCTGTGTGTGTGTAGATGTCAGAGGACAACCTGAAGTGTTGGTCTTCACTTACCTTTGTTTGAGACAAGGTTGCTTTCTTACTCATGTCCCTGTGTCCAGGCTAGCTGGTCTGCTAGCTTCTGGGGACTGCTTCTGTCCACCTCCCTTCTTGCCACAAGGGAACTGAAATTATAGATGTGTTAACATGTCCTGCTTCACAAGGGTTCTAGCAGTCTGAACTCTGGCCCTCTTGCAGCAAACACTTTAACCAGTGGGTTATCTCTTAAGCTACTCTCCTTTCCAGTTTCAATACCCACCAGTCCCTGAGCTCAAAAACCCACCAATTCCTGACCTCAAAAAAAAACGAACCAATCCCTGGGCTTGTCCAGGCTCAGGACTTGAAATCGTTACTGTGGAAATTTCCACCCTGAAAAAGTCCTCCTCCAAGAAACCCTATATAAGCCTATCTCTTGCTCAGTTCCCTGTTCTTGCCTGAAACACCCTCTTTGTCTCCTAATCAATCTCTTGTGGGAGGTTTCTTATATGGTGTGACTCAGTGGTATTCCTTGGCTCCTTGACCAGCCAGGAAACCTTTCTCCTCAGAACTGTAACACTCAGCCCCTTTGAGATACAGTCACTATGTAGTACTGACAGTCCTGGTACTTGCTTTGCAGCCCAGGCTAGTCTCAATCGTGCTGCAAATTACCTGCCTCAGCTTCTTAAGGACTGGGATTACAGGCATGGACCATCACATCCAGCCTGAGAAGTCATTCTTTCACTTTTTTCTTTATGAATTATCTCAAACTATAAACTAACATTCATACTGGACCTAATTTTTTTAATATTCTATTTTAATGTGTTTAGGTATTTTTGCCTTCATGTTAGTCTGTGCTCCACATGCATGTGTGGTACCCACAAAGGCCAGAAGAGGACTTTGGTAGCCCTGGAACTGGAATTACAGACAATTGTAAACAGCCATGTGGGTTCTGGCAATCAAACTCAGGTCCTCCGGAAGAGCAACCAGTGCTCTGAACCACTGAGCCATCTCTCTAGTCCTAGAAACTAGGAGGGCTTTTTTTGTTTGTTTGTTTGTTTGTTGTCCATGGCAACCACAGTCTGGCAACAGATGCAAGAATCCAGGGGGAAAAAAAGCACCTTCTCTGCGGATCAATCTCTGTGGATCAATAGCTACGTGGAGTATGACAAAGGATATAAAGTATGTTATTTATGGAATTTAAAGCAAACTTGGTGTTTATAACACAGGGCCTCCTATAGTTCAGGACTCTGCTAAACTCTCTATGTAGTGGACATGGGCCTTGAACTCTTAAACTTCCTATCTCTGCCTCCTGAATGTTAGGATTACAGGATGATAGTTTGTTGCTAAATGTTTACCGAGGAAACAATGTCTAAGCTTCAACATCCTTATCTTCAATGTGGGACAATTGGGTCTGTTGGCAAATACCTGTTTTTCCTGGCAACCCGGAGGTGATAGCAGGAAGATTAAAAGTTCAAGGTCAGCCCACACTGGGCAACTTCTTCTTAAGTCAAGCATGCACTGTGTGCCTGCATGCGCTGTGTGCGTGCATGCGCGCGCGCCCACACAGGCAAACGAACCCAAATGGGATAATAACACCTATCTCCAGGGAGTTGGTGTATGAACCTGAAGCATTCAAAGATGTCTGACCCGACACCAACTCTCCCCTTCCCCACCATTCCTAGCTAGGACAGCAGGAGTGAGATTTGCCATCTCTTCACCCAGGAATCTTTCGTCTCCTGCACCACAAAAGTCCATCTGGCCTCTGGGTTCTATAGCCCACCCCTGATGATCTCATCTCTGGGTTCTGTAGCCCACCCCTGATGATGTCATCTCTGGGTTCTGTAGCCCACCTCTGATCCTAATTCCCCACCCCATGTCCTATCGCTTTTTATTTCTTCATTTCCTAGACAATTTCCCCCTGGTGTGATCACATGCTGACCTCTCTCAGAGGCTGCAAAGTAAACAAAAATGTTTTTGTTTTTACCCCAAGCTACTGTCTCACCTGCCCAGGTATCTGCAATAGAGACTTGGCTCTCAGGGCTCCTCCTATCAGGTCCATTCTAGTCCTATCCCAGCGCAATCAGTCCAACAAGGTGCATTGGATCCCTTAAGCATCTCTAGTGAGGGCTGGCCAGTGGCTTGGCTTGCTGCCAAATTTGACAACCTGAGTTCCATCCATAGGATCCACATGGTGGAAAGACCCACATGGTGGAAAACAGAATTGCTAGGGATGGAGAGATGGCTCAGAAGTTAGGAGCACACACACTGTTCTCTTCCAGATGGACCTAAGTTCAATTCCTAGCACCCACACCAAGAGGCTCAAAGCCACCTCTAAGTCCAGAGACATCTGACAACTCTTATTTCTCTGGGCACCTGAGTCATAGATAGCCCCATACCCCAACACAGACCTATCATACACATAAAAAACAAAAAATTAAAATGAGAATTGAAAAACCCAAACTGCTTTTGTCCAGCAAAGTAGCATTTTTCTCCAGCATTCCTTTGGGCCTCTGATGACCCATCTTCCCTGAAGACTTAAATACAAGTCTTCCCCACATCCAGTTCCCACTAAGATCTACTTTCCTGCTGGACTCAGCATGTGCTTGGGATGATAGCCCCCATCATCCTCTGTGTTCCTGGGTGCCCATAAATCATATTTCCTCCTTCCTCCTTCCTATGGGAAGCTCACCTGGCATGTGGAGTCTGGGCCCACCCCTGGCCCCAGGAGGGGACTATGAGGACAGCTATGTTCCAGCCATTGCTAAAGGCGGGTACAGAAAATGGAAAAACTGCTTCACGATCTATTCGTACACAAGACACACAGATGTCCAAGATAGATACAGTTTTATAGCCTCCATGTGGTCATGATTGGAGGACCACTTGTAGACATCACCATACCCACCAAATTGGTGCATATCTCTACTGTACCTGAAGTTACCTTGGACTTGACACCAAAGGTCAGTTTATCACTTTCCCTCCTCAAACCACTCCCATTGAAGGAGGGGCTGTCTTGATAGAAAAAAAAAACCTCAGCTCTCCTCTCAATGCACACTTCCTATTGGTCTTCCCAAGTTCCCAATAAGGTAATCACGAACACTGCAGTTCTAAAGTTGTGTGTCATTATATTGTCCCTGGTTCCACTGTGACAATGTTTGACAACCGATCTCCCTCCCCACGCACCCGTAGAAACCTCTCCTATTGAATCTGTCCTAGGTCAGACCTACACAACCAATGCTTAGGGCACTCCAGCCCCTGCAGTTGTGTGTGCTAGACCAGCCAGGCTGCACATGAAGCCACCTGCAGCACTGGATCAGCCACAGGTTTCCTGACAACTCAGCCTTCCCACACACACCCAAAAAGCTTTTTGAGACACTTGGGTTGGGCCTGGAAGGCTAGTCTACAAGTGTCCTCTCAGCCTGGGGGTCACATCCAGGGACCATCTGCTCTAAGGAGTCACACCTACCTCATGACAAAGGGGGAAAGTGTGGCCCTGTTCCTAGGTCTGCATACTTGCAACTCAGTTTGCTTTCCCAGCTATGGTGACGGCCCTGCCTGCTCACACACTCCCATGTTCTCCCAGCCTCCAGGACTCCTGGCCCTCGCACCTTGGAGCCTGCACTTGCAGTTCCCATGACCAGAACGCCTCCCTTCCTTGATTACAAGGTGAATCCCCATTCATCTTGGAACATCTGTCACCAGTGTCATCTCCTTTATGGCCTCTCCCAAGTCCAAGCAGTGCTTCCCTCCATTCGTCATTCATGCAAAACGTTTATTGAGAGCCATTACACACCGGGCCTGTAATTACAAAGATAACACGCCTACTCTGCCTTTGAGTCTTGCTGGGGAGGCAGACATATAAACACGGCGAGTAGGAAAAAGTTTATTGTTTTTTTTTTCGTTTCATCTCTTCTCCTTATAAAACAAAGCACACTAATTCTACGACACTCTGAAAATATAAAATGAGTCCCTTGACGTAACCATTACTAATACTTTCATATGTAATTATCTAGGCTGCATTTGGTATTTAAAACCAAGTGTCACGTATTATTTTGCTTGCTTTATTTTGGACGTTTGTCTACACGTATCACGCAGTTTTGTCTCAATCTTTGATGGCTGCAGAGTGAGTAAATGCATGTCTCTGGTAATGGAAGTTTAGGTTGTGTCCAGTTTCCTTCTACCTCAGCACCCTCACAGGACAATCCCTGCCAGGAGCTCAAGCGCATCGGGAGACATTCCAAAGGCAGAATATTAACTGCTCTGCAGACAGATCAATGGATACTCTTCCTGCAAGTGTCTGAGAGCACTCTGAACAGATACAAAACAGTGCCATTTACACATGGAATACAGGCACTCGGGAGAGAAGCCTTTTCAGGACTGGTTAGCCATGAGTGAGCTGCCCTAGAAGGTGATCCCAAAGGGAGCAGAGTTTTCCAAACAGAGGCCTTGGGTGGTGCTCTAGGCAAAAGGAGCTACAGGTTCTGAGAACTGGCTGTGAACATTTCCAGCAACATCTCAAGGACTGGATGAGGCTGGAGCGGGGATCACGGGCGAGTCACGACTGGTCCTGCATGCCTAGATGACACAGTCACAGGGACTCATGTGCTTCACCTACAGCACTTGGCCCAGTGCACCATGGCAGTGAAGTGTCCTGCTGCTCTCGGGCCTCAATCCTTGCAAACGTGATGGAGCCGATGGCCAGAGAAGCTCCATCACAGTAGAAGGAACCCCTTCTTCATCTCAACACCCTGTGTCGATGAGTCATGGGCTTTCCTCCTCATACTCTGCAGGCCCCCCAAGGAAGGCAAATGTTCTGTCCCCTCTTCCTGGGTTTCAAAAGTCAATGCACTAGCTGATCTTTGCCAACAGAGTCTATTCCCGAGCAGCATCATAGACAAGTGAAAATTAGGTCCTGGTTTGAGGGCTAAGCAGGCCAGGATGTCACCAAGGTCATTCTGGCCTTGGATAAGCTCCTGGAAGGAACTCAAAGTCCCCTAGAGGCTGGAAACCGAAGAAGCATGCAGTCCCAAAAGCTAGGACGACATGCTGGCTGCTTCCCATAAGCCAGGCAATTGCTTAACACTATATATGTAAGCTCATTTAATCCTGTTGCTACCTGTGTGGTACAAATGGAAACAGGATCAGAGTGACCATATGAGCACAAGAGTCAGATGTGCTCTTGGGGGACCAACCTGTGGGGAGCATGTGACTGTCTCACTGTACCCTTGCCCTGCTTGGTGGCAGGTGTGGAGGGTTCGCTTGTCTGTGTATCTACAGGTATGCTCTGCAGAGACAAGGATGCAGCAGCTAACTTTGAGGAGGTGCCTTGCCTTTCAGTGACTGTGAACTCACAGGGCTGTGGGGCCTTCCCACCTCTGGATCACTTTCAGTGAAGCAAACACTGATGTGGGGCAGGCCAACCCGGTACCCTTGTCTGACCCCTCTCTTGCTTGTCTCTGGCCCATATATTACTTTTTAAGATTTATGTTTAACAATATTTATTTTAAAGTGTGTGTGTGTCCACAGAGGCCAGAAGAGGGTGTCAGATTCCCTGGATCTGGAATTAGGAGGAATTGGGAGCTGCCTAGTATAGGTCCTGGGAACCAATCTCCAGTCCACTGCAAGAGCAGCGTCTCCCTAGCCCTCTGCCACGGATGTTTAAGATGTGAAAAATAAAACAGTGGGCGGAAAGCTGCAGAAGCAACTTAAGTGGCTGTGGAGATAGAAATGAACCCTTAGGCAAAGTCCAGATAGAGAGTACGTCTTGGAGCCTGAAACCCACAAACCCTCCGGAGCCTGTGAGCAGGTGTCTTCTATACTGCGTCTGTTTTCCAGATGGTGTGAGGATATACTCTTCTCACCTCTCAGTACCTGCGTGGATTATACAGCCTTCCCTGTCCTGAGGGAGCTAATGCTTCCCTGGATAGGAAGTGCCTGTCACAAGGGCGGGGTCAAGGAAGTGTGGTGGCAGGGTAGGAAAGGGAACAGGTGCTCACCTTGGCTTCGAAGAAGTTCTTGGCGCCTCTGACCCCCTCGAGGGCGACATCAATCTCGGAAAACTTGGCCAGTGCCAGCAGCCCGCTGTCCTCCTGCAGCTCACCAGCGGCGGCCTTGTGGAAGATGAGCAGGAACTGTGGGAGGGAGAAGGACAAAAGGGCTCTTACTGTTTTACTATTCTGTCACCGAAACATCCATAACACTCTCTAGCCTGAGCAAATGACATTCTGCAAAGCATTTGAAAAGGGCGGTTTCTTCAGGGTGGTGGTGCATGGCTTTAATCCTAGCACTTGGGAGGCAGAGGCAGGCGGATTTCTGAGTTCGAGGCCAGCCTGGTCTACAGAGTGAGTTCCAGGACAGCCCGGCTACACAGAGAAACCCTGTCTCAAAAAACCAAAAAAAAAAAAAAAAAAAAAAAAAAAGAAGAAGAAGAAAGAAAGAAAGAAAAAAGAAAAACAAAAAGAAAAACAAAAGGAAGAAAACAAAAAAAAGAGGTGAGTTTTTAATTTTTTTTTAACTAAATGTGTATAGGGGGAGGATGTGCCTGTGTGGGTGCAGGTGTCCATGAACGCCAGAAGAGGGCATTGGAGCCCCTTGAGCTGGAGTTCCTGGCAGTTGCAAGCTGCCTGATATGGGTACTAGGAACCAAACTCAGATCTGCTAGAGCATCAAGCACTCTTTTGTTGTTGTTGTTGGTTTTTTTTTTTTTTTTTTTTTTTTTTTTTTTTTTTTTTGAGGCAGGGTTTCTCTGTATAGCCCTGGCTGTCCCCGAACTCACTCTGTAGACCAGGCTGGCCTCGAACTCAGAAATCTGCCTGCCTCTGCCTCCAAGTGCTGGGATTAAAGGCGTGTGCCACCACTGCCCGGCTGCAGCATCAAGCACTCTTAGCCATCTCTCCAGCCAGGAAAAAGACGATATGTCTGTACATATGTAAAGAACTGTTTTGTCTATTACCAGGTCATCCTAAGCAAAAACATGGAGTTAAGGGCATAGCTCAGTAGAAAAGCGCATACTTAGTATGTGTAAGGAACTGAGTCCAATCCCCAGCACCAAATAAACTCATTGAAGTAAATATGAATTCTCTCCTCCATCCATTAATGCCACTGTTGGAAATCTATCCCTCAGAAATCCACACAGTAGGATTGCAGAGTAGCCTGGTTGGGAGAAAGCCCTGGGTTCAATCCCAAGTACTGCGTAAACTAGATATGATGGGGTAGGCTTATAATCTAACATGTACTTATTTGCTTGTATTTATTTCTTTTAGGCAAGGTCTCACTGTGTAGCCTTGGCTGAGCTAGACTTGGCTATATTGACCAGAAAGGCTTTGAAGTTATCTGCTATCTCTGTCTCCTGACTGTTGGAATTGAAGGCATATGCCTAGCTCACATTAATTAATTAATTAATTAATTAATGCACTTATTTATTTATTGGGTGTACGAGTATAGGCATGCACATTCCATAGCACATGTGTGGAGGGCAGAGGTCAACTCTCCGGCATCAGTTCTTGCCTTCCACCTTACTGAGGCAGGGTCTGTCTTGTTTCTGTTGCTGCTGTCTGCTCAAGGCTACCTGGCCCTCCACCTCCTCACTGACTCTCCTGCCTCTGCCTCCCAGCTCCCTGTAGGCATGCTGGCATTACAGACTTGTGCTAATACACTCAGCTTTCTACCCGTGTTCCAGGGATTAAACTTCAGGCATTGTGCTTACAGCTAGGACAGCTGAAGCCTCAATCCCAGAAGTTCTCAACCTTCTTATGCTACAGCCCTTTAATACAGATCCTCATGCTGTGGTCACCCCCAATCATAAAATTATCCTCCTTGCTACTTCATAACTGTAATTTTGCTACTGTTATGAACTGTAACATAAATATCTGATATGTAGGATATCTGAAATGCGATCCCCAAGGTGTCGCTACCCCAGGTTGAGAACTACTGCTCTATTCAGCCATTTCTTCAGCCCCAATACATTATTTTTTCATTAAATAATTTAATTATATTTTTGGTTGCTTATGTTGTTTTTAGAGGTATGTAAATGGTCTTGAGTCTTAAGCTCACAAAGATCCACCTGCCTCTGCCTCCCAAGTGCTGAGAATATAGACTTTTACCAGCCACAAGGTAATTTTTTCATGTTAAATTTTTTATATTAAAAATTATTGTCGCCGGGCGGTGGTGGCGCACGCCTTTAATCCCAGCACTTGGGAGGCAGAGGCAGGCGGATTTCTGAGTTCGAGGCCAACCTGGTCTACAGAGTGAGTTCCAGGACAGCCCGGGCTACACAGAGAAACCCTGTCTCGAAAAACCAAAAAAGAAAAGAAAAAAGAAAGAAATAAAAATTATTGTCGCACTTGGGAGGCAGAGGCAGGTGAATTTCTGAGTTTGAGGCCAGCCTGGTCTACAGAGTGAGTTCCAGAACAGCCAGGGCTATACAGAGAAATCCTGTCTCGAAAAACCAAAAAAAAAAAAAAAAAAAAAAATTATTAACTTTGTGTATGTGTGTCTGTGTCTTTATGTATACCATAAGTGTGTTTGTGTGTGTGTGTGTGTGTGTGTGTGTGTGCGGGTGTGTGTGTATACCGT
This sequence comes from Mastomys natalensis, assembly GCA_021653895.1. NCBI lineage: Eukaryota > Metazoa > Chordata > Mammalia > Rodentia > Muridae > Mastomys > Mastomys natalensis. Next base: position 448,494 of record JAJTUV010000114.1, on the reverse strand, counting down.
GGCACACATGTGGAGGACAGAGGCCAACTGTAGAGTTGATTCTCTTCTTCATGCGAGTCCCTGAGATTAGTCTCAGGCTGTCAGGTTTGTCCTTTACACACTGAGCCATCTTACTGTCTGCCACCTTAACCCCTTTTCCATATCTCTTAGCCACTTCTATTTTTTTCTCATGCATTCTGTGTCTGCATGAAACTGCTGACCTTTCTTGTGGTTTACTAAGAGATCTTTGTAGGCCTTAGTAAGTTTAAATCATGTTAGCTCTGCTGAGTGTCATTTGAGTGTGCTGGGCTATGGTTATTTTATTGGTTTACACACTGGCCAGAACACACATGTGGAGGTCAGAGGACAGCTTGCAAGAGTCAGTTCTCTCCTTCCACAGTGTGGGGCCCTGGGATCGAATCCAGCCGGGCAGGCTCGGCATCAATTGTCTTTACCCACTGAGCTGCCTTATCAGCCCTTTTTATTACTTTTGTTTCCTGAGACAGAATCCCTCCTTAATGCCCTGGCTGTCCTGGAACTCACTCTGTAAACTAGGCTGGCCTCAAAGTCACAGAGACCTACCTACCTCAGCCTCCTGAGTGCTAGGATTAAAGGCATTCAACACCACACTGGTTCTGCTTATTAATTTTGGAGATGAGAAGGTCTTGCTATGTAGCAGGTCTCAACTGATACTGCAGTGTCAGCCTCTGGAATGAGTTGGGACCACCAGTGTGTGCCACAAACTCCTGGCTTCTTTATGGTATCTTTTGACTCCAAAAATTTTTACAAAGTCTGTCAAATCTTTTCCTTTCCTCTTACCAGAGACAGGCCTAGAAAAAATGTTCCCTAACACCAAGGTTACATAAACAGTCAGGTATGTTTCTGTCTAGTATTTTTATAGCTTTAAAAAAAAAAAACACGTAAATATTTAATCCTTGAAATGTATTCTGTTCTATTGGTAGGTTAATCATTAACCTTATTTTTCTTCCAAATAGTTACTCAGTAAGCCCCACATTTATTGTGTAACCCACCATCTTTTTCCACATTCAAAATATGTAAGCTAAATGAAGTAATCTTTGAGGGCAGCTGTGTTAGGGACTCTGCAGAGTAAATTCTTAAACTGCAGTCCCTCCTCTCCTAGCCTCTTCTCCCAGGGTTACTCTCCGGTTATTTGGTTCCCTTCTCTATAATTTTTATAAAGCTAGCATGGTACCTCATGCATATGACATCAGCATCAGAAGGCTAGGGAGACTGCCAACAGCTTCAGGCCAGTGTGGGCTATGGTGTGAAAGTCTAGCCCAAAACAAAACAAAAACAAAACACTCTATTGAATTAATTATTCACCTTGTATGTGTGCATACCATGGTGGTCAGAGGACAACTCTGTTGGCTCTCTTCTACCAGGTAGGTCCCAGAGATTGAATTCAGGTTGTCAGGATTTGCCCCCACAAAAACCTACAAGCTGGGGAGAGGGGGCAGTGGAGGGATGGATCGGTGGGTAGGACTCTGGTTCTTCCCTAGTGCCCACACAGTGGCTCACAAATCACCCCTAACTCTACTTCTAGGGAATCTGACACTCTCTTTTGGCCTCTGAGCACTGGGCATGCATATGGTATGCATACACACATGGAGGCAAAACATAAAATAGACACATTTTAAAAACTACAAACTTATCGGCCTAAACGAGCATTGTGCAGGTTCTATGAACACCACCATCCGCCACTTACAAATAGATGGACCCAAACTACCAGAAGAGGTTTCTCCAGGTTTTCAGGTCTACAGAAAGCGCATACATAGGAAGAATGTTAGAAAGGCAATCACAGGCTTCCCAAATCCCAACTCCAATGTCTTAGCTCCCAAGGCTGGAACTCCCTGCTCTCTGCTTGTTACTCAGCCCTCGCTCTGCTGTGTACACTGGGGGATTACTAATCAAAGAGATGAGTGACTTTTGCAGGGTCTTGTGGCTTTCTCTGAGGTCCCTGGAGCTGTCTGGATTAAAAGAAATACCACGGTCTCCCACCTGCAGCTTCCAACTCTCTCACTAGAGGCCGGCAAAGACTCAGTTTGCAACAGTTCTTAAAGCTAGCACATTGGTAGGAAAAACAAGCCAGTCAAAGGAGGCCAGGCCCCCAGTGACAGGACAGAGGCCAGGAGGGTTAGGACAATGGTGGACGCCGCCTTTCTCTTAGTTCTCTCCTCTCTCATGAAAGACATGGGTGTGGTAGAGACTTCAGTGTTGCAGATGTGAGCTGTGGGGTGCAGGAAATGCCTGCCTCTCAGTACTTGGCTCCTATGTTGCTTGGTCCTTAGTCCAAAAGTGTCAAAAGGTGGTTGCCTTAAGAAGGCAAACAGGCCACTGAGGGGGAGGATGTTTTCCAAGGGCTGCGTGTCATGAAGGAAGCTCCGTTGTCTCCTGTCCTTCTCTCACCGTGAGGCTCTCCCGTCCATGCTTACCCTGTGCTTTCCACCCTGAGCTCAAGCAGCACGTGACCTTCAGAGCTTTGCAGAACTCGGTGCCTTGGAGAGGTCGGGCCTTGCCCTTGACCTCCCAGGCCAAGACAAACTTCTTTCCTTTCTAAACTATCCAGGCTGGGGCTGGGACGTTCTGTTATCGCAACTGAAACCAAGCTGATCATGTAGCCACCCTTAAAGCACTTCATCTACTGGAGGTCCCCACGAGGAGCTGCCTTCCGCAGTAACACTTCTGAGGGGCCCAAGGAACCCACTCAGAAAAGAGGGAGTGTTGCCCCAGCTGAGCATCCAGGGGCTCTCCATTCCCCAAGACTCAGTTTCCTGATCTCTAAAGAGGAGAGAGGGCTAAGCGGATGGTTCAGAGTGTGTCATCTAGCCTGACAGTCTGAGTTTGATCCCAGGGTCCACGTGATGGGAGTTAACCTCTGACCTTCACAGGTGTGCTGTGGCACTCATGTACCCCTTCCCTCCACACGAAACAAATAAATACAACACAATTTTAAGTAGGCTCAGGTGGAGATGATAGTGTTGGCATTCACAGAAGGGCATCGTCTGCCCGAAACATTAGTGAATCCCCCCTGCTCTTTCCCAGCACTGTTTGTTCTGAAGCCTGAGGTTCAAGGCTGGACAAGCTTGCTCTGCCAGTTCAACAGATGACTGTCAGCATCCCCATCACAACTCAGGGGTCTCCCAACCCTAGCCAGACAATCAAAAAGAGCCAGACAGCCAAGGGGGTGGGGAAGGAAGGAAGAAAAGGAAGGAAGAAAGGAAAGAAGGGAGGAAGAAAGAAAGGAAGGAAGGAAGGAAGGAAGAAAGGAAAGAAGGAAGGAAGGAAGGAAGGAAGGAAAGAAGGAAGGAAGGAAGGAAGGAAGAGAAAGAAAGAAAGAAAGAAAGAAAGAAAGAAAGAAAGAAAGAAAGAAAGAAAATCCAGTTCAACCCAAGTGCATCCAGCACTCCCATTTCACCCATTATAGTCCCTCGCTTCCCTGAATGACAATCTCCCTCACGGCCCAACGACCTTATTTGTTTTTCTATTTACAGTCCACAAAGACTGGCATGGTGTCCAAAGACTGGAGTTGGAAAATGTCTGAGCTGTGACTCTGGGGACAGGGGGAGGGAAGGAGAGGTAGAGAACAAAGACGGAGGGCAGAGGGAGTTCAAAAGCTCCTTCCCCACAGGCCCATCAATGCTTGTCCCGAGTGAGGGAATTCCTACCTTCACACGACTGTGACTAGAGGTGTACAAGCACGGTTAGAGCTCTTCATTTGTAGAGGGCAGCAGTACGTTTCTTTTTTTTTTTTTTTTTTTTTGGTTTTTCGAGACAGGGTTTCTCTGTGTAGCCCGGGCTGGCCTGGAACTCACTCTGTAGACCAGGCTGGTCTCGAACTCAGAAATCCACCTGCCTCTGCCTCCCAAGTGCTGGGATTAAAGGCTTGCGCCACCACCGCCTGGCTAGCAGTACGTTTCTTATTTAGTAGGACAAAGGAGTTAACTCACTGTAGAAAAGGATGTGTCAAGAACCCATGGCTGACAAGATGGCTGAAAAGGTAGAGATGCCTACTGCCAAGACAGACAGCCAGAGTTCAAGCCCTGGACCGACACAAAAGGACATGCAAATCATCCTATGACCCCCACACATGCATGGAGGCATGTCTGTTCCATACAATAAATAAGGTAAAAAAAAAAAGAATCTCCAAGGGTAAAGCTTGGAAGCTTGGTGTGACGGTGCATGTCTGTGACCCCAGCACTTAAGAGGGAGGGGCGGGGGTGAGGAGCACAAGGTCACTCTCAGCTACACAGTGTGCAGACAGCCTGCGCTCTGTAAAACCGTGTCTTCGGAGCTGGGAAGATGGCTTCCACAGTTAACAGTATTTGCTGCTCTTGTAGAGGACCCAGGTTTGATTCTCAGCTCCCACATAGCAGCTCACTACCATTTATAACTCCAGTTCCAGATCTGATGCTCTCTTCTGGCCTCCAAGGTACCACGCACACAGGTCACAGACGTACACACAGACAAAACATTCATACACATAGAATAATTTTTAAAAATGGTTAAGACCCGTCTTAACTCTCCCCACCCCAAACACACACACACACACACACACACACACACACACACACACAGAGGGAGAGAGAGAGAGAGAGAGAGAGAGAGAGAGAGAGAGAGAGAGAGAGATATTGAACCAACAGACTATGTAGCTAGTACATGCGTATAATTTCCAGCTAAGACAGGAAGATTTCTATGTGTTCAAAGCCAGACTCGGCTACACAGTGAGTTCAAGGCTAGTATATACAAAAGAATGATACTTTGTCTCAAAAGAGTAAAAAGAACTCCAGGATGGCCAGGCATGCTGGTACAAGCCTAGAGTTCCAGCACATGAGAAGCTAAAGCATAAAGATCTATAGCTGAAGCCAGCCTGAGAGAGATTCTTCTGTCTCCAGAAAAGAAGAACTTGCTTAAGAGGCACAGCCCTGCTCTGTCAGCTTGAAGTCTGACTGCAAATCCAGGTGGCTTGGCCATGAGTAACGTAGCAACATAAAATTACAGAGCAGGATGTGATCTGTGAGGTAGGTCTAGATGGCCACGCATCCTTACTCTTCCAAGTCCACATACCTGGGATAACCTAGAAGCAGGACTAAGACAAGGCTTGGAGCTCACAAAAGACTGATGTCAATGTCACTGGAGCCTCTTAAAGGGGCCAAGAACTGACAAAATTGCTTTTGAGGTCTCCAAGCCTTGGATGCCCACTTCTGTGAGTAAAGGCCACACTGGAAGCTAACTAAAAGACAGCCAAGTAGCCTAGATTCAGTTGCATCACCTATGGGTGGCCCCCAAATAAAACAGGAGACAGGAAGCTGAAGAGATGGCTCAGTGGTTAGGAGTACAGCTCTTGATCACAAGGGTTCAGCTGATTCAGAACCTACAGCAGGACAACAGAAGATAGTCCAAGTCTACCATCCTGTCGTTAAGATTCTGCCACAAGTTATACGACATCGTGACTGAAACATTCCGAAGCCTTCCAATAAAACCCATGTACACCAAAAAAAAAAAAAAATATGTAAGAATTCAGGCAGAAACTCATAGCAATCCTCCTGTCTCAGCCTTCATATACTGGGACTACAGACATAAGCTTTCATGAAAGACATGTTTTGGAGACAGGGTCTCATGTAATTCACAATGTAGTGGATGCTAGCCTTGAACTCATGTTCCTCATATAGGTCTCAAGAGTTGGGATTATAGGAAGATGCCACCCACACAGTTTATAAAACTTGTGCCTAAAAGCTAAGTTGAACATTAAATATCCAACCAGAGAGCATTCTCAAGTGGCAAACCCAACCGCACTTGGGAGCTGAGGGTGCAGGGGTGGGGGTGGGGTGTCTTCTCGGGCTCGACAAGTCATAGGTACCTCCCGGAAGCTCAGCTTCCCATCGAAGTCTTCATCCACCTCCTTTATCATTCTTTTCAGGCCCAGGTGTGTCTGAGGGGCTCCTAGTTTCTCCATCATGAGTTTCAGCTCCATCAGGTCGATAAAGCCGTCCCTGCCGGCATCATACCTGCGTGGTCCAAGGAGACAAGGTCAGGACAAAATGGCACAGGTTACTTTCCTATGTGTAACACCTTTCGTTTCACCATAAGGTACCCCTAGAGGCTACCTCATCAGAAGGGACCCCCCACCCCCGTACAAGGCCACCTTATCAGGACCCTCCAGGCCACTTCATCAGAAGAGACCCCTCTTTGGGTTAAAAAAAAGAAAAAAAAAAGTTCGTCTTGTGCTGCACACACTCAAAATGGACCTCTTTCAAACATGTTGACTTCCATGTCTTTTATTGCCTTCATTTTCAGTCAACTAACCTGGACCCAACACTTCCAAATATTGGACTTTGGGCATATATCCTGTTCTGAAACCTGACAAAAGCTACACTCGATGAACCTTCCTTGGTGTCTCTGCCACACATAGTCCTGGCAACCCCCTCACCCTCCTGTTTCCCTTCTGTCTGTCTTTAAAAGCTGCTTTCCATCTGATGTGTGGCTGTGAAGTGGGCGTGGTCGCATCTGAAGCTTCTACTTCCAGGTCATTCGTCTCATCCCCAGGTCGTAGTAGTCACAGTAGTCACAGACCACACAGGTCTGTGTGGATGGGTGCCTGTCCTCCCACAGTGGCTGGCCCCTTAGCTGGCTGTCACTCTAGCCCTAAACCCCTGCCTGGAAATAAGACCAGCTTCATGAAGTGAGAGGTCTACTGTCACCCTTTCTCCTTGGGCCAGTCATCTTTAGGTTCTTGCTGTGGACCTCCTCCCAGCCACTTCCAACCCAGGACCCTTTTATACCCATATGACCTCATAAGACTCCTTGTCTCCCTTTCCAAGTTTCTTTTATACTTCCTGCTGCCCAGAGACACCCTTGTTGCTCAGGTCTAAATATCCTGTTTTAAAGAACAAATAAGAGGTCCCTGCATTACAGAAGCAGAGCAAGACAGATCTCTGTGAGTTCCAGGACAGCCAGGATATGTAAAGAAAGACACTGTCTCAAGAAATAAATAAAAAGAATAAATAAGAGGCTTCAGATGAAGCTCAATAAAAGAACACTTTCTTAGCATTAGGCAGTAGGCCCGGGTCCAGTACCACATACATAGAAAAAAGAATGAATCAATCAGGTCTCCACAGCCAAGAAATGGGAACCAAGAGCCCAGGGACAGATGGGCTGGTAAGCACATGGACTCACCCACACTGTGTAATGTAGAATAGTCACAGAATGGAATATTTTCCAGCAATAAGGGCCAAAGAGAACTTTGATGCGGGCTGCAACATGGGTGACCCTCAGGGATGCCACAATAAGAAAATTAAATTAGTCACAAAAGGACTGTAGTCAAACTGATATAGATAGAAAGCTGAAGGTTTTTTCCTGGGGTGGGAAAGATGGCTTAATAGGTAAAGACTCAATCTGGGATAAGGAAACAGTCAAGGTCCCAGTGCAATGCTGTCTATACGCTTAAAGCCTTTTATCTGTGTTCACCTAAATGCTTAAAATGGCCATCTTCTTTTCCTCAGTTTTTCAAAAATTTTTATTATTTTTAACTATGTGCATGTATGTGAATCTGTGTGTAGGTATGTGTTCACGAGTGCAGGTGCCCACAGAGGCCAGAGACTTCAGGACATGGAGTTACAGGAGGTTGTGAACCACCTGATGTGGGTGTTGGGAATCAAATTTGGATCCACTACAAGTACAGTGCTCACTCTTAACCACTGAACCATCCATGGATCCAGCCTCTCTGTGTGTCCCCCACCCCACCGTGTGTACATATATGTGCTTAGACAGGATTCTACTCTGTAGCTCAGACCAGCCTCAAATTCACTCTAAACCTCCTAAGAGCTGGATTACAGTTGTGTGCAACTGTACCAGCTCAAAGTGGTCATTTCTATTCTGCACATTTTACCATATTTTTTTTTAAAATATATTCGGTGTTGTTCACTATCCACCACCCCAATTCCATAAAGAAAAAGCACCTCTGTTGAGAACCAACACTATTCATAAGAAATGTAGCCCGTGGGCAACTGGAAATCTAAGCTGTGGGCAGTGGTATTTAGAGTCTACATTATCATGTAGGGCCCAGGACTCCCTGACACCCTGACACACTCCATTCCAGCTACAGTGGCTGATTCATGCTGCTCCATCCATTGTAGACACGGGCACCCCTCCCTCCTCTCCTCTGTGGGATTCCTATTCTCCAATAGCATCCATTGTATGTCCTTGTCTGGTACCAGAAGTTGGCTATTTTTTTTTTTTCCCCTTCAAGTCCTCTGAGCTCCCACTGGGCACAGCCAGTGCTGGAAGAATTCCTCTACAAAGGATACAAGCGAGATCTCTGTGTGACTGGTGATGACCTCTGAGAATCCCTTAGTAAGTAAGAGCGGCCCAGGTCTGGAAATTAACAGGGTGCCTCCAGGTTTCCGGAGGGGCCGGGCTGGGACCTTGAGTAACCAAAGGATGATGTGTAGATGCTTATTAATGCAAGTACCCAGGTGACCCATGATTGTAACCCCAACCATTCAAGAAACTGAGGCAGGAATACCTCAGTGACTTTAAGGCAAACCTGGGCTACAGAGCTTGAGACCCTATCTCAAAATAAATAAATAAGCAATGATTTCCACTGGGTTTGACAAAACTGAGTCAGTGTAGACTTTATTTGCCTAAAATCAAAGCTCTGGGGCTTTGTAACTCAGTGGTGCAGCCTCGCCTGCATTGTGTGAAGTCTGAATAACATTCCCAGAGCCATGGAAATAGATGCTTGAGCTATTTTTCCAAAATGATGCCACTTTGGGGCTGGAGATGTGACACACTGGTTAAGAGCATGTATTGTTCTTGCAGAGGATCCAAGCCCCTAACACCCGCGTCACAAAACCTACATCCAACTATAATTCTAGTTCCAGGGGATCCAATACCTTCTTCTGACCACTGTGGATATGAGCATGCATGTGGCAGACACGTACATACAAATGGATAAAAGCACAATGTAAAAACATAAATCTTCAAATGGAAACTCCTCAGAAGTTTAATCTATTTTTTTAAAAATGATGACGCCATGCTAAAGACACCCTACGCTTGAGTTATAGAATATGGGGAAACCAGGTTGGCCCTAACCTGGAAGAAGTTTCATCCCTACTGGCTATCTTTCACAGTGCTGGAAGGTGCTATGGACACTAACCTGGGATGAAAGGAGTCATCAGTCTTACTGGACTGTGAACACTCTGAGCTAAGGTAATGGCCTGCTGCTCAACAACACTCGCCCATTGGTATAATAGTGGCACAAATATAAGAATAACCAACCACTTTCTCACTGGAGTCCAGGCCCATTCATTTCAGATACAAGTGTTCCTGTGCTTCCGCTTGCTTAGGTCTATGTCCAAGGACTGCTGGGATGGTATACATTCATTTCCTTTCGAAACATAGATGTCAAACTAGTCCGATAGAAAACCACGGCCACGCTGATACCACTACTCAGGTAAGCAAGGCTCTCTACCAGGCGCTGGCAGGAGTTTCAGAGTACGTATATCCAGACGATCGTGACAACTGTCTGTTCCTGCGCCATTCCTGCTTAGGGCACATCTGACAGGGAAGAATCTAAGCCCAAAAGATCTCACTGAGTCAGGGCGGGAGGATGGCTCAAGTGGGTAAAGACCTTGTCACACAAGCCTGACATCCCAGAAACGACGTAAAGGTTAAGGAGGGACCAACTCTCCCAAGCTGTCATCTGACCTCCACACACGTGCCATTGTATGTGTACACATGCGTGTGAACACACACACAGTGCCTGAGAAGCCACGCTGAGGTTGACCTCTGGCTTTCACAGACATGCATATACTTGATTTCTCTCCCCTCTCTTTCTTATCACACACACACACACACACACGCACACGCACACGCACACGCACACGCACACGCACATGCACATGCACACACACATAACACACCACTAATAAAACAGAAGATATAATTAGGAGAAAAGAAAAAGGAAGCTGTCTGGATGCCTAGAAATAACACACAGCAAAAGAAGTCCAAGGTGTGAAACAGAATCACCATACAACCCATTCCAAACAATTCCATTTCTTTTTTGTTTTCTCTCTCTCAGTATTGGAGATTGAACTTAGGGCCTTACACATAACAGGCCAGTGCTCTCCCACTAAGATACATACTCATCCCTCCTCCTCTTTCTTGCTATGCATATAGAAGCAATATCTTAAATAGATACTTGTATATGAAGGCTCATTACAACACTATCTTACAATAATTACGGTGGAAGGAACCCAGGTGTCCACCAGCCCAGGAACGGATATGCAGAACGGGGTGGATCCATGCAACCGGATGAAAGGGAAGTTCATGTTACAGCATGGATGAATGTGAAGTACATTCCAAGTTATATGAATTATCTCATGCTAAGTGAAGTGGTGTGGGACACACATTACAAGATTCTGCCACTCTAAGGCACCTGGGGTAGCAAAAATTCATAATGACAGAAGTACAGTGGGGGTAGACAGAGATGGGAGAGGGGCAAGGGAACCCCTCAGCATTCCAAGACAAAAAAGCTCTGGGGCCACGTGGTGGGGATGACTGTACCGCAGTGTGAATGCGCTAAACTGAATGTTTAAAGTCAGGACGTTTACCTAGAGTGTACAGCCCTGAATTTGATCCCAAGTACCATTAAAAAAAAAAAAAAAAATCTAGGGCTATGTTAAATGTCATATGTATCTGTGGTACAGGAGCCAAACCACTACCCTTCCAGAGCCCTGGGTTTCTATTCCCAGTTCCCATGTAGAGGTCCACAATCATCTGTAACTTTAGTCCCAGAAGCTCTCCTAGCTTCTGAAGGCATCATACACATGAGATGCACAGACACAGACCAACAACACACATCCATTCCATTTTTTAATGAAAGCAAAACAAAACCAAGGTCCTAAAACTAGGACTTCCCTCCACTTCCAGATCAACGTCTTAAGCCTAGGCTTTAGAAGGGGCAGGTTTGGCAGCATGACTTCGGATGTCTGTTGAACAGCAGAGTTCAGTAGACTCTGACAATGCTCAATAATGGCAAGGCAGGCTGCAGAGTCCAAAGCCCATAAAGGCAGCCACCTTCTCACCGGTCCCGTGATGCTCTGTCCCACCCTGTGCAGACCCTGCACCAGAGAGCTGGGCTGCTCAATGAGAACCCTGGGAAGGCGAACAGGCTAAACACCTACTCAGAGACAGGGGGTATCTGACAGGGAAGCAAAGAGCTGCCTGCAGATGCTGCCGGGAAGCCTAAAGGTGTTTGGAGCTGGCTTCAGATGCAGAGAAACGCTTTTCTCAGAGCTTCAGGGAACTGACCTGCAAAGCTAATCTTTTACAAACAGGCTAGAATGGGTTGTCTCTGTTACAAGAGTCCTGGTCAAAGCCAACAGGCTTCTACAGTGTGGAACTTTCCAGAATCCACCCGGTCCATAAGGTTATGTGTCCAAAACTTATAAGAGGGAACCAGATCACACAAGCTTATCCCAAGCTCACGGTCCTCCATGTCTGGGGATTTTCCATGGGTGAAGGTGGCAGTAGTGTATGAGGAGGGTTGGCCTTAGGGTTGGGTTGTGGCTCAGTGGCAGGACACCTTCTTCGCTATGCACCAAACCTTAGATTCCATCCCCAACACTTCACAAAACAGCAGGGGAAGTGGCCTAGTTAGGGCCCGCTATCGTAACTTTGATGCCAAGAGTTAGATAAATGTCTGCTGTCCTCTGTTCACACGACGCATCTCCGACACTTACAAAGAAGACTGGGGCCACTGAGGATGGTGCCGTCCAAACACAATCAGTCCAGGCCTCCACAGAGGGTTCAGTGCTGGTTGAACAGAAGAGCGGGAGGAGTAGCTGAGAGGATTAGGTGAAAGGAAAGGGGTGTGCTGGAGGATTCGGGTGATAACTAAAGGTCAACAAACAAGGCAGAGACTTGTCTTTAGCCTTTCAGGAGGAGAGAGCGGAGCTTTCCCCATGCTTACCCAAAGAGAACTGCCAATGAGGCCAGCGTGAGCAGGGGCTCCCCCCTAGAACAGAGACGGGTTCAGCAAAGCAGTCCTAGACTTCTCTGGGATTCTGACCTGGAGAACCGAAGAGACCCAAAGTCTGAGGCACCTTCCAGGTCTAACAGAAAGCTCACATAGTTCAGAACGGACCCCAGTAAGCACTAAGCTCAGTTAACACAACTCCAATTATGCAATTTACAATTGCATGTGTGACGTATATGTTAGAGGACAATTGCATGCGTGACGTGTATGTTAGAGGACAGTATCAGGACATAGTCCTTGCCTTCTACCTTGTTTCAGGGAGAATAACTAACATTCACCCCTGTGTATGCTCAGCTAGTTGGCTGAGTTTCCTGGGGACTCCCCTGTGTCGAGGGTTCTGGGGATCTGAATTCAGGCCCTCATATTTGTGTGGCATAGGCTTTATCCACTAGCCTCCAAATTATTCTTTTTTTAATCTAAAAAAAAAAAAATCTGTATTGGTATTTTGCCTGCTTGTCTGTATACCATGTGTATGTAGTGACAGCAGAGGCCAGAAGGGGGCTTTGGACTGCCCAAGGACAAGAGTTACAGTTGCTAGCCTCCTTGTGGGTGCTGGGAACCAACCTGTGCACTCTAGAACATCAGCTACTGAACTTAACCACGGAGACATCTCTCTCTGGCCTCCTCCCCTTAATCTGCTTTTTAAATAGAGAAGAAAACAGGCCATAGGGATACAAGCCTGTAATCCCAATGGCTGGGAGATAGAGGCAGAAAGATTAGGAGTTCAAAGCTGAGGCTATATTAGAGAGTTTGAGGCCAGACTGAACTTATAGGGACCCTGTCTCAAAACCACAATGATGACTGGAAACTATAGAAGAAGGGAGGGAAAGAGGGAGCTGAGATCCGAGGCCAGCCCCTTTGAAAAGTCTGTGCTGGAAAACAGAAGGCCACCACCTCTTTTTTCCAGGCAGGACAAAGAGCCAAGGGCAAGGCAAGACTGAGCGCTGGAGGCCACTTGAGTGACACAGGAGTAAAGCATGTATAGATGTGTGTAAGGAGCATCTCTGAGCCACCACGGCAGGAAAGAACAGAGGCACCAGCCAGCCTCCCTTCCCCACCCAGGCACTAGCTCAGTCAAGGCTGCTGGCTTTTGTTCCTGCAAGAAACAGGGGCCCAGTGGCATCTGCTGAAGTCCTGGGGCAACAATAAAGTGACCACTTCAGTGACGTCTCCCTTCCCTGTGGAGCTGGGGTTTAAAACCAGACCTGTGGCTCTGTCTTCAAAGTGACCCTTCAGAGGAGCCTGCGTGCAGTCACTTCCTTCCAGGGCCTGGGTCCTCGAGACTGCTTTCATTTTCCCACTTTATCCTCTCCAGCTTCAGCTTCAGGGTACAAAGAAAGGGACTCAGGGCAGTAACTCCAACTGCTCTCTATTCTGTATGTATAGACTCAGTGTAAGCCTTTTGGTCTTTGGCATGATCCTGTAACAAATTAATTTTTTTTTTTTTTTTTTTTTTGGTTTTTTGAGCAGGGTTTAAATCTGCCTGCCTCTGTGGATTAAAGGCATGCGCCACCACCGCCCAGCTCTGTAACAAATTAATAATAGCTACCTGCCCTTGGTGTTAATTAAGAGGTCACTAAGAGGGCCTTACCTCACTGGGGGAGGACAATTAATGGCCTCACACAAAGGCCATTCAGACCGGATTTAAGCTAGTGTATTCTTTCTCACCTTCCTCCTTCTCTCTTTTATATAGTGTTAATTAGGCCAGGCTAGCCTTAAATTGGTGAGCGATCCTCTTGTCCTAGCCTCCCAAGTGTCTGTAGGTCTAAACCACCATGAAATCTATTCTATCTATCTATCTTTCTTTCTTTCTTTCTTTCTTTCTTTCTTTCTTTCTTTTCTTTCTTTCTTTACTTCTTTATTTCTATAACATTAATTTGTTGGGGGAGGGGAGCGTATGCCATGGTATTGGGTAGAGGTCATAGGACAACTTGCTGGAGTTGCCAATCTCCTTTCTCTGAGACAGGACTCAGGTCATCAGGCTTGGTGCCAAGTGTCTTTTACCACCTGAGTCATTTCACTAGCCCCATGCCAAGTTTTGAACATGGGATTCTTAAGTAGGGTTTTGGTCTGCATGTGTAATATCTATGTGCCAACTGCGTGCAGTGCCTGAGGACAGAAAATGACACTGGAACCCTTGGGACTGAAGCTACAGCTAGCTGTTAGACATCGTGTAGCTAGAGGACTCAATAGAATCTGGGTCCTCTAGAAGGAGCAGCCAGTGCTTTTAACCACTGGACCACCTCTCCTGCTCTGGGCAAGCAAAGGTTTTTAGGTTTTCTGCAGTAGCAGGAAGACAAGAACCAGTGACTGCATCTAAATCATGAAGCCCTCAAGTTGCTTGATGTTAGGGCAGGCACAGGGAGTACTCGCTGTCCCAAGGAAGACTCTAGTTGTTTTAGCTGAATTAACTCCTTTGCAATTCACATATGAAGGCCAGCAGAAATGAAAGGAGCTCTATTTATATGGCCTAGGTATGCATGGATTCTGGGTCTGACCCCACAGCATGGTACCCAAGATTCCGGGCATATACAATGGAATTCCTTTCTGGTCTGGAGAGTGCTAACCATTACTATCTTATAAACATTCAGAGAAAGTGTCTCACCAGCTGAGCCCCTCAGAAAATCTCCATCTCTTTAATCTTTCAGCCCCGATCTCCAAGGTGTGACACTGTCCAGCTGCTGAAGAAACAGAAGCCCATCATAATTCGTGAGTCTGAGGTCACTAGGCACAGCAAAGTAAACTGGGAGGACCCACCCTTCACCCTACATATTGGGCCGGAGAGGCAGATTCCATCTTTCAGATGATTTTAGGCTTAGAAAAGTCCCCTGGTCCCCATTTCTCCTTCACTAGCATCTTAGTTCCTCTTTCCCTATGTTTTGTTTTAGAAAATAATTTTATGGTTGGGGGTCACCACAATATAAGGAACTACATTAAAGGGTCACAACTTGAGGAAGGTTAAGAGCCTCTGCTATAATTAGAGGAAGTGGGTATTAGGGCCCAACCCAGGACTAAACATGTGCTCTACTACTATACCACACCCAAGCCCTCCTATGACTTACACTGTTTGTTTATAGAGAGGGTCTGCCGTACTCTCAATTCTAATGAAAATGAACCCATAGGCTCACAGAGACTGGTGCTATTGGGAGGTGTGGCCTTGATGAAGTAGGTGTGGCCTTGTGGGAGGAAGGATATAATTGGGGCAGACTTTGAGGTCTCATATGCTCAAGCCAGGCCTAGTGTATCTCAGTCTCTTCCTGCTGCCTGTGGATCCAGATGTAGAATTCTTAGCTTTCTCTCCAGCACCATGTTTGTCTATGTGTCACCATGCTTCCTGCCATGATGACAATGGAGTAAACTCCTTAAGTGTAAGCCAGCCCCTATGAAATGCTTTCCTTTATAAGAGTTGCCTTGGTCATGGTGTCTCTTCCCAGCAATAAAACTCTAAGACAGGGTCTCACCATGTAACTGTGGCTGTCTTGGAACTCACTATGTAGACCAGTCTAGCCCGCCAAAAGATCTGCCTGCCTCTGCATCGCCCTCTCCTGAGATTAAAGGTGTGTTCCACTAGGCTTCTGGTCTAAATTTTAACCCAAACATTTCTTTTTAAAGCCATTTCACCCAGCAAAGAACAAACACAAGGCTGGGGGAGATGGCTCAGTGGTTAAGAGTACTGGCTGCTCTTCAAGAGGACCTGGATTCAGTTCCCAGTACCCACATGGTAGCTCAGAACCATCTGCAATTCCAGTTCCGGGGGATCCAATGCCGTTCTTGACACCCACAGGTTCCTTAGGCATGTGGTGCACAAACATATGTGCATGCAGGGGAAACACTCATACATGTAAAAGAAAATAAATCTTAACAAAATTAAAAATGGAGGAAGAGGGGAGGAAAAGGAAGGAGGAAGAGGAGGAGGAGGAAGAAGAAGGAAGCCCTTCTGTCATTGTTTCCAAAGGAAGCTTCCATCTAGACATGTGACGCTTTTCATTTTCTCTGTCCCTTCCCTCTTCACAAGGCTCTGAGACCTGTTGCCAGATGACACAACTCTAGTCTCATTGGCTCTGAAGACCTGGGCACAAGCCCCAGCCTACTACGCACATGGGAGAGATTTGACCTGCTCTGTGGAGTTGTCAAGGGGTGCAAAGGAGACAATTCTCAACAGGCACTACGACTGAGGCGTTTTATATATTATATATATTATTATATATATATATATATATATATATATGAAGGAGTTGCAGTCCACAGACAAAACAAAGAAGTAAATGGCTTCCAGGCTTCTACCCCAAAGAGATACCCATACTCAACATTGATCCCAGTCTTCACCGTCTTTGGCATTTGAAGAAAACACAACCCACCACCCTGCCCCCTGTTCCGGCTCTGAAGAGACTCTGTGTGCCAGCCCACTGGGGACAAGGCCAGGGTCCCAGCTCCACTGGAAAGGTTCTCTACTGTTTGCTGATTGGGCATTGATGAAGGCTAGGCGAGGCAGGCAAGAGTTGATTTCTGGTGTCTGCCCAATTTTGGACACCCCAGCCCCCTAACCCATGAATTGCTCATTCTTCTAGTTTGTACTGCACAAAGCCCCTGGGCTTTCTTGATTTTCACTTCTACCAGAATAATCCTGCCATTAATGAAGAAAGAAAGAAGCCAGGTAACCTTTGTCCAGAGACTCTGCCATCAGAAACTCCCCAGGGACCCCTTGGATAGGGCTTTCTCGGGAAGGTGTCGGTGTCCAAAAAGTGCCTGGGGGGTGGGCGGAGGGGCCCTGTGTCTCAGCAAGGACAACCTTTGGACTCCACAACGTGATGTCATCTGTAAGTCATGGTTGAGAAGCTCACAAAAGTACAAAAGTAATCACCACCCTCACCCCCAAAATCTGTTTTAAGTAATTTTATGATTTTCTGCTGGGACACATTCATAGCTCTCTTTGGGTACATGAAGCTTACAGGCTCCTACACCTGCAAACACGAAGAACAAGGCCTTGTTGGAAACACATGTCTTTTCAGATGACCAGAGCTGGGAGCATAGGAGAACAAGGGTATTGTGGGATTGTCAGGATCACTGTCTGCCCCCAGTCCAGCTGGATAACAGCCTGCATCTCAAAGGCTCCTGTGTGACCCCAAAGTCAGGGAGGCCATTACAGGTTCCACCCCCAGCAGGTGGTCATTTGGAGGCCCAATCTGATGGCCCCAAATGTACCTGTCTAGATTAGCCTCAGAGACTTCCAGAGGTCACAGGCCATAGTCCCTGTAACTAGTTCTCTGGGTCTTCCCATATCACCAGTTCTAACCTCAAACTGCAGCATACTGGGAAGCCAAATCTTCAGTGTGTTTTTGTTTTCAAGGTCAGAGTGCTCAGGCTCTGGGCAGCCTTTGGCTCTCGGGAGGTGAGTGCAACAACAGGGCTAATCCAAAGCCTCTGATGCCCAGGCTGCTCTATTCTGTCCCATAGCTCTTGGCTTTCTTGAGCTCCCAATACTCATTCACTCACTCCCTTGTCACTAGGCTCACATGTACAGAGGCCTCTCCAGGCACAAGGGAAACATGAAGACAGTCCTAGAAGGGATGTAGACACAATGGCAGCATTGTATTGAGGCAAATGTGCAGAGCCCAGTAATGGGGCTTCTGTGAGCACGTGGTCTCAGGGTGCCAGAATATTCTGAAAAGCAAGAGACAGGCCAGCTCACACAAGGACTTCTGGAAGGGCTGTGGTTTCCTCAGGGTAGCAGAAGCAGGTCATAGTGAGTTTGAATCGAGGTGGCAACATCAGATGTCTGTCTCAGAAAGACATTCCCTCTGGGTGCCAACACGGGATAGATCTTAGGCACTGATCCAGCTGGTCTTGAACTCAATCTGTAGCTCAAACAGTCTTTGAACTTGAGAGCTTTTGTTTGTTTCACCCTCAGGGTTTCTCTGTATAACCCAGGCTGTCCTGAAACTTGCTCTGTAGACCAGGTTAGCCTCAAAACTAAGAGATCTTCCTGCCTTTGCCTCCTGAGAGCTGAGATTAGTGTGTGCCACCATCACCTAGCTACTTGAGAGGAGCTTCACCTTCAGAGGAGCTGGGCTTACAGGCGTGCTCCACCACACTTGGCTCCACCACACTTCCAACCAGAGTTGGCCAAAGAGCCTGTAATGTTGCAGCCTCAAAGAGCCCTGAGGAGCTGAGCACCGGGATAGAGGTACTCCTGGGACTAGTCTTGTTGGGGGACTAGGGGAGCAATGCCCCCAAACACTAGAGACTTTCCACAGTCTATTAGGGCTGGTCAGGCAGTGCCCGCCCTTCCTTACTCTCAGGTCAAGAAATTAAGGAAGCCTGGGGAGGTACTGGATGAAGGGCAGCTCTGCAGCCAGTTGGGGTTAGTAGGGCTTAGAGACAAGCAGTGGTCACAGCCCAGCGTAAGTGCAAGGTGAGAACTGACTTATGGTTCCAGAATGAGTACACCTAGGCTGCCACCCTCCTGTCCTCAGCCTCAGTCATCCATGTCTCCATACCTCACTGCCAACAAGACCTCTTCCTGTGTCCTCTTCTAGGCTTGGCACCACCTTAAACCCAGCAGCCTTCAGTGTCTAGAGCACCGGCTAGAACCGGTGACCTAGTTAAGGCCTCAAACTGTACACACAGTGGTCACACGATCTTGGGTACAACCCGAGAAGTGGTCATTTACCTTTTTCCACATCTCACTTACAGGCTTGTGCCTGAGCGGGTCAGTGGCTCTGCTGAAGGGAGCACTAGGATCCCTCCACAGGTTCGAGTTACTTCCAAGCAGCACATGGGGCCTTGCAACTGTAGTCAGCTGAGCCCAGAACCTCTCTGCACCTAGCTGCATCTATACCCCCAGGGAGCCAGGAAGAACACAGAGAAGTGCTGGCCACACTTAACTATAAAGAATTAAGTTAGTAGAGTCCTCACCTAGCATGCACGAAGCTCAGAGTTCAGTCCCTAGCACGAAATAAACATGGCATGGTGGCCTCTATTTGTCTATAATCCCAACACGTCCACTTGGAGGTAGACAGGAGGATCAGAAATTCAAAGTCATCCTTGGCTGCATAGCAAGTTTGAGGCCAGCCTGAAATGTACTAGACCCAGTCTTTAAAAAATGTTGCTGGTGGTGGTGTGGTGGTTTGTTTGTTTGTTTGTTCTTTTAAAATATCTGACTCCAGGCAGGCTGAGGTAGCACACACCTTTAATGCCAGCACTGGGGAGGTAGAAGCAGGAGGATCTCTGAGTTTGAGACCAGTCTGGTCTACATAGTGAGTTCCAAGCCAGCCAGGACTACATAGGGATAGGGACATTCTCTCTCTCTCTCTCTCTCTCTCTCTCTCTCTCTCTCTCTCACACACACACACACACACACACATGTATGGTATGGTATTATGTATGTATGTATTATGATGTATGTATGTATGGTTTTTTGTTTTTGTTTTTTTTTTAGTTTTTCATGACAGGGTTTCTCTGTGTAGCCTGGGCTGTCCTGGAACTCATTCTGTAGACCAGGCTGTCCTGGAACTCAGAAATCTGCCTGCCTCTGCCTCCCAAGTGCTGGGATTAAAGGCATGCCCCACCACTGCCCGGCCTGTATGTATGTATGTGTCTGATTTTCCAGGAGGAGGGCACCACTCGTGGAGACAGTAACTGAAATACCTAAGTATCATTTGCTGGAAACTAGAGGGCAGCGCAGAAGCTATGGAGATTAGCCCAGTGAGGCAGGGACAAGCTGGAAGAACTAGTAAAGGGAGGTTGGGGTGGGCCTTAAGGATCAGCAATGAGGAGTCTGGGCTTTGCTTCATCAGTATGCTTGCTGCCGCTAATCTACAAGGACCTCTGAAAAGGGAATGAGTAAGGAGATCTGGGTGTAGGCAGGGTCCCTGCAGCTACAACATGGAGGATAGATGGACTCTGCCAAGTCTGACATGAAGTGGGTGGTCCAGTGGGAGCTGGAGTTCAGGCAGTCTGCAGAGGCGAGAGGTTCAGTGATCTGTGTCAAGAGTGGCTATGACTTAGCGCCCGGGGCCTGGAGTAGACATGACATTCATGAAGGAGGCTCTTGATGCAGAGGACCAGAGTTTGATCTATTTGGGTTCAAACTCCAGGTCATCCGCTTACAGGCCAACCCTCTGGCTTCTCTGCGATTGCATTTCCTTGATGTCCCATACCAGCTTGCTGCTGGCACCCAGTCGGAGCACTGAAAGGGAGGAATGGGTTCCCAGGTGTGCATGACCACAAACTGAGCCTGTGTACAGTAAGCACTCCATGTGACTCGAAGCACAGGGCATGGCTGGGAGTCCCAGCACTCAGGAAAACCTGAAGAAGCACTTAGGAAAGGGCAGAGAAGTCACTGCCAAGACCAAACTGGGCAGGATCCAGGGCCAGCTTTCCCCAAGGCCATGACTGAACTCAGCAGGCCCCCAAGGCCAAAGAGCTAGGGCTGTCAGCAGTGAGATATTTTTGGCAAGAGCTGTCCAAAGGCACAATGGGTATTCAGTAAGCAGTGTGGCAGGGAGGAGGGAAGAGAGAGACTGATGGGGGTTGGGGGTTCTCCTGGTGTTTCACCCTCAGGAAGGGGTGGAAGGGCTGGCACAGAGCAGCCTGTAAGTCCTGAACACTGTTCTCTTGCTTCCTGTAATCCTAGTTCAAGTTGGCAGTAGGCTGAGGGTGGGTCTGTGACCTACCACTGGTCTTGGAAAGGGAGATCAGGCCACCACCACACCCACTAGAGATGAGGGTCACTACATTGGAATCAGATTCTAGCACAGCCACAAGGAGCCCCCTGCCATTCTACTGGGTCTCCACCCAGTCCCCACCAGTCCCCAAGTCCGATTAGCCTAGGACTAGAAGGAGGTCTGCTGCTATCACCAGCAACCCAGGCCTAGCTCTAACCCAAAGAAGGACCTTCATTCAGAAGCAAGGGATTCCAGGCTGAAACAAACAAAACAAAACAACCAAACAAACAAACGAACAAGGCCGGTGAGCAGTCTGAGCAAGTAAAGTCCTTGTGATGCAGGACTAAAGACCTGAGTTTGATGCCCTGGACCCACATAAAAGTGAAAGAAGAGAGCTGACGCCACAGGCTTGTCTTTTGACCTCTACACATGTGTGCTGCACATAAAACAAAGACAATTTGTTTAATAATTCAGTGAAATAGTTCAGGGTTGAGGGTAGCTCAGTAGTAAAATACTTGCCTAGCACATACATGGTCCTGGGCTCTATCTCCAGCACATGGAAACAAGACACAGACAGATGGACAGACAGACGGACAGACACAAGAGAGAAGAGGGAGACAAGAGAGAGAGAGGAAAAAAAAAAATCCAACACAGAGGCCTCTAAGCAAGGGTTAGGGACTTTAGCAACAAAACCACAAGACACTACTGAAGGGACAGGTCTATCTGTGCAGGTTGACTCCACCCACTTTCAGAGGCTGTCAGAGGGGAGGAAGTCAGAGGCTTGACCAAGATGCACTTGGTGAAGAGAACAAAGGAGGCTGACGGGTGAAGGGAGTCAGGGAAAGGCAGGAAGCATCAGTGAGCAGTTCTCAAGGACAGAAGGCAGGCATAAGTGAGTGAGGTCAGTCAGCTAGGCCCTTCAAACCCAGAGGGGTGAAGTGGAAGGTCACCAAGACAGCTGACATAATATCCCATACAGCTCCACACAGTAACCAGTACTGTAGCCTGCCCCGAGACCTATACCCATAAGCAAGAAGAAAACACAGGGGTAGATGCAAGCTGCAGAGACAGACAGATTATGCAGACAAGCTGCAGGATATCCAGGAGAAAGAATTCTAAGAGCCACCCCTCCCCTTCATGATAAGATTCTCCATGCCCCGTCGCTAACCTCTTCCAGACCTGCCATCCAAATTATCTCACAAAAAGGATCCAGAGAGACACATTCTTTCCTCACTACAGAACCCCATCAAGGCCATAGGGAAGGGAGCTACCTCCAGCTTAGCCAAACCTATTATAATATCACTGTCGCCTGGGTGGTCACTGGCCCGATAGCCCCAGGATGTAGTGCTAGCCTTTGGGATAACCAGGGGGTTGTGCAGGGGACACAGCAGCTACCACACCCAGCCAGGACTTCCCTATCACAGAAATCTTTCAAGTTTTAAAAACTGCTTTGATCACTCCATTTCAAAGGATGGTCACTCAAATTCCCTTAAGATACGATGCAGGGGCTCTGAGTGTAAGTGAGGTGTGGAGGAAGGGATTTGGGGAGGAGATGAATATTTGTGCATCTCCCTGCTAGAGACCAGGACCCTCAGAGTAGGACTGGAGCAACTTCCCAAGGATTTGGACCAGCCCTGGGTCCTCTCCCCTTTCCCACAAGCCAAGATGCAGTACACAAGAGAACAGGCTAAATCCAAGGTGAGTCACTCCTGGCAAGGGCTGCAATCCAGGAGCCAGAAAGGCCTTAGGTTCCATGTATTTTTCTCCACTCTCCCTGTCCTCTCTCTCTCTGTATGTATGTGTGTCTGTCTGCGTCCTTGTACTAGGAATGGAACCCAGGGCCTCGAGCATGCTGACTACAGCCAGTGAGCTACAGCCCGGCTCCCATCTGCCCTGTGGCAAAAGCCAATTCCCACTAAAGCTAAAGACACCCAGATGAGGCACCTCCCATCCCCCATAAGAGAACACACTTCACTTGTATGAAAAATTCCCAGCCAATCTAGAAGAGTTTGAGGAAACGTGTAGCCCCATGGTAGAGGGGATGCTTGACACATGCAGGCCCTGAGTTCTCACCCTAGAACCAAAACTAAGAAAGGAAAGACAATCATCTACACCATACCCCTTTCTTCATCCTGCCCTTTCTCCTCTTAGGCAGACTACGGGGGGGGGGGGGGGGGGGGTGCGGACAGGGAGGGAGGGCAGGGAGGGAGGGAGGAACATGGGGAAGAGGAGGGTGAAGAAGTCTGTGCTTCCAGTGACCAGTGGTGTTCCAGATGAGGAATGTGAACTTGGCGAGGAATCATGACATCAGCATTTCGAATTCGTAATAAAACAGCTAGCATTCCCCTTCCCACCCTCTCTTTGGGGAGTTGAAACACAAGCCCTCGCTGCAGAGCTGAGGAGATACCACAGCTGAATGCTAAGCTGCTGCTGTGCTTGGGCCCTGCCTGCAAGTGGCTGTCCCCATTACCTTCCTTTGCCAGGGGCCTCTGGAGCAGCCAGGGTAATTAAAGTTTCCTGTCTAACCTTGACTGCACAGCCAGCTCTGATCACGTTTCAGCCGTGTACACACACTACAGGGTCAGTTTCTTCTGGGCCCTTCTCAGTCTCCCTTTAAAATCAGGCCACTATTCTTCTGGCTCCAGCTATCCAGTGACACACTTACACGCTTGGAAACAGAGAGGCAACTAGCTCTGGCCAGGCTGCTGATGTCTCTGGCTTCCCACACTCATTAGAAAGTTGTCTTTCTTCTGCAGCACACCATTTAGGACTCGGGATACTTGACACCTACTCTAAGAACCCAGCAAACTCCCAGGCGGGAAACTGCTCCCTCTCATGGCTTTTAAAGCTTTGAAAATGTGAAACTCCTATGCTAAGTCACTTAAAACAGGAAAATCAAATATAGAAAGACCAAAGAATATATTCGCTGTGTCTTGGGTGAATCTATCTAGCCTTGCTTCCTGACGAAGAATGGGCATGCTTTGTGTATGCTGGTCTAATCAGGTTACACCCTTCGAGGGGCCTTGGGAGCGAAGGCGACATCAGAATGCTCATCTAGAAACTGCTGAAAAGTGAAAATCTGGCAGGTCCGGCTGAAGCCAGAGCACTCTTGGCACAGCTGGAGCTGTGCTCCATTGGATCAGGTTTTGGAAAGGCTAGTCCGCAGGAGGGGTATGGGGTGGCAGGGGCACAGCTTACTATGTAAGCTGTAAGTCTGAAATTACCACTGTTCTAAAACTCAGGTCCTCCCAGAGTCTTTGAGGACACACTTGTCTTGTTCCCTCTCCTAAGTTCAGTAGAATCCCCTTTCCTCCTTATCATGGTGGTTCAGAACCTCACAATGTGACCTTGGTTGGAAATAGAGTCCTTGCAGAGGTAATAAATTAGGATGAGGCCATACTGGATTTGGGTAGCCCTGAATCCAGTGACTGGAAGCCTCTGGGAAAACCATGTGAAGACAGACAGATAGGCAGGCAGACAGGTAGACACACACAGAGAAAGTGAGACACAGAGACAGACAGACTGACAGATGGATAGACTGACAGACAGAAAATGACAGAGACAGAGAGGGAGGAGAAGGGAAAGGGAGAGAGAGAGGGAAGGTGGGGAGGAGAGGAGAGAGGGAGGAAGGCAGAGGGAGACGGAAAGAGGAGGCAGGAAGATTCTCCCCAGAGCCCACAGAGCAGGCAGGGTACAGCCAACGCCTGCACTGCAGGCTTTCAGCTTTCAGAGTTATGAAGAATAAAGCGTGGTTGTTTTCAGCTACCCAGGGTATGGGACGAGTTCTGAAGGCTTCAGGGAAACAGGACACTGAGCCAATGATCCACTCACAGCACCCAGAAGAAGCAGACCACCACAGCATAGCTCAAAGAGCAGCTGTCCATGGTCTGTGACATGCTGGGCCTGTAGCCCATTGACAGTGAGATCTGCTTGAATGACCAGAAGAGGAATGACAAGCAACCAATCAACCAAAAGCTCCTCAGGCAAAGTGAATCATTAAACAAGAAGGGCAGCAGAAATTTTTATGGGGACTAAATGACAGCCATGTGATTAACTAAAAAAAATCTGTGAGTAAAGGTGTAGCGGCTCATTTCTATAATCCCAGCTTAGGCTGAGGCAGGAGGACTGCTTTGAATTCAAGGCTAACCTGGGATTCAGAGTGAGTGGCTACTTGGAAAAAAAAAAAAACAAAACCAAAATAATCATAATAAGCAATAAATAAATATTTGAAAGTCAGTGACTGAAACCAACCCAGAAAGTCTTCCCAACTAGGGTCAGCAAACTGCTTCCAGCTCACCACACACACACACCACAGGACAGCCCCACCTGCCAGAAGGGGGACCCAAACACAAAGGGCATTTAAGCTGGCTGCCCAGAGGAACTCTCCTGGGAGTGGAGGTGAGGCCAGGTTTGAACCTTAGAAATCCCGTTCCCAACCATGTCCCTTACAACCACCCAGAGTGGTCGGTCAGCTAGAAGTGAAAAGTAGAAAGCCATCTAACCAGTGACAAGCTGGTACACTCTTTGTTTGTGTTTCTATTGTTTGTTTTTAGCATGTTGCTTTGGGGGCAGAAGAGTAGGAAAGGGACCTGAACTTGGCCAGCAGGCCAGGCTCTCAGGGTCAGGAAAGCAGAGAGTTGATTTGAATGCACTGGCTTCCAGGGGGGGTCTGGGTGGCAGGAGCCCCAAGACTTGTGCTGGATTTTCCTTGTCTGGCCCAAAGCTAACAGTCAATGCTGCACTCTATGGGCAAAGCATGAAGCTTAGAGTGCGAGAGGGTGTTCAGGAGGACCCGGACAGTTTTATATTTTCTTTTTAAAGTCATGCAGGAGGATAGGAGTATAGCTTAGTTAGTACTCTTCTACCATACACAAAATCCTGGGTTTGATCCCCAATACTGCAAAAATAGATATGGTGGTCTTGGCACTTGGGAGCTAGAGGCAGAAGGATCAGAGGTTCAAAGTCAACCTTGGCTACATGGTGAGTTCGAGGCTAGCCTAAGATATATGAAAACCTATCTCAAAGAAAAGAAAACATTAAAACAGAGCCAATGGTGGCTCACACCTGTAATCTCAACACATGGACGGCTGAAGCAGGAGCAATGCCATGGTCCTAGGCCAGCCTGGTTATACAGTAAAAAACGTCTCAGTAAATAAAATCATGCGGTATTTAAGGCAGAGGAAAAGGAACCCCAACCAACTACAGGACAGGTGAATGGCCAGGCTAGAGCACATCTGCAAATCACCAAGCCCCAGTGGCTTCGACAGAAGGGTGGAAGGGCGTTCAGGACCTGCCCTTGCCAGGATAATAACAGAGGAGTATGGGCACATAACTGTATGTGCACACAAACACCAGTTGATGAAACAGAGAGAAGGACTCAGAGCCACCTTAAGGCAGCTCAAGGTAGAAGGTGCCAGGTGGCAAGGAGGCAGAGCACCTGGGCAGGTCTGAGCACAGGCACCTCTTGACACCTTCAGAAAAAGAGGTTGGATTCACTTACTGCTGGTCAGGGCTTCATGTCTCCCTGGGACCAGGCTGGATGGGAGCTAAAACCAGAGTGTATTAGCAGAGTCTAGACAGCGATAGCTCCTAGACTGGGGGGCCTTGGCCATGGGGGAGACACAGGATGAAGTTCCCGGTGCCTTAGGTATGGAAGACCAGCAGAAGCACCCCTGGAAAAATGAAGCCAGCTGGGGGCAGAGTCTCATGGACCCTCAGGAAGGTCTGAGCTGAGCAATCCCTGTTTCTATTAGGCATGAGGGGCCTGAGGTAGGTAAGGAGAGCTGGGTGCTGATGTGGGAAAACGCATGCATCCTTTTACTTTAGAAAGTGGGACGGCACAGGCTCAGTCTTGGCCAAAGAGAACAATTAATTTACCCTGAGCTACTGGCTAAGAGCCAATTAGAAATAGTACTATCCCCTCATCTCACAACACACCTAAAGAAAGGCTGCTGCTGTGACTACTCTTTCTCATTGGACTTTTCTAGAGCAACTGTGGCCACACTTATGCCACTGGAAGGGGCCATTTAAGAGTAAGGACAGAGAGAAGAGGAGAGGAGAGGAGAGGAGAGGAGAGGAGAGAGAGGAGAGGAGAGGAGAGGAGAGGAGAGGAGAGGAGAGGAGAGGAGAGGAGCAATGAGAAGCTACCTTTAGGAAACAAGAAATAGGCTGGGTTTGTTGGTATACACATGTTACCTCAACAGTTGGAAGTCCAGCCTGGACTATAAGGGCGACTCTCAGTCTGGGGAGAAGGCATTGTAGCCCAGGAGCAAGCCAGCCTCAGCTACATAGTAAAATCGAGGCTGTCTTGTGCTATATAGCCTACCTCAAGAAACCAGTAAGGGAGGGAGAGGAAGGGGGACAAGACAGGAAACATGACTGTGTTACGTCACCTGTCTGCCAGATCCAGCCACACCTGAAGCAGCCACCTGGGCTTTGTTTTAGGAGCCAGGTCACTTCCCTTTGTTCATAAGGTTTTATTGCAGGTGACAAAGGATCTAACCTAGACTTCAGATGGGCAGCTTAGCTTTGTAGAAATACCCTGCACAGTTTGGGCTGTCAGCTATCCCAGGACTCCAGGTCAAACTCTGCCTTCCCCTGATACTGAGCCAGAGCCTGTTCTTTGCCAGTTCTTGGCCCAAAGACCCCGTCTGGACAAACCTTTTTCCTCTTACACAGCAGACTTAACCTTCCAGAGAGTGCTTCCCAGAAAAACCTAAAGAGGCTGGTCTCCAGAGCAAGATGGAGATGGATCTGCCAGCACTGGAGGGACCCATACACGGGTGAACATCCAGGCTAGAGTAGCCATTCCCCCATGAAATGTAAAACCCAAAGAAAACCACAGGTGGCTCTGTCAAACCACGGTGTCTTCCCTGGCCTTTCCACCATCACCCAGTCTCATTCTCTACTCTCAACTCCAGCTTCCTCAGCTGCCCAAACTGAACCCAGAATACAGTGGCTGGGTACCCAGGACTGAGAAAGCAAGGTGTCAGAGAGGTAGCGAGTATCACAGGAGCTCTGCAGACCTCGAGCAAGTGCGGTAGTATTGGAGGAGGTGATCGCCACAGTGCCTTTAAATAGAACCTCCTTGGTGAGGGCAAACACATTCCAAGCGCTTTTAAAGACGCCCAAGCATGGCCTGGCCAGTGGCCTTCGTCTCCCCAGTCATTTTTCCGGTCTCGGCCCAATTCTGGAAATAATATTAATAGCTTAGTGAGGCGTTTTCGGTGTACAGACTACTTTGTGGCCTTAAAAGGCAAAGGTGGGGCCAGCGAGATGGCTCAGCCGGTAAAAAACACTTGCTACCAGGTCTTACCACCTGAGTTTGAATCCAATACCTGCATGGCGGAGGGAGAGAATAGATCCCCACAACGTGAGCTCTGACCTTCACGAATGTGCCATGACATTTCCTCACATATACACACTCACCGTAAATAAACACATGTGATTTATTTATTATTTATTTATTTTTTTTGAGACAGAGTGTCACTATGTAGCCATGGCTGGCCTCGAATTCAGAGGTTGCCTCTGCTTCCCAAAACCAAATGCTGGGATTAGATGAGAGCGTCACATCTCCACATCTCACTTAGAAAGAAAAGTAACAGGGGTGGGTAAGGGAGGGAAAGAAGCAGCAGCAAGAGTCCTTACTGCTTTCCCTCTTCGAGTGGGGAAATGAGGCCAGAGAATAGACCTCTCACGGGACAAGCCACCTATTGGGTCTTTTGTATGCCCTCCTCCTCTGATGGGTGATAGGGTGCAAGCGGCACCCCACCCTAGTGACTAGGCGGCCGGCACCTGTCCTCAGGCAGAGGCATCTGCATTCACCGGCTGGAGGGGTGGCTGGCTACGCGACGCCCCTAGGAGGCTCCTGCACCACCCACTGACCTAGGGACACCCACGTGTCTTTAACGCAACCTTGTTCTCAGCGCTTGTTCATTCCTCACCGCCCCACTTTTTTTTCCCCTGAGGCAGGGTTTCTCTGTATAGCCCTGGCTGTCCCCGAACTCACTCTGTAGACTAGGCTGGCCTCGAACTCAGAAATCCGCCTGCTTCTGCCTCCCAAGTGCTGGGATTAAAGGCGTGCACCACCACTGCCCTCCTCACACCCTTTAATGAAGACAAGGGTCAACTTGTTTCCTTTGTTTTATAAGATAAAAGACAATGCAGCTAATTTCTCCCTTGAGGGATAAAATTAAGGCTGGCAGGTGAGATGCGCCCTCGCTGGGAGCAAATCTCTGAATCTGTGGGTGGAGGAGGATGCGGGACCCGCCCCGCCCTGGAGAGTAGGGAACTCCTGGGAGGGGGCTTTTTAGTGGGACCCTCTGACTTCCGTCCGGGACAAAGGGCCCCTAACTCTCAGATCCCCAGCCTGACAAGTCCCCCATCGCGCGCAAAGAATTTGATGCGCACGATCTGGCTGCGCTGGGCAGATGCTCAGTGACCCCCTGAACGCCTGCACTTCCTTTCTTCACTGTCCCACTCGCGGCGCGGCCACCCTCGCCCTGTCTCGGATCCCCCGTCTTCGGGGGCGCAGAACAAGCGCTCACGTTTTGAACATCCTCTCCAGATCCTTCAGAAGACGGCGGCTGAACTCCGGGAACTCGGTGTAGGGGTTGAAGACCTTGCAGCGGCGGGACAGCGCTGCTCCCTGGTGGATGTCCAGCCTGCGGCTCAGCTTGAGGTTCAGCTCGGAGTCCCCGCCGGCCGTGGGCGCCTGGGCAGGCGGTTCAGGCTCCCGGAGCCCGGCTGGGGCAGCGCAAGGTGCAGGCTGGGGGCCGCCCTGGTCGTTCTCTGCCCGCACCTCAAGTCTCAACCGGCGCTGCAGCTTGCAGGCCAGCTCCTCGCTGGACATGGTGGCGGGTGATGGTGATGGAACTGGGGTTCGCAATCCGGTACAGAGACGCAGAGAGTTGTGCACTCCTTGCGGGCTCGTGGCTTTGTGACGCTCGGTGGAGTTGCTCGGGGCCCGGCGGTTGGAAAGAACCGCGGGTAGGCGGGGCGGGCGGGGCGGAGCTGCAGCTTTAAGGAGGCGCGGGAGCAGTAGGACCTTCAGCTGGACAGGAGACAAGCGAGTGTCTGCGCGGCCGGGAGATCGCGTTTGCCAAAACCTCTAAGAGGCTGAGACTTGATGCTGACCCGTCCCCCAGTCCAGACATGAACCTTGAATCAACTCTGATCTTGGCACCAGAATCCGCCCTTGGGGAACTAGTGGATCTCGTGGTCGCCCAGGGGACTGGTAGCAAAGACTCGGGAGTTAAGTCTGACAACCGTTCAGGCAGTTCCATTCTCCTCCAAAGCGCTCCAACCAGGGAACTCGCTGAGATGGGAGAATTAAGCGCGCCTGGTGACATCTACACGCCCCCACATGTGTAGCAAGCAGCCATCGCCCTGAGGCCCTGGAGTAGGAGATACCCCTGACAGTACAGGGTGCCTTTCACATACCACTGAAATGTTTCCACAACAAACTAAAAATACTAGGCATAAATAGAGAAAACCTGATTCCCGGAAAAAGGAGGAGGGGTCGTGTTAAGAAACCAAACATACCAAGTATCTTGGCTGTATAGCTCTTTAATATATTTTTTAAAGTGAGAGCCACCATTGCCAAGGGTGGGAGAAGAAAAGGCTTGAAAATAAGGCAACTTTTAAAACAGATTGAAGTAAAAACAAATAGAGCCGTCATTCTCCCTAAGGAAGGATGTGGTGCAACTGGGAGTGACGTCAGTCAAGCATGGAAAAGCAGCTTGTAAACACAATAGTGGCTGCACGGGGACCAGCTTTGCTGCACTTTTGTGGGCTGAAGACTGGGGAGTGTCTGTGATGAGCCCGGTGGTTGCACCTCTGAAAGGGATGAGGTGGGAGCATTGCACATCTTAGGGGCCACAGGGGAAATTCAGAGCCTACATGTGCTCTGATGAAAACATAATTCGATTAGAATTCGATTAGCTGGCGTTGGGGTACACGCCTATAACTCCAGCACTCAGAAGGCTTAGACAAGAGAATTCCAGGGTAGGAAGCCAGCCTGGGGTTCACAGCAAGACCCTCTGTTTCAAAACAAAGCAAAAAAGAAATTAATGGGGCAGGGGTTGGGTGTGTGTGGCTCAGGAGCAGAGTCCCAGTGCTTAGCATAAAAGAGGCCCTGAGTTCAATCCCTGGCACATGCAAAGTAAAACACACCTTTCTTTTTAAAAGTGATTCAAGAAAATAAGTCACTAAAATAAATTCTCTTTTGGTGGGCATGGTGGCTCATATGAGCCTGTGATTCCACTTGGAAGGCTGAGGCAGGACTCTAGCAGCTTGGACTATATTTACACAGTAAGACCCTCTGCTTCAAAAATCAAATATCAAACAAAACAGTTGTAAGGGGAGGGAGTAACCATGAGGGGTGAAGCTCAGTAACGGACCTTCAGAAACCTGAGTTCAAGTTTCAAATTGGTGTGTGTGTATATATGTATATACATACAAATGTGTGTATATATGTATTGTGTATGTATGTATGTTTCAACAGCTATTAGGGGTCTAGCGAGATGGGCTGGTAGGTAAAAGTACAAGTACGTTGTGTGGCAAAACTTTTCCTGAGGAGACAAAACCATCATTACTCTTCTAGATAGGGGAACCTGCAACAGACCAGGTATCACAAAAGTCCAACTTGGCAAACCAACAAGTTTTACTGAGGTAACTTACAGGAACAGAAGTGACTCAAAGACAGCTGTATCACCAAAGCCCACCCCAGTGTGAATGACAGTTCACAAAAGCTGGGAACCTGGAGTACACTGCACAGCCGACAGGGGCTCAACAGGTTAGGTAGTATCCTTTCAAGCTGGTTTCTGATTCTTTCAGGCAGCAGTCTGATCTGAGTCCTCTCTGCAGCTTTTCTCCTCTGAGAGTCTTCTTTGCAGCTCAGCTTGTCTGAGTCTTGGTGCCTAGGCTCATCTGAGAGACTTCTTTGCAGCTGAGTTCTGTTTACTCCTGCAGGAAGGGGCCTAGTGAATCTAGTCAGTTTCAGGGACTTCTTCAAGCTCTTTTGTTGTTTTTACCTCCTGGAATACGGAGCTCTTGCTCTCCTGCAGGATAGAATGTTCTGATCTCATCTGAGTTCCGTCTTTAGGACCCACCTTGTGGAAGGGGAGAACTGACTCCAGAGCGGTGTCCTCTGACCCTCACGCATGCCACCATGGCAAGCACACACCCCACACACATGCATACCCAAAATAATTTTTTTGTAGTTCTGTAACTCACTGCGTAGACCAGGCAGGCCTCAAACTCACCGAGGACTGTCTGCCTCTGCCTCCTGAGTGCTGGGATCAAAGTGTACAATAGCATGATTTAAAAAGCTATTTAGGTCAAGAATCAATAAAAAATTTTTTAAGCTATTAGGCAAAGCTGGAAAGATGGCTCAGTAATTAAAAGCACTAGTGCTCTTCCTGGGGTCCCTGGTTCAGTTCCCAGCACCCACATTGAGTGGCTCATACCCACCTATATATAACTCCAGTTCCAGGGGATCCAACACTGTCTTCTGACTTTTGTGAGCACCATATACACATTCATATATACATATATATGTGCGTGCGCAGACACACACCAGAGATGGATAAAAATTAATCTAAGAAATAGAAATGTCATGTTGACCATGAAGGAATATGGGAAAGTGGAAGCTTCTGCCTAAACAATTGTGTCCTGGTTTTAACACCATGACCACGTCTATTTCACTAATATTCTTCCGGAGTGGGGTGAGGAATGTCTCCATTTCATAGGGAAAATCAGATAGTTATGTTTCCTCTCTCTCTCCTCTCTCTCTCTCTCTCTCTCTCTTCTCTCTCTCTCTCTCTCTTTTAGACAAGTCTCAAGTAGCCTGGGCTAGTCTCTATCTTCTGTGTAGCCAAGGATAGCCTTGAGGTCCTCATCCTCCTGCCTCTACCTCATGAGCGCTGTGATTATAAGCCCGCACCTCCAAGCCCAGTGTAAATCTTGTTTTAAGTCCAAGGTTTCTGGTCCAGTTCCGTTTCTGTGTGACAAGCCATCCCCAAACTCAGTGGCTTCAGACAACATTTATTTTGCCTACATATCTGCACTTTGGGCAGAGCTCTGTGGAGAAACCTCAAATCCAAAATCCATTTAGTGACAATTAGTATATGCTAAGAGAAGTGATGGGGCTGGAGGGATGGCTCCATGGTGAGGAGCTGTGGCTGCTCTTGCAGAGGTCCTCTGTTGGGTTCCCAGCACCCTCAGGGTAGCTCACAACTGCCTGTGACCCCAGGGAATCTGACACCTTCTGGCCTCCTCAGGTACTCCCCCATCCAAGTACATTCACACAGTCATACACATTCTTCAATGATGATGATAATAATAATAATATATAAAATAAAAATCCTGTGGCACCTTGGAGGTGACATTTGAGCAGCAGGAAGTGAGGAGGCCTAACAGCTGTGAGCTCACACCACCAGTCCTTCGAGGTGGTGGGCATTAAATCCTCTCCTTGGCACCAGCACACTGTCCCCCTGCACTTGCATCCTGTCACTACTGGCTAGTCAGACCTGCACCTGTGATGCTCTTGGCCCAGCTCCTGCCGCCCAGTGTAAGCAGAATGTTTTTGTGCACTGTGTAAAGTTCACCCTTGTGTTATTCAAGTGCTGATTTCTTTGCCTTCATATCTTGTTTCAATCTGGACATGTCATTGTAATGCTTATACCAAGAACCTCCTGTCTTAAGTTTGTGTAAATAGTTCTTACCATTCATTTTCTGCCTTGTCAATAATGCTGATCTCCTGCTGGTTGGGCAGAAGAGAGAATAGGGCAGAAGCTTCCACCAGTAGAGGAGGAAAAGAGAGAGAGAGAGAGAGAGAGAGAGAGAGAGTTAGTTTCAGGTCTCCCATGAGGATGGAAAGATGAGCCATGAGGAGAGGGTCTGAGAAGACACCATGAGAAAAAAATTTCTGAAGCCCAGAGCCAGTTCAGTAATTATATGCAAGTATTTGGGATCATGGCTGGGAGGTAGCCAGATAGCTTACGGGTTAATATAGTCATTTAACTACCCAGCTATTGAGGTGCAGCTTGAAATAAATCTTGTCTTCTCTATGTGGTTATTGGGGACTAGCAAGGGTTAAGGAAATACAGCTGCCAGATTAATCTTCTACTTACACTTATATTAAAAACAATTCATTTTTACAGTCCAGAGCTGGTACAGTTACAGCAGAACCCCCTGAAAACCCCATATCCAAATGTGGAAGCAAAAGTTTGGGGATTCTATGTCTCAGATCTCCCAGGCCAGGTTAGCAGGTTCCAATCCCCAGAGATGGACATCCTCTAGTGACCTCTAGGCTCTAGTCACCCACAGCTGTGATTTGGGGGACAGGCCAGAGCCTAGGGACCACAGGACATACCAAGAATGCTGCCTATTGTATAGTACAGACCGAGGTCACCTGGGTGACAACAGCTGTCTGTGAGTTAGAAAGCCAAGAACCTCTGGAATGATGTCAAAGAAAACATAGGCCGGGGGTGATGCACACCTCTAAGCCCAGCACTCAGGATGGGACAGAGACAAGTGGATCTCTTCTGTTCTACAGAGTGAGTTCTAGGACAGCCAGGAATACACAGAGAAACCTTGTCTTGAAAGGAGAGAGAAAGAGAGAAAGAGAGAAAGAGAGAGAGAGAGAGAGAGAGAGAGAGAGAGAGAGAGAGAGAGAGAGAACCACAGCTGGTGTTTGGGTTTCTATTCCTGTGATAAAGACACCACTTCTGAAAGCAATTTGGGGAGGGAAGGGGTTATATGGCTTATATGTCTGACCACAGTTCATCATTGAGGCAAACCAAGGTAGGAACTGAATTGGAGAAAGAGCCTGAGGCAGGAACTGAATCAGAGGCCGTGAAGGAGTGCTGCTCCTGGCTTGCTCCCCAGTGGCGTTTTAAAAAAGTAGTTCAGTGGTAGAGGTGGAGGCTCTGGGTTTGAGTCCCAGCAACAAGTTGGAGGTGGGGGATTAGAGTGTATTTTACAATGAGGACTAGTTCAGTTGACACTAGCCAATTCCCAGGTATCCACAGCTATGCGGGACACGGCGGCAGGCTGGGGAACGCAGCTTTACATCACGGAATATTCTAGTCCGGGATCCAGAGTAGTTGCTGCTCTGACTGCTCCCTCTGCTGCTCCTCACTGGGAATGAGTTAGTGCCGCCCAGCTCGCTGCTCTGTGTTCTCTGACCCTGTCACTCCAGCGGGTGTGCGGCGTGCGAACCCGCCCACATCCGACCCAACGTTCTGTGGCTGCTGTAAGCATCGCTGACCCAGGCATTCTGTGCCATTGAAGTCTGGGGCCTTGGCTGCAGGAAGCTCGTAAGAGAGGGTGAGGCTGCCTCTCCCTTCAGAGTGCACTAGTCCAAAGTTGAAAGGTTTCTGTGGTTCTAGGGACATGCCCGAGCGTTTCTAACAGAAGTTTGGGGATAACATACTTCGTTTAACCCCCCCCCCAAATTCTCTGTCAGTTTTATAGAAAGTACAAATCAAGTTCCACTTTGAGTTCTAAAAATAAGAAAGCCTTAGCATAGTGTGGTCATTCATGTCTTTAATTCCAAAATTAGGAGGATGAAGAAGGAGGAGTCCTACAAGTCCAAAGCTGTCTTAGGTTCCAGCCTGAGCTATAGAGTAAGACTTTGCCTCAAAACTCAGTAACAAAGGCTGAGGATATTGTTCAGTTGTAAAGTATGAGTCTAGCATGTGCCAAGCTCTGGGTTCAAATCTCAGTACTGTAAACAACTACAGCGACAACAAAACCAACTAGTGTGGAATTCCTGTAATCTCTCTCTGCTCTCCGCTCTCCCGTCTCTCCCGGCTCCCTCCAGTCTTAACCCTTCGCCCTGGCCACATGAGAAGGAGAGGCACGCTATAAATTCAGCTCTTTCACTCCGTGGCTACGTGCCCTTGAATACAAACTTAAACTCTTTGAACTTGTTCCTCATTTGCCCAACAGAGATAAAGCCAAGGCCTTTGAGGGTGGAGCACAAGGGAATTAGTACTCCACAGACGCCTGCTATGGGACCTCTGCTGCGGAGAAGCGCGGGGCACGCGGCCGGGCGGTGAGTCGGGGATTAGTTCCAGCCCAGGGCTCTCAGTGCTCTCCTGTAAACCAAGCTGGAGATGAGGAGTCTCAGAACCCTCACATACCTGCCATGCTGAAGAGCAGCCAGCCCTTGGGCTTTTTAAAGCCCGCTCCAGGGAGGGTGACTTGGAAAACCAGAGGATCTCACCTTGTCTGTTGGGTTTGGAAACCCTTCGTCTTTGCTGCTTCTATGCTTACTCCAAAGTTGCAGTGAAGCTCAACTTCTGCTCCGTGCCCAATTCAAAGGACTCTCAGGACTTTACTGAGGGTTTCCCCCATCCCCCGTTTGTTTGTTTGTTTGTTTGTTTGTTTGTTTGTTTTTCAAGACAGGGTTTCTCTGTATGGTCTCTGAACTTCCTCTGTAGACCAGACTGGCTTCAAACACAAGAGATTTGCCTGCCTCTGCCTCCCAAGTGCTGGATTAAAGGCGTGGGGCACCATCACACAGACTTCAGAACTTTTATACAAATCAAACCTGCCTCCTCCCCTAAATTCTGCTTCTCTTATATTTGTTTTTATGTTTTCTATTCGTGTGTGTTTTGTGAGGCTTGAGGTGCAGAATTGAACCTAGAGCCTCTGTTAGCCAGATGCTCTACTACCAAGGTATATCCCAATCCTGTCTGGTTTGTTTGTTTGTTTTTTGAGGTAGGGTCTGGAAATGGTTTGGTTTGTTCTTTCAGAATTTCTTGCCTAAATCCATGTATTTCAGCTTTGATTTATAAGCTGCCCATTCCAAGAGAACATATATCTCTGATGTTCTAACATGCAGCTTTACAGGAGGGACAGGCCCTCCAGGTGGGAGATGGTCCTACAGGAAGACCGAGAGGCAGACTAATGGGACAGGCAGAAACACTACCAGAAGTTTCCCAAAGCCAGTTTGAATCTCGAAAATTCTTTTTTTTTAAGATTTATTTTTATTTATATGTATTATATATATATAATTATATGTGGGGGTATTCACAAGTGTGAAGGGTCCCTGTGGAGCCCAGAAGAGCAGAAGAGGGCATGGCATTCCCTGGAGGTGGGGGTACAGGTGGTTATGAGCTGCCCAGCGTGGGTACTGGGAAATAAACTTGGGTTTCTAGAAGTGAACTCTTAATTGCTGAGCCATTTTTGCCAATCCTAATCCCCAACAATAATTTATTTATTTATTTATTTATTTATTTATTTATTTATTTTTTTACATTTTACTTATTGATTGTTTTTGGTTTTTGTTTTGTTTTGTTTTGTGTTTTTTTTTTGTTTGTTTGTTTTTTGTTTTTTGTTTTTTTGAGACAGAGTCTCACTAGGTAGAGGGTTTCACTGACTGTTCTGGAACTCACAATGTAGACCAGGGTGACCGTGAACTCACAGAGATCCTCCTGCCTTTGCCTCTTGAGTGTTGGAATTAAAGACAT
The DNA here is from genome assembly GCA_021653895.1 of Mastomys natalensis. Lineage (NCBI taxonomy): Eukaryota > Metazoa > Chordata > Mammalia > Rodentia > Muridae > Mastomys > Mastomys natalensis. Next base: position 411,310 of record JAJTUV010000114.1, on the reverse strand, counting down.
GCACCACCACCACCAGCATTCCAGTAATTCTTACATTCTTTTTTGTGGACCAGTACAGTGTTGAAAGAGATTTGGAGCGTGTGTTGACACCCTCCCCAAATAGTCTCGTTACCCCCATGGTCAGGAAAACTACCCTCACGACCAATGAGGGTAAACGGACAGGCTTTGTTTTGCTCTGTTTTTTGAGACAGGGTCTTATCTGGTCTCAGACTCAAGACCTTCTCACATATGCAATGGAGTTAGGGGTCGGAGACACCATGCCTGGTGGCTTTCTTGCCTTATTACAAATAGTAATACAATAAACAACTAGAAGGTCTGGGTGGTGGAGATCAGTTGACAGAGTGCTTGCCTAGAAAGTACACAGCTCTGGGGTTTATGTATTCTCCAATAATGTATAAACAGGAGGGTCAGGAATTTGTCAAGACCATCCTAGGCTGTACAGTGAGTTCAGGCCTGAACAGGAACCTCTCAAAAACAAACAGAATCCATAAACCCTCTTAAATCAGTGGCTTGAAAGAGTACATTAAAGACCAAGTCACCAGGGGCTGGTGTGATGGAATGGAGGTGACACGTAGTAGAAGAACTTACGTCAGAGAGGCCGCATGCCGTAAAGGGAGCGTGGTTAGGAGCCATGCTCCTATTGTCTCTTCACTTCCTGGCTGCTATGAGCATTCCTGCTTTGAGTTGCCACAGACTCTAAAACAATGGGGCCAGCGGAGCATGGCCGCTACCTCACAGATTGGTTCATTGATGGAAAGATGACTAACACACCACATGCATCGGAGCAGCCTTTCTTTCTTTGTGAGTCAGGCTAGGGTTTCAGGAATGCTAGACAAGTACTTTACCAGTGCGCTGACTCCAGCCCCTCCCTCCTCACCTTCTTTCTTCCTTCCTCACCTTCTCTTTTTCTTTTTTTTTTAAATCAGTGTCTCAGCCGACCAGCGGTGGCGCACTGCTCTAGTCTCAGCGCTCCGGAGTCGTGGAGGCTCAATCTCTCCTGGTTCGAATCCCGTCCCTGCCACCATCCCACAGGGGAAAAAAAAAACTTAAAAAGCCGGGCAGTGGTGGCGCACGCCTTTAATCCCAGCACTTGGGAGGCAGAGGCAGGCGGATTTCTGAGTTCGAGGCCAGCCTGGTCTACAGAGTGAGTTCCAGGACACCCAGGGCTACACAGAGAAACCCTGTCTCCAAACAAACAAACAAAAAACCAGTGTCTCATGTAGCCCAGGATGGCCACAAAAAACTATGTAGTTGAGGATGGGCCTCCTGCCTCAATCCCCCAAGTGCAGGGTTTACAGGTGTGTGCCACTTCGATTTGCCTTTTTCTTTGTTTCCTTCCTTCCTTCCTTCCTTCCTTCCTTCCTTCCTTCCTTCCTTCCTTCCTTTCTTCCTTCCTTCCTGTCTTTTAAGTGATGTGTGGTTCCATGGCATCTGTGCATCCACGCCACTGCGCAACCACCACTTCCTTGTGGTTTTAAAACTTAGTCGTCATCCAGAAAAATACTTGCAAGTCTTAGGAAGTCATTTCACATCCCAAGCCTCTAGCTCCCTGGGCAGTAGTCATTCTGGTTTTTAGCTCCAGATGTGGTTGGTCTAAGTACTTCATTGAAAGAGATTTATGCCACATATGAACCTGTGTTTCCAGGTTCACTGTCAGAAAACACCAACAAGACGTGTGTTTTGTGACCTCAGTTTCTTCAAAACTTGGTATTGTTCTTGGAATGTGTTTGTGCTCCTCCCAGGTGTAGGGAGAGTAGTGAGTTTACTTCAGAGGACTCACTATTGCTTGCTACTGTTATTCAATCAAGCATTTATATGCCTCTATGGAAAAACTTGATTTTTGCCACGGGCAGCTTGTCCTTGTGACTGAACACTTTACTCATGTGATTCTTTTTAACCTCAAGAGGATAAATTGTCTGATGTCCTGCGGAAAACTGGCTACTGCAGGAGACTTCAGTCTACCTCAGCTACTGGCTGCAATCTCCCAGGATGCACTGCGCCTAGGGTGGAGACAGTTCACATAGGCAGTGGTATACGTCAGTACTTCGTCTGGTTCCTTTTTGTGGCAGAATACTATTCCACTGGGTGGATGTACCACCACTTACTACTCGGTAGGCATCATGTTTACTTCCACCTTCTCAATACAAAGAGTCATGCTTCTGAGCTTCTGAGGAATTTCATGTTCCATCTCCATGTGGACTTTCGGTTTTATTTCTCGTGGATTTGCTACCACGTTCCTTCTTAGGTCAACCTTCTTAGGCACTATCAAGCTGTTTTCTATGGCAGCTTCGTGTGGCATTGTGGTGGTCTACTCTAGAGGAACAGAACGCCGGGATGCACAGAGATGCCTACGGAGAGATCCCTATGGAAATTGGCTCAGGAAATTGTGGAGGCTGAGGGGTGAGCTGACCTGCTCTTTGCAAACTGAATTCCCCGGGGAAATCAAGAATGAGTGGGATTCTGCTCCAAGTTGAGGAGCAGGAGAGCTGAGGATGTAAACCCGGTGTGAAAGAGATTCCAGGAGGTGACCCGGCTCCTTGAGGCACCACCCTCAAAGGACCAGATGGTGTTGGGAAGGGCAGTGCTGCATACATATTTGAAGAACTTCACATAAGTTCACAAGGAGAGGAGAAGAGATGTTTAAAAGCATTTAGAGCTGGGGCTAGAGAGATGTTTTGGTAGTTAGAGCACTGCTTGTCCCTTTTAAGCATGCACTCGCATGGCAGGCATGTGACTCTCCCGAAGCTTTACTCATGGAAGACCAAACTGGAAACAACCACATGTCTGTTACTGGTAAGACTCACAGTGTAATTCTCTACAGCACTGGGGTAGTTCATTGAAGTGAACACATGAATAGTTCTTACAAACTTCATGTCAAGGTAAGGAAAGTCTACAGAAAAGAGCCAGAAAGCCATCCTGAATGTCTGTAACATGTTAGAAGCGGCATGTTGGGGATGGTGTGTGTTGAGAGATGTGCCTGGAAGCAGGCATAAGATGGGGGTGTTTGAGAGTCTAGCAATATTATCTCTCTTCTTCTTCCTCCTCCTCTTCTTCCTCCCTCCTTCTCTTTCTTTCTCCCTCCTTCTTTCCTTTTAAAATTCAGAGTCTTTTGCTTATGTAGCCCAGGATGATCTTAAACTTGCGATCCTCCTGCCTCAGCTGTCTGAGGGCTGAGATGACAGGTATGAGTTCCATTTTTTTTTGTTTGTTTGTTTTATTGTGATCATGTTGCCATCTAAACCATCTGACCACCAGTCATTGTGGCTCATGCCTATAAGCCCAGCACTTGGGAGGTTGAGAGAGGAGGATCAGGAGTTTAAGATTATTGTAGGATACATAGCTTGTTTGAAGCCAGCCACGGCTCCGTGAGACTCTTTCAACAACAACAAAAGCACCTTTGAAACCAGCAACTCCTTGCCTCCTCCCCAGCCTCCAGCAACTGTTTTTCCTTGTGGTCTCCAGGAATTTGACTCATCTAGGCTCCTCACACAGGTAGACTGGAACAGCACCTGTTGAGTGTTTGGCTGGTTTCTCTGAGCTGAGGTCATCATGGCTCTCCCTGTTGTCACCTGTGTCAGGACTCCTTTCTTTCCAAGGCTGGTGATAATGCCACTGTGTAAGCAGCCTGTGTTTTGTTGATTCAGGCACCTATCTGTCCACAGAGCATCTTCTTCCTGTTGGCTGCCTAGAAGGGGGTTCACTATAGGGTTCTGAGTGCATGAGTGCCTGTGTACATGTGTGTGTGTGCGTTTGTGTATGTTTGCATATGTATATTTGTGTGTTTCTGTATTTGTGTGTGTTTCTGTGTGTGTGTCTATGAAGCCACATACAGCAAGTGCCTGGTACAATGCTGCCGGGCTTCCATAAAAGTTTATTAAAAGAGAATGACTCTGCTACTAAAAGAAATCGTGTCATTCCTCAAAGCATTGCTTCAAAGACTAGGGACACATAGTCTACCAGAGAACACAGCCCCACAACCTCTTCTCAGGAAAAAAACCAATCCACTGTATGCCTGACAGCACACACCACCCAGGGCCAAATCTAGACAAACAGGCCTTGGTATGGACAGACTGGCACAGACAAGCTGCAGCAGGAGCCTCAATCTATTTAAATACAAAGCCTAATCCTGTCGTGGCCCAGGCTCTGTCTATGTGAGATTATCTCAAACACACACAAACCAACAAATACCCACAAGGGCTAGAGCAGTAGATGCCCTGTGGTGGACACATGGGATGCCAGCCTTGGCCTGGATGTGCATCTGTTAGAAGCTGCACATGGTGTTGGATCTAACGAATTTGTAACAATGCATGTGTGTGGTAACAACACCCACTTCTAGCTGTGCCTGTGGGTGAGGAGGGTAGAGCGAAGACTAGGCCAGTGGGATAGACCTAAGTGCTTCCTGTAGCTTGTGGGGAGGGGGGGAAGTACTCAGCTGTATTGCTTACTGAATCACACAGAGTTAATTGTTTATTTTGAATAATTAAGGCAACAGAGGAAGGAATAGAGATGGTTTAGTAGTTAAGGGTGCTTGCTGCTCCTGCAGAGGTTATGCGTTTGCTTCTTGTCACCTATGTTAGGCAGCACACAACTGCCTATAACTCCAGTTCTGGAATCCGATGTCTCTGGCCTCTGTTCTCCCCCACCCCCCACCCACACACATGGGGCTGGGGGAGAAAGAGGGAGGGAGGGAGGGAGGGAGGGAGGGAGGGAGGGAGGGAGGGAGGAAGGAAGAGGGAGAAGAAGGGAGGGAGGGTGAATCAATCACTCCCTCTGCTAGGCCACAAGGATAGGGCTTCTACAAAGGAGGGGACCAGGACAGACCTCAGAGTTCATAAAGACCCTTGAGCTGATAGCTTCGAAAGAATGGGCCTCCCACCCTTCTGTCTAAGCAGAGTCCCAGCAGAAATGGTCCGACTTGGTTCCTTCCTTCCTGAGTAGCAACTTCCCATCATTCATGGTGAACACAGGAGCTGTTACTAGTAAGCTGCTGTGAGGACTGGTGGTTGTGACTTTCTGTGTAAGTTCTGTTAGTTACTGGAGTAGTATAGCAAATGTTTTAAATATTATGCCTCGATTTTGAAAACAGTCCCACTTACCCATGTATAAAACTTCCAGAGGTTTGTAGCCGATCTAAGTGGTTCGTGGCATAGGGGTTCATGGTCTCCCTGTGTTTGTTTAGTAAGTGTTGGGGAGCAAACCTAGGACTTTAATACAAGGTATGTGCGCTTAGCCCTAACCCTAGCTTTTCTTTTTCCTTTTAAAACTATGGACTGCTTCATAAATTTTCCCATCATCTGCCACAGGGACCGTGCTAATCTCTGTGTTGTTCCAGTTTTAGTATAGGAGCTGCTGAAGACAGCACTGCTTTTTCTGGTAGCATCTTGCTATGTAACCCAAGATGGCCTCAAATTCTCCATTTTCCTTCTATGTCTCCAGACATGGGGATTTCTTATAGCTCTATCTATCTACTATCTATCTATCTATCTATCTATCTATCCATCCATCCATCTATCTCTGTTAAGGTCTCTGGTAACACAGGCAGGCCTTGAATTCACCATATAGCTGAAGATGACCTTGGATTTCTGATCCTTGTCTCTACCTCTCGAGTGCTAGGATTACAGGTGTGTCTTCCACGGCAGTTTATGTGGTGCCAGGGAATCAAAGCCAGGGCTTTGTTCAGTACTCTCTAGGTGAGTACTTTACCAACTGAGTACTGGTGAGTACTTTACCCCCAGCCTCACCATGCTTTTAAATAGCATTTCTCCAGTGACCAGTGATGCTGCTTAATGCTTCATGTTTCTGTTAGCCCTCCATACGTCTTCTCTGATACCATGTTTGTTCTCGTCTTTGGGCCCGCTTTGGCTAGATGGTCTCTTACTGAGATGTGAAAGTTCCTTATGTATTCTGGGCACAAATCCTTGGCAGACGTGTATTGTGTGCATTTGCTTCTAGCCTGCAGCCTCTCTTTAAATTTATTCTTAGCAACTTCTGAGGCTTGTGCTTGTTTTCATGTTAATGAAAAGCTCAAAGAGGGAGAAGCTAGGAGCATGGGTGTCCCAAGGCCAGCTGACTCCGTGTTTCTCAGAAGCCTCAATAGAACAAAGCTGAGATTATATAGACTCTATGTTGGCACTACCAGCTGGTGTCACTGTGCCCACATTTTGATTGGGCCAGGCAGGTAAAGAGATGGGAAAGGTTACCAGCAGGCTGGTATCAAATAGACCCACTGGCTCTCTTCTGGAAGGGATGCTGGATTGGGGAATCAATACTAGCCTGGAGGAATACAGCACCCAGGAGGTCTCAGACAGCTTGAGTGCTGTGGGGAATAGCCTGACAGAAGGATCCCAGCTCATGCAGGCTCTCACCTGCCCCAGTTCTTGAATGTCAGCAATGGCTTCCTGTTGGCAGTGCTTCAGTGGCTAGAACAGTCTGCACCTAAGGGGATGTCAGCTTTAGCCCTGAAGTTGAGAGGAAATGCTCTACTGAGGTGGGGGATGCTGAGGGAGCTGTGTCCATGGGTAAGTAGTCCACCTTCCCCAAGTTCTCTACCTGCCTTCGGGGCCCACACCTGGGACTGGGCTTGAACCATGACTCCTCATTCTCTAGGTGGCATAAGTAAGGTGTGGGGTGCACAGCCCTTCTCAAGATCCAAGGGGAGTAAAGGATTGAGCTGTAGACTTCCTCAGGCTTAGAGAAGACCCATAAGGGATATCTTCTCAGGATGTCCTCCTTGGAAATTTCTTTTTGCCATCTCTTCCCCCTCCTCCTCCTCATCTTCCTTTAGATTTATTTGCTTTTAATTTATATGTTTGAGTGTTTTACCTGCACATATGTCTGTGTACCATGTATGTATGTGCCTAGTCTAGGTATGTCTAATGCCTGAGGAGGCCAAAAGAATGTGTCAGATCCCCTAGAACTGGAGTTACAGGTGTGTGTGAGCTGCCATGTGGATGTTGGGAAACAAATCTAGATCCTCTGTAAGAGTAGCATGTGAGCATGTGCCACCTTTCCAGCCTTGACACTGTTTTCTCTGGAGTCCCCTGAACACCCAGCAGGCAGGGGCAGGTTGCTGGCTGGTGCCATCCAGGCTCCCTCAATTTCCTCAGCCTGCTGAGCACCTGGAGCCTCTCTGCCTGCTGGGGCTGGGTGGGGCTTAACAGCAGGACCCTGCAAGTAGCTGTGACTTCTTAGGAACAAGCCAACAGTGTAAGGGTCTTGGCCTACCTGCTCCCTGGCCTTTGGTGGTCTCTGGTGGCACCTATAGACTCTTTTTATAATGAGTCTATATGAAAAAAGAATTTAAAAACAAAACCCACACATATTAAAAAACAATTATATGTAGAAACCAGTGCATAATACTGTACCCAATCTACAACTCTATAAACTTCCAGTCCTGGAAGGAAGTGAAGAAGAGAAATAGGCCATGTGTCCCTGGCTGTCCTGGAACTCACTCTGTAGACCAGGCTGTCCTGGAATTCAGAGATCCTGCCTCTGCTCCCCAAGTGCTGGGATTAAAAGTGTGTGCCACCACTGCCCAGTATTTATATACATATTGTATATACATATAATACGGATGTAGCTCAGTTGGTAGACTGTCTCCACACAAGAAGCCCAGCACTGCAGTCTAAGCATGGTGGTACTGCGCATGCCTGTACTTCTAACACCTGGGAAGTAGAAGGATCAGAAATTCAAGGTCATCTTTGGCTACATAGTGAGTTTGGGGCCAGCCTGGGTAACATGAGATCTTGTTTCAAAAACCAAACATGGCAAATGGTGCCCCTTGTTATTATTATTATTATTATTATTATTATTTTTGGTTTTTTGAGACAGGGTTTTTCTGTATAGCCCTGGCTGTCCTGGAACTCACTCTGTAGACCAGGCTGGCCTCGAACTCAGAAACCCACCTGCCTCTGCCTCCCAAGTGCTGGGATTAAAGGCGTGCACCACCACCGCCCGGCTATTATTATTTTTTTTGATGTCCCAATTTTGAGACTCAGAACTAACCCCTTAGCACTCCACCTCTCCCGGTATGGAGTGGATGACTCTGCCTCAGCCCCATTCCATCCATCACTGGGGTTTTTACTCTGTGTGAGGGTTAAGAGAGGCACTCAGTATTTTGGGCCCTAGTCTCTCATCCCACTGACAGTTGAGTGGATGAATGTGCCATCACAGTGACCACGCTGTATCAAAGACATGTGTCCTCAGTTCTGCATGAAGTCCTTCCTTCGAGAGCAGGTCCCTGACCCATCTGCTGCAGGGCTTACCTGAGTTGTGCCCCTGCTGAAGAACTGTAGGAAGGCCCCTTAGGTGAACATTTGCTGTATGCTATGTCCAGCCCCTGTTGGAAATGACCACTAGCCTCGGGCCTACACACCGTGAGAGCGCTTCCGTTTTAGGAGTGATAAGCCGGCATCAAGGCCTAGCAGTGAGGGGTGGTCAGTGCTGGAATGTGGGAGGAGAAAGAAGCCCAAGACTTGCTCCCTCACCCTCCCTGAGTGTCACATCTGCCCCTCCTCCTGGGAAAACTCTTAGAGGACTTTAATCAGTTCACCTCGGATCCCTGATCGTCATCACACATAGTGCCTGGCACACTTGGGCACTGAAAAGCAATCCAACAGAACAGAAAAGTCATATTTTATGTTGGTTGGACCCATAATCTCAGCACTCGGGAAAGTGAGGTTTTGGGGTTGAGGTTAGCCTGCATTACCCTGTTGCAAAATGTGTATTTTACTTACTCTCAGCTCCGTTCATCACATATGCTAACAGAGGCTGATGGTTTAGCTTAGTGGTAGAGCAAATTTTTAGCCTTGGGTTCAATGTCAAATAAAACCCAAACCAGAATGTGCTGCTTGAATGACACTTGCAATTTAAAAATATAATAGGCTTGGGGGGGGTGTAGAGAGGTGGCCCGTGGGCTAAGTGTACTGCTCTTCCTGCACCCACATGGGGTTCCACTACCACCCACAGCCTAAGCAGGCTGATCTCTGAGTTCGAGGTCAGGTCTACAGATAGAGTTCCAGGACATCGAGGGCAGCACATGGAAACCATATCTCGAAAACCCATCATCATCATCATTGTCATCATCATCATCATCTCTAATTTTTAATGGAAGAGGTTCAGTCATGCCCATGTTGGAAAGGTCCAACCAATGTACCATCCCACCCATTTGCCAGTATCGCGATAGATAATGAGATGTTTGCTTGTCATTGTACTTCCTGTGTCTTCTCTAGTCACTCTGCAGTCCCTTCCAATCACTTTCCTTCTTCTACAATCAGCAAAGGTGGTTTTTTCTTTTTTCCTCAAGTAATTGCAAAATTACTCTACTGTTTACTTTCATGTAAATAAGCAAACAAAACAAAACTCCGAGTGCTGGAGTATCGTATCGTTTGTAATAAAGCCTTGGGAGGTAGAAGCACAATGACCCAGAATTCAACTTCGTGAGTCAGATGGGAGCCAGAGCAACACACCTTACACCCCTTACACCCCTTACAGAGTGGGTCCGGGGGAAGAGACACACACACAGAGACAGAGACAGAGAGAGATAGAGACACGCAGAGACAGACAGAGACACAGAGACACACACGAAGAGACAAACACAGACTGGAAGGAAAGGATCTTGGGAAAGAGAAAGCAAGGGGAAGAGGAGAAAGTTTCTGATAGGGCCTGCTTCTGTGAAAATGGAGAGAGCTGGAGCTCCCTGCTTTAAAGTACAGGGTCAGCATGGATGCCCAGGGCCGCACATGCCCCCATTTAGCGCAGAGGATTAAGGTGAGAAGCGCCTTTTTCCTGGACAGGTAAGATCCATTGCAACGCAGGCTTCACCGGAGGGTCTCCAGATTCTGTATTTCATTCTCTCTAGAAGGCAGCCTGAGCCGACACAACAAACCGCTGCCCTGCGGGAACTGGGGTCCTGGAGTGCTCCTAGTGGACGCAGCTTGGCATGACCGCGCACCCGGTGGGGACAGGACCAAAACCAACCTGGGCAGCTCAGTCTTGACCAAGGACTTTAAAGAGCACCAGCTACATTTGCATTTTGTGCCCCGGAAACGACTCACGTCGAAGGCGACACCTTCTGCGCCACATTTCTGACCTGAAGAGAGACTGAGGAGAGCAGCTGCCGAGCGAGCTGTTCCTGCAGCTAAAGAGCTAAGGAGCTTCCGCTGGCGTGCCGTATACTTCTTCACCTAAGACTGAACCAGGTGCTACTTCCTCACGGAGATTCAAGAGCACATCAGGCCTCAGTTTATATTCTCTGAGGGAGCTGATTTTAGACTCACACAATTCAACATGCACTGCAATAAATGGCAAGGAAGAAAAAACAAAACAAAGCAAAAAACCAGGGCAGCAAGAACATATCACGGAGGCCACGGAGGACTTTGGAGGAGGTGATACTGGAAATGGCAAAGGAGCCTGGTGTGGTAAGATAAGGTCAGTCTGCAGGGCTGACCCATTGCGGGGGGGTCACTAGCCACAGCTCACTGGGAGGTGGGAGCAGGAATGGGGCAACAGCAAGGGGACAAGAAGAGGGATTTTAGTTCCAATCTTCACTAAGGACTGTTAGTTAGAAACTCATTTAAAATGGAAATTTGGAATATTTGCCCTTGTTTAGCCTATTTATAGTGTCTGTTCTTCGGACTAAGGCATTCTCTGCTTCTTCCTCCTATGTCAAGGAATTTTTATTGGATACCAAACATTGTGAAATTTATGGTTTTGGCAGGTGGACCATGCCGTGTGCCTTTAAAGAGCGTCAGGGCTTTTATGGCAAGCAGACCCTTCACTTGGAAACTGCTCTAGTCTTTTGAAGACTTGCTTTCAAGCCTTTCAGGATAGGTCAGGAGTAGCCTTTCCTTCTTGGCTAAGGCCACCTCGCTTTCAAGGTGTGGCACCAGGGACTGTCCTCCATCTCTGTGCAGTTGAGTGAAGTTCTGCTCTGCCACTGGGAACTTGGGCTCTTCTCCACTCCTGGAAATACTGCAGTTGGTCTTTCCTTGCCAGTGGCCCTTGTTGGCCAAGGTCTTCTCTCCTTCCAGGAGCTGGGAGGTTGAGGCAGGAGGATGATGGAGAGAGAGTTCAAGGACAGCCTGATCTACATAGTGTTCCAGGACATCCAGGGTTACAGAGAGAACCTGTCAATTAATGATGGTGTGGAGAGCAACCAAGGAAGATACACAACACGGACCTCTGGCCTCTACACGCCTGCACACCCATGAATACGTTGTTTGTTTTTTTGAGATGGGGTCTATTATGTCGCTCTGGCTGTCCTGGAATGTGAGATGTAGACCTGGCTGGCATCAAACTCACAGAGATCCACCTGCCTTCTGCCTTGTGAGTGCTAGGATTAAAGTCATGCACTATCATAATAGTTTTTAAAAGTACAAGACAAATCAAGCCACCACAGAAAGAGCCCGCAGAATGAGCCCACTGTTACCACGTCATATTAAGCGTACAAAGCTATCTAGACTCAGTGTCGGCTTTAAACACTATTGGTACAGCTAATCTCAGCTCAAGAAACAAGCACAGTGAAGGGAGTAACGTTTTTTGTAGCACACACCTGAAGGGTTTCCTTCCATCTGTGGCCCCAGGGTTGGGGATCTGTGTTACAGAGTACCTGACCCTTTGATGGCTCTGTCTTTGTTCACACAGAAAGGATTCATCCTGGAGCCATGACAACGAATAGAGGAGCTAGCATGGTCCTAGGATGACTTCACTACCATCTGGTCATAGCAATGGTTAAAACAATTTTCAAGGATCTAGACTCACCTGGGAGACAGGCCGCTGAGCACATCTGTGAAGAATTTTTTTGACTAGGTTAACATGAAACAGTGTTTTTAAAAGCTGATTTAAAACATTTTAAAAATTTATGTATGCATGTTCTGTCTGTCTGTCTGTCTGTCTGTCTGTGTGTATGTATGTGTACCATGTGCATGCCTGGTACCCTAGGAAACAGAAGAAGCCAATAAATCCCCTGGAACTAGAGTTATAGATGGCTATGACCCACCAGGTAGGTGCTGGGAACCAAATCCCGGTCTTCTGGAAGATCAACCAGTGCTCTTAAACACCGAGCCGTCTCTCTAACTACTAAAGACTAATTTTGAAGTTTCTGAACTAATTAATTAATGTTACAGAGCATGTATGGATGTCAGAGGGCAACTTACATAAGCTGGTCCTTTCCTTCCACCTTGTGGGTTCTGAGAATCAAACTCAAACTGTCGGGCCTGGCATTTTTACCCACTGAGCCCAGAGGCTGCCTCTTTGATATGCTTTATGTCTGTATTTGCTTCACTTTCTCACACCTAATTCAGGTGTATTAAAATAAATGTTTTGGGTCATCGAGCCAGCTAGGCAGGCAAAAAGTACCTAGCACCTATGCAGGGAACCAACTGATTCCCAAAAGTTGTTCTCACCTCACACAAGCAAACATTCTTTTGTACTCGCAAACACATGCACAATAAAGTTATTTAAATGTAACATTTTAGCCCTAGGGTGGTGGGGAGAGCTGTTTCTCTGAGTAAGAGACCCTGGACTAACAGACACTTCCCCTTCCTACCCGTGCTTTCTGCAAAGGGGCATGTTAACTTTTACAAGTAACATAAGAGTGAAACGAAGTTTTCCCGGATTCACTGCCCCAAGCTCCCAGTGTACCCCCAGCACTGCTGAGGCACGCCTGCTGGACATGATGGATGTGAGCTTGTGTCATTACTGGCAGTTCTTAGCTTCCATTAGGTTTTGTGTTTGTGTGCACTCTGCAATGTGTTGACAGATGTGTACTGGCAGGAACCTATCATGCCTATCTACAGAATGTCCCACCTATCCCCACCCTGACAGTCTCCAGCAACTACGCATCTCCTTCACATCTCCATAGCTTTTCCTTTTCCAGAGTGTCATGGGGTGGCAATGGCGTTCGAGCGACAGTGTCTTTTTATGGTCTGTTAGTACTTTTCTTTTTGCTGATGAATCATATCTTGTTTTGTGGAGCCATCAGTTTGTCTACTTTGGGGATTTTGTTTTGTTTTGCTTCAAGACTGTCTCACTATGCAGCCAAAGCTATCCTTGCATTTGCAACCCTCCTGCCTCAGCCTTCTGAGCTCTGGGATTACAAGTATATGCCACCATATCCTGTTTTTTTGTTTTTTGTTTTTTTTTTTTTTTAAATGAGAAAAGAAACAACAATAATTAAAAACAAAAACCCCCAAAACAAAACTCTGCAGTTGGGTTTGGTGGTTCATACCTGGAATCACAGTATTTGGGAGGCTGCAACACAGTCAGGGTTATATAGCCTAGGTTATACAGCAAGACACTGACTCAATCAATCAATCTGTCAATCAATCAAGCAGTTAATCTGGAAAGCCATTTAGAGAAGGGAGACAAATCTTGAGAAGAGTAGAATACTGGTTCTGGGTTCTGGGCCAGTCTGGTGAGCTGCAGAGTGAGGGAAGCTCCCAGAGAAGGGCAGCCCTGAGGTTAGCCAGAGGAAGCAATTCATGTGAGCCCTAGGTCTGGACTATCTGTGAGGAAGGCTGGGGTGTGACAGGTGCTGGAGCTCCTGAGAGTTGATCCTGCTCTCTGTTGCTCTGTGCCTTCAAGACTTCCTGCTGGGCTAAAAGGAGACACACACCAACCTACTTTCTACAGCTCCCTGGCAGGCACAGTTAGGAAAGGCTGACCACAGAGCCATCCTTTTATAAATGCACTGAACAATTTTCCCAAAAGACCAAGAACTTGAAGTTTAGCATATCTTTGCCAAACTGGCAGTCTGCTTGGTTATTGGGACCCAATTCACCAGTTGACGACCTCTCTCTGATACCACTTCTGACGGTCTGTATATGCTCGGCACAGGGAGTGGCACTATTAGAAAGTGTAACCTTGTTGGAGTAGGTGTGTCACTGTGGGTGTGGTCTTTAACACCTCATCCTAGGTACCTGGAAGCCAGTATTTTGCTAGCAGCCTTCAGATGGAAGATGTAGAACTCTCAGCATCTCCTGCACCATGCTTGCCTGGATGCTGCCATGGTCCTGCCTTGATAATGGACTGAACCTCTGAACCTGTAAGCCAGCCCCAATTAAATGTCCTTGTAAGAGTTGCCTTTGTCATGGTGTCTGTTCACAGCAGTAAAACCCTAACTATGACACCACTGAACATCTATCTAAGTGAACATCCATTCTAAAACCCTGACACTATAGCTGGATGAGGCTTAAAAAGCCACCTGGTCTACCCTATGACTGCCACTTGGGTCCTCCCTGGCAAATGCCCAGTAAGTGACCTTCTGTCCTGTCTTTCTGTCCTCCCAGGGCCAGGCAGCCAGCCTTCATTTTGACAGCTCAAATGCTGAGGAAGATTTCCTGAAACTAAAGCCCTCCTCCCTGTAGGGTGCTGCTTCTCTACTAAGCCGTTTCCATGAGCAGCTGCACGGGCATTTATAACCCTTGCTCTGGCACTGTGCAGTTCAGCTGAAATGCTGCTCTGCAGAGAATATATGCCAGCTTTCCAGTCTCCACTTGTGAACAACCCCATTTGTATGAGGTTAGTGTTGGGATCTATCATATCCCAGGTTCTTTGAATTTCCTTCTCTCTCCACTCCAATCCTCCTTATCCCCAATTGACGATAATTAACAGTAGTTTTGTAACGTTAAAGATGTAAGTTGAGGCTGAACACACCTCTCGTCACAGCACTTAAGAACCAGAGGCATAAGGTTCATGGTTAATTCAGGGTCAACATGGTCAACAAAGAGTAACCACATTATAAGCTGAATTATGGCAATGGCTAATACTAATCAGAGGACTGGAGGCGTGGCTTAATTGGAAGAGTACTTGAGTAGCATGCACGAGCCCTGGGTTCAATCTCCAGCACTGCATAAACCGACCAGGAACGAAGGCACATGCCTGTATATGCAGCATTTGGAAGATAGAGGCAGGAGACTCAGAAGTTCAAAGTCAACCTCTACCATGTGACAAGTCTGATGACACCAGGCTACATGGAACTGTCTCTCAAAAAGAAAAAAAAAGCAATAGAGACTATTTTCATACTAAATCTGTCAATGCTGCCAGTACTTTCTGTACCTCCCCAAAAGAGATCCCAAAGTTCTGGAGCCTACTGCAAATGGAGACAAGGACAGAGCTAGGACCACCCACCCTGCAGTGTCCCACTTCCCTTGTATTGACACGTCCACAGCCGGCTCTTGCGGATACTTTCCATTTATTACTGCAGTAGACAATCCTCTCAAAGTGCAACACTGCCACACACTGCCACAGCCCCTGTTCCTTCCCTCCCGCAAACCCCTGGAAATTCATTCTTGGGAACACTGACAAGTTTTTCTCTGGGTGAAAAGGTACCCCACTGCCAGTGTCACAGGGAAAATACACAAATGTGAACAAAAGAACGAAGAGAAAGAAAGGCTCTTGAGAGGAGTGGGCCATGAAGGCAGAGGGAGAACGGCACAGACATCACTCCCCTTGTCTAGCAGCAACTGATCGTGCTGGTCACACAGGCTCCAGCAGCCGCTACCTCCTGTGTGGAGAACAGACGATACCACAACCATAACTATGTGGTATCTTGGCCTACCAGAGGCCTGTGGAGTCAAAATAAATGGAGAGACTTCTCCAGCTAGCTTGAAAAAAAGTGGGTGGTTTGGGTAAACTGAGTGTTCAATTTCCTTAAGCTGTTAGGCAGAGCACCTGGAAGAACACTGGGGTTAAGCTGCTGCCTGACAGGGAGAGCCCCTCTAATGAGCACACTTTGGATGGAGGGAAAAAACCCAACTGTCAAATACTATGACCAAGAGGACGAGAAAGACAAGTAGCTCCAGAAAACACAAGAGATTCAAATATCTGAACAAATGAGATTAAAAAGGCAAATAAAACACTTAACCAGACCACTAGACCTGACACAGGTCTCACTCATAAACGCATTGTACACGTACACACACACACACACACACACACACACACACACACACACACACGCACGCACGCACGCGAGAGATGCCCAAAGGAAGGCAAGTCCAAATGTCTGCTCTTTGGAATTTTCGAGGCGACATGAGCATAGGCAAATGTGGAGGCCTCCTGCTTAGTCAAGCCTCCAGAGGAGCCTTTGCCTCCTTGACAGCCAGTGATGCTCTGGTATTGCTGAGCCCTTCACAAACACCCCAGAATGCATTCTTCAGATTCCTGGAGCTTCAATCGCTGTTGGACTTTCTTCTCAGATGGCTTCAGCTGCAGTGCAGCGCAAACACCTTCCCTCCTGGCCCTGTACTGTTCTCTCAGGCAAGGCAGCCCCAGACACAGCGGCTGGAGGGCAGGAGCTGGAGAGCTGGAAGAGTAGGATGGACACAGGGAGATGCTGTTACCTTCAGAGTTCCTGAGACCTGTGGCTGAGGAACCCCACCCAGGCTTCGGGGATATGCTTTAAAGAGAGGCCTTAATTTAAGGTACTGCCATCTTGGCTCACAGGAGCCCAAGCACAGAGCACTTGAAGCTGTTGCAGCTGCCCGTTTCTTCCTTGATCTTGGGTGCTCTTTTGACCTCTCTGGCCTCAGGCTCCCAAAGTCAGCTTCTCTGATTAAGACATGCCTGTAGGAGCCTTCTGGGCATTGAGGGATCTGGACAATTTGTCTACATCCAGGTGTCAAGGACCAAAAGTCTTTTCCAACCACAGCTGACAGACACAGCCACCAAATGAAAGCATCCAGCAAGGCTGCCATTTCTTCAGTTATTCACTTCAGCACTGTGGGACCTACAGTTTTAATGTGGCACTCAACAGCCATTTCTTCCTCCTCCTTGACAGACACGCTAGCCCCACAGAGCATGCTCAGCACACAAGTCTTGCTCACATGGGAGGCTGGTTTCAGTCACTGCCCTCAGCCCCAGCCCCACACTTGGGACCTGCACTATGATCTGGCTTCTGACTGAACCGCATTCTTTTCCAGCTTGTCTTACAGGGCAGACGCTTTAGGCTTCCTCAGCAAACCTGTGCTGCCCGGGATCACGACTTAAGTGCTGCAGTGCCTAAGAAGAAGAGTCCCACTGGAGGTGTAAGGCGCAAAGGACACAGACTCCTAGGCTGTCATCATATCTTAACACATGTTCAAAGTGGTGGTGGGCTTAGGGGAGAGGAACACACAATAACTTAATAGTAGAGCTGGAAGAGGGATTTGGTTCTCTTCAGCTCTAAGCAGAGGCTGTTTCTGGCTGTGCAAGCATTCATAATACTGATAACGCTCAGCTCAGACCCAGCACAGGGCACATACGTGTGGTCAGTCATCAAGTCCTTCACACAGCAGGAGAGCATAGCAGGATGCCAAGAGGCATCTGGAGAGTACACAGCAAAAAGACAGCTGCACTCCTGCACAGAACCCCACTTAAAGTGTTTGTCTGTTACACAGTCACATTTTCCCATTCTTCTCGATTATAAGGTCAGCAATGCTGGAAGGTGTCTAGCAGAGTCCGTGTTCCAGGAACGAGTGCAGAAGGGGAGCACATGGCTTAGGTACACCCCTTCAGTGAACAGACAGAGGAGCTGCCTGAGCCTCGCATCCAATTCAGACAGACACACAAACAGAAAAGGATTACTGCCAGCTTGTGCGCTTTCACAATGTGATTTTTGTATTTCGAAAGCTTGAATTGTCCCTAAAGAGAAAATGGGAGAAAATAGAGTATTCAATACATGGACCATCTAGATATAAGCACACACATATGGGGGAGTACTTGACCTGCTCTCTAGACCCAGCCCTCCCCTGCTAGTCTAAAGCCAAATGGCAGCCTGCCTTCCAAGTCCGTGCAAAAACTTCCAGCCTGTTGCTTGGCAAGGTGAAAGGTTAGTACCTGCCCCAGTGCAGGTAAAATATTAATGCGTGCACACTCTCACAGAGGGACACTGCAGCTTTAAAGAGAAAAGGGAGAAGCTTATATGGAGACACCTCCAACATCAACTGACAATCTCTGATATAGAGAAGAAAGGCTACATACGTATGCGTTTGCCTGCGTATATAAACTAAGAAATCCCGAAACATAGTTATATAAGGACAACAGGGATCCAATGGCAAGTGGGCAGGTCAGACAGGGAGGAGGAAGACACAATCAGACCGTTCAATAAACAAATCCAACCCACCCCGCAAACCCCATTTAAAACAGAACTGCATCTCCAGAGCGTATCCTGGTGCCCTGGTTCTTTCCTGAAGGAGGAACATGGGAGCTTGGGGTTTCCCAGTATGTGTCTTATGTCCCTTTTACTGGGTGCAGGCAGCCCTGACAGCCTTTCTCACACTAGAAATCTAGCCACAGCTCAGAAGGTCACATCACCAGAATCTCAAAAATCTCATGGGTTTCCCTGGTGGGGACCTTACGGTTCAGTCTGTTGCTGCCCTAGCCCAGGGCATTGCATTTAAATGTGCTAGGAACTCTGAAGTAAAAAACTCTCATTACGTGGGCTTCTGAAGTCAATTCTATTGACTTCATTTTAGAGTGTCACTGTAATGCCTTAACTGCTCTTCTCTAACATTGCTGTTACATTTAACTAGGCAACTGGTCCATAGTAAATAAACACCAAAGAGGGGGTATCTTCAGGCAACCACATGGTCACTCCCTCCTGTTACTGGCTGCTGGAAGCAAGCGACCGAGCGTTCCACAACCAGACATCAACTGTTCTGTACACCAAGAGACGGGTGAGCTGCTCTGGGGAACTGGAGGAAACTGACATGATTTCCAAAGTCTATTGGCTCTTTTCTAACACATATGACCCTTATCAACTTTATGACCTTTGTCAACTGTTTTCATCTAAGGAGCTGAACACAAGGCTAACCAATAGGCAACTGTCTTTTTAAGCTGCATACAAACCTTTCAAAGGACAGATTCCTCTGAGTTGACACAGAGGCCAAGAAAAGATGCTAAGGAATCTTAGTGGTACCACAGAGGAAAGCAGAAGGTGATGTCCAAGGGTTCTTTCTGAACTCTTAGCAGGTGTGCTGTGTCACTAAATCTGCATTTCAGATGACACCTCTTCTATATATGCCACATACTGAAGTGACCACACAGGAAGTTTGCTCTGCTCCACGTTGCCCCTCTCACTGCCACATCCATGGCCAGATAAAGCTTGACTTTCTCTTTCTTCTAAGAAGGATGAACAGAAAGGTGGGAGAGTGGGAAAGTGATGGGACTTTCCGACTCAGGAAGAGAGGTGAAAAGGAGTCTGTCTCCTGGATAAGGTAGGTAGCTGAGGCTCTGGATGCAGCACAGCTGCAGGGGCAGGAAGAGGAGCCCAGGTAACCACTAATCAGTGCTAGGCTTGGGACAGAAACGCTTCACTCTGTGCAGGCCCACTGCAGAGTCTGCCTACTCTCCTTCAACAATCAGGTAGTGCTCTAGTCACTCCGTTAAGGAGCTTCTTCCTAGTAAGAACACCTAAGCAGCCCATCCTGTCACTTTGAAAGATAGAAAAGAAGAAGACTGGAAGAGCCAGAACCCAGGAGACTCTTCCAGTCAGTTCACAGGAAAACAAAGAGCAGTGAAGGTAGGTGGCACGCTTGGCTAGTACCACCTGAAGCAGCAGGTGGATAGTAACAAGGACCTATGCCTGTAGTCCAGTCTTTCTATAAACAGTGAAAGTTTAGAACACTTAGTGCCAAATTTAGCCTGAGGCATGTTTTTCCCTAGACTAGTTAAGAACTACATTCAGTCAGGCCCTAGCTATACAGCAAGAAGTTAGGTGACAGGGAAAGAACAAAAGATGGTAAGCAGGAAGTGTCAGAGGCATCAGTGGCTTCTTCTGCCCTTCTGTGCTTCTCTTTACCTTTGTTGCAGTGATTGCAGGATCTCTCTATATGGTCCTTGTTGAACTGGAACTTGCTATGTAGACCTGGTCGACCTCAAACTTGTGATCCTCCTGCCTTAGTCCCTGAGTGCTATAACTACAACGTGAGGGCCACCACACCTGTCTCTGTGCTTCTGCTCTCAAGCAAAACAAAAACCAACCAATCACCTGAACAACAAAACACCAGCAGCTAGCTGTGATGTATATGCTCAGGGTACATCTGCGTATATAGGGTACTGAGCTCTCGGGAAATCAGGAGAACCCTTCTGAACCCTAAGTTATGTTGTCTTGAGATCTCCCCACTCCAGTGATCGCTACCCAAACTGTCTCCTAAGTTCATATCCCCAATAGCCTCCAGGAAAACTGTTGTTCAATTACTCAAACGACTTTCTAATTTTCTTTGCTTCAAAACAGTCACTTTTTAATTCAAGTTCTAACTTTGAGAACAATGGTCTAAGGCAGGAATTAACTCCCTTGGAGAGAGGGGCAAAGTAGTTTCCTCAGAAGGATGTCTTCCTCTCTGGAGTGTCTTGTATGCACCCATGCTCTGTGGTGTACCATGTGACCCTGGGTCCTCAGGTGAATGCTGGGCCACCCAAGTTTCTGCTCTGGAAAGTGGCATGGAAGAGGTGGTCACCGTGCCCTATTACCCTGAGTATGCTTGCCTTTACCCCTGGCTACGGACAGTCTAATCTGGTAAGCAGTTTTGGCTTCTTCTTCTCTCCCTGAAGATTCAGCACAATTGTAAGCTTTTCCTAGGTTCAAAGGGAGTGAATTTGAATCTCATCTCTTATTGAACAACCCTGACAGCCGCACGGGCCAACAACTCTTGCTATGTCCACGGGAGCCTCTCCTACTGACTTAGTGCTGCCTTCATTAAAAGCCACGGCTCCATAATGGAAGTTAAATAATCTTACAATCTGTAGACACATAAAACCTGTAATTTGGGAAAAATATTTGAAGTTTAAGATGTATGCATGTAAGGTGTTTTTACTTTTTGTGTTGAGACAGGGTCTCATGCAACACAAGTTAGTTTTGAGCTTGCTCTATAAGGATAATGACCTTTAACTCCTGATCCTTGGGATTCTATCTCTCAAGTACTAGGATTATATGTATGAGCTACCATCTTCCTTGCTGTTTTTTACCGGGGATCATAGCCCACACTAGCTTTAAACTTCAGTCATCCTCCTGCTTCTGCCATATTGAGACTATAGGTATATACCACCCTACCCAGCTAGAAACATTTAAATAGTTTTTTTTATTATTATTATTTATCAATTTTCTCTACAGAACATGATCCATTTGTACAAGGGAATCCATTTGAAGCAAAGAAAGGGGCAAGAAGCTAAGGTATTCATGCAGAAGGTGTCTACATCTTAGAACATGTCACCAAAAGCAAGTCCCAAGCAATAGAGGTGAAATATGAGGTCCTTTCAAGCTGGGTAAGGTAATGTGGTGGGTCTCTGGGGAATAAATTAGGAAGTTCCTCACAGACTCCTAAGCCCATGCTTCAAGGACACCTAAAGCAGCAAGGGCATAAAAAGGACCAGGAGAGGCCACAAAGAGAGAAAATATACTGTGGTAATTATTAAGGAATATGACTTCTCCAAACAAGTCAAAGGTATTTTGGAATAATTTAGTGTCTGTTAAGGAAGAGGTCACTTTAGGTTTCTAATGTAAAGACTCTGCAGGGCTGGAGGCGGGGGAGGACACTTAAGATTTCAACATAACCCAGGCAGGCCCTAAACTCACTGTATAGCTCAGGCTGGTCTCAAAATCTTAGCAATCCTCTTGCCTCAGCGTTCTCACTGCTCAGAGTGTTGGTGTAAAGCAGGCCTGGATGGAGTGTGACTTATAACAAAGTCAGACTGTAACGAAGGGACCAGGAGAGAGAGCTCAGTGTGGCAGCTCATTCCTGTGATCCCACCCCTCAGGGGTGGAGGCAGGAAGATCAAAATTAGAGGTTCAGGGTTATCTCAATTACACAATGAGTTCAAGGCTAGCCTGGGCTACACTGTCTCAATAAAACAAAAACAAGAGATGGGGAGACAGCTTAGTGGGCCAAGTGTTTGCTGCACAAAGCTTAAGGACTTGGATCTAAATTCCCAGAATGTATAAAAAGCCCAGTGGGATGATGCAAGTCTGTGATCCCCATGCACCTACAAAGGAGGCAGACAGAACAATCTCTGCAAGCTCTTGGATCAGCCAGCTTGGCATACACAGTGAACTACAAAGAGACTCAGGAGGTTGGGAACCCTGCAGCTGGTCACCCTAGATCAAAGTGGACCACAGTGTACCCAGACATGCATTCATCTGCTCCTATCCCTCAGTGTCACGTCTTCTGGCTCATCTGAGGGTGGGAGGCCTTGTCTGGAAAACCTTCACTTCCTTCCTAGGGCAGGGCAGGCTTCTGAAGCAGCTACTACATACGGGCACATGGAGCTTGCTGTCTAGGAAGAGGTTCTCTCTGAGGAAAATATTCCTTCAATTTCAGCTACACTTACCCAATTTTCTCTGTTAGAGACACATGGGCCAGATACTCCCGATGAACTACAAATACTCAGGCAGGCAGATGCTGGAGCTGGCCCAGCCTTCCCTACTTTGGGGCCCATCTCTGTCATGTAGCCCTGAAATTCACCTGTCTGTTGACTTCCATTGTGGAAATCAAACTTAGAATACTGCTTCCTCATAGCAGACAGGCAACGGCAGCAAACAAGAGGTGTGCCTCCCACCTAACCCATACAGAGGTCTATGAAACTGTCCTCTGGCCACAAAACATTGGCAGATGGCTTAAAAAATGGCAGAATCTGAACAGCACAGGAAGCTATGATGCATATTTACTCTCATGAAATGTAAGCATCTCAAGATATCTCAGATCTGTTGGTGCACAGAGCCAAACGGGAACATAGAAGCATGAGGTCTGGGGACCTTTACAGGGTTAACCATGAGACACAGAACTGGAACCCACATTTCCCTGAGGTGCAATGCTGCAAGAGCTAAGGCTGGAGGCAAATGGGAAGAGGGTATCCCCTTGGGGAGAGGGCTCCTATAGCTGAGAGGTATGTCATGGGGTTACAGAGAAGGTAGACAAGGCCCTACCCTGAGTGTGAGAGACAGAGGGGGAGCGTCCGATCAGCGGCCGCTGCTGTTCACCAGGCCATGAAACTCCTCCCAGGCCCTGGTAAACCAGAGACAAAAACAACAGCACATTCAGATCAAACACTTAGAACAGAGAGCAGACACCATCACCCCACCTCCCACCTCGATGCCCTCCATGCTGACAGGAAACACAGGAGCTGGGTCAAGAGTGAGCGTCCCAGCAGGCTTTCTCTTAGAAGGCAGGCAGCTGGCATTTTCAGCTTGGTTTACTTAGGAAGTCTAGCCTTCACCACTCCCTCGAGTGCTTCCCAGTGCTCCTTCAGCAGCAGTAAAGGGCAGGTCACTGCAGTCAGAACTGAAGCTCAGGCATGTCCACAAATACTTCCATCTTGCTTCAGCAAAGGACAACAGTTCTTGCCTTTGCTGCACTGGTAGTAGAAACAGGTAGTAGAAACCGTGTCTTTACCAGGCCTGACCCTGAGGGTAAAGGTAAGATCCACCGGCATTATGATGTCTAAAGATGCAACCGAGCTATATGTCATTTTCTCTGCTTTTACCTGTCCAAGATTCTAGTCTTCTTAAATTTAAGATGGTCAATATGCCAGATTCTATCTGCTTCTGCAAACAGCGGGGTAAGTCTTATCTTTAGATTTAAGATGTGTGGGTCATAGCAGCTAGCGTTTCCAGTTAACAGAGCTCATTACAACTTTCATGCTGCTTAACATAAGTGTGAGGAACACAACTTACAACTGTGACTGGGAAGGAGTTAGAGGCGTGAGCGGTGGGAGAACGCACGCTCACAGCTCAGCACAGCCAGTGTCCCAGAGATAGGCCTCCGTGCTGCTGCATGAAGGAGAAAATCAGATTCCTCCAGGGTTCTCAGAAACTCTCGGCACCCCAAGGTCTCTCACCTTTTTGGTCTACCCAAGAAAGCAATGACTGTCCTGGGCATTGTATATCAAACTTAATGGTGGCCTAGAACTTGTTCTGTTGACCAGACTGGCCTCACACCCACAGCCATCCACCTGCCTCTGCTTCCCTAGTGCTGGCATTAAAGGCTTACGCTACCAGGCCAGGCAATTACTCTCTGCTTGCCTTAAGGTAGCAACAGCACTGAATGACAACACATTCTGCCTCTCACTACACATTTAGTATTTTAGTACTAAAGTAGATGTCATTACCAGGTACTGTAGGCAGGTTTTCTTCTTCAAAGGTGGCATACACCTTTAATCTTTGTACTTGGGAAACACAGGAACACAGTGAATTCCAGGATAGCCAAAACTACATTGTGAGACCATGTCTCAAAAACAAGTAAGATCACTAATTAAAGACTAGGCAATGTATGCTTGAGTTTCATCAATATTGTCCCTCTATAGACTAATAGCAGCATTTATGGTTTTTTTTTTGTTTGTTTTTAAGTTTTCCGAAAAGCTACTATTTTATGACAAATGGCTCACAGAAAAACCTAAGACTGTTTAAGAAATGTGCCGGAATTTGTCAATTCCCGAGCCCTTTCTGGAGACAGTGATGAACTGTTCTCTGGTTTCTAAGGGATGCTGGAGGCGGCTTCCCTCTTTATTCTCAATGAAGACAAGTGAAAATCCAATGCTTGGACAATGACCTAGGAACCTAACAGCAAGATTTAACTTCTACTTTTAAGTAACTAAGAGGTCAACAAGGTCACACAGCAGGGTTTAAGTCCATCTTATTTATTCTTTTACTTCCAGAAGCTTGCCTAACGACAGTTTACCAGGTGAAGACCTGGAAGGCTCCAGAGGTCCCTCTAGTG
This sequence comes from Mastomys natalensis, assembly GCA_021653895.1. Classification (NCBI taxonomy): domain Eukaryota; kingdom Metazoa; phylum Chordata; class Mammalia; order Rodentia; family Muridae; genus Mastomys; species Mastomys natalensis. Next base: position 386,621 of record JAJTUV010000114.1, on the reverse strand, counting down.
CACTGCAGAATAAACGGAACTTCCTATTTTCTAAGCTCAGGCATGAGGATTCTGGGTTTGGAAATAAAGCACTTGGCCATGAGCTCTGGTGCACTCACTCCTGCCCTCCAAGGGTGTGAATCTCTACTTTCTTCCACCTGGCATCCAAGCACATCAGGTAACTTCAAAATGCTCTTCTTTAAAGAGAAAGTTTATCCTAAAAATTGTCTTATGATTTGAGTGTCTAGAAATGAACACACCAGAGATTAACACAGCCCACTGAGAATTCTGAGCAGATTCCAGTGACAGCAACAAAGACTCTTTAAGGTCTGATCCTATCTCATCAGAAAGCAAATTGGAACAGGGAGATCTCATTTGTTCATAATTCCCTGCTTCCAAAGCCGACAGGCATCAGTCAGTGTCTTGCACTCAGACAGCCCTCACCACTAGAAAGGGGTTCAGCCACCTGCTAGTCTGGGTATATTGTACAAAGCAAGGTCAGGCAGCTCTAAGTTTAAAGTGGTCCAGCACCACCAGGTTATAACTGAACTTAGGCAGTGAGTGAGCTGGCCTTCTTCTGAATATTCAAGTTTAATGTTGAAATATGCTGATAGCTAGACCAGGTGAAGGAAGTCTCCACAATTTAGCCTCTCTCTTTCCTTCTCCCTTATGCTCTGCAGAGAACTCCCACCAGCTTGCTCCATTATGGTTAGAGGGTCCTTTTGCCATTCCAGACCAGATGCACAAGGAACTCTGTGAGACAACTCCAAAGAGCAATCTTCTCACAAGACAGTGCTAACTGCCTTTGTAGCAGCAGTTCCCTGGTGGTCCCAGAATTCTGGCTATGTTATGAGTTTTTTTTTCCTCAAGTAGAGGATGCAGTGAGCTATTTGATGTAAGGACCCAAACCTATGACAACATAAACAAATCTGCTTCATTAAGAGGAGCCACGAGCTGGGCATGAGCTGGCATGGTGGCACACACCTCTAACTAAGCCCAGCAGTCTGCTGTGGAGTTGGGGGCCAGTGAGGACTACATGGCAAGTTCCCGAGCTGTGACCTGACACAAACACAAGTCAATGTGCTTTATCTTTCTTAGGGATAGTTAGCAACACCAGGACCATGCAAAGTGGCCTCTTTGTAAGGCAATAGCTACTTCCTAGTTCATCCAGGTGTGCTGCAGGAGACGGCAACAGGCAGGATGACCAGGGAAGGCTGGGGAGACAGACAGGTAGAGGATACTAGAAACTGGGCTGCAACACAGCAAGCTGGAGGAATGCTTGAGTGAAGCTCAACAGCTCCTCACACCATGCCCTTGCTTATTAGCAGTCCTGATCTCCAGAGGACTTGGGAAACCACCATTACTGCTGGCTCGTCCTCAATCTCAGTAGATTCATTGGCTCAAATAAAAGCCACAAGGAACAGACCCAGGCAAGAGCAGTGCTGACATCTCACACGTGGCTGGGATCTGAAGGAGGTCTCAGCTCAGTCTGCTGCTGATAGACTCTAACTCTGGAAAGTGGCATTGAGCTTGTTGATAGAGCTACAATGCACATGCACCCCACAATGGAAGTTAAAGCAGAAGGCTCAAGACAGCCAATGTCTGTCAGGCTTTCTGCATTCTAGCAAATCTCTTTTCTAGACATGCTAGAATGTGATAAAGCAGCAATGACATAAGCACCTCCAGAACACAGAGCCTAAGGTCTCATTGTGTTTTGTGGACTCCTGGGCGCACAACTAGGGCTAAGTCAGCCAGCTGGAGTTAAGGAGTGTGCTGCTGTCGGATTGAACAAAGCACTCAGGAAAACTCAACCTTACAGTTACCTCCCATTCAGACAACCCAGAGTTCACAAAAATGCTTTTTAATTTTTAGTTTTGGGGATGGCTAACAAAGCTTCTGAAACTCTCCATGCAGGTTAATGGTCTAAAAGCCAAGCTGCCCGCATACATACGCCAAAGCCATAGTACTCGCAAGGCTAGTACATGTACATTCACATCACCTCAAAGGCGAATCCTCATCCCCACCCTCAAGATGAAAGCACCTCTCACCCTAGACCCTGGCATAGTAACCCTGGCCTGGAAAGAACGAAGGGACCTCACCAAGCAAGACTACCAAAGAGGAAGACAATCTACTCTGCAAGGAAAGGGAGGATGTTGCCAAGCAGCTTTGGACTCCAGAGAGAATACCCCGTTAGCACAAAGCAAAAAAGTATGTATGTATGGCCACAGACAGACAGAAGCAGGGCTTTAGCTCCAAGCAAGAGATTTCTATTAACTAAAGGCAAGTGGAAGTTAGCAAAGAAAAGCCAAGGATACCCCTTTCCAACCTTAAGAGACTTTCACACTGGACCTGAACTTAGCCGCCACTCTGGGCCAGCCATTAGTCTAACTGGATGGAAACTAGTAAACTTGAGCACCAGGCAGTTGGGTCTTCAGAGTTAGTCGTCACCTCATTATTTAACGTCAGACCACAACAGAATAAAGTACCATATGTCTACACAATGGGCTTGTGGCTATGAAGCTGCCTTCCCTGAATGGCCCTGCATGGAGAAGTCTGTGTGCCATCCCTTGAAAATGGTGACAGTCAATCCAGAGGCCACATCTTGATGCACCGTAAAGAGCAAGAGCATGAGACAAGCTGGTTTAGCACCATTTATTTGTGATCTCAGCTGTTGTAGTAGTTGCTGCTGTCAGCCTGTTCTCAAAGGATAACATGCTCTTCCGTTCCTCTTGTCCAGGACAGAAGGGTCTTCCAGGTGGCACGCCAACAGAACAAGAGACTCCGATGATGCCAGCTTCAATGATGGTGCCATCCAGAGAGAGGGTCATGGCACATTCAATCGCGGCTTCCAGAGGTTTTGAAAAAGGAGCCTTTGGGGGCCCAGCCTGCCTGGCATTCTAGTGAAAGTGCAAAAGGTAGCTCATTGGGAGAGGAAAGAGAGTGGGAAGCAAGGGAACGTGGCATGGGTCTTAAGGAGGGTGCTACAGCTGCAGGGCAGGAGTCCCAGGGGCTCCTAGGTCCTGGAAGGATTTGTTTATGGAACTTGACAAGTCAAGATGAACTGCCTCTAGGTATCAGAAAGGGAGAATAGTGGGGAGTGAATGGAAACTATCCTTTCCCTTTCCTAACCAGGTTAAATGGGAACCCAGCAAACAAGAATCCTAGGGAAAGATGTAGACCTTTTGAGCTTGGACTAAACCTTGCAGGAGGGCAGACACTATCTCTGTCCTGCAGCAGAGTGTAAGACAGACCTGCTCTCAGAAAAACAGTGCTGACACAGGACTACTGGACAAGCAACCAGGGCCACAGATGGCAAATGAGTGCTGGTGGCTCCAGTGAGTCAGAGCCATCTGACACAGGACCAATGCCCATGGCAGAACTCCCAGTCAAAAACTGGCACCTAGCTGGTGTAAGTGAACTCTACCACAACATCATCTGTGAATACGTGGGAAAGAGTCTCGTATAGTCTGCCTACTGATGACAACCACTGTCTCACTATTAGTCTTGAACAGGAATGGTATGATGATGACATTATACTAAAGATGACAGCAATGATACTTGGTCCTATAAGCTTTCTTGCTCTGAGGACCTTCAGTTACAAAGATTAAACCAGCCTAACCACAACCTTACTATTTATTTCTCGACTCCCATCTTCTAGCTGGAGAAACTGCTGCAGAGTTGCAGAGACTTGCCAAAGGCACATACTGGCTCAGGGCCATAGGAGACAATAAACATAAAGAGACCTGACTCCTGGTGGCTGCTTTTCCTTCCACCTTTGAGACAATCTGGAAGCTACTCCACAACCTATTCATAATGACCTAAGCTCATCTCTGTCACTGTCCCTGAAGGAGAAGCCCTCACCAGTGGTTCTTGATGTGGACAGCAGCACTCACTGTTTTCAGTGGGACACAAAGTTTCTTTTACCTGGGACTCTACCCTCCCTTCTCCCCTCTCACAATCTACTGTACTTCATCTAGACTCCAGTTCTATACACACAAAGTAGAGTCACCATTCCTGATAAGAAGTCAATCTCCCAAGACAAAGAGAACAGACTAAAGCTAACAGGTTAAACAGACATGCAAAGGTGGGGTCGGGGTGGGCAGGGAAGAGGATTTTATTGTTCAATAATTGTCTTTTAAAACAGCCATGAGAAACTTCTGAAACAGCTTTGTCTTTCATTTTAAAATAGTGGTTAGCATAAGAAAGACAAGACAGCCTATAGAAATGAACCCAGCCCAGGCAGGAAAACTGGGTTTTTCCAAAAGGGTCCTTTGCTCTATAGCACCTCACAGTAGGTCCTTTGAGCCTCACTAATAAGAACTTCAGAAAGTGGCCAAAGCCCTGGAGGTGGCTGGTATGTCCCTATGTCACAAGTCAGTGTCATGTATGACCATATTTGTCTGGGCCCAACTATGGAGCTACTTCTGCTAAGCTCAGGGACCTGTCCCCCCCAAACCCCCCAACACGTACTTGATGCTGTCGGTGTGAGTTTTGTATTCCATAATGGTGTTGGGAGGTAGGTTAAGCACACGCCGAAGAGTATCCCGGATACGGCTGTAGTTGCTTGGTCGCTGGCAGTCTTATTCCATATAGAAATAATGTCCTCCTAAGGGAGGAACAGAATGAATTATCAAACCAACCAGAAGCAGCAATGAGAAGAGCAGCAACACAATAAAGAACGCTGGCCTGGGCTGACTTACCTGAAAGCGGACAGAGACCACAGCCCCGCAGATCTCCTCCCCAACCATGAACTGCTCCCGAGCATGGCCAGGATGAGATTCTCCCAGCAGCGGGAAGCTAAGCCCTTCCGAAGTCGAATGATCCACTTGCCCCATTTTTATTTGCATCATCCTATAGAAAGACAGAAAGCATCAAGGTTAAACTACTGGTCCACAATGTCATCTTTGAATACCAAAGAATACTTTTAAAGACCAGTAACATCTGGCCACTTTCCAATTGACATTATTTCAATGTTAAGGAGAGAAGAAATAGGGAACAACAACAACAAAACAAACAAACAAACAAAAAAAACAAGAAAAAAAGGCAGACATCCTTGATTTAAATAATTTTTTAAAAAGGACTAAGTAGATCTTTTTAAAAAGAACTCACTTTTATCTGAACTGTTTCAGGAATCACAGTAAAATGGTATATTTCAAACACAGACCATAATCACTTTTTGCTAAAATCTGACGGTCACTAAATACCAAGTACACAAACAAAAGTTCAGATTTTAACACAGGTACAATGAAGTAGAGACACACAACAAATTAATTACAGCCACACAGCCTAATAAGTACTACTGTAACAGTGCACACAGGATGGTGAAAGCATACTGCAGAAACCTCAGAGGGAACACTTAGGCGGGTCCTGAGGGAATCATGTAATACGTAAAGCAGAAGGATGCTAAGGGCACTTGGGGGCGGGGGGAGGCACGACGACGACGTATCTCACTGAGCCAGAAGAAGGAAAGATTTTTCACATTTTCTAGAATATTTATTTTTTTCCTTAGAAAAATGCTCTGGCCCTGGAGTATTAGTGTTGCTCCAGAGTGCAGTCAAGTAACAGCTCTTCAGAGAGATCACAGAGCTCTCTCTCCCAGTCTCCTGTTCTTAAGTTTTCTTCTCGCCACTTTAATCCTCTATCTACTAAGCAAATACATTGCACATGCATAAGCACACAGATCTGTTCTAAGGGAACAAGGACATTTTAAAAAAGCTTTTACTGCTATAATAGCACCATTTGGATGATAGCACCTATGATGGTTTGAATAAGAATGGCTCCTATAGGCTCATATATTTGAATACATAGTCACCAGGGAGTAGCATTATTTGAAACAATTAGACAGATTAAGAGGTGTGGTCTTGTTTGCTAGGGCAAGTATGTCACTGGGGGTAGATTCTGAGGTTTAAAAGTCCAGAGTCATCCTTGCCTATGAATCAGGATATTGATCTGCTGTCCCAGCACCTGCCTGCATGCCATTATGCTCCCTGCCATGACGATAATAGACTAAACCTCTGAAACTATAAGCAAACCCCAATTAAATGATTTCTCTTATAATATTAGTTGCCTTGGTCATGGTGTCTCTTACAGCAATACAACAGTAACTAAGAGAGGATGATCTTCAAAGCTATAAGCCATGAATACGTACAATTGCATCAATGCCTTTTCCTAGAGGTGCATGCTCCCAAGATTAACCAAACAGTTACAGCTTTGAGAGAAAACTTAAAAACTCTTTTAACCTTGGCAGAACTTAAAATTAAAAGTAAATAGATAAATAAAGAAAAATGAGTTTGCTCCCAAATGCAGCTAGAGATGCCAGTCCTTACCTCCCACATAGGTTTAATCCCTTCTTTGAAGAGATGAAAGTCACTGTGGCCTGTCAGGTCCCCAGGACGTACCATGTGGCTGTAAAACTTCCAGAACTGCTCCACCTGTAGAAAGAAGAGCCAAGAGTATAAGGACTTTATCTCTTCTTTGAATGTACACAAAGCTGTATTACTGAGAACAGAATTGTGAGAGACACCCTGTCTCAGGCACCTTCTTTGAGAGACACATTTTCATTTGGAGCAGGGTAGAAAAAAGACCATCATATAGGTTTTTTATTTGGTTTAAGACAAGGTCTTTTGTAGCCCAGGCTGGTCTTGAACTGACCTACCTCCTGCCTCCACCTCCCAAGTGCTAAGATTATAAGCATGCACTTCCATGCCTAACTAGTAGAGTTTAATCAAAGAAAAACAAAACAAGACAAAATAAAACACAACACGTAACACTTGGATAATACAAGGATAAACTGGCCTGAGGGCTGGATCAGAGTCAAGTACTCTGGTTTACCTTTCAGAGGACTCAGACTCACTTCCTAACACTCACTGGCAGCTCACCATCATCTGTGATTGACAGTTCCAGGGGATCCAATACCCTCTTCAGACTTTACACACTGTACACATGTGGTACAGATACACATTCAGCCAGACACTAATACAGATAAAATATTCAAAATCTAAAAAAAAAAGTTGGTGAAAACTGCTGGCCTCCGTTGTCAGCAGCTCTGAGGTGGCAAAGGAGGCCACACTGACAAGTCCTGCCTCTCATCATGTAGTAACAGCACCAGCTCTCCCCACAACTAAAGACCTTTCATACCGAGATATGTCAGGAAACACAGGCCTCACCTGCATATACTTGTAGAGCCAAATCTACCTTTTTCTTTTTGTTTAGACAGGGTCTCACACTACAGCCCAGACTGAACTAGGGCTAGAGTTTCTACCCCTCTTCTTAGCTGGAAAGATTGTGTCTCTTCTATATTTACTCTGAACTTAAGAAAACTAGATTTGCCGGGCGGTGGTGGCGCACGCCTTTAATCCCAGCACTTGGGAGGCAGAGGCAGGCGGATTTCTGAGTTCGAGGCCAGCCTGGTCTACAGAGTGAGTTCCAGGACAGCCAGGGCTACACAGAGAAACCCTGTCTCAAAAAACAAAAAAAAAAAAAAAAAAAAAAAAAAAGAAACGAAAACTAGATTTATAATTTTCTTTCAAATGTGTTTATATACTTATATTTCCATTATTCAGAAGCTAGGAGACATGGCTCACCCAGTTGGAGTTACATAGTGAGACCCCCGCATCAAAAACAAACAAAAACAACAACAACAATGACAAAAACAACAAAAATCAAACCACCAAACAAAAAACCCAGAGGTTGGAAATCAGATGGGTTAGGGGTTGAAAGGGCTTAATGCTCTTCCCAGAGGACCTGAGTTCAGTTCCCAGTATTCACAATGGGTGGCTCACAACTACCTGTAACTATAACATCAGGGGATCTAATATCTTCTTCTGGCCTCTGTGCACGCACACACATACACAATAAATAAACTTTGAAAGATGTCTTATTAAAGATTTATTTTATTTTTAATTATGTATATCTATCTGTGTCTATGCACATGTGCACATGCCCACAGGCCAGAAGATACCAGATTCCTGGGAGCTGGCATTACAGAAAATCGTGGGTACCTGACATGGATGCTGGGAACTGAACTTGGCCCTCTACAAGAGCAGTATTCTAGTGCTGAGAATGTGGCTTGTGGCTCCAGGAAGCTGAGGCAAAAGAATCACAAGTTCCAAGCCAGGCTGAGATCTAGTAAGACCCTGTCTCAAAACAAACACTATCATAATCTGGGCTGGTCCTTGGCTCTGTGCTGGGTGGATCCTTTCTTGAATGCAAGATGAGAAAAGGAACTGCAATGACTTTAGAGGTCCTCTCTGGGCCTCTACTCCAAGTCAGGAAACAGTACTTTTGCCTTACAGTGGAATTTTTGGAAAGACATCATCTGTGGGGCCGAGGAGATGACTCAATGGTTAGGAGCATTTGCTGTGCTTCCAGACGACTGGAGTTTGATTCCCAGCACTCACAACAGAAGGCTCATGACCAACTGTAACTCCAGCTCTAGGGAAGCCAACACCCTCTTCTGGTCTCTGAGAAGACCCACTGTCAGAAAACTGATTCTGCATATAGAGACTAAATATGTCTATCGCATATAGGGGTTCAGGAAAACCTTTGTTCAACAAGACAACACTGGTATTAGTTGCAGTCAGGGTCTTCGAATTTACAAATGTAGTAAAGAGACAGGAGGGAGGGTAAGGGTAGGCTGGGGTGAGGAGCCTGACTCTGTATTGATGGCATCCACAAAAACAATTTTATCAGAATCCAATTTCATGAGGATAGATAATATAAACAAGGAAACTCTGTTATGACACTCCCTATATATAAAGAGTCAATAAATATCTGCTAAAATAAAAATAAAAAATCTCAAACCAATCCCCCTTTTAATTTCTGTATTATGCCTTTCTGATGAAAGCTACCATGCCCACACTTAAATTACCTACATGTTACCTATGAATGTCTAACAATGAACCAACATGAACTTGGTAATGCAACTCAGTCAAGTAAGGAAACCAGAATGTTTAACAGTTACTAGGAAAGTAGATAAACAGCAACAGAAATGCAGGTAGGAGTGCCATACCAACAAATATTTCAGTGAAGAACTAAGTACTCACAGAGGCGAAGGTACCAATCTGCTTGATGTTCTGCTCATAGCTCTGTGAACTGGTGGGACGGCCAGGGTTCTTCTAGAGTACCAAAAGGTGTAGTTGTACTGCAGGGGATGTTCTGCTGGTCCAGGGACAACAGCCTGCGAAGTACAGAAGGTATGTTAGTTCATGGCAAACTTTTAGTTCATTGGTCACAATGCTGAAAGGCCATTTTATTGTATTATTTATATTATATTGACACTTATATACTTTATTTGTGTGTGTTACATGCACATATGCATGCGTGTATGTGGGTGCTTGCAGAGGTCAGAAGAGGGCTTGTGAGCTACCTGGCATGGGTGCTGAGGACCAAATTCTGGTCCTCTGTAAAAGTAGCAAGTGCTCTTAACTAAGTCACCTCTTCAGCACCTTGTTTTTTAAATTATGCTTACTATCATGCATGTGTATGCCAGACAGAATGTGGGAGCATGTACACTATGTTGTGTGTGTGGAGGTCAGAGGAGAATGTTCAGAGGGTTGGTTCTCCCCTTCTCACTGTGGGATCCAAGGATTGAGCTCAATCATCAGGCTTGTGCCTGATGAGCCATTTCTCTGATTCCTAATAAACATTTACAGTGTCACACTCCTACTAGATGTGGTGGCACAATCTTTAATTCCAGCACTGGGAGGCTGAGGCAGGCAACTGTCAGTTTGAGGTCATCTTCGTTTTCTGACTGAGCTCCTGGCTGACTAGCCAGGGCTACACAACCAGACAGTGGTTTTTTTTGTTGTTGTTTTGTTTTTGGTTTTTTTAAAGTGTGTTTCCTTACCACCTCCACAACTGGAAATAATAGCATCATTTCAGTGATTTGCAATGTGCTGAAGTCTGCTCACTCAGTACATTCTTTACTGGCTAGCAGGTTCTACGTTGCTGTGACACCACTTTCTGCCTTTCTCATAACACCATGGGCATTCATTATCTCAACATATGCCCACTCCAAGTACCACTCCTCAACACCCATTACTAAAAACTGGCCTAAGCCACTGTCTGCACGATGGAGGAAATAACAGCAAGCACCTCAGAGAATCACTGTGAACAACAAATGACTAGAGCACCAAGTGCTTAGCCACTGCTGTCAATGTAAGTGCTCAATGAACATAGCTCCTCCCCCCCCCCCCCCCCTTTTCCTAGACAGCGTTTCTCTTTGTACTCCTAGCTGGCCTGGAATTCACTCTGTAGATCAGACTGGCATCAAATTCACAGAGATCTGCCTGCCTGCCTCTCAAGTGTTGGGATTAAAGGTGTATGTTGCCACTGCCTGCACCTTTGTGACTTCTTACCACCTTGCAGAAAATGCCTGTTTGGCAGGTATTCAGATTATGAGATAATTAGTGCTGTAATACTGAGGAACTTGATCTACTACTTATCTTTCATTCCCTAAATTCTCTGTATCCCAAGCCACTCTCAGTGTGTACTACTGTTAACTGAAAAGTCTAAAACAGGACTCGTAAAATTTGAATTACTAAGTAGCCTTAAAGCAAGTCCCAGTTGAGAACTCAGATTTGCCCATCTCATATGAGGAGACTATACAGCAAGACAGCACCCCAAGACTTCACAATAAGAGGAAGTTCTAATTTCCAAAATGAACTCCAGTCATTCTACCGTTTTTAAAAACTTGTAATCATGGATGCATACTAAAGATTTCACTGTGACATTTACATACACACATCTAGCAGGTTTTGGTCACACCCAGTGACCCATGGCTTCTTCTTTTTTACCCTCTCCTTCCCTTGACATATCTTTCCTCCCTTTTTTCAGTGCTAGGAATTGAACCCAAGATCTTATTCCAAACACAGAGTGGTATCCTAGACCCTGTATCTTTTTTGTGTCTCTCCATCTGTATATGTTTGAGGGTGTGTGCACAAGAGCACATGGGGAGCAGTCTCTCCAGCCCCTCAACCTTGTTTTAAGAACAATCAGAGATTCCAAAAGAGTGAATCTGCTATAGAGAGACTCCATGAGATAACCAAGGCTTACTACACCTGTATCATAACCCCAAACATACCTTTCTCTTGCCACCGCCCTGGCTCTTGTCTCGGTCTGTTTTTTCCTTCTCACCATCTTTCTGTGTGCTGTTTTCTTCATTTTGATCATGGTCTCCACTGTCATCATCTTTTAAGCTACATGGGAAAGCAAAATAATGTCATTCCATGACTAAACTATTCTAACAAAACCACAAGGTCATAAAACTACCATCTAAGTAGCCCCAAGTCACTGGAATCCCAGGCCTATGAGGTGTGTCTGTGAGAAGGGCAAAGGGGAAAGCAAACCAGGAATAGTAAATAAAAACTATTGAATTAGCTACCTCATGAACTCCAGTGAACAGTCTTTCAGTTTCCTGACAGCAGCATAACAAAGCAGTTAAAGAGCTGTTTTGTTGTCAAAAACAAACTGGTAATGAGAATTTCTGGACAAATAATTCTGCTGACATCTGAAAGTTAAACTTGCCCATCTGTATCTACTGCCGTGTCTGTTCCTTCCATCTCTCTCCTAGCTGTCCTTCCTCCACACCTTAGTATCCTTCTCTAGTCATCTAGTTCATCATCAGTCTGTAAGTGGTCTGACATCAGTCTCTCCTCTCCACCCATCCTCCACACTTCCTAAATGTGAATCTGTTATTGAACCTGCGTCCTTAAGATGCCAACATCCTATTTACCTATACTCTAGAGTAGCATACAACATAAAGTGCTTTTCACAAGACTTTAGAAATTGAGTCCTGGGCAGGGCGGTGGTGGTACACGCCTTTAATCCCAGCACTAGGGGGGAGAGGCAGGGGATTTCTGAGTTCGAGGCTAGCATGGTCTACACAGAGAAGCCCTGTCTTGAAAAACCAAAAAAAAAAAAAAAAAAGAAAGAAAGAAAATTGAGTCCTGTCCAGAGCCATATTCCTCTCCTCCCAACAACTCTTCCCACTGGTAAACACCTTGCTTCCAGCCCAAGGTGTCATTCCTCCCTGCCTGTTTCTTCTTCGAGACAGAGAGTTTCTTTAGAATCATACCTCATCTCAGTATCACTGGCACCCAAAACAAGATGACACAAAACAAAGGTTAAATGAAAAGGAAACCAGAAGGAGTGGATGTGTTGTCTCATAAGCAGAGTCAAAAGTGGAACCACCTAAGGCCCGCCAGACGTAGACACAAACCCCAGCTTAGTGCACAGAGTGCATTTGCTCAGTCTGCTAAGGTGGCTCAGCAGGCAAACACACCAGCCGTGTAGACTGAGTTCAATCCCTGAAACTTACATACTGGAATGAGAACCTACTCCTGCAAGTTGTCCGCTGACCTCTATACTCTATACACATACTTAAAAAAAAAAAAAAATGAGGGAGACAGAATGGCTATTCACTCTAGAATTAGACCATTCACCATAGGTTTTCTTTACAATTATCTTTTGGGTTCTATGATGGTATGTACAGAAAATGGAATCAGGCATGTTCAAGACAGGCCCCAGCAACACGTCAGTTGTACTTCAGACATCATCCTACACAGACATACAAATATGGTATAGAACAGTTTCTATTTTACAAAGTAGTGGTGGATAGCGGGCAGTGGTGGTGCATGCCTTTAATCCCAGCACTTGGGAGGCAGAGGCAGGCGGAGGCCAGCCTGGTCTACAGAGTGAGTTCCAAGACAGCCAGGGCTACACAGAGAAACCCTGTCTCGAAAAAACAAAACAAACAAAAAAAAAAAGAGAAAGTGGTGGTGGTGTTTGTTGTTTGACTTTTGTCTGCTAATCTTTAATACCTAATGTTTAAAATGTACCTATAAATAATAGGATGAATAAGCTAGTCATGTTCTGCCTAATAGGCAGCCATATTGTAGGAGATACTCATGTGGTCATTCCCTGTGATGTAGACTTCCCCATCCCCACCCTGGTCAAGACCCAACTAGGTGAGGCATAAGAGCAAAGGGCAGTCTGGTCTGCCTAGTAACCTAGGCCTCAGAACTTTTTTTTAAAATACAGATTCCTCTCTCTACATTGATTTCATCCAAGAGAGCAAAAACTAAGGATTCAGAAGATGGACCAGCTTTAGGGTCTATGAAAGAATCAAGACTCAGAGCAAAAGGGACAGGCAGTCCAGAGAGAAAGGAGTTAGAACTGATGAGCAGAGCAAGTGGAGAGAGGTGTGCAGACACTGCCATCTGTCTGCTTCTTAGAGGCATCACCAGAGCTTAGTAAACGTCCCCTTGGTTAAACTTGCTTTGCTTAGTTTCCTTTTCAAATCGAGCCTGCCTTGGACACAAGACCCATGGATTAAATATTACCAATATTTACCAAGCAGCTCACTGGCTACCAGAAGACCTATCCTCAAAGAACTGAGGAGAGATAAGGTATACAAAGCCTCAATTTGGTGCAAAGGGCCATTCTGTGTGCATGTCCCCAAACATCTCCTGCCTGTTCCCAATGAACCTAAATTTGTCCCCCCCTACCATGTTCAGCATGTACTCATGCCTCCACTCCTGGTTTACTGATTTCAGGATTCACTTTCTCTTGGAAACATCCCCTACTCTCTCCCAGTGTCGGTTAAACCAAACTCTCCTCTTCTGCTCTGTCCTGGTTGTACTCTCAAGGCCAATTTTCATCAAGAATATCTCATGGATTTTTCTACTGCTCCAGCCCAAACAACTCTCTTTTGTAGAGCACATCCTCTAGGGATACAGCCCTTTTGTTTCTTTTCAGCTCCTAATCTCTACTACAGCCTCTGAGGTCACTTTACTAGGTTTTGGTTGAAGGAAGTCACCTAGGACTTCCCATTTTTGCCAACCCAAGAAAAATATTATATTCCTTTCCTTCCTAGTGGTTTTCTTTCGGTCACTACTAGGAAACAAAAAGAAAACAAAAATAGTTAAGGCAGAGAAGAAACAATGCTATTATCATTCTGAAGCCATCTTACTCTCCTTTCTAAGCCAGCACACAGGAACCTCAGTGAACTTCATTTTTTATCTTTATGTTCTGGCCTTTATTTTCATTTTGGCTGTGCTGGTAATAAAACCCAGCACCTCCTTCACAGAAGGCAAGGACTCTACCAATGAACACCCTCCTCTCTCGCTTTCCCCTCTCCCTCTCTCCTCTCTTCATTTTATGAAAAGGTCAGAGGCAGTGGATTTCTGAGTTCGAGGCCAGCCTGGTCTACAGATGAGTTCCAGGACAGCCGACTACACAGAGAAACCGTGTCTCGAAAATACCAAAAAAAAAAAAAATAAGAAAGGGTCTATATCTCTCTATGTAGCCAAGGCTATGTATACCAGGCTGGCACTGAACTCAGAGATCCATCCACCTGTCTCTGCCTCCTGGGATTTTAAGGGTGTGTACCACCAAAGGTAGCCTGCTTTAATTTGCTCTCTGCACATCTATCTAAGGCAAAGGGTTTACAACCTGCTTTTCAGAAGCTGTTCTTCTCAGCTTAAAAGCTGGATTTGAGCCAAGGTACAGTTCACACTGAAGCAGTAGCACTCAGAGACTAAACTACTCAATTCATGTTCAGACTAAGTGACACTTGGGTTAGCTCTCCAAGCTTCTGTCCAGGTTCTTCCCAACACCGTCTGAACTAGGCAAATTTTGTGTAGGAAGGAACTTTATCTAATTTTCCACTGTTATCTTTAGCATCAGGCACGAACATAAAACAAACATGTTTAATGGATAGATCTCCAAATAGCAAATTAGGTGGTTTAGAAACACTTAAAAATAGGCCAAAAGCTAGTGACAGAAAGGGACCCATATAAAATAGGGATCAAATCAAGCCTGGCCTCCCAAAACTCAGGACCTGAAAACCAAGTTTATCATAGTTGGGACTATACTTCTTGAGAGGGCATCTTAGGGTTTCACATGTTAATAACATGAAAGACAACAAAACCCTGCCTCTAGGTAGTCTAATGACCACCCTTTAAAGCTATTAGCAGCTTTGGTTACACTCAGAGGCAGAGCCCACATATTAAAGGAGGTTAGAGGGCCTCTTTAATCTGTGTCCATCAGATTGTACTACTGCATTTACTGGAGACTGCACTTTGAGAATGATTCTGGAAAATTCTGGGGAGATGTGATAAAGAGTACAGACTCCAAATACGGAGCAACATTCTACAAACTGCAGGGTTTTCACAAGAAAATCTGAAATGACAAAACCAAAACCAGGGACAAGGGTACCATCTTTAATTGCTAACTTCAAGTAAAAGCAAGTTTTTATTTTTGTCCTTTTCTGCAAAGTTAGAAGGCAGGCAGGGCTGGAGAGATAGCTCAATGGTTAAGAACACTGACTGTTCTTCCAAAGATCCTGAGTTCAATTCTCAGCAACCACATGGTGGCTCACAACCATCTGTTATGGGATCTGATGGCCTCTTCTGGTGGAGAACAGGGACAGTGTACTCATATACAAAATAAATAAAAATTAAAAAAAAACAAAAAACAAGGCAGGCATTAAAAGACCCTACTCCTTACAACAGCTCATAGTTATAAATAATTAAAACCACCCAGCAAATGTTGATAAAGACACTTGAACAAAGTAGAAGAGTGAGCCTGAGTTGGCCCTTTGGGCTCTCCTGCACTACTTAAAAAGCCTCATTTTCCTTAACCATCAGAAAACATGCCAAGATCTCTTTTGCAGAGTTCTTAGGAAGAAGCTAGTGGGAAATAGAGAGGAATATAATACATACAATGGGGAAGCGGACATGGGGAACAACTAGAAGAAAGGAAACCAGATAGAGGAGAGGGGCCACAGGGGAGTCCACTGAGAAAGAGAACAAAGTAATGACACATGAGTATCAAAGTGTCCTAAAGGAACCTGTTACTTTCTATGATAATCTAAAACCTTAGGAAAAAAATCCACAGTGATGCCTCTGAGTGGCTGCGGTGGATAACCACCATAGGCTCATAGATTTGAATGCTTAGTCACCGGGGAGTAGAACTGTTTGAAAGAATTACAAAGATTAGGAGGTGTGTGGCCTTGTTAAAAAAACAAAAAAACCAACAAAAAAACCAAAACTTGTCATAAGAGTTGCCTTGGTCATGGCATCTCTTCATAGGAACAAAACAGTGACAAAGACAGTGGCCAATATAACCATCCTTACTCAAGACAGGTGACCTAAAACTACCTTAGGATACAGTTTAATTTGTTCCAATAGGAGAGTAAGGGTGGAAGGGCTGCAGACATGGAGCTAGGTATTGCAGGGTTTATGGCAGGAAACCAAGGGGTCGGTCACTAGCCTGACGCGCTCAGCTAAGCAGGAAGATGGAGAAGACATCACGGTTTTTTTCCTCAAGAAGCAGAGCTCACTCAGCCACCAGGAAAACCTAAGGAAGAGCTGGCTTGACTGCTGGAATCCCCATCCCAATACTTCCTGAGTTTGCACATCAGAACTCACTGTACTGAAAAACTGCAGCTTCACCACCTATCAGTGGGTCCACTTTACCTTCACAGCTCAGTTGCAGCATTTTACACAGTACCTCTAAGTATTGTGGAGCTTGACCTGGTCCTTCCAGTTCTAACCACTAGGGAGGTGAGAGCAATAGCTCAGACTGGGAACTTTTGTACTGTCAAACAGCTGATGGGCTAAACTGAACTAAAAATGTAGGTCTTTGAATGAAAAGACAGATTAGATCACTAAAACTACAGAGAGGAAGGAGCACTACAATCTACCCAAGGATACAACTCTTGTGAAATACTAAGTAAGTACTGCTAGATGAAAACGAAAATTACTTTTAAATGCTAAGAGATTTAATCGTTAAGGAGGGGGATGCCTCCCCCACCCCCGCCACCACCAACACACATTTCTTCTCTGTACTTCCCAACTGTTCGGTGCTGGAATTGGAGATGAGAGTGGGTACTTGGAAAGAATGCAGGAGTGGGCAGCCACTAAGAGTTGGAAGACAGGAACGGGGTGTGGGGTGGAGGGCGGGGGGTGACGGGGAAGGAAGCAGGAAGAATCTCAGATGAAAAGCATTCCCTACTCGAGAGGCCAAAGTACTCTTCGCGCTGCCCCATTACCTCATCGCAGCTGCCCAACTCTACGACACGGGCTCTGTTACCGTCCCCGCTTGCAGAAGACAAAACCGAGGTTCGGAAGGGAGAGGTGACCTTCCCAGGACGCAGAGCGAGTGCGGGAGGGAAGCCGCGTTCAGAGAGAAGGCAGCAAGGCTGCGGAAACACCCGAAGCGCTGAGGTCCCGCCCCTCCACGCCGCCGGCAGCCAGCACCCACCAGGGCGGGGCGTCCGAAAATCTCCTTCCGGGCGGCGCGGCCTCCCCTCCCCGGCCCGTGCCGCGCCGGGGTCCAGCGGCTCAGGGGTCCCGGCGACCTCGGCCGCGCTCTCCCGGCCCTATCGGGCCCGCGGGCTCAGGAAGGCTCGGGCCGCGGCGGCCCGGGATCGAGCGGCTCGGCTGAGTGCGCGCCCGGCCCCGGCGGGAGCGGTCCCGGGGGACGGTTGGGGGAAGGGGCCCCGGGGGCGGCCACGCGCCACTCACGCGTCGAACTTGTTGTTCATCCTCTCGCCGCCGCTGTCGCCACTGCCTCACGGAATGACTTCCGCTCTGCTGGGTCCCATCGCTAAGGGCCCGGCTACTTCCGGTTGGCGAGGCGCTCAGCGGAACGTCAGTGCTCAGGCCTTGGGCGGGGCCTCTTTCCCTGACGGGTGGCCCAGGGCGACAACGCTACTCGCGACCACTACTGTCTTGGTCTGGCCACTTGCACTGAGCATTGTCTACGCAGCCGGCCATCTGCTTTAACCTCCCAGTGGATTCCAGGGGAAATGTCAGGCACTAGGTAATGTAAATGAGAGTTGATCCTTTGCTCTTGATGTTTGGAGAGGACGAGAAAGTACTCCAAACAAATTTGTAGTTCTGGCTCTTGGAAATGGAGGCAGGAAGATCCAGACTAGCCTGACCAACATAGTGAGTTAGAGGCCAGCCTGGGATAATAAGACCTTCCCTATATATGGGTGAAGTGGGGGAAAAAGTCGAACCAGGGTGACAAACTTACTGAGGACCAAGATGGTCTCAGTCATCGTTGCCTCCTCTACTGAAGTCATTGTCCCACACTCCTGAGGACTGTCCAAAACATCACATACACAGGAAAAATAAATTCCCTAGTTGGTGATGGAACTCCAGAGCCACAAGTCTGCTGATATTCCATCGTTAGATGTTAATTTTTAATCACCGAGAGGGGGTAGCAATTGATGTTTGTGCCCGTATTTACAAGTGAGACAAGTGTCCCAGGACTGGCCCATGGTTGCCCCCTGATAACTCAGCAAGGTCATGCTTTTTCTCCTCAGGAAGACCTCAGGGATCATCCTGTTTGCTAACATGTACTAAGGAGGTTGAGGGAGAGCTCTCCTGTCAGACCCAGCCCAGTGGCTTTGGTCCTAGCCCTGCATGTATCTGGCTTTTGAGAAGAGAGAGGAAGAAAGCTATATTTGCAGGGCTAGGACTCTTACAGTGTCTGAGATTGGGTCAAAGATAGAAATTTGGACCCTATAAAGGAGTGGTCTACAGAGTTCCTCTTACTCTGGACCCCAACTTGCTCATGTGAAATGTGGGTCAGGTAAATAGTGCCTCTTGCCTGTCCATAATGTGAAGAATTTCTAACAATGGCGGGGGGGGGGGCAGATGGTAAAACTCAAGAAAGCCTTCATGATCAATGGTGGTGAGGGGAGTATTACATCAGGGAATGGGAAGGTACTGCTGAAGGTACATGTGTGCCATGGCATGCAGAAGAGACGTGCTAGTTAAAATGGGTTACACATTTTAAGTTCTAGACCTCAAAAAAGGAAAGACTCTACACTTATATCCCACACCCCTAGCTCCTAGTACTTTTTTTTTTAAAGGCTTATTTTCATTTTGTTTATATGGGTGTTCTGCCTTGCATATGTCTGCACTATATGCATGGGTGTTTTGCAAAGCCAGAGGAGGGTCACTTGCAACTGGAGTAACAGGTGGTTATGAGGTGCCATGTGGGTGTTGGAGACCAAACCTAGATCCCCCAGGGAAGTATTCAGTGTTCCTAACCACTGAGATATCTCCACACCCCACCCCCATCCTTTTTTGAGACAGGATCTCACTATGTGCGCTGACCTCACACTTACAGAGATGGATTTGTCTCTGCCTCTCTAGTGCTAGGATTAAAGGCGTGCTCCACCACATCCAGCTCATGTTCTATTCTTTTAAGAGAGTTCCCCACATCTCTTACCAACCTTCTAGAAAAAGTTCGAAAAAGGGAAGATGTTGGAGATGTTGGAGCTGGAAAAATAGCTCAGTGGTTAAGAGCACTTGCTGCTTTTCTAGAGAACGTGAGCAGCCCACTGTCTGGTTGTTCATGACCACCTATAACTCCCAACTCTAGGGTTCTGACATCCTCTGCCAGCCTCCAACAGGCACGCTCACTCATGTGCACATAACCCATTCCTCATACATACATGCATACATACATACATACATACATACATCATACATACATACAGTTAAAAATAATAAAAATAAATCTTACAAAAAGACAGGAGGAAACGTTGTCAGGCCTCAAAGGGTAAAACCTTGCCCAGTCAATGACATCATGAAAAGTAGAATCCTTAGGGCTTCAAAGTGACTTACAGAAATGCTCAAAGTCATGTGACCACCCCCACCCCAACCACTGCAGAAGTCTCTCTCTGTCTGTCTCCTTATTTCTCTTGCTTGTCCCACGCATGCTTGGATACTTCCCAGGAGCACACTCAGGATCCACACAGCTCCATAAACAGCATGACCCACAAAGCTGACTCCAGGGCCCAGGAGGGACTGGTTGGCTCAGTCTGGCAAAGGCAAGTAGGGGCAGGGGGTCTCCGGGAAATGGCAGGTCAGGCACCTGGTTGTAGTGGGCCATGAGGAAGATGCCAGCAGTGCCGCAGATGAAGAGGGAGAGCATGGCTAGGAAACAGACACGGTCCAGCACTCGGCCTACCAGCAACCACTCCTCGTTCCCCTGAGGGCAACAACACATTGTGCGGCAGTTATGTGACCAGGGACAGCAGCCAGCCTGGCTCCCTCTTTCACTGTTAGGTCCCCAGCTGGCCTTTATTATCTATTCCACCTTCTCACCCTGTCTAGGTACCAACCTGTCTTCTTTTATGGTCTCTGACCTGTTGGTCCTTCCTCCTCCCACTTCCCACCTCTGCTTTGTCTATCACTGAACCTAAGCCAAACACCCCATCCATCCTGTTCCCACATTACTCTTGGGTACTTGCCCACCCTGTCCTGCTTACACTGTCAAAGTGACTCTGCTGGTGTCGGGCACGAGCCATGAGGTTACAGGCATCCACACAGGCCTGGATGGCTGGGGAGGCTTGCTTTAGGCTACCACAGAACTCCTGGCTCTGCCTCATTTCTGGACCATTCTCTGATGGGGAAATAGAGTCAGTGGAAGAGAGCAGACTAAGACGTGTCTTCCTCCCAGAGACCCAGGCCTTCTCCAACTTGACACTTGCTCAGCGCTTAGCTGCTGTACCCCGCTCCAGCTGCATTCACTGGTCAGGATTGACCCCTTGGGCCTCACCTAGCTTCTCCAGTACTGCTTGCACTAATCCATTACGCTGCCTTTGCCTAAAGAGGAGTTCACTTCGAGGCAGACAGAGGTCCCCTTCCTCTCGAGTTGTGATGGGCCATCCTGAGGAAGAGCCATTCTGGAGGCGCAACCGGGCATCCTGGACAGCAGCAGGAGCCAGTGGGCGCGCATGCATCCGTAACAGCTGGGGCAGGAGCCTCAGGAACACCTGTAGAGGGGTTGTTGTGGTGGGTCCTACTTGGGCAGCCAGGCCAAGCTTGGGAATGGGCATGAAGACAGTGTCTTAGGGGAGCAACTGGGTCCTGGTACAGCTTGACTACTTTCTCTTGGACACAGAACCTGGGCTCCAAGCTTTCAAGACCTTCAAAATCTCCAGAATACTTATCCCAGACAGACTCTTACCCTTTACCCCTTGCTAGAATAGTCTAGACTACCTGGGGCATACCTAGGGCATCTACCTTTGTACCATGATTCTCAGCTGACCGCTGCAGGTGGGCTGCAGAGCACATAGACAGCTGGGACAGAATCCTCCCTTTTCTGATTTTTGAGAACTGAGTAATACTGGTTAACCTGCCTAACCTTTTTGTGTCTCTGTCTCCCTATCTGTTAAGTGGAGATGATACACCTATACCCACTTAAGCGTTTTTATGCAAAGTAAATAAGTTATCCATGCAATATTCATGTCCCCGGGCACTGATGTTAGTATTCGTCTACTTGAGGCCTGAAGATACATTTGGCATAAATTTGCAGCTGAATTTGAGAATAGGGGCAGGAATGTGGAGGGAGTCACAAGTGATTGGGAAGGATAGACGGATGCCCAAGTGGGCAGGGAAGTATCTTGCCTTGCGGACCCCTCGGGCCATGGAGTGTGTGTGTGGGGACCGCAAGGACACATTGAGCACAACCACAGAGTTGACGACGATGAGGATGGTCACCACCATGAGGAAGGTCAGGTACCTGTCCAGGGTTAGGCAAGCAGGAGGCTGAATGTCCCGTAGGCACTTCAGTCCCAGGAGCCACCCACCCTGCTTCCCTTGGGTTCCTGGGTGGAAGGAAGGTCTTGTCAAAAGCCTCAGAAGGGAAAGGGTGTGTTGGGGATTTAGCCCACTGACAGAACCTTTGCTTAGCAAGGCCATGGACTTAACCAAGATGGCAAGGGGTGGGAAGCAGATGTGAGAACCAGCCTTACTTGCTGATGAGCGGCACAGCCTGGGAGGTTTCAGGCACCTTCTTAGCCACGAGGAAAAGGAAGACAGTCTGGGCCAGGAGCACGTTGGTGGCCACTGTGCATTTCTGGCCGCCCGCTGCCCATGACCAAGATGCCTTCAGAACAGGTACCACCCGACCCCACCTCTACCTCCCCACATACACACACCCTGAGGGACCCCCTTATCCTACAGGGAGCCCACTGCCCTTGTCCTAAGATCATGGTGTCCTGTGCCATGAGCAGGGCCTGCTCTGCCTCCCCGTGAGCCTCTGTGCTGCTGCCCTCCCACAGGCCCAGGTACCCTTGGCAGGGAGGAAGTAGATGAGGATGGCAACTGAGGAGATGAGCACACAGGGGGCGATGATGTTGATGACGTAGAACAGGGGCTTGCGCTGGATGAGCAGGTAGAACACCACCTTCTGGTGGCCTGCCTCCTCTGCTGGAGCCACAGAGTCCAGTAGCATTTTGGCTGGTCGGTGCCGGATGGCCCATTCCCCATTTTCTGTGGGGAGCACAGGGGATGTGACCTTGTAAATGTGTGGGCTGAACAACCAAGTCACAGGGGCAGCATGCACTTTATTAAGCATCAGGATACAGGGACACAAGTGGGGTGGGAAAATGAATATTGATCTCCCTCCCAAAATTAGAAGTATTATAGGAAGAGTCAGAACTTCACTGGATCCTTTTCTGTGGTATATGTGTGCGTGCATATGTACGCATACATGTATGCATATACTCACATGTGTGTATGTTTGTATATGTACAGACATGGAAGCCAGAAGTCAACACCAAGTGTCTTCCTTGGACACTCTTCACACTCTTTTATGCTGAGGCAGGGTCCATCACTTGAACCTAGAGCTTTGCCCTGGGAATCCTTTGTTTCTATCTGTCTTGTGCTAGGATTACAAGTAGGCTGCCATTTCTAACCAGCATTTAGGTGAATTCTGGGGATTCCATTCTGGTCTTTATGTATGTGCAATAAGTGCTTTACCCCATGGAGCCATCTTCCCAGTCCTCTTGCGTTTTTCTTTAAGGACAGTCTCATTGTGTAGCCTAGGCTAGCCTCAAACTTTCAAACCTCCAGAGGGCTGGGATCACATATGTGTGTCACCATGTCTGGATTTCTGTTGGGATCTTTTGAAAGCTGTATTCTATGATACACTGTAGTTTTCACGTATTGGGTTAGGGCATAGCCTTGATTGGGCAGAGGCTCCCAGCTAGGGTTACCTGTGAAAGCCTCGGGGTCAATGAAGATCCACTCAATGGCTTGCCCATCTTCCTGGCTCAGCTGCAAGTTGATCTCACTCGTGCTATAAGTCTGGGACCTGTGGGTCAGGAGTGGGAAGAGGGTATGTGAAGCAGGGGGACCAGCCTGTGAGGCCACAGAAACTTGTCTGACGGCAGCGGTGGGCACTGGGATTTGACATATGCAGTATCATGCTCTTGAGTTCTCCAGCAAGCCCTGGTGCTAGCTAGCATGCAGGGCCAGGGGAACACAGGCTCTTTAGGGGCTCAGTGGTACTGCCTGGCCAAAGAGTTCAGAGCCACCCTGACTCTCCTACTGCCACCAAAAACTATAGGGTAGAAATACAAGCTTATTTTAAGAGGACACTCGGGGTCCTGCCACCTTCTCCCAAGGCCTCCCTTCACTGCTTATGCATGAGGAAACTGAGACGCAGAGGTCCCAGGTTTGGCTCAGGTCACATACTGCCTTTGGCCAGGCTTCTCTTTTCCAGGACAGCCTGCCTGTCTATGGCTCTATGTGTATGCAGGCATACCCGTATGTTCTTACCCACATACTCAAGACACTGGTGTCTCCCCTTAGGACCCAGGCAGGAAGCTGGAGCAATGGAGGATAGGTGAGAGGACTTAGCAGGAGGCTCAAGTGTTACCATCTAAATAAGTGCAGGTGAGGGCTGGAGAGATGGCTCAGTGGTTAAGAGCATGGACTGCTCTTCCGAAGGTCCTGAGTTCAATTCCTAGCAACCACATGGTGGCTCACAATCATCTGTAATGAGATCTGATGCCCTCTCCTGGTGTGTCTGAAGAGAATGACTGTGTACTCACATACATTAAATAAATAAATCTTTAAAAGAAAATTAAAAAAAAATTAGGTGCAGGTGATAGATCTAGGCCACCCAACTTTGACGAGCTTCTGATGCTGGTCTCTCACCTCTACCCAGACCCATCCTAGAGCAGCTAGCTCCCTGAAGCCCCACCCCCCCAACACCATCAGCGGTCTCACTGGAAGACAAGGGAGCAGTTCTGCCAATCGAAGGGGAAGTAGGTGACGGAGATGGAGCAAGAGGAGCGGAAGATGGCAGGCGGCAGCCAGTAGATACAACCGTCAGGGACACGAGCACATTGCAGTAGAGCGCCACCTCGAAGACACCGTCCACACTGTGTGCATAGGCCAGTGTACTGAGCTGGGGGAAGAGATTCCCACAGCCCCAGACTAGCTCTCTGCTTTGCATGGATGGGCTCTGAGGGCATCAGTTCCCCTGCCTGCCAAATGGTTTAGCATCTAACCTCACTTGTGCACTGTCCCAGCAACTTCCAGCTCATCTCTACTCTGGACCTTATAGATGAGTACAGGGGTCTGGGGGAGACAGCACTCCAACAACCACCTCGTAATCTCTGTTTCTCTTTCTCTGTATTAATAAGTGCAATAATGGCAAAATAGCTAACATTATTAAGCTCTTTTCGGGGTGACTGACTCTGAATGAACCATTTTTGTGTCTGACCTCTAATCATTCCTCTAGTTGTTAAAATTGGCTGCAGCTTACAGGGATGGGAAAAGCCTGCCACCACCCCTCACCCCAGGTGGCTAACATGTCACAACTCTGGGCCAGTGGCCGCGCGTGAGGTCCCACCTCGGCCTGGCACCCTACAGCACCCTGCTCTCTTCTTTTTCTAACCTTCCTCATTCTGCTGGACCCTGGTATCCTTCGTCTCCTGCCCAACCCCCTCCTCACTTGTTCTCCAGCACGATGTCTGGCCGCCAGACCATGGTAGATGGCACCCTCAATATCCACAAGCCTTCGTAGTCTTTCGGGTCCCAGCGCAGGCGATAGTCGCACCATTGCTGTGGGTGAAGAGGCAGTTGCCCAGCCTCTGCTCTGGGCTACACAGGCTGGAGAATGGCAGGCCACCAGAGAGGGCCCAAGAGGTTGAGGGGGGTGGGTGGGGCAACTGCAATAAGCATAGTAAGCAGGTGGCGTCTTACCATTTCTATCCAGACATTAGTCGTGAGGGCCTCCTCTCGCTCATTCTGGGGTACAGAAGAGAGTTAGGCTAACCCCCTATACCTTCCTCCCCAAGGTTCCGACGATGACGACGTCTCAACCAGACACTGATAGAACCAGGAGGCTCTCAGCTTCACCCTTTACCCCTCGTAGCCACAGGGGTTTCATGAGCCCTGGCCTCCCCACTCTAGGACCCTCTGCTGTTCTGATCTGCTGCTAGGGTTAGATTCCGTTTCCCCAGCAAGTCCGGGGGCCTGTGTGATACCCACCATCCCCTCCCCCCCACCTGCTGCTCCCTCCCTGGCCCTGCAGCTCACCAGGGAGATAAGGTTGGTCAAGGTAAGCTTCAGGCTGACATTGACCACATCTGAGTCACGCTCAGCCGGCCGCAGATGGGGGTCGTAGTTTCGCATCAGGTCCGCAAGCAGACGCTCCTCTTGGTTGCGGCTCTGGACCCTGCAATAGACAGGGGCACTCATTCCAGAGCAGGGGGAGGCACAGCGGGGGTGGGGTGGGGTGGGGTTGCTGGGGCTAGGGAGAACACAGATAACCCCCAGACCCTCCATCCAGCTTTGTACTCCTGATCTGTTCCTTCCACACCCCCCACTCCAGGTCTCAAATCCCTAGTATTTCACCCAGGCAGATAGCCATCAGCAGCAAGAGGAGCTGAGGTCCCTGACTCCCATGCATGGTGCCTCAGTTCTGCCCAGTGACGAGTAGGACAGTAGCTCTACAGGTCTGGAGGGGTTGGAGGGGGTGGGCTGGAGTGTCATGTGTCAGCCTACACTCCCCTCCCAGTCAACCCTGCCAGCTCTAGCTGGCCCCACCAGCTGTCTGACCACTGCATTGTCAGCTGTTCCCAGGATATGTACAATTCTGGGCTCAGATTACGTGGGCCAGCCAGGGGAAGAAAGATGGAATAGTCCCACCAGAGACAGGACACCTTCAAACTTAGTCTCTTCAGTTCTACACCTATTTTTCCAGCTAGGAGACTCAGCAAATGACCAAGGACAGATGGGTATGGGGACAGCAGTAGTGCTGAGGAGGATGGTGGTGACCAATCAGGAACCCTCATTCTGTACCAGGGAGGTGTGGTTTACACATGAGGGTCTCTGTAACTGTGCCTTAGTACCTCAACCCTCTGCCACTTGTCTGGTGCCTCTGTAGTCACTCCAATGAACTGAGACACAGGAAGGAAACACCTATAAATTCATCAGACAGATAATGGCAGGTCCTGTGCAAATCTGGGGAGACTCAGGGATGCATCAAGCTGCTTAGGAGGACTCATGGTCCACTGAGGCAGACAGGCTAGACTTGAGGATGTGTCACCTAGAGCCAGAGAAGGAGAACCACAGGAAAAGGAAGCCCATCTACTTCTAGGCTTGTCCCCATCAAAGGGTGGGGTTGAGGCTGATCTGGGAGCAGTGACTTGCTGCTGGCTATGTCAATACTTGGGCCACCTGTCATGTGGCCAACTATTTCAAACATTCTGGCCAATGTGTGTCAGTATTTGGCCCCTAAATGCTATCACATGGGTAGCTGCACCAGGGTAGGGCAGTGGACACCCCTGAATGCCTAGGAAAATGTCCTCAGCTCTATCAGATCTCTATGGCATTGCAATGTGCTTCAGAAACAGGAAGTCAGGCTCGGAACCTGACCCTCCCAGACAGGCCTCAAGTCCTTCATGTCCCACCAGGACTCTAAGGGTGGGGGCAGGGAGAGGCTGGCCTTGAACTCAGGGATCCTCCTGCCTCTGCCTCCCAAGTGTCTCTGACTCTTAACTCCCATTCAGTCCACTTTTGCCAAAGGTCAGCAAAGGTCTCTATAGTCAGGAAGTGATGTGAACAATGGCCGGCTGCCTGCCATTCCTCTAGCCCTGTCCACCCTTTCCTTGCCTCAAGAGTCTGGAAGAGAAGAGAAGGTGTGTTAAACTGCTTTCCCCTCCTGACATGTATTCCTCCCTACATGTGAAGATGGACACTCTCCTTGGTGCTCTGGGAGAGAGGTCTAGGAGCTGGCTTGGCATTCTCTGCAGGGCAAGTCACTTAGGAGGGATGGAGTCTCCTGGGAGAGTCCACTTTGAAGAGGAAAAACCAATGAAGAGAAAAGCGTATGTATGGGTCTATCTTTGTTCCAGCTGCTTCTCTCTTGCCACCACCTGTCACAAAGGCCAGAAGAGCTAATCAGTGACCCCTCCTCAGCATCCATGGGGAGTCAGTTCATAGTGCAGCACCGGTGCTGTAGAAATGGTTGTCATGCTTTATTGGCCAACAAATAATAAGAAGTCTATCTGTACAGTCTGGGCACAAATTTTTCATCCACATATTTTCGGTCTGTTGCTGGCTCAATCCACAGATTTCAAACTTACAGATATGGCTCACCTCTCATTGATCAAATCATTGCATGACTACATTGATTCACAAAGGAGTCTGGTCAGTTGCTGTTGTTGTTTTCTTCTTTGATTATTGCCAACTTGACAAAGCTAGCATTATCTTGGAAGAGGAACCTCAGTTAAGAAAATGCCTCCAACCAGATTGCCTGCTGGCAATTGTCTGTAGGGCATTTTCTTGGTAAGTGATTGATATGAGTGAGCCCAGCTCATAGAGGGCAATGCCATCCCTGGGTAGGTGATTCTGAACTGTAGAAGACGAGCTGAGCAAGCCGTGAACAAATGATCCAGTAAGAAGCACTCCTCCATGGGCTCGGCTTCAGGTCCTGCCCAAGGTCTGACTTGAGTTCCTGGCCTGAGTTCCCTCTATGATGAATGGATTCTAACTGTAAGATGAAATAAAACCGTTCCTCACCGGGCTGCTTTGGTCAATGGCGTTTGAGCACAGCAACAGAAACCCCAAGACAAGGTGCTTCAGGGGTTCATGGAAAGTTGTTTGTTTTTTTTTTTCTAAAGTTTACATTATTCGCTGGGAGTGGAGGCCCACATCTTTAATCCCAGCATCCTGGAAGCAGAGCCAGGCAAATCTGGTCTACCAAGACAGCCAGGGCTGTTATATAGAGAAATTCTGTCTCAAAAAGTTTATATTATTATTGTGTGATTATGTGTATGAGGGACCTCCACATACCATGGGGTGTGTGTGTGTTTCAGAAAGCAGCACTGGGGGAGGTTCAAGGTAGGGTTTCTCTGTATAGCCCTGGCTGTCCTGGAACTCACCCTGTAGACCAAGCTGGCCTTGAACTCAGAGATCTGTTTGCTTCTGCCTCCCAAGTGCTGGAATTAAAGGCATGTGCCACTGCACGTGGCCCAGAGAGCAACACTTTAGAATGTGTTCTCTCCTTCTACTTTACATGGGGTTAGGGGATCAAACTTGGATTGCTGGGTTTCATGCTCACTGAGCTATCTCACTTGCCCCAACCCCATTTTTTTCAAAGTCTACTTTCTTGCTATTAATTAATAAATTAATTTTTGGAGATACAGTCTTGGGTAGCCCAGGCTGGCCAAGAAAGAGCCAGCTGTGGCTAAGGAACAAATTGAGCTCCTAGGTCTTGTGCCTGTACCTTCTCAACTGCTATAATCACCAGGCTGGATTTTACATGGTGGTGCTAGAGACAAAACTGGGGGCATTGTGCAGACTAGACAGTTGCTCCACAAACTGAACTTGTGGGAAAGCTTTGTTTCATGATAAAAGGGGTAATAAATGGTAGGCCACTCTCCTACTAGAATATAGATGTAAAGTCTGGAACTGTGGCAGCCAGCTGCCAACTTGAGCCAGCCAACAGGAGTAACACTGCCAATAAGATGTGGGAGTCAGTTCTCTCTCTCTCCTCTCTTCTCTCTCTCTCTCTCTCTCTCTCTCTCTCTCTCTCTCTCTTTTTCTCTCTCTCTCTCTCCTCTCTCTCTCTCTCTCTCTCTCTCTCTCTCTCTCTCTCTTCTCCTCTCTCTCCTCTCTCTCTCTCTCTCTCTCTCTCTCTCTCTTCTCTCTCTCTCTCCTCCTCTCTCTCTCTCTCTCTCTCTCTCTCTCTCTCTCTCTCTCTCTCCAACTGAGCCAGTACAACAGCCATCACCATCTCTAACTTCTTACTATGTAGGAGACAGGACATCTGCTTGCTTAAGCTATGACTATGGCTCATCCCATGTCATCCCTGAAGCCCAGTCCACTCCGGCTAGTGTGCTACCCACTGAGAAGATGGGCAGCTCTGTTGGACTGGGGAGTATGGGTTACCCTATTGGGAAGCTGCTTGTGAATGTGACATCTGAGGACAAAAGGAGATGGGGTCCAAGTCTACCACAGAGGACCAGTCCTGACTGCACCCTTGATGCTGATGAGCTGAGACAAAGGCACTCTTGGTTGGGTGTGGCATTTGGGGGTTGTCATCTCTGGAGAGTCCACAGTCTCCTTAACTGGGACAAGGAGGGACGTGCTGCCAGCGGCAGTGAAATATGACAGGATTCCGGGAGTGCCTGAGTGGCGGAGAGAAGCAGCTAGCAATGGCAGATGAAGCCCTCTCCCAGCTCTTGTGTATCTGGGTGACTGGGTGAATCTGGGGAGTCCTGGACTCCCTGCTTGTCTGGTGCACTTTGGGTCAAGCTGCTTGTCTGGAGCTTCACTCTGCATTTGTAGACAGTTCACTCTACTAACTAGGGTTTGTTTGGGTTGAAATGAGTTTTCCTTTTTCTCAGTCACATCTCAAGATTGAAAACCTTACCTGCTGCTGTCAGTACAAAATGATATCACCACTGTTCTCCAAGAAAATAGTTTAAGCTGTGAAACCCCTCCTGCACAACAAGGAAGTGAATACTTGGGCCACTGACCCCTATTCTTGGCTCCTCTCTGCCACAGCACTAGGCTGGGATGCAGGAGTGCTGGGCACAAACCCCTCTGACTCGTGTCCTGCAAACCAAACCCACAAGTGAGGTCCATAGTAAGAACTCACCCTTGGGGTAGCCTAATGAAGTGGAAAGTTAAGGGTTCTTTGGAAAGTCAGTTGTGTTGGCTGGTGTTTTGCAGGGGCAAACATGTGAAGGACCGTTTTCTTGAAACAGACACAGGTGAAGGGGTATTCTGCTAAAGCAAGCATGTGAAAGGACACACGATGAAGGATTCTTTGCTAACAACATGCATGTTTTGGTCCACCTCACATTGTGTAGTTGAGCTGTATTTATTGTGACTCCAGAGAGAGAAATGCCCCAAAACACTTCTGGTGGTGTGCCTCAGCTTCTTGCCACTTCCTTGGACTTGGGCTGATTGGCAGAAGTATGTCAGCAGAGACAGACGCATGTCCTGAGGCATGACCCGTGGAGAAACATGATGTTTGGAGGGTATAAATAGACTCAATGGACAGTGATGGGGAGTGAGCTTGGCTTGCTCATAGAGCTGGCTGTGCAGTGTTTATGGGTCTCCTGGCTTCACTGATCTTTGCTTCCCTGAGAAAGGCTCAGCCAAGAACTTCTCCTGGTCCCTCCTGCTGACTTGAGCAGAGGCTGAGGCCTGGCTCTCTCTGTGTCACCACTGTTGCCAACCCAACTCTACTGAACTGGACTGCTGGTGCCTGTGCATCCTTGAAATGTTTTTGAATGGATCAAGCTGCCGCTGCCTGCAAACCTGGGAACTGAACTGCCAATTGCCAGACAACGCAGATGGGATTTGCTCCAAAGAACCTTTCTAAATAGGTCCACTTCCTCCACCCCAGCCCCTGCCACCCCTGTATCCTTTCTTTCCCACTACCTCTGCTAGGTGGTGGGCTATAAGGGAGGTTAAAGTGTTTAAGAACCATTATTGAAACCAGGATTTGAACAAAATTTAAGTTACACCCTAAGTTTCTAGAACACAGGTATCTTAACCCCAATGAGCAAATTCAATGTTAGCAACAACCTGTGAGCACACTCACTGTGTACATAAGAGACTAAAGCTAAGTGTTGGGGTGCAGCTAACTGATGAGAATGCTTTTGTCTCATGCAGAGCCCTGTGGGTTCCACACCTGATGTCATAAAAGACTACAATAGGAGCGGTGGGTCCCTCAAGATCATATGAAAGGTGAAAGAAATTACCACAAACTCTCTGCTCTCAAACACATTTATTATCCCTGACAGTTTTTGAGGATCCTGAACAGCTCTCATGTAGAGGTCCTACCAGGGTAGAAGAACCCTCTTTCTAGTTTACCTGCCCTTGTGGCTCTTGTTCGGTGAACCCTTCTGCAAAGTCTCAGCAGTGTGGCTGGCTTCCAGAGAGTGGGAGAGTAGAAGGGAGAGGCCACAGTGTTTGTGAATGTGCGTGTGTGTGTGTGTGTGTGTGTGTGTGTGTGTGGTGCACGCGCGTGCGTGCGTGTAGCCCAGGCTGGTCTGCCCCAGCTTCCTAAGTGCTGGGGTTATAGGTGTGTGTCATCAACCAGCAGGAGCAGCTATCTTAGAAGCTGCTCTTTGAAGAACCGTAGCATCATTTCTACTTCATTCTATTTGTTATCCTGAACTGGCAGGTACAGAGAGCAGCAGCTGTCTCAAGATGTGAATTGAGAGCTGGAATTTTCAGGCTACACTAAGGCCTAGTCTTCTTGCTCCTGTAATTAATGAGACTTAGGATAGCTCTGAATGCCCCTTCCTTTAGGATAGGGTTGAAGATCAGGCTCAATAAGAAAACTGAGTACACATTAAATTTGAACTTCAGATGAACGATGGGATCTTTATCACAAGCGCACCTCAAATATTTCTAGGCAACCCTGCTTTGGAGAGCCTGGGTCTAGGAGGAAGGGACTTGAAGTTGGGGTACATTAGAGGGGCTGGGTCCTGGTGTTCTAGGATGTGTGTGACTCACACTGATGGGGCTTTTATTGATGCCAAGCATGGTCCTCCCACGCCAGTCCCCCACTTCTCAGAAGGACACAGACAGAATGACCAAGGAATCAGGGGCTGATAGATGACAACCTGGACAGTCTACCATCCTAGAAAACCTCACTCCCTGGGGAATGGAGAGGAGTCACCCTCTCTGGATTCCAGGTGGGCAAGGGAAGGAGGGCAAGGAGACAGTTCAGATTCTGACCTGCTCTGGAAGAGAGCGAGGCAGAGATGCAGCTCAGGCTGAGGGACCCCTCACAGTGTTGTTCTTCCCAGGAAGCCAGTCCCAATGTCACCTCCCTGGCCCTTGAGCAAGCCCCTCCTTCTCCCCACAACCCTGGGTCTCCCTCCCCTCCAGGATGTCTGCTCTCAGCCCATCTCAAGTGTCTCCCTCCTTTATTTAGAAAGGAATTGCTCCTGGGAGGGAGCTCTCCCAACCACGACCTCAGCCCAGCCACACAGCACTAGCTAGGCACAAGCTCAAGGGCAGGAACCAAGCACTGTCTGTGCTCAGACTGCTGTCTGCCTGAGTGTTTCCTCATAACTGCTCTAGATGAAGCGCCTATCCTGTTCCTTATAGGAGAAGGGGTCCCCAGGGAAAGGCCGGGCTGGGGGCTGGTTGTAGACACCCTGCAGGAAGATCCAAACTGTGCCCACCACCATGACGGGTGTCACCACAAACAGGCAGAGACGGTCCACTATGCGGGCTACCTGGTTCCAGTTGTCCTTCTCCTAAAAGTAGGGTCAAGACACCATGGGGTGAGGGAGGTCTTCAGAGTGCAGGCTTACACCCCTAAGCTAGGGCCCAGCAATGGAGGCATGTAGGCTTGGTTGGTATGTGTCTGTTTGGGCCACCTCAGGCTTGCCTCAGTAGGGTGGGTCAAGACAGGATGCCATGACTCCTAGAAGGGACCCAAGCCATTCAGGACTGCTTCTAGCCACATATGAACAGGAGGATACAATGGAGAATAGTTACAGTTGCCTAAGAACAGACAAGCCAGTACGGATGTGATACTATGGGTTTACATGAAGGAATTCTGCATTCCTGGGAGAATATATACCAAGGGTCCCTTACCCACCATGCTCTTCATCTAACTGGACATATGCATATGATGGGAAGACAGAATTCACTTGATCACTAGTCTACTTGAACATCTGATTCCATGGTGAGCTCAGGTCACTTACCTCATTGTAACTGTTCTGGTCCCTCATGTGGTTGACGATGAAGTTTGCCCCATCCACAGCTGGCTTTATCTCATTGAAGAGCTCCTGTTGGACCTGCTCAGAGCTTGCTGGTGGCCTGCCTGTGGACACAGGCCAGGGGCAGGCGTGATGCCTATCCCTGCCCACCTCCTACACATGGGCCAAGCCCCAAGGCTACCAGAACTCACGGGCTGTGGTGAGGCGCTGGGCCAGCCCATGTCGCTCTGATTGCTTCTCAAACATGAGGTCACTGCGGGACTTAAGTGAGAAATACTCCTCTGCCTTGGAGATGTATCCCAGAGAGCTGCTTCTCCGGATGAGAGCCCTGGGGCCGGGGTCTTCCTCTGCTGGGCGGGACATGTGCAGGAGCTTGGGCAGGGTCTCCAGGAAGAGCTGTAGCAGTCAAGGGGACACAAGACAGGCCATTTCACAAATGCATTCCGAGGACCCTGGTTGCCACATGGAGCTCCCACACTGATGCCATTGTCTGTTTCCCAGATCCCCAGGACTGATGGAGGGTGCTTTCAATGGTCCCTCACTTCCTATAGCAACAGCAGAACTCCGTCACTGAAAACAGATCTTAAGAACAAAAAGAAACTGAGAATGGGGGTACATGCCTTTATTCCCAGAATTCAGATGGCTGAGGCAGGAGAATCAAGAGTTTGAACATTTGTTTTGACACTGATTCACTGATACACACCCCAGCCTTCTGCCCTGGATTCTCCCTCCTCATCCTTTTCCTTTTCTCTCTCTCTCTCTCTCTCTCTCTCTCTCTCTCTCTCTCTCTCTCTCTCTCTCTCTCTCTCTGTGTGTGTGTGTGTGTCTCTGTCTCTCTATCTCTCTCTCCTCTTTTCCCTCTCTTTTTTCTTCCTTTCTTTGAGTCAGGGACGCTCGTATAGTAGGTTAGCCCAGAACTCACTATGTAGCAGAAGTTGACCTTGAATTTCTGATCCTCCCACTAGGATCAAGCAGGGTTCACACTCAGTACTGGATTTTGTGTATGCTAGGTAAGCATTGTACCAACTATATTCCCATGCCCCCATCTTTTTTTATGAGTTATAGAGTAAGACCCTACCTCAAACAAATGAATCAAAGGCCAAATGTTGAGCTTTTCTTTCAATCAATTAAAGTCAAAAACCATTAAAGGGCTATAGAATCATCATTAAGGGTTATAGAAGATGATTTGTTCCAGAACAACCCGTTGGCCCACAGCGGCTTAGAGCACAGATAGTCTTGTCCCAAACACCCTGTCCCCTGTGTCCTCACTTGCTTACTTTTACATTTTGTTTCAGTGTTAAAATTATATTTATTCATGTACACCACATATGTGGTCATCTATGTGTGCAGGTGTACATAGGTCACAGTGCTGTTGTGGAAGAGGTGGGGGACATCCTGTAGGAGTTGGTCCTCCCCTTATACCACCTGGATCATGGGGATCAAAGTCAGGCAGTCAAGCTTGGTGGCAAGTGCTCCAACCCACTGAGCCATCTAACTGGCCCCTGATGTTGTTAAAGTTTAGTGGAGCTGAGGCTCTAAGCCAGGTCCTCAGTCTGAGCAACAGGACCAGTGATTCTGAGCCCGGTACTTTTGAGCACGCCCATCACCCTCACGGGTCCTCCTGGCCAGGACTGGGTTTCCATCTTTAGTCAAAAGCTCACCTTCTTGACTCCCTCGGACAGCACATGGGTGCTGGGCGTTCGGAAGTGGATGTTGAGCACGATGACACATATCACCACAACGATGGTGACCAGGACCATGCCAAAAAGCAGGAACCTGAGGACAGACACCGTGTCTGGAGCTGGGAACTGACGCAGAGGTATGGGCAAGGCTGGGCACGGGCCGGCCTATATATACTCACTTGCCTACCAAGGGGATGGCCATGGATGTGGCCGGCAGCCTCTTGGAGATAAGCAAGAGGAAGACAGATTGGGCCAGGAGCACTGAGATGGCCACTGAGGTCTTCTCTCCACCTGGAGAGACAGACATAGCTGGAAGCTCATACTTGGAGTTCACAAGGTTCCCCAAAGTAGACCCTGCCACCAATGTTCACAATATCATGATATATATCATAGGGTATGGCATCCTGTGCCTAGCTTTAAATCCTGGCTCCACAGCTTATTTGCTGAGTGATCTGGGCAAGTAGCCTCAACTCAAACTTTCTCAAAACATTGCAAGCAGAGCACTGGTTAAGTGATCAACAGTAACTGTTATGTGTTCCCAGCCACTGCCACTCAGAAAGCTCTCAGGCATCCTGAGAGAACCCTCGCATGCAGTTCCTAACCCAAAGACCGGCTAGGCCTGCCTGCCATTCCTTCCTGAGTCCTATACACAATGTCATCCATGGTCATTTCTCCCCTCACTGTGAAGAGCAGGGTCAGGACGGGGAACACCTGTGCTAGGTGGCCTTTGGGAGAGGCTGGCAGGGAGCCAGGGAGTGGGGCATGAGGCTCACAGTCTCCTGGCAGGTAGAAGACCAGGTTGATCATGAAGGAGATGAGCACGCAGGGTACCAGGATGTTGATGATGTAGAACAGTGGCTTGCGGCGGATGATGAGGTAGAAGGTGACGTCTTGGTGGTTGGTGCTGTCCATTGGGACACTGGGGTCCACATTGAGCTTGGCTGCCCGGTGCACTATCTCCCACTCACCGTTCTCTGAGGGAGGGTCAAGGACAGCTCAGGATCATGCTGGAGAAGGGAAACTGTAGGGCTAAGGAGCCTTGGGACGGAATGAGGGTCTGAGATGGAGCAGAGCAGGCCAGGGTGCTGTCTAAGGCAGCTGAGGCATGGAGGAATTTTGGGTACTGTGGGGTCCATCTGTGGGGTCAGTCCTTGAGGAAGAAGGTTTTCTCTGACTTTTTCTGGAAGGTTCTTTTATTTATTTGTTTGTTTATTGTTTGTTTCTCTCCTTGGTAAAAGACAGAAGCTGAAGCCATACAGGGTTCAAATAAGGAATATGTTTTGGCTTAAAAACTATCACAAGGGGCTGGAGAAATGTCTCAGCAGTTAAGATCACTGGCTGCCCTTCCAGAAGTCCTAGGTTCAATTCCCAGCACCCACATAGCCAGTCACAATCATCTGTAACTATCATCCTGTACATGTAGTCCCATGGCCTCTTCCTTCTAGAATGCAA
Source organism: Mastomys natalensis (assembly GCA_021653895.1). NCBI lineage: Eukaryota > Metazoa > Chordata > Mammalia > Rodentia > Muridae > Mastomys > Mastomys natalensis. The sequence goes on along the minus strand of JAJTUV010000114.1, from coordinate 350,480 downwards.
GACATACATGCAGACAAAACACACAGATACATAAAATAAATAGTAAATCTTTAAAAAGAAAGCTGTAAGAAATCAAAAGTAGGTTGCATGAGAATTAAAGTGAGAGGTTTTTAAATCACTGTCTGGGGCAGATGAGATGGTCCATGAGTCAGAAGGTATCTGGCAAGCCTGATGACCTGAGTTCAGTTTCTGGGAAGAAGAGGACTGACTGATGCAAATTGTCCTTTGTACTCATGAGCTATGTATAGTACACATGCATGCACATATGTACATACACACAGAGCAAATACAATGTAGTACTTTTTATGAAAAACTAAAACAAAGGCTCTTGGTCCTTGAGTTTGCAGTTAAGGCTGATAGCACTATGTCAAAGACAGTCAAGGCTGTCTTTGAACTCATGATACTCCTACTTTATCATCTGGAGTACTGGGATAACAGGTATGCACCACTATACTTATTTTTCTTTCTTTTGTTTTGTTAGGGCTCTGTGTGTGTGTGTGTGTGTGTGTGTGTGTGTGTGTGTGTGTGTGTGTTGTATGTGTGTGTCTGTGTGTAGATCAGGGGATAACTTATAGGAGTTGATTTTCTCCCTTTACCATATAGGCTCCAGGAATTGAACTCATGGCCTCAGCTTTAGCAGCAAATACCTTTACCTGCTGAGCCATGTCACCCATCCCTGTTTTGTTTTTGAAGCAGGGTCTTGGTGTATAGCCCTTGATGGCCAGAAACTCCCTGTGTAGACTAGGCTGACTTTGAAATTGGGGCAGTTCTTCTCTTTCTTCCTTCCAAGGGCTGAGATGACAGGCATGTGTGTTACCATGCCATTTTGAGTTTGTCTTCTAAGTTAAAAACCAACGTTGTAGTGACAGTTCTTGGCTGTCCTTCCTTGGCCTAGGTCTTCAGGAGAACATTTGATGGTGTAATACTCTCATCTATGACATTCTATCCCTGACACTAGAAGACACTGGTTCTTCTTCTGGACAAGGTTGTGCAGGGAGCCCCACAGAGCTGAGGTGGTCACAGAGGGGGTTGGTGATGGCATCCATCCAGCCACAAAACCCCCAGCAGCACCCTCAGTCTCTCCAGGCCTCAGAAGTCCTGATCCCAGCTCCGTCAGCCACATCTATCCTCAGAGACCCTGCCATACTTGCAAGTCTGCTGAGTGTGTGTTGGGTGTGTGTGATGAGGGGTCCCTGTTTCTTCCAGCTTTGCTCTGGAGTCTCTTAGGATCAGTAACTGTAGGTGTGTAGGCTGTGTCCCTGCATGTGTGTTGGTGCCCCAAGCTTTGAGTGTGTGACGTGCTGGTGTGACTGTGGTGTAAAGTGAGCGTCCAGAGATGTGTGAGTCTTTGTGACCCATCCACCATGACTTCTGAAGTACCTGTGAAACCCTCAGGGTCAATGATGATCCACTCGATGGGGTAGGTGTGGTTGTCTTCCTTCTCCTGCTTCAGGCTGAGTGTGATCTCCTTGGATGTATACTTGAGTGAACTGAAGAGAGCAGTGGCCATAAGTCTCTGGATAGGGCTTCTGAGGGCAGGAGGTGGTGGCAGAGGAGGAAGGGCTAGCTATGGTCTGAGGTGTTTCTGCTCAGCATGGGACCAGGGCCTCTGCCTGAGAGCATTTAGTTCATCCCTTTCAGTCCCTGGCTGGGTGCCCCGGACTGAGAGACATTCAGGTGGACTTACACGAATTTGAGGGAGCAGTTCTGCCAATCGAAAGGGAAGTAGGTTACAGAGATGGGGCAGGAGGTTCGGAAGATGGCGGGTGGCAGCCAGGTCACATAGCCCGTGTCATCAACAAGCACATTGCAGGCATAAGAAATCTGGAATGAGGCGTCATTGCTGTGGGATGGAGACCATAATCACTGTGTGCCCTGGCCAACCAGAAACCAGCTGGACCGGAAGAGGGAGGAGAGGGAGGTGGGCAGGCAGGCCTGGAGGTGCAGGCTGAGGGACATAAGGAAGGGAAGCAGAATGAGAATGGGAGAATGGGAGAATGGGAGAAGGGGTCTGGGAGGGCTCCTCTCAACTTGTTCTCCAGCACAATCTCTGGTAGCCACACCATGTCAGAGGGCAGGCGCAGGATAGTGATGTTGCCAAAGTCACTGGCTTTCCACTGGAGCCGGCTGTCCATCCAGGCCTAGAGGTCCAAAAAGGACATCAGAGTGGGTTCTGCCACTGGCTACCCTCCCAGTGGTCCCCACTTCTCTAGGGAAGTCTGAACAAAGCCTGCAAGTTGGGGGACAAAAGAGATTTGGAGGAGATAGGGAAGAACATGGTAATCTGCCATGGACAATTGTGTAGGGCAGACATTACACCACGAAGTGGCATAATATCCACGCTGGACTGGCTTGGTTCTATATCATGAACCTCTATCAGTTGTGATACTTTGATTAGAAGAGTGACTTCTAGTGTAAACAGGGGCTTGTGTCTCAGTGCTTCAGTCCCTCTTTAGTCTCAGCCTGTGCGATGCAGATGCAAATGAATCTCTGCGAGTTCGAGACCTGCCTGGTCTATGTCATAAGTTCTAGATCAGCGAGGAAAACAGAGCCATAGAACCCCTTCTCAAAACAACAAGACAAATTGGGACAGAGAGGCAATTTTAGCACAAAGGAAGCCCACCCTTCTAGGACATGTCCCTGGAGCTAGCAGAGGCCTCAGTGGAGAAGAGCGGTTGGGCTCCCTGTAGTCAAGCTCCCCCAAAGGAGTGTCCCCAGGAACTTGTGGATCCCTAGCATGAGGGAGCACAAGGGGCCTGGAGCCTTTGGCATGGCGTCCTTACATGATCTATCCACACGTTGGTGGTGAGGGTCTCCTCCACTTCTTTCTGTAATCAAACAAGAAGGTTGTATCCAAAGGTTCCCATCCACCTTTCACCCAAACTCAGGCATCAGAATCTAATCTGCCTGGTTTCCAGGGACCATGGTAGCTGGAGGAGCCGGAGCCTACTAGAGCAACAAATCGAGGTGGATCAAGAGACTGTTGAAGTGAAAGGCAGCGGCTGCTGCTGAGGGTCCTGGGGGAGCACAGGGGTAGCTTGACAGTGGCAGGCATAGCTGATGACTTGGGTGGCTGTAGGCCCATGGCATTATCTGACATAGAGAATAATCATACATGTCTCCCAGAAGAGGAGCTAGTCAGGGGCCTTTGAGCAATTGTCCCTTCTTGCCTTCCTCTCCCCAGCCTAGGCCATCCCACGAAGGTCCACTCACCAGGGAGATGAGGTTGGAGAGGGTGAGACTTAGGGCGACATCCACTTTGTCCTCCTTTCGAGCCACTGGCCGGAGTTCTTTGTCATAGGCCTTTTCCTTGAACAGGTGCTGGATCAGCCTTTGTTCCTCATTCAGGCCCCGACTGCCTGGGAGGGCTGGGGAGAGGGACAGGGTGGGAGTCATTGGAGCTAGGAAGGAGGCTCCCTGAGGTTCTGCTGGGTCAGCCCTGGGCTGTTCCCTGAGAGAGAGGGATACCTAGGCAGAGTGGGAGTGGGAATTAGCATAATGATAGGGTGGGCACCATGCGGAGCGGGGCCCAGGTAGGCATCGAAGGCCCCCAGGAAGGGGGTCATGTCCACCCTTACCACACACAACAAGGGCAGCCAGCAGCCCCAGTGTGAGCACAGGCCCTGCCATCCCCCACTTCTGACTGACTGGGGTTTATGTCTTCCCTTCAGCCTGCTGGCTGTGGAATGAGGCAGGCAAGGGAACAGGTGCTGTGGTTTAGGGGTTTGGAAAGAAGAGGCCGGAAATGCAATCTGATACTTGAAGACTGGTGATGAGGGGGCTGGGGTTTGCCAGCTAGGGCAGGAGCCCAAGGGCAGAATGCAAGGATCCCAGTCAGGGAGTGTCACAGATAGTTGGTAGGGTGAGGCCTGGTAGGGTAGGGTGGCAGAGGGTGGAGGACAAATGGTGTGTGTGGTGTGTGTGTGTGTGTGTGTGTGTGTATGTGTGTTTGTATGTGTGTAGCATGCTGGTAGACATGGATAGAGTGGTGACACATAGGCCAGATGCTGTCACTGGGCAATAAAAGACATGTTACCAGCTACCCTGCCTCCCCCTCCTTTTGTGCATGTGGTATATGTGTATGGTGTGTGTACATGTGTGTCTGTGTTCGTATATGGGTTTGTGGAGATTAAAGTCAATTGTTCACCATCTTCTCTGTTTTTATATTTATTCTAACATTAGTGTGTGTGTGTGTGTGTGTGTGTGTGTGTGTAGCATATGTGTGCCCCTGTCACAGTTGCTTCTTTCTACATAGGGTTCTGAGATGAACTCAGGCTTGTACAGGAGACAACTGTTAGCTGTTGAGCTGTCCTGTGAGGGCTCCACTAGTACTTGTGTATTTTTTCCCTGTCTTTAAAAATATTACATTATAGCTGGTATGGAAGTGTACACTTTTAATCTTAGCACTTGGGAAGAGAGGGTGGATCTCTGTAGTTCAAGGCCAACCTGGTTTACGTAGTGAGTTCCAAGACAGCCAGGATGTTACACAGAGAAACCATGTCTCAAAAAAACCGAAATAATAAATAAGTAAGTAAATAAATAAATAAAACTATCCATCCATCCATCTATTCAGTGTGTGTCTGCTCAGTCCATGGCATGTGAGAAGTCAGAGGTACTTGAGGGAATTAATTTATTTCCTTTTGCTATGATGTTCCCGAGATCAAACACAAAGCTTGGCATCAGATACCTTTACCTGCTAAGCCATCTCACCAGCCCATTTCTTTTCTTTCTTTAATGTGAACTGAAGTCCCCTCACCATTCCTGTGTCTATGAATAGTGCAAACCAAGGGAAAAGGGACGGGGATCCACTGGGCCCAGGAGGGGTCGTTTGCACACGGAGTTAGACACGTCCATTGTACCGACTGTGGCTAGAAGTCAGTAGTAGGGATAGACAGGTCTAAGAGTGTGCATAGAGTACACACTCTATCCTCAAACTGGGTGCCTGGGCACCCTGATCTGCCAAGGGAATCAGAAAGCCAGAACCGTCAGGAATGCAAGGAAGAGGCCATCAAGGTGTCAGGGAGACTTGCAATGGGGTGAATGCCCATGGGGTCTGGCAAGAGAGGAGCCGACTGCAGCACACACTAGCAAGTCTGAGCCTGTTCTTGGTTCTAAGCAGATGGAGGTGGCTCATAAAGGCTTGTCCTCCAGGGAGATGACTGTACTGTCTGTCACCTTCCTCTGCCAAGGCACAGTGGTTTTTGAGCTCTTTGTTCTTCATGCTGGACCTTGTCAGCTTCCTGATGGCATCTTGGAACTGACATTGATCATTTTTCTCTTATGTGAGGGTGCAGGGGCTTCTCTTAGAGATACAAGAAATGAGCCTCAGGGCGTCCTTCTTGCTGTCATTGGTCTCATAGGTTGCATCATAGAGGGCAGACTAGCAGTCCTGGTCTGGCAGGGTCCGGTCTTAGGTTTGGGCCATGTCACCTTCTGAATCTTCCTGCTCTGCTCCAGGATGGTGTGGGTCCTCATCAGACAGATGGTCCCAGTCTCTCCCTTTGCACAGTTGGCTTACATACCAAATCACTTGCATGTCACTGATCACCCTGAGACAGCCACACCAGAGGCCATGTGTTCAGAAGGGAGAGGGAGACAAGGAAAGCCATGGAAGAACCTAGGCTCTGGAGCTGCTGCTGCTGGGATCCAGGTGAACTCCTCCACCTTATTTTTCGAGACAGGGCCTCTTCACTGAATCTGGGCATCACTTGGAGCAGCTAGAATGGCCAGTGAACTCCTGAGATCTGTCTGCTCCCCACTGTCCTGCTTCTTAGCCAGGGCTCCAGTTTACAGGTGTGCTGCTGTCCCTGTGGTTTTTACCTGGGTGCTGAGGACCTGAACTCAGATCCCTATGCATTGAGCACGTTACCCACTCTTCCAGCCTCTGGTTTTGCTCTCTCTCTCTCTCTCTCTCTCTCTCTCTCTCTCTCTCTCTCTCTCTCTCTCTCTGTTTCTCTCTCTCTCTCTCTCTCTCTGTTTCTCTCTCTCTCTCTCTGTTTCTCTCTCTCTCTCTCTGTCTCTCTCTCTGTTTGTTTGTTTGTGTGTGTTGTCTTACTTTGTAGCCCAGGATAGCCTAGAGCTCACTATGTAGCTCATGTTAGCTTCAAACTCATTGCAGTACTACATTGCTCTCCAGAATGCTAGCACAAGCATGAGCCACCACTTCTGGCTCCTTCCAGTTCCTTTGCGGTCTCTGTTAACTGCTTCTGGAGGTTGGCCCCTGCCCCACTCCTATCTAATGCCAGCCCCTTCCCATCCCAAATAAAGCTCCATATATTATGTAGAGTATAAATAACATTTATTAAAGCAGCAGTGAGTGTCTGGTGACATATTTAGGGAGACATGTGAGGTCCAGGATTCCCACTCTATCCACACAAACAAGATCAACTGGAATGGAGAGACTTTGTTAAAATCACACAACCTCTTTAGCCCTCAGGACAGTGTAGCCACCACAGGGTTGTCTGGGTCAGGGAACAGGAGGCTGGAGTTGGCCCTGGTGCTCCTTTCCTAGCCTCTGTCCTTGTTACACACCTATCTAGGGTGGTTGGGACTCTCCTGTCAAGAAAGCTGAGTGGAAGGCCTTCAGGGCCTGTACTAGTAGCCGGGGGAGACTATGAGCCAGTGTAGAAGGTTCCAAGCCCACCAAGCCACTGAAGACCACATGCTGGTCCCTCAAGCTGGCCCTCACCCAAGCTCTGAAGAGTCCTGTCAGTGTCTTGGAGCCCAGATCTGCCAACACCTGCAGAGGGAGGGGATTAGGACCTAGAAAACACTCCAGAGGGTGTTTGACCTGGGGGTTGTTCCCTCCTCCTGGAGCTTTGGAACTTACTTAGATCCTTACCTGCCCCCTTCTTCTCCCAAAGGTCTGTCTAATTTCTTGATCAGGTGAATGCCCTAATGAGCCTGTCTGCTCTTACCTCTCTTCCTCCTATCTTCCTAGCCACCTGTTGTCGGTAACTCACCCCACCATCATCTCCGAAAAAGGGGGATTCCGCCCCCCCCCCGTCCTTTCCTTACAGGGAGCTCCAGTCATTCAGCTTTTACAAGTTATTGTGAAGGAGCCTGGGCAGCCTAGGGACCTACCTCGTGAAAGTTCATGGCCAAGTGTTCAGCTGGGATCTGTAGGATCCAAGCATGTGCTCGCTGAATAGCTGCCAACTTCTGCTGCAGAGGCTCCAGCCCGGGGCAGCCTGCAAGAAGGAGAGATCCCCAGACTATGAAAAAACTGACAGCAGAGGGATATCCCTCTAGATGGGAAACTGAGGCTCGCGGAGGTTTCGTGATCATGCAAGACAAAATGCCTCCATCTGACACCAACAAGGGCTCTGTGCCACATGTCTCCTTAAAAAGGAATCTGTTTTCCTTGAAGGGAGGGAAGGTCTTATGTGTTGTCATTTGACAATTTTCTAGCAGACAATCCCAGCACCTCTCTAGAAACAGCCTCTAGGCCGCGCCCCTCCAGCAGGCCGGCAGGGGGCGACATTACCCTTCGTTTCCGCGCGCCGCTCCGGCTTTGGCTTCTGGAACCAGGTTCCTGTAACTCGGGATCCTGGAGAAGACCAGGGAGTTAGTGGGCACCCGTCGGAGAGGATACGTGACTCCGCGACTCTGGGGCCTAGGCCTGGCTGGGGCACTCAGGATACCTGAGTATAACCGCTGTTGTCGAGCATTGTGACCGGGTAGCTCCTGGGGCGATGGAGCGGAGCGAGCAGGCGCGGGGACTCCACGCCGCAGACCTGGCCGGGGACCGAGCAGCTCCTGTGCGCCCCGCAGCAGGCCGAGCAGCGTGTGCGCCAGTGACCGCAGCTCTGCGAGTGGTTCAGAGGTGTAAGCGGCCACCCCAGTGGTGGAGCCCGACCCTCCCATCTCCTACTCCCTACCTTCAAACACCTTACCCCCTCCCCACTTAGTCCCCTCCCTCCTCCCCCACCTGTCCAGGGAGAACCGGACTGACCGCACCGCCGCCGGCGCTGCAGACACTGTTGGAGCGCTAGGCGCGCACAGGAGCTCTCGGACCCTAGGCATTGGCGCGCATAGAAGGCACAGAGGCCCGGGGAGTCCGTGAACAGCTCCTCTTCCCGAGCATTCCAATTTAGGAGTTCTCTGCAGCTAGGCTCGCGAGTGGAGGGGCCCGCTGCAAGCAGATGCCAGATCACCCTTTGCATGTGGGTCTTCAAACCACCCGTCTGCAGCTCCTCTACGGAGACCAGAGCAGCGGGATGGAAACCCGCTTGCCCAGACCTGTTCGAGGGACCACTGGTTGGGGGATGCTCACCGCTCATCTGCTCCTGCAGCCAGTCTTTGAACACGGCTACACGGGTGTAGACCCCAGGCTTCCCTGGTTCCCCACAGCCATCTCCCCAAGAAGTGACTCCAAAGAGGACCTCTCTCGGGCGCGGGCCGGGCTCGGAACAGGTTAAAGGGCCTCCCGAGTCGCCCTAAGGGACAGAGCCAACAGAGAGCAACATATTCATCACCTCTCTGAATTATACCTGCCTAGTACCTGGTAGGGAAGGCGGCTCTGGCCGCGTCTGTGGTTACTATTTGTTTCCATTTTATTTAGGAAGATTTAGCGGTTGGTAGGAGCTTTCAGCTAGGCCCCAGAGAGAACAGGGTTATCTTCCCAAGGGAGCAACGCATCCAGGGGCCCCTGTCAGTTTTAGTTCATACCTGGCATGAGTCGATGCCCCCCGCCAGGTAACCAGCGCAGAGCATGGTGCTGGGACGCAGCCCAGGCCCCAGGGCCTTTTGACAGGTGTCTGCACTGAGCAGCGGAACGCGGGCCTCCCTCACCGCCTCAGACTCAGGCCCGTCTACAGGAAAGAATGTAGGGGCCCCGGGTTTGGAAGGCAGAGGCTGCGTTTCGAGATCCGCTCTCACTTCCCGGTTTGTGCGATGAAACATCATCTTAACCTCTCCAGACTTCACCTCTTCAGCTTACTTCCACCCCCACCCCTACCCCCAGCCCCTTCCCCACTACCCTTCACTACCGCTTGGCTTGCAGCTAGTTTATATAGGCCCTAGCTGGCAATACCTTCGAAGAGAGCCCCCCAGCCTGCAATGGCGCAAGGGGTGCCGGCAGGGGGCTCCCGAGAACCCTGGGGTAGGCAAATGGGGCGGGCAGGCCCCTCTGGGCTCACGGGCGTCCACAGCTGTACCAACGCCAGGTCGTTATGAAAAGTCTGCGGGTCAAACTAGAGAGCAGATGTCGGTTCAAGGTCAAGATCAAGGGTTTGGGGTACTGTTCCCAGCTCTGAGGACACAGGAGTGTCTTCTCACCTTAGGATGGGGCAAGATGCGGTTCACCTGCACTTCTTCTGCTTGCTCCCCCTGGGGCCCCTCGGCTAGCATCACAGTCCACAGAAGCTCATTTGAGGCACTGCAGCGCAAGTAGTGGGTGACACGCATCAGGGACAGAGGTGGCTTGAGGCCCCCTCGGAGGCACAGCCCCTCATGCACCCACACCACCCCGTGAGCCTGTAAGTGTGGCTGTTGTGACCCTAGGGGCAGAGAGGGAGACCCGGGAAGGGGTAGATCCCCACAGTGGGAAAACCCTCTTACCCTGGGATCCCTCTCGCCCCCACCTCCGCAACCCTCCTTTTGAGGTCTGAGGTTGGGAGCCAGCTCCCGCTAGGGGGCAGCTGAGCCCTTGTCTTTCAACCACTCCCCACTTGGCCCACCCTCTAGCACACGGAACTATTTTGAGCAGCCATGAACTGTGACCACCTGAGCCCACACTCTCCCCTCCTCTCTGCTGTGTCTCAAGTTTGGCATAACCCTTCCACTTGGGCCTTCAAAAAGAGTCTGACCCCAAGGACGATGGAGCCTAAAAATAAGGGCTAGGCATAGACAAAAGAAGGAGTCTCCTGTAACAGTGTGAGTCTGCTGGGGGTGTGGGTGGGGTAGCACGTCTGGTACAACCTTGGCATTCATGCAATCTGTGCTGGATCTCCATCAACACGCGCTTTATGGCCCACTGGGCACTCCTCTGGGCAGCCTGCAATGCCTGAGTCCCCTGGGCAGACAAAACTGGGGGGACATGGGACACAAAGTCACATCCCCTGGCAGAGAGTCTCAGTCTAAGTCTTCCTGAACCCTGTCTGGGGAATGCTAGAGAAGTGTGGTGAGCTCCTGGGCTACCAGGGATGCAGAGCTAGGGAGAGGAGTCAGGGGCTGAGGTCCAGCTCTCCGGGCAGATGGTGCTATGATTGGGCTGGAATCTCAGAAAAATTCCTTTTTTAAAGACTTCAGAGGAAAACCACTGCCCACCTACACCCAGGGAGTGTGGTTGAGGTATCCATCATTGGGCCTGAATTACCAAGGCAATGCCACCCTGTGTTTTCTATTGTTATCTCTGAAAGTCCTTGGCAGTGCTTGTTGTCTCTGCTTTCTGGGTGAGGCTGTCTTCCTATATCCCAGTTCCAGGCTCCTCCTCTCAGCAGGTGGGCAGAAGGACCACAGGTCCTCGGAAGTGTGAGAGACAAGCTCATCTTCCTTCCTTCCTTGACCTCACTTTCTCGCCGCCCCTCCCATCCCAGTGGCTTTCTCAGACCAGCCCGGCTCACCTTGCAGGGTGCTGGGGGGCAGTCGCATGTACAGTGGATGCCCATGGGCAGTCTGAGAGTCTGGGGACAGTAGTAGCAGCAGCAGCAGCAGCAGCAACATAGCCAATGGCATGGTGACCTAGGGCCAAGGTCGGAGACCCTGTCCTCTTTCTTCCTGCACTCCACCCTCTCCTGTGAATCTTCCTGGGCACAGGCTTTGCATTCCTCAAACTATCTGATCCCGTTGTCTTACACTAGCTCACCCGTTTCTAGTGGTCCACACCTCACCTGGCCCTCACCTCCTGGGAGCCCTCAGGGAAATGGTGCTCTGGAACTATATAGAGGACAGAGGGGGGGTGTGCGTGGGAGGGCAGCCAGGAATGGGGGAGGGAATGAGGTAGTGGGCTGGACCCTCACCTTTGAAGTCTCATCATCCCACACTGAGTCTCCCCACTTCTGTGAAAGCAGCCCTTGTTCCTGCGGCTGCTTCAAAGGGGCTGAGATGGGGATGGGGAACTGACCGTTGGGCTGGGGGCCAGGCAGAGGGAGACTGGTGGGCAGGGGCTGGGAGGGGAGATCCCCATCTGTTTCTGCCACCCTGGGGAGTCCACTGCTCTGCTGGGGCAGGCACTCTTGGAGGCAGGACAGCTAGGGATAGGGGTGGGTGTCCTGGGCATTCTCACCCCCTAAGTGAGCCATTGAACTTCCAGCCCCTCTGCCCCTAATTGCTTGGCAGTGTCCATCCTCCGTGTGGCCATTTCTAAAGATGATCAAAGCATTCTAATTTGCGCCGTAATTGCTGCACTGGGGTAGCGGGGTGGGAAGAGGCAAAAGCAAGCGGGAGATGAAAGGCCCCACTGTGGCCCAGTTTGGGGAGCGCAGGACCCAGCAGCTTCTGAGTCTCTCCCAGACCCCTGTCCCTGCCCGCTCAGTGTGTCCAGCATTGTTTTCAGTTGCTGTGACCCTGATCTGGCAGGAGGGACTCTTGTGAGTAGGGTCATAAATAGGCAGCTGTCCTGATATCCAGTCACCACCTGGGGTAGAGCTGGGCCTTCGGGTAAAAACAAAACAAAACTATCCTTGGCACCTTGATTTGTGTTGGCAGCAAGGCCATGTTGGTTAAGGGTTTAAGTGCAGGAATTGGGACACACTGTGCCCAGGAACTGTGTTCTCTTCAGAGGGACTGCTTACCATAGTACAAAAGCCCGTCTCTCACCACCATGATGCATCCAGAAAGGTGGAGAGAACGCTAGGTATAGATTGTGTGGATTCAATGACACCAGGATTGGAGACATCTGTACATATCATAGGGTCAATCTTATGTGGTCTCCAAGTTCTTAGCAGAGAGGTATGGCTCCCGTGTGCCTGCTGAAGCCGGGCCAGGCCAGAGTGGCCAGCATAGAACCATCTTTCCTTACTCTGCATTCTCGGATCAGGCTTTGAGTCCAGTCCGATGGCGGGAAGGAAGTAGACCCTTTTCTCACCCTCCCACCCAGCACAGGGCATGGAAAAGACACATCATTTCAGATCTGACTTCTACAAGTTGAGAAGACCCCACCCCACCCCACCCCACCCCATCCCATCCTTGTCTTGACTTCTCGGATCCCACAAATTGTTGGGAACATTCAAAGAAGACAGGGTTCTCCTTTGGCTGGCATCAGAGCAATCTTTCTTTTCTCCCAGGATGAGATTCCTGGGCAATTTTAATTCCCAGGGGTAGGGTGGTGGTTTTGTTTAAAGAGTCTCAATGGAGACCAAATGGAGGCCACAACTCTTCCTCACCCACCTCCTAACAGCAGAGACAAGCCCTTGGCCCAGTGTTTCTACTCTGAAAGGAGGAAGGGTGAGGTGGAGGGGGAAGGAAACTGGGGCTTTTCTTTGATATATCTAGAAAGCCTTAGTGGATTCTCAGAAGGCATCTGTGAGTTCAGGTGAGGAGGAAGGGATGGGAGGAGTGAAAGAGGGACACAGTGGAGGGACGCCCCAGAAGCCAGCGGTATAGCCTTTTTATAGGAATGCTCTGGGTGGGCTGTGTGTGTGTGTGGGGGGGGGGTATTCCCCTTCCTCCCTCCCTCCCTCCCTCCCTCCCTCCCTCCCTCCCTCCCTCTCTTAGGTTTCCACATAGTCACAGAGGGTCTGCCCCTCACTGCACCACAAAGTCTCCTGACTGTGAAGTGTCTCATGCATTTAATCCCAGCTCAGCCATGAATAATCTACTTTCTACTTAAATCTAAATCAGCAAAAGCAGGCTGATTCTGGTGAGTTTGGAGCCAACCTGGTCTACATAGTGAGTTTCAAGCCTGCCAGGAAATACACAATGAGACTTTGTCTCAAAACAAAGAAACGTGCCCCTTGATCTCCATGCTTTTTCTGGGAGAGGGAGAAGAAGGGGAGCAGGAGGATGAACTGGCCTAAGGAACCCCCAGGCTGGCTTTGAGGACAGTGTCTCTGCTTACCACTGTAACACCTGCATCTGCATCAGCATCAGCTGGCCCAGTGGGCTGTCAACTGTGAGCCGATGCTGTGTTTGATGCAATGAAATTTGAGAGGAGCCTGACATCAGAGCCTCCGTGGGATGAGAGGCCATTCAGCTGTGACTCAGACAGGCCTGTGAGGCTGACTGTACTCCTGTGTGAGCATTCGTGAGTCACTTCCTGCTGGAGCTCAAATCACTCCCCCCACCCCCCAACAGATATGCTGGAGTTCTAACCCCCTTCCTCAGAATGTGACCTGATTCGGGTTATGCAACCGTGAAGAAGCTTGGGTGCTCCGTCCAACATGACATAGAGACAGAGGATACAGAGGATGAAGGCTGTGTGGAGGTGCAAGCAGGAATGGAAGAGATACAGACCCAAGAATGACAAGACTTCCAGAAACAAGGGGAAGAAGGAGAAAAGTAGGGAACAGGTTCCTGGCAGTAGCCAGGGCTCTCCTGAGCCCCTGATCTCAGAAATGTGGCTCAGTGTGTGTTTTAAGCACCCAGTCTGTGCTGTGTGGGACCAGACTCCCAGGGATGGGTGCGTAGTCATCTGGTAGGATGACTTAGTTATCTGCCCTTTGGAAGATTAACAGAGTTGACACAGTTACGTCTTCCTGCAAGGGGTCAAGTGGGGCCATTATTCTGGATCTCAAAGGGGTCACTAGGATGCTGTTTAACTGGAAGAACAGGGAGGTAGCAAGGGAGCCATGGCAACCTTGAAAAGGAAAAATGACAAGGAAGGTGGCTGGGAGAGGGCTCCCCAGGGAGGGGGCGTGGCCTGACTTCAGAGGATGGCTGGGAAGAGTGCCTTCCTTCCTCAAGGCTATGAGTTCCCTTCAGTGCTTTACTTCTCACTCTGGCTTCCCAGTTCCCCTAGGCTTTAGGAGGGACCTGGGGATGTGGGGGTTCTGTCTGGGAGTGTGGGGTGCTGCAGCTGGGCTGCCTGCTACAGATCTATGGATTGAGAAGCAGGGTGGTACTGGGATCTGCCCGAAGGACTTGGGGCTAGGAAGTCCCTGCCTCTCCTTCCCTTCTTGCCAAGGCTTGCCTCAAACTTGAAGCAATCCTGCCTTAGCCAGCCACAAGACGTGTCCAGACCACTACCCCATCTCTGTAGGTCATTGTCCAACTTGTGATTGAATGAAAACGAACCATTTCACAGCCAGAATTTTTTCTTCTCCTCCCTTCCCCTCCCTCTCTCTTCCCTTCTTCCCTCTTCCTCCCCTCCCCCTCTCCTTCCCTCTCCCTCTCCCTCCTTCTTGGTACTAGGGATTGAACCTGCAGCCTTGCCCATAGCAGGCAAATTACTTTCCCATCAAGCTACATCATCTCCAGGCTTCTGTTTAGTTAGTTATTGGTTAGTTTCTCCTTTTGTCTTTCCTTCTGCCTGAGACAGGATCTCCAGGAGCCTAGACTGGCCTCGAACTCACTAACCACAGAGGATCCTCATCTCTGCCTCCTAAAATTCTGGGATTACAGCTTTTAGGTGCCTGATATTCCCTCTTTACTTTGGTTTTGAGATGGTCTTACTACTTTGAACTCACTGTGTAGCCCAGGTAAGCCTGAATTTATAATCCACCAGCCTTAGACTCCCCAGTAGTGAGGATTACAGGGCTGTGTAATCATTTTCTCTTCCTCTTCCTCACTCTCTCTCCGCCCTCACTCTCTCTCCTCCTGTCTTTTCTCTCATTCTTTTTCTGTTCCATCTGCCATCTCTCCTCATATACTTTCTTTCCCTTTTCTGAACAAGGTTTTATCTGTGTTTCTCTGATATTTTTTAACTGAACACCTTCATTTCTGATATGGACCTTCCATTATCCCTTGTGATGGTTTAATACTGACTGTCAACTTGACAGGACCTAGGATCATCTTAGAGACAAATTGATGGGCATGTCCATGAGGGTATTTCCAGGAAGGGTTGATTGGTTGGGAAGACCCACCGTAATTTTCGGTGACACTGGACTGGGGCCATGGACTTCAAATTAGGGAAAAGATGAGCACCCCAATCCTCCCAGTGTGAGCAGCCGCCTGGCGTTCATGTTGCCATGACGACCCTGCCATGCTGGCCTGTGACCTTGAACAGTGAACCAAAGCAAACCCCTCTTTGAGTTGCTGTTTTAGGTATTTTGTCAAAGGGAAAAGCAACAAATAAACCCTACCTGCCGTGTAATCTGTTCTTCTTGGTCAGGATTTTAGCTCTTTTTGTTAACCTTAGATGGTCTTTTTATTTGTTTTGATTTCTTGAGACACAGGTGTACACTGTAGTCTAGGCTGTCTGAGAACTCACTGTGCAGCCCAGGTTCACCTGAAACTCAATGCAGTCTTGTGAGTGTCTGGAATTACAGGGGTGAGGCATTATGTCTGGCTTACATGGTCTTTTTAGGAAAAAAAAAACTCTGGGGCCAGAGTGTCTGGTATGTAGTCCTCCCAGGACTCAGGAGGTGGAGGCAGGAGGATCAGAAGAAGTTCAAGGCCATCCTTGTCTACACTGAGAGTTTGAGGCCTGGTGAGGCTGGGGTATGTGAGACCCTGTGTGTGTCTGTAAGTTGGGGGAGACTGTGAAGAGACACACTATAGTCATGTGACTCTCTTCAGGGTCACTTCTGTCCCTGCTTTCCACATAAATTAAAATTAAATTCCATCAATCCTATTAAAAATCTTCAGTTAGAGTCCTTCTTATAACAATATTAATTTCTATCAGTTTGTCTCTAAACTTCTATCTGCATCAATACAAAATGAGATTTCTGAGAAGAATGGCTATTCATTAATATTAACAATGCTTAATTTCTTGATTTCTTTTATTTATTTTCTTTAAAGACAGAGCGCCACTGTGCAACTCAGGCTGGCCTCAGACTCCAGGTCTTCTAACTGGCCTCCAGATGCTGGGAGAACTACAGGAGTGTACCACCAGGCCACCCGGCACCTGGCGTCACCCGTCACCTGGCATCACCCGACACACAGCATCTTCACCTGGGAGACTCATTCTTACTTTACTTTAAAAGTGCTGGTGCTTCCCTGCATTGCTGGGGGATAGGGGTAGTCTTTAAAACCAACAGGTAGCATGTGGCCAGTACAAGGTGTCAAGAACAGCTTTTCATCCAAAGGCAGTTCCATGAAACTCAAGGTAGTATCATGTACCAAACCTTCACCACAACGGTTTAAGGCTGCTACCTTCCCTAGAGGAGAAGACATCAAATCTAAATGTGCCTGTTCGTAAAGACCTCTCTCTTTCCTGGCCTCTGTGGCTTCTGCAGAGGTTTCCTAGGGCACTTACACAAAGATGGAAGGTTCTGGAAAGGAAGAGTTGTCCCGGCTCTGCTTCCTCCTCAGTGATGAGTCTGGCAGCAAGGTAGTGGGGAGTCAGCTGGAGAGTTGGGGGGCTGCAGTGGCACCTGGGGTCAGGGCCTGAAAATGGCAGGCAGTATGCTGAGGGACTAGGGTCCTGCAGGGAAGGGGAGGAGAAAACCCAGGGTTACCAGAGTTGCTTCAGTGTCTCTTGGGAATCTTGTCTCCTGATTCCAGAGTAGGAGGGAATGACAGAGCATGGCGAGTGCTGGCCTAGGACTCCTGGGTGAGGGTGGGATGGGGGGCAGATGCTGGTCTGTGATCCTGGGAGTGGGGGTGGGATGGGGGGCAGATGCTGGTCTAGGGTTCCTGGGAGTAGGTAGGGGTAGACCCAGATGTTGGTCTGAGATTCCTGGGAGTGTGTCAGTGTGGGACCCAGACATTCCTCCTGTTGTTTTCAGCTTCTAGTCATGGAGCTGGAGAGGCTGCTTATAGATACATATAGTTCAAGGGCCCCTCTGCAGGCCACACCCAACTCTTGCTTAGAGCATCAGGTCCCTCTGCAGGCCACACCCAACTCTTGCTTAGAGCATCAGGTCCCTCTGCAGGCCACACCCAACTCTTGCTTAGAGCATCAGGTCCCTCTGC
The DNA here is from genome assembly GCA_021653895.1 of Mastomys natalensis. NCBI lineage: Eukaryota > Metazoa > Chordata > Mammalia > Rodentia > Muridae > Mastomys > Mastomys natalensis. The sequence goes on along the minus strand of JAJTUV010000114.1, from coordinate 333,524 downwards.
AGGCCACACCCAGCTCTTGCTTAGAGCATCAGGTCCTGCACCTAAGGACCAAGAGAGGTGGGTATCCAGGGTATGGACTAGAGGTGAGGGACAGCATACAAAGCCAATAAATCCCTAGAGGCAATTAGAGAGCAAGGCAGGAAAGGGTGTGCTCTTGCTCTTGTCTGCTGCAGCCACTCTTCTTGCACACATGCACACACACACATATATATCACACATACATCACACACACATACATCACACACACATATATCACACACACATACATCACACACACATATATCACACACACATATATCACACACACATACATCACACACACATATATCACACACACATATATCACACACACATACATCACACACACATATATCACACACACACATATCACACAAACATATATCACACACATGTATCTCACACACACACATACACCACACACACATATATCACACACATATACATCACACACACATATATCACACACACATACATCACACAAACATATATCACACACACATCACACACACACACACATTTGCTGGGTAATGGCTTTGTGATAGCAGGAATCATCTGCAGCATTAGAGGCAGCCCTGATAGGTGGGGCAACCTGGGAGATGGGGGGCGGGGCTGTTGCTACTTTGCCTTGGTCTTGGGGATTCCATAGAAAGAGATAGATGCTTGTAGATTAGGACATACCTGGAACTGAAGGAATATAGGGTGTTGGAGGGTGCTACAGAGGGCTTGGTGAGGGAGAGGGCCAGACTCTGCCAATGTAGGCCCCTGCCTCTTCTCTCTCTTTCAGGGCCTGTAAATGGGTGGATAACTGGGAGGACTGACTCAGGACCTGGTAGCCTAGCTCCTGCTCGACCTCAGGCTGTTTCCGTTCAGCCTCAGGCTGTCATATCCAGTGACCAGAAAGAGACAGAGGCCTCCAGAATGGGCCTGGCAGTGTTGAGGGGTAGCAGCTCAGAGGAGGGTCTGGGTCAGGAAACTAGATTCCCCCTGAAACCCCGTATCTCCCCAATCTGGATCTTGAAGTGTCAAGCTGAGGATTGAGACTGCAGTCTCCTTTCTACACCCAATTCTTTAGTCATTTCGGGAAAGATAATGGAGCAGGACTCTTGGAGTCATCAAGTCCATGTCAGGTAGGGCTGGTCCCTGGGTCCCCAGTGTTCTGCTCCAAGGCCTGGCTAGGCCTGGCATCTTCCTTGAGGGTGCTGGCTTTTGAGTCATGCCCATTACCCTGACAATAAAGCCAGGCTGCGTGACTCCGGCAGCAGCGGAGCATCTTGCCCACCTGCAGGCACACCCAGATTGCATTTACTGAAATAAATTGCTGGAGAATATAAATCCTGTGCACATGATTAATGGCAGGCAGGGAGGGAGGCTGGCAGCCACCATGAGGAGGAGCCCCTGGGAACAGAGTGACACTGCAGGCACAGAGCCAACACAGATGCAGGGCCTCCGGGAAGGGGATCTAACAACCGTGCTTCCAACCGCTAGGGTCACTGTGGTGTGCTGCGGGACCACTGTACGGGGGATCTGGCCCAGCCTGGCTCACCACCAAGGACACAGAGGAGCTTACCTGAAGCTGGGAGCTGGAATCGATCTCTTGGCTACTGGGGGTCCTGAATGCCTGTGTGTGGGAAGGGCTTGTAAAGAAAAGGTCTCTGGGGACTGTGAAGTTTATCAGCAAATCACTTAAGGTCCCTCCAGCCTCAGGCTCTACATCTGTTCAATGGAGTTAAGCCCAGACCTCCATCACTGGGCTGCTGAGAGGTTCAACATTGTCCCTATGCAAAATCCCCATGAAGGCGCCGGCCACACAGGCAGTCATCTCAGACAGCAAATACCGGGATTGCACATCTGTATAACCCTATCCAGCTTACAAATATTAAAAAAAAAAAAAAAAAACAAAACCCACCTACATTTTAAGGGCTGGATAAATGGCTGAGTGGGTAATCACAACTGCTTCCAAGCTCACGGACCAGAGAGTTCAATCCCTGAGACCCACATGGTTGAAAGAATTGACACCTGCAAGTTGTCCTCTGACTTGCACACACTTGATGTGACATAAATTCAGACAAAAACAAAAACAAAACAAACAAACAAACACAACAAAAATGTAATTTTTTTTTTTTTTAATTCAGGAGATGTTTGACTCTAGTGATTTCCAGGTAGACTCTCCACCCAAGATTAAGGAAGCCAGGAGAAGCCTTCGTATGCAGTGACTGTTCCCTTGTAGGCTCTTGACTCCAGCTAGGCTGGCCCAGGCCTGTGAGTCTGAACATGCCGGCATGACAACAGTTGCTCCATGGAAGCCTGGGATGGGCCGAGACTCACTCAGCAGCCGTGGCCATGACCAGAGCAGATCAAACCAGACCCTGACCAGCAATGGTCTCTGTGCTTGCAATGAGGCTGAGACCTCCGCAGGTGGCGACTCAGGGAAAGAGCGGAAACTTGGCCTGACGGGCTCAGTGGTGGGACATTTGCCACACTGTAGCCCGCTCAGCTATGGAAGCCCGGCTGCAGTCAGAGAAACACTGCGTAGGAGAAGGAAAGGGTCGCCCCAGGGATGCAGGGACCCTGGGTTGCTCAGAAGCTTTGATCCTCCCGCCACAGATCTTCCTCACGTAGGCGGCCGTGAGGGGGATTTGTAGGCGCGGGGCGCCTCCTCGTGGCTCTTTAAGAGAGATGCAGGCCTCACGAGGGCTTGGGAAATCCTGGGTAGTGCGCCTTAAGGTACAGAATTGTCAAAGGATTCAGGACAAACGCAAAGAGGTAGAGCAGGAGAGCCGTTGGAGTACGTTTAGGAAGCCTCTCTTTCTCTGCCACCTCCCTTTCAGGAGACTCCTTTAGACCTCTGCACCAGAAGGGGGCAATTCTCTGTTTTGAGATCTGGGACTGTTTTTCTGCGATCCAGTACCCCAACCCTGGACCTCCATCCCCAAATCACCCTCTTCCAGGTAAAGGGTCGCTCTGCTTCCAGGTCAAGGGTCGCTCTGCTGGGGCCAGCTTCCTGAGTTGTAGGACACATTTTCTGTTTTTCCTCTGTCTCGGGGAGTATTGAGGCTAACAGTTCTGTGCCACCACATTCAATTTATGAGTTGGGGATGGAAAACCCAGGGCTTTGAGCATGCTGGCAACCACTCTACCCATTGAGATGCATCCCCAATCCTGGCATGTCGCCTTGTTCAACAAGTCTTAAGGACCATGAGTCTATGACGTCAGAGGACTGCACCAAATAGGTTGCACCCAGGAATGTGCTGGGCTGGGGTGACAGGCAGTATGGATCAGTGATGGTAGCTGGTCCCTAGGTCTTCACTCTATCCTAGATCTAGGATAAGCTCTACCTTCCTCCTTCCCCGACTCTACCCTTCCTCACCCCTAATCCCCTCCACCCAACCCTGGGCTTTTTTGATCTGCCTGACATGTGCTCCGGAGGCTCATGGCTTTGGCTCTCCTTGCATGAATGTGCCCCGGCAAGCTTGGAGAACAGACTGAGGGCATTAAGCAGAAGGCTGGAAGTCTGGGTGACCTCTGTGACCTCATAAGGCATTTATTCATACTGCTTACATCACTGAACTTTATAGGAGGCCCATTTTACAGATCAGTATATTGAGGCTTGGAGAGATGGTCTGAACGGGAACCACTGGAAGACCCGCTGAGGAGAGAGATGATACTTGCCGTGACTTGCTCTGGGGTTCATGTTGGTTACACAGACACTATAGGACCTGGGGGAAATCAAATTAGCATTCACTTATGAGGTTTATTGAACCTTCCTGTTCTAGGCATCCCACAAGTGGGGTTCCTAGAACCTAGCCACAATCACTAGGCTCTCCAGATCCAGGGGCCTGAAGAAGGCCCAGCGAGGCTGACACATACCCTGCTTGAGTCACAGCACAGGGATGGAGCACCAGTGGGGAAGGCAGGCTCAGGATACCGGAGGAGGCTCTAAAGCAGAGCGAGGGTGGTTCCCCCTGGGCTTCTCTGGACTCTAGCACTTCCCTTTGTCCTGATAGCCTCTGTCTGTGCCCCACTGACTTTAAACCTTGCTCCCTGCCTGGGCCTGTCTCCTCCCTGAGAGACTCTCCCCCAGCCAGCCCTGCTCCTCAGGGATCAGCTCTGGGCAGCAGTGTCTACTGAGGAGAGATCACAGGGTGCCTACCCTCGCACTGGCTCATGGGAGCAGACCTTCCTCTCCTCCAGTCTGGCAGCCAAGGCCACTTCTGTTAGGAATGCCAGGCTTACTCAGTGTCCTTTCAAAATTAAGTAGAAGAACATCTAAGGACTAGCCACGATTCCCTGCCTCTGGGTGGTGGGTAGCATTCTCCCGAGGTCTAGGGTTTCAGTGGCAACCAGGAGTCTACATGACCCTGGTGGACAGCCTGCCCCTTCTGCCTCTTTATACCCTGTAAGAACCAAGTCTCCTCCCCTGGGGCTGTCTGCTCCCCAAGTCCTGTCTGTACCCCCTCCTTCCTCTTTCTGCTACCTCTCTGTCTGAGGCTCTGTCTCCTTGTCATCCTGACACTGTTGTCACAGTGCCCTTCCCATTGGTGTCTTTTTCCAGCCCCTTCTCCAGGTCCCTTGGGACCCTCCCCCATCCCATGGCTCTCTTAGTGCCCAGTCCTTTCCACGTTTCCTTCTCAGAGCTATTCTCTGTTTTGCAGAGGCGGGAGCACGTCCCCACCAACCCTGGCCAGGCCTAATATCTTAATGCAAGGCCATTACTCACCGATCGTCCAGGCAGGGCAGGCCTCTCCCCTCCTCGTTTGTCATCCAGAGTGAAGCCTCTGCGCTGTTCCTCTGGGACCAGATTAAGGGACTGACAGGCTAGATGAGCAAATTTAGTTGCAGCCCACCCCCGCCCCCTCACTACTCCGGCCTCAGCCTCTCATTCTCTGGGTCCCCAGACTGTGGCACCAGCTTTCAGTAAAAGGGCTGGGAACAGATATGGCTCTGTTTCTGTTCCTCCAGTGCCTAGCAAGGCGCGAGGCATACAGACCTGTGCTTCTGAGGAGGAGAGGAGACAACAAGCCAGGTCTACAGTGGTCTGGACTTCGGTGGCTTGGTGACCATCTAAGATAAAAACGTAACTAATGCTGACGGTCCTTAGAGTCTCCAGCCCTGTCTGAAGCCCGGAATCCATTCCTGCAATCTCTACAATGCTGTGTGAAGGGTACAGTTACTGTGCCTTCTTTCACAGGCTCAGAGAGGCTGTGTGACTTGGGTAGGGTCACACGGTGAAGTCTACTCTCAGTGGTTGGTACCTTTGTCAGTTTCAGAGAGCCTAGGGTGCCACCACTTTTCACAGCTCTGGAGCGTTCTCAGTGGCTTTACCCCACATAGTCCTGCCCTCCGGTGCTCTTGCTTCCTGAGGAGAGAGTGCTGTCTACACCATTGACCCAAACCAGTCATGGAAACGGAAATGTGAGCTCCCTAACCTGGCCTGTCTTACCATCCTGCTGCATCTGAGGGTTCACATCCTCACACAGGGTTCAGTGCCACCACTCATCCTTTTCATCCTTCTGCATAGAACCTGCTGCCTGGACCCCAGGAACTAGAGCCCAGTAGTCCGGAGCCCGGAGCCCGGAGCCCGGAGAGCCCGGGAGCCCAGAGCTGAAAGCCAAAGGTTGCCTCCATGTGAGGAGTGGGGAAGCAGCCAGGAAGTCCACCTGGAGCCTTTCTGTTGCTGTCTGGACACCAACTCTTTCCACCTTCCCCATCAGCCTAGTTCCCATAGTAACCACCAGTTTGCTGTCTCCTAGCAACTAAGTGGTCCTTAGAGGGGGAGGCAGAGCAGCAGAGTGACTGACATTTAAGGCCAGAGCCTTTGAGTTCAAATCCAGGCCAGGGTGGAGTGTAGCTATTGAGGTCTTTGGCCAGCCATTTACCCTCCTTGGACCTCTGCTTTCCCATCTGTGAAGTGGGGAGGCTCAAGGATCAATCATTTAGATAATCTGAAATGGTAAAGGGCTACCCAAAGGTGGGGCCTGAACGAAAGAGGGCCAGCCAGTAAGCACTAGACCTTGGCAGAAACGGAATGAGCTGAAGTGTGGGTTCCAGGCAGGAGCCCCTGGGTGCTGGAGCCTCTTCAATGGAGCAGCCTCAGTTTGCCCACCCACTCGGGCTCTCTGGCCCTTTAGATCAGTTCATACAGTTGTGTACGGCAGCCAGGACCATCCTCAGGCAGAGGCAATTACCCCACCCCAACGTTTAGGGATGAATTCTCAGAAGTTGGGGGGTGGAGTCATCGGGGAAGAAAAGATAACACACTTCGGGATTGGGAAATTAGCTGCGCTTTTTGGCTTCTCTGCCCTTTTGGGGGAGGAGGGGAATGGTGTGCCCAAGAATGGCTCCTGCAGAGGGGTGTGTGTGTAGGCCTGAAATAGGTGCTCTGGCTGGGGCGCAGTAAGACGAGGGGGTGAGTCTCCAGCCCTGGTTCTTAGAGCCTGGTTCTCAGCCAGCCCCTGGGGGTCCCTGGCCCCAGGTCCTCACGGTGCAGGGGAAGGGAAGGTTGAGTGGGACATTGACCTACATTCACACATCGCTGCGTCTCCCGCACCAGCTTAGGTGAGCCCCCTGAGCGGCCCTCCAGTCTGAGCTTCCCCCCACCTTGCCCAGCCTCCCTCCCAGGGGCCAGGCCGAGGTCGCTGCGGCAGCTCGGGCCGCCTGATTCAATTAACTAATTCCCGACAAGACAGATGTGCAATTCTGCGTCGCCTGCCATTAGGTGGAGATGAAGCACCCTGCAGGAGGGGGGAAAAGAGAGCGGCGGGGGCGGAGCAGTGACGTCACGGCCCAAGGCTGACGTCACAGGCACCCGGCTCGGTGTCCCGCAGCGACCTAGCAGGCCTCTATGAATCACTCTGTAGTGAGATAGTACATGCTTCCTGCACAAGTCTATGTCTCAGGGCTTCTGGAATCTACAATGGGTCCATAATTGGGCCCAACTGAACTGACACCTAAGGGTGTCTCCTCTCTGCACCACCTGAGCCATCCCACTCAACCCACACCACCATCCACCCCAGTATCTTTTACTTAGGGTAGTGTTTTCTGTGGGCACATGCTGGTTACTCGAGGGTGAGGAGCGTGTGTGTGTGTGTGTGTGTGTGTGTGTGTGTGTGAATCGAGGCATGCACACACAAGTGTAAACGGGCTTATATGTGTAAAGGGTGGGGGGCAAGGCATCTCTGCAGCCACATGCGAGCCTTGAGTCTTACTGGGCTAGAGCTCTTGGAGGCGCTCAGCTTTGCAGAAGCCTCCAGGAGGAAGCGCAGCTTTCCTCAGTCAGACTCTAAGGAGCATTAGAGCCCAGGTTGGGGAAGGGGCAGGAGAGGGGGAAGGGCGCCTTGTCAAGGACACCAGCAAGGAAAGGGAGGAAAAAAAAATGAAGTGGAAGAAATAAAATCAAAAGGCTTTTAAGGCTGCTCTCCCCAAGCAGTTGATGTCTTGGCTGCGATTGCCGGCAATGAAATATTGTGCTCTCTGATCGCTTAATGCACAGAGCCCAGCACCCCCTCCCCATGCCTGTGGTAGCGTCTCCCCTCCCCCCTCTGCAGCCCCCTCCTCCTCCCTCCTGGCAAAGCGGCCTCCTTACTCTTATAAGGGCCCAGAGCTTGAGACAGAGTGTAGTTTAGCACTGCCTAGGACCAGCCCTGGAAAGGTACAGCTTGTCAGGGATGCTAACCCATAGCTTGGACGGAGAAGCTGCTCCAGGCTAAGGCACCAGGGCCCTCTCCCTGCAGTGTGCTGGCTTAAGGAATTTTATTTGAGATATGAGGGCACACCTTCAACCAGAAAAAGGAAATCGGGACCCCTTGGTGGCACATAGGGGATCCCCCCCACCCCACCTACAGAGCTTGTATACCATGGTGACTCCAATTGAGTAGGTGGATGGCTGGAGGGTGTCTGGCCTGATTCTCAATCTATAGTCACAATGGAGCCCAGTGACACTTGGAAGACCTGGCTTTAAGCCTCAACTCTTCCTCTCAACCCTGGAACTTTCTGGCTGTATGACCTTGAGCAAGCACAGTGCCTCGTGCTCCATCAGGAAGGATGGAGAAAATAATAGAAATGGCCTCATAGGGTTATGGAGGATTAAAAGAGGAAAATATATGCAAAGTGCTTAGCACAGGAGGGGCCTGTAAGTGGGGGTAATTATCTCTGTAATCTCCCCAATAGCTCCACCTCCCCTTGCTGGACTATGAGGCTTCAGGCTGGAGAAGGCAGAGAGGTTGGGGAGTGCCTGCAGCCCCTTCTCTTCCCATCCTCCTCAGCTCTCCCACCCTACCCTACCCTCAGGCAACCGTTCACTCTGTGAGCCTTTCTGTCAGGGCCGCCAAATTGGCCAAATCTCCGTAATGCTAAAAAATTGGTCCATTAGCTGGCAGGGAACATTGACAGCCGTGAGTATGACTGCTGTAGCATCCAGGGGTGAGTGGTAAGGGTGGTGGTGGGGAACCAGGGCTTCTTCAGGGAAGCCAGCCAGATGTGCATATGGGTGTGTGTGTGTGTGAACATATGTATGTGCGTGTGTGCATGCCTGCGTGCGTGTGTGCATTCGTGCGTGCGTGCGTGTGTGCATGTGTGTGTGTATGTGCATTTGCCCCTGCCACGGTATGCCCGACATGCTTCTGAAGCCTCCATTACATTGCCTTGTATAAATCCTACAATTCCCTGAGAGGTTGGCCCTGTTGGGATTCCCATGTAACTGATGAGGATGTTGAGGCCGAGAGACAAGGGGAGCGGCAAGTGTTGGCAGAGGACCCCTTTCCTAGTCTTAGATTCTACTGGTTTCCAAGAGGCCCTTGTGCAGATTTCAGTGTCCCCCAAATGCACCCTGAGCTGTTTTCCCAACTCTGAAGCCGTCTCCTAGCCCTGTCCCTCTTGGGAAGAAGCGCTTTCTAGACACAGCACCCACACTGGGCCATTGCCTGGCCTCCATCAGTGGCTTTCCTCTGCCTTCCTTTGGATTCCAGCAAATCAAGGGAGATCTTATTGCTGCCATTTTCAGATGAAGACAACAAGCCTTAAAGAGGTCAAGTAGCCTGTACACCGCTAGTAAATGGTGGTGCTGAGATTTCAACTAGAACAATCTCATCTGGAGCCTGAGATGTCAGTCAGTTTTCTCCAGTGATAGAAAGCTCCCTTGACTGGGGGTTACAACCCACCTGAGGGGAGCTTTAATCCTAAGAAGGTTTCACTTATTCTTTCCATCCATGTGACACACTGGGGACACAAAGACAATCAAAACTCTTCCTTGCCCACAGCCCAAGTTGCTGCATATGACAGAGGCATCCCCTGTCCTCCGTAGAGACCCAGGGAATCCCCAGCCTCGTCCCTCCATCCCTGGGTCACTTACCTCTGAGACCATAGAGCTACCATGGTGGACAGGAGGATACACAGGTTGTCATGCTTGCATTTAAGAGGGGAGTGACTGCTGATGGACCTCAGGACCCTTGATCTTTCCTCTACCATCCCTGAAGTAGCCCAAACACTCCCACCCCAGTACTTCCAAAAAACAAACAAAATCAAAACAAAAACCCCATACTACTAAGGACATGATTAGACACTGAAGATGTGACTGCTCTAGTGAGCCTCCCTGAGTGACTAATCCACCAGTGGGGTCCAGGGACAGGGGAGACTGAGGAGTGAAGGCTGGCAGGTTGGGAGAGAGGAGTTTTATCTTGGCCATTATCTATCCTGTATCCTTGGCTATTGCCTGGCTGGGCTGTTGCGTACCCTCCGACCTCACTGTCTATTATGGACTGGCTGAGAGTGCTCCTGCCCACCTGATAGGCTGAAACCACAGCACTGATGGTCTCACCAGAGAGTGATCAGATACGAGAGACGATCCCTAATGATAGGACACGAATGGGCTTGCCCTACTTCTCTGCTCTCCACCATGTAGGGATGAAGCAGGAAGACTGCCATCTACAAACAGGAATGGGTCCTCACCAGAACCTGACCCATGCACACTCCCAGTCTCCCAAACTCAGGAATCCCAGGCCCACCATGTTTGTTACAACAATCCCAACTAGACACGGTCCATCCACAGTGTGGCCACCACTGGTGACTGGTGCCTCCCAGAGCTAGCTAGTCATGGCTCACAAAATGAGGAACTTGGGGCTGTCTGGTTTCCATTGTACTGGAGACAAAACTGGAATTCAGGACTGGGAAAATGACTCAGTTGTCAAACTGCATTCTGGGTAAACACAAGGACTCCAGTTCTTTAGAACCCATGTTAAAAACAAAAAACAAAACCAGGCCCAACAGCACATGCTTGTAAATCCCAGCACTGAAGAGGGAAAGAGTCTGTCTCAAAAAAAAAAAAAAAAAAAAAAAAAAAAAAAGGATGGAGGGACTAGAGAGATGGCTCAGTGCTTAAAGAGCTCTTGTGGAGGACCTGGGTTCTGTTCCCCGCTGCCACATGGAGACTCACAACCATTCAGAACTCCAGTTCCAGGGAATTTGATGCATTCTTCTAACCTCCACTGGCACCAAGCAATTGGGGAAGACACTCCAGCCTCTGGCTTCTGCATGGATATGTTTCTACCTCACCTCCAAAACAAACAAAACACTTGCATTTGACCTAAATCTTTCCCCAAAATACTTTAATTTTATGTGTCTGAATTCGGGTGAGCCACATGCTTGCCCGGTACCTACAGAGATCAGAAGAGGGTGTTGGATGGTTGGGAGTCACCATGGAAATGCTGAGGATTGAACCCAGGACCTCTGGAAGAGCAACAAGTGCTCTTAACCACTGAGCCATCTCTCCACTCCCCTTGAGTCTCAGTGGCTTTTCTTGGATCTATTCCTCCTCTGTAGCTCTGCTGAAGCACAGCCAGGGGAGGGCTGGGAGCAAGGCTGTTAAGCACTTATTAGAGTGACACGAGGCTGTCTGCTAAGGAAACTGAACTAAGTACCGGGCACACCTCTGTCTCTGCTGCATCCTAAGTAGTCCTGATGGGCCGCTCTCTTTTCCTTTCCCTTCACCATGGCCCAGGACAGTGGTGGTAGGTAGGAATTATGACTTTGAACTCTGGGGTCAAGCAGTTCAGACTCAAATCCTGCTTTGACTTTTGGTAAGCTCCTTGGTCTCAAGGCTGGGTTTGTCCACCTGAGAAATTAGACCACGGAGATCTCATTCTGAGGATTTGATGGGATTACATAGTGCTGGGTACCAGGTGGGCCCTGATGGTGATGGTGACATTGCCAGCACTATTTTTTTGTTTTTTTTGTTTTTTGTTTTTTTTTTTTGTTTGTTTTTTGTTGTTGTTTTTTGGTTTTTCGAGACAGGGTTTCTCTGTGTAGCCCGGGCTGTCCTGGAGCTCACTCTGTAGACCAGGCTGGCCTCGAACTCAGAAATCCGCCTGCCTCTGCCTCCCAAGTGCTGGGATTAAAGGCGTGCGCCACCACCGCCCGGCGCCAGCACTGTGATGGGATGATGATGACGTGATGTTGATGCCCATGGTAAGATGACGATGAATTCTACAAAGACGAGGATAGTGGATGAGCTGATGGTGATACTGATGTTGGTGCTGATGGTGGTGGAGAAGGGGATGAAGATACAGATGGAGTGATGCTATACCAGGCTACATGGAAAGAAGAGAATCAGCAGATAGGAAGTGGGGTGGAGCAGGACAAGAAACAGATATATGGTTCAGCTGGCCTTGGGTCTGTCTCCCCCACCACTGAGACCTATGTGCTGTGAATCTACCACCTCCAGCCATCCTAGGAGAAGGCAGGGACCTTCTGCTTTCTAGCCTGACTCTGGCTGGGTAAAATGGTTAGACTCGTCTGGTTATGGCCAGTCCTGACTATTCTGTTCCAAGGGGCCTGTCAGCAGGTAACCCAGAGTCTAGAGAGACAGGCATGGATTGATGCCTGGTGGCAGGTATTGTCATGCATCTCAAGTCTGTGTCCTTTCCCACAAGGCTCTAAGGAGAGTCAGGGTAGGGCTGGGGAACTCCAGGAGGGGACAGGTATGTGGCTGGATGGGCAGGCATGTTGATCTGATGCTTTTGGGTTTAGGGTCTGTCCAGTTCAAATCCTGTCCTACTAGGGACTGAGAAGCCAGGGGTTCCTGGCTCTCTCTTCCTCTTCCTGGGATAATGGTGGCATCTCCACAGGAGTGGTTGTTTTTGCAAGTTGAACAACCAGCAAAACACCTGCATGGAGGGGACTCCCAGGGTTGGTGCTGACTTCATTACCATGGTCTTTGTTGACTGTGACACCTCCACAGCCTTCATCTGGATCACACCCAGGATGCTCATGGGCCGGACCGGCCGGACTGGGGCCCCCTGGCAGGCTGGCTGGGCTCAGTACGTCACCCTCTGACTCTTGAATGTGCCAGGCGCCTAGCTCTCTATTGCCTCCACCTCCTGGCTCCCCCCTGTGCCCTCTCCACAGCCTGGCAAGGGCTCTGACGTGTGAAATAAAAAGGCATTTTAATTACCTCTCAGCAAAACAGCAATTAGAGAGAATCACAGCACAACAGCATCCCCCTCCGCTCTCCGCACCAGGCCCGCCTTCTGCCCTTCTCTCCAGTCCCCATCCAGCACTGAGGCTAGAGGTCATGGGACATCCTCCTGTCCACCTCAGCACCTCGTTCCCCGTACCTTAAGAGGGGTAAGGGCTAAAGAGTGCAAGAGACTTCCCAGGAAAAAAACTCCAAAGCCAAGGGTGGTGGGCTTTGTGCCTACGTCTTAGAGATTGTGAGACCCAACTCATTGAGGTCCAGGGGGTACCATGGTATATGTGCTCCTGACGCCCTGGCACCAGCTGGTACCTGTGCACTGTGACCAGCACATGAACACAATGTGTGCTAGCAGCCTGTCAGCTACCTGGGTCAACATAACCTCAGGAAGGCAACACTGCACTGGGCAGGCAGCACTTCTCCCTCCACAGGCTTTTAAAATAATTGTCTGTAACCCTGAGCTGTGGCTCTCTGCCCACTGGCCAGCCCCACCTCAAGGCTCTGCTGCAGGGTCACATCTCTGTCCATCTGCACAGTCTGGGGCTCCTATGCTTCGTTTGCAGGGAGGTGGGGTGAACTGGAGGGGGGTCCCTATGGGTGGCCTGAGACTGGGGGGGTGGCGTGTGGTGGGTGGCTGATTGAAGTGGTAATTGCAGGCAGCAGGCCCTAGCTAATGCATGTTATGATTAAGCCCATTACTGAGGGAGGCAGCTCAAGCGTGGGGGCGGGGGCGGGAAGTGGGGAGTTGACCATGGGGGTGACTGACAGCTTTTCTCATGGGGAGGAAGCAGGTGGCCATTGCTTCCTCTGCATCTCACCTCTCTTCCCAGAACTGCTTTGCAGACAGGAGAGAATGGCAAGAGAGGCATACCTCCCTGACACACGTGTCTATCCTCAGCCTAGGGCTTTAAGCCCCACTCAGTGTCTAGAGGCTGGCCTGCATGCGCAAGCGGCAACTCCTGGCTATTAATCTTGGGGTTCTTGATGCTGGGAGGCCTCTCAGCCTCCACGCTGGGGCATTGTCATTGGGTTGTGGGGTCAGACTGGCTGTAGCTGGATGGGCATCAGGGACTGGTCTCATTTGGCCCATCAGGTATTACAGATGCCAGTCTAGCAGCACATGCTAAATGACTTTGGAAGGGGTGGACTAGCTTGCTGGTCTTCTATCGTGTCAGCATGGAATCTATGGAATTCACTTGTCTATGGAGAGGGTATTTTAGAGTTTCCATTGAACAGGTAGTTACATGATTTCCCTAAGAACATACAGCAAGGTCTAGATCAGACCTGGGTAACTCTTGCATCTTGGCCAGGCTACGCATGAGCTGTAATGGCTTTGTGCAATCATAGTATCTTAGTTGTATTCTCTGTAAAACAGGGGAGTCGTGGTGTTCACTCCTGGGATCATTCTGGGGACTGAAGGAGATTAACTTAGCCTCAGAGTTCAGAGCCTGTCTTAGTTAGGCTTCTGCTACTGTGATAAACACCACGACCAAAAGCAACTTGGGGAAGAAAGGGCTTGTTTCAGCGTATAGTCCTTCATGATGGGACACCCAGGGCAGAAACTCAAGGCAGGAACCTGGAAGCAGGAACTGAAGCAGAGGCCATGGAGGAGTGCTGCTTATTGGCTTGCTACCAATTGCTTGCTCACTCTCCTTTCTTATACAACCCAGGTCCACCTGTCCAGGGTAGCACTGCCCATAATGGGCTGGGCCCTCCCGTGTCAGTCATTAACCAAGAAAGTGTCCCACAGGCTGCAATCCAAGGGCAGCATTTTCTCAATTGAAGTTCTGTCTTCCCAGATGACACCACTGTGTCCCAAGTTGATGAACAAACAGACAACAGCCAAAAAACTTAACAAGGTTAGATCAGTGCTTGATACTCATATTTTAGCATTGACTTTGACCCATCCTTGTGGCAGGATCCGACGGGGCCATCAAGATTCTAGGCCTCTAGTGTCCTGTAATTCAATCACATGTCTGCATACTACTATGAAAAGGTTTTGAAGACTCAGTGAGGATTCCAATGAGCTGACCTCAAAATGGGGACTATTGTTAGGATGAATTGACCTAGCACATGAGCCCTTTAGAGCGGCATACTCTCTTGGTTGCTCGAGGTGATCCTGTAGATGTTCAGATTAGCTGTGAAGCAGGTTCCCCAGTGTTAGCTTTAGAGATGGGCATGCTGATAAGGAATGCAAGGGATCCTAGGAGCTAAAAGCACTCCTTGGTGGACACAAGCCCAAGACAGAAACCTGAAGCATCTAGCTACAGGGAACAGAATTCTGTGCCACCAGTGAGCGTGGCAAAAGACCCTGAGCCTCAGGGGAGAGTCAGCCATGGTTGACACCTTGATCTAAATCTAGTGGGACACTGAGCACAAAAACATAGTCAGCCACACCTGGGCCAGGAACAAAGAGACAGTGAAGGAACCCAGCTGTGTTCTAATGGCTGTTTTGGGTAGCTCTGTTAGACAGCAACAGAAAATTAAAACCTCCACTGGCCAACAGTGGCAGAGGCCCTGGGGTATATTTCCAGGAGGAGCTTTGGAACCAAGCTGATGGCAGACCCAGATGTGATTGGTTTTCTAAGCAGGTGGACACCTACCTAGCTGCTGGCTAACTCTGTGAGGCCAGAGTGGCCGCTTCAGGGGCCAGCAGTGGAGGAAGGGTGGGCAGGAACTTATCGCCAAGGCTCTATGCTCAGAGGTCACCCTGGAACTGGGGTGACCTGGAATCCTGCCTCTTGTTTACAGAGGATACTGTAAACACGATACCCTTGCCAAGCCCTGTTCCAGTCTACATCTGGATGGGTCAATGCAGAACACAGAGTGAGGCATGGACACTCATGATATCACAGGGGTGCCCCCTTGGGCTCCCAGCCCTGCTCTGTTCCTCCATTAATTTTACCAAGTCTCTGCCTTCCCCAAACACACACAGACAGTCTAGAAGGCCCTACTGAGGGCCAGAGCCAGGCATAGCCACCTAAGAGTCCTTGTCCCCTCCCCTCTGCAGGCTCCTTCCTAAAAGGAACAATTAATGGCCCGGCTTTAATTATCTAACAATCCCCTTCAGCTCCAATCACTTGAAATGATGATGAAGTGCTGGGGGGGGGGGACGTGGAGACCCTTTGTGCCAAGAAGGATTCCTTTTGGGTCCCTTTGGCTTCTTTCTTGCAGTAATAGGCAGTGGCTATGGTGACCCTGGCGAGAAAGGGGTGCCAAGGTTGTGAGGTCCAACACAGTCCCTGATCCTCTGCCTTGTTCCTGTCTGCAGCAAGAGCTGAGCTGGCTTTCCATTGAAATGGTTAGCCCCAGAGGCCCACCTGTCAGAGCTGCGGCTTCTAAATTCCACTCTCTAATGCTTTGTCTGCTCTATTGGCCTGGGCCCAGGGCCAGAGCCAGGCCTAGCCTCCTGAGATTGACCCTGTGCCTGGTGCCTAAGTCTCACTAGACAGGATAGATGGTGCTTCCAACAGACCGAGGAAGGGAGGCTGCCATTGGGAACAGAGAAAGTCACAAGAGAATGTCAGGTAGGGACAAATCTGGTACAAGATGTACCCAGAGCAATAGATGAAAGATGGCTGGGCCACTCCAGACAGGAAGATCCAGAAAAGGCCTTTGGAAGCAGGATGTCTGGACAGGAGGCCAAGGTCCTAGCCACAAGGTCTCAGACTCATTCAGAGGTTTCTGGGTAAAACCAGCCCCTAGCATTTGCCCTCAGTATGACCAACACTTGCAGCTTCAGTCTGGGTCTGGGGTTAGAGCTGGACCTCAGCCAGCTTCAAGATGCTCTTGCCTGAGTTTCTGGCACAGTAGAGTGGACTTGAGGAAGAACACTCAGTTGCCATGACCAAGGATGTTGGACCAAGGAGGTCTCAGAAGCTAGGGGCTCACATGGTATGGGCGGGGCTTCAGAGGATGGGAAGGAGACTCTTCAGGTTGATCCCCTACAAATGTTCATGACTTAAATGATTTAAGTTATTTGAAACAAAAATATAATTAGACATTTATTAACACAAAAACGCTATTTTAGAGGCTGGGGAGATGGCTTAGCTGGTGTCCAATTTGCAAGCATGAGGGCCCAAGTTCAATCCCTAGAGGCTGGGTGTGGTGGAAATCTGTAATCTTGGTGCTGCACTGGACTCTGTGCAAGAATGGTATGGTGGGGTCTCAGGGAGGGCATGCCCCAAGCCCATTGAGATAGCACTTGTCCAGACTGGAGGACTGAAGAGGCCACTGGAGAGTGCCCCCAGAAAGCCAGAAAGATGACTGGCAATTGTCCAAAAGGTGACAGAGGAAGGATGCTCCAGTCAGCAAGTGCTAATGTCCTGAGGCATAGGAGAGCCAGCTGTGTTCTGGAAATGACAATCAGAATTACGTAGGAAAGAAAGAGAGCAGGTGGGGAGACTCAGACTGGAAAGGGCAGAGAAGGACATGAGTGGCTACTTCTAGGCTGGGGAGTGACAGCTCAGCTGGGCAAATGCTCGCGGTGTAAGCATGAGGTTCAGAGTTTGATTCTCAGAATCCATGTTAAAAACAGAAGTTGGTGTGGTACCCATGCTTATAAAACTCATACTGTGTGTGTGTATGGGAGGCGGGGGACAACAAAAAGTTCCCTGGCTTGATGTTCAGCCAACCTAGTCTACTGGCGACCTCCAGGCCAAGGAGAACTTGTCTCAGAAGGCAAGGTGGGTAGTACCTGAGGAAGGACACCTGTTGTTGGTCTCTGGTCTCTACACATACACATGAACATACTAGCACACGCGCGCGCGCGCACACACACACACACACACACAGACACATACACAGACACACATACACATATGGGGTGTGGGGGGGAGGCCACTGCTTTAAGGACTACATTAAATCGACTATCTTATCATCACGAGGAGTGACTCCGGGTTCTGCAGACTGGAGGCCAAGGCAGCTGCCTAGACCACAAGATCCACACTGAAGAGCCAGAGCCTTGCACAAGAGCTCAGCTGGGGACCTAAAAGAGACTGGGTGCAGGAGATTCCAGACTTCTTTGGTCTCTGTCTGTTACTACAGCCACCACCAGGGAGTGACATTTCGAAAATTAAAAAGCCATTTCATGCCAGGTCTGGTGGTATACCCTTTAATCCCAGCGCTTGAAAGGAAGGGGCAGGTGGATCTCTGAGTTTGAGGCTAGCCTAGTCTGCAAAGTGAGTTCCAAGCCAGCTAGAGTCACACAGAGAAACCCTGTCTGGGAAAAGGTTGGGAGGAGCCATTTCATAGCTCGCCATGCTTATCTACTCTAACTGTGATCCCAACTACTTAGGAGGTTGCAGCAGGAGGATTACCTGAGCCCAGGAGTTCCAGACCCATTGGGACAACATAGTAAGACTCTATTGCAATAACTAACTAACTAACTAATAAACAAAATACAGTTTAAAAATCCAGGTTGACCTGTGAATTGTTGGATGGGCTGAATCCTGGAAAGCCAGATGACCAGACAGTGAGGACCAGAACTTTGAAAGGTGACAGACCAGCCAGGAGAAAGCAAATGGGTGGCAGGTTCTAGTTGCTCCCAGACCTCACTACGGACCACCGCAGGACTGATGGTCACTTTTAACCCAATCAGTGATAGTAGTAGCATTAGTGAAGGGATGGGTATGGGTGGTGGGTGGGGGTATATGTACCTGTGGCCCCCATGGCCCCCAACACCTGCTGTGGGCATTCATTTTCTCAAGGAGAGCCATAGCCAGCAATGTGAAGCCATCTCTAAGAGCCAACCTTTCTCTCTCTCTCTCTCTCTCTCTCTCTCTCTCTCTCTCTCTCTCTTACCCCTCCCTGCCACGCCAGCCACTAGGGAGAGTCATTTCATTTCTCAAATTAAAAATCCATTTTGTGCTGTGAATAATGGATGGATGAGCCCAGGGAGGCCAGGCGGAGGGCAGGAAACTGGTTGTGGCCTAGAGACAGCTCACAACTGCTAGGAGTCCAGGGCGCTGGCTGGATGGAAGAGAGGCTGTATCCCAGAGCTGACACATTGCAGGGGCCAGGGTTCTACCCCACATGGTGCAGAGCTGAGCTGGCAATGACCATAGCTAGGTCTTGGATTGGCTTTAGGATATAGCCCTCCCTTGCTTAGGGCAAGATACACAGCACCTTGGTGAATGCTCAATAGCTGTGAGTCCTTGTGAATATTGCTGTCCCAAAGCTGTACCAGAGATGGGATCACAGGTGCCCCTTCTCTAGAACACAGATCCAATGACGCTCCGTCAACAGAGTAGTTAGGATATGACTTTGGCTCATGTGGAGGCAAAGAGCTGCTTCCAAATGCTAGTCTTCTGTCCCTCGCACCCCGTTGCACCTTCTCTGACTGCCACCTGCTCCCTTTCCCCAAGTTGGATGTCTAGAACCTCATTTGGGGCCCTGCTGGACTCAGCTAGGCATGGCCAGGTCCTGGTCAATCTAATATCTTCACGGGATCTGGGAGCACGTAGCAACTGAAGGAGGATCTCGGAGATCCTCAGAGATCAATGGAGCAAGATAGGCAAGAGAGAGAAAGGGTGGGTCTTTGGACCCTTTCTAAGGACAGCCTGACCACAGGATGTGTCAGGGTGACAAGGACCTAGTGGTCAAAGGACCCAATTCTAAGCTTACTTCAGCTGACCCTAGTCCTGCACTCAGGGCTGAGTGTGGAGAATAAGATGTTGAATAGAACAGGCAGCTTGGGAGGCCTAATCTGCTTGGCTGGGAGATAGACGAATGGATGGATCAATGGCAACTGAGTGTGTGAGTGGTGACCGGAAGAAGAGTGTCCAATGGCTGACCCCAGAGAAAGGAAGCAAAAAAAAAAAAAAAAAAAAAAAAAAAAGAAAAGAAAAAAGAAAGAAAGAAGATTGGGACCAGGGTCCCCATCCTCCTGTGGCTGCAGTGGAAAGTCCCTGGGAAGCATGTTTGCCTCTGTGCCTTGCTGTCGGAGTAGTCGGCTCCTTGAGACAATATACATTTTTATATTTCTTGGAAATTTCACGGCATTCATTTCGGGGAAAATAAAAGCTGTCATTGCCGGAGAAATGATACCAATCAGGGCCTGAAAAGGCTGGAAAATTATCCTCCTGGAGATGGAATGTTGAGGAGAAAATGCAGATTAAAAGCACAAAGAGCCACTCTGCCACCGCCCTGCCCTCCCCTCCCCCTCACGGAAACACGGCGTTTTGCGTAATTCCATTGCTCCTCAGTAGAATTAATTGGACCTGAGAAGAATGCACGGGGCAGAAGAAGACCCTAAGCTGGTCAGAGTGAAAGCAGCACTGAGAGTGGGACATAGAGGTGGACAGACTGGATAGGCAGGAGAGTGGTAGAGGTGGCCACTGAAAGCTAGTGACTGAGTAGCTGACTGAAGAACATCCCGAGGGGATGGTGACCGGATGGTGGGCAGTCCCACCTCAACATGGATTCCATCACATGGGTCTTTACCAGTGTCTGAAACATTGCTTAGGCCAGGGCTGCAAGCTGGATCCAGAGGGTTGGGATTGCTGGTGGTCCTTTGCCGGGAAGAGATAAGTAAGTCAAGGCAGAGAAAGCAGATCTCGCATGTGGGCTTTGCCCTGTGGTAAAGATGATTCTGCCTCCTGGAAGGAGGAAGGTCCCCAACATTTAAAAAGCAAGTACAACCAACCGGAAGGGGTGGAAGGCTGGACAAGCTCATCCTGTGTAGTCCCGTGAGAGAAGTGGGGCAAGATTCTTCCCTCTTCCCACCGTACATCCTTTTCTTGGCCTTTTTATGTGGTCTGGGACTTCCTGTCAGTGATGTCAGGAAAACCTAAGGTTTCTTAGGCCACAGCCTCAGCCTCTTCTTGCAGCCTCCCCAGGAGAGCTAGGTGAAGGGCCCTGAACCAACCAGAACCCAGATGGGGCAGGCAGGAGCATGAGTTAAAAGGACAAAGACGTCCTGTTGTTGAAGGCTCCTGGGAGAGTGCTGGGCAAGATACAGGTTCTTCACCTGCGCCTCCCACAGCCATGGGAGTCCTCCTTGGGCTGAGCTTCTGTGGGCTCAGGCCCAGACGGCCCTCTCGCCTCCAGATCTCCAGCTTCAGCCTCTTTACCTCAGACTGGAAGGTGGCTCCAAGTGGAGGAACCTCATCAGAAGGGACCGTGCTGCCTCCTCCCGGGACAGATCTGGACTCCGGAGTCCTGGAGCCTGAAGCTCTCAGGAGCGTATCTCCTCGGTCGCTATCCCCACCTCCGCACTGCTGGAGCTGACAGGTAGCCCAGAGGGAAGCAGAGAGAAGGAGGGTGCAGGGGGCGGGAGAAGGAGGGTGGAGCCGCCGGCGCGCCCCCTCCTTCGGGGCTGGCGGGCGGCGCGGCGCGGCGGCAGAGGAGGCGGCAGGCGCACGGAGAGAGCCGCAGCCAGCCCAGCTCCGCTCCGCTGAGGCCGGGATTTGCTCCCGGCCCTTCCCTCGGTCCTCGTCCGGCCCAGACGCGCACCTGCCTGGTAAGTGTCAGTCGGGTCTGCCGCCTCCGAGGCCATCATCGCAGCCACCTCCGAAGCCACCACGACCGCGGAGCGGAGCCTCTCGGCTTTGTCTGTGTCCTCCCGGCTCTGGCTCCAGCTGCGGCTGCGGCTGCGACTCCAGGACTCGGCTCTCAAGCTCCGCTGACTGCGCCGCGCGACGAAGGAGACTCGGAGCTCAGGGCTGGCGCAGCAAAGGGGGTGAAACTTCTCCCAACTTTGGGTTCTGGGGAGAACCTGTTGACGCCAGGAATGGCCCGGGGCGTTGATGGGCAGCAAATGATGAACCCAGGCTTTGGTTCTCCATTAGGGCCGTCGGGGGTGGGGGGCGGGGGAAAAAGGGGGACTGGAGAGGGCCTTGGGGAAGGGACTGGTGGTGGGCTTTGGAGCCATTGAAGAGAAATAGCCAGAGGGTGGCTTGGGAGAGGTCCTGCAGACTTCCCCTAGGACAAAGTTTGGGTGCCTGGCCGCTCTTTAGTTCGGAGAACTGAAGGAGGCTTCAGGGTCCGCATAGAGGCGCCCCTGACCACACCTCCTTTCTCCGGCTTCTGCTTACCCCCTCCCCCACCTGGCTTGGCTGAGAGCGGATGATGGGCAAAAAAGGCAAAAGCAAGGGAAACAGGTTGTCAGTGAAGCCCCACTTTGTGCCCAGTGCTCTATTGCTCTGTGGTGAGCTTGTGGAAATCTGGGAAGGCAGGTTAAAGGCTACTATTCCAGTAAGAGCTGGTGGCAACTGAACCCTTCTTCCTTGGGTGGCGGAGTGAAGTGGGATTCTTGGTTGTGGATCCCAGGTGGCCTCCATCTTCTTAAACTAACCCCACCCCTTGTTTTCTGGGTCCCCTCACTTTCTAGGGCCTCTCTGAGCCTGCTAATGTTCCCTTCCTACAGCTGCGACCGAGGGCCATGTGGGCGCCGACTAGAAAGCTCGCAGACAGAAGCAGCCTATAACTGACCAAACAAGGGGTCTGCAGCCAAAGGCTCGGCACAATGGAGACCCCGTATTCCATGACCGCGCACTACGATGAGTTCCAGGAAGTCAAGTACGTGAGTCGGTGTGGCACCGGGGGCACCCGAGGGACCTCGCTGCCTCCAGGCTTCCCGAGGGGCTCAGGGCGTAGTGCTAGCGGGGCCCGGTCCGGGCTGCCGCGCTGGAACCGACGCGAGGTGTGCCTGCTGTCGGGGCTGGTGTTCGCCGCCGGCCTCTGCGCCATCCTGGCGGCCATGCTGGCGCTCAAATACCTGGGCCCGGGCGCGGCGGGCGGTGGCGGAGCCTGTCCCGAGGGCTGCCCCGAGCGCAAGGCCTTCGCGCGCGCCGCCCGCTTCCTGTCTGCCAACCTGGACGCCAGCATCGACCCGTGCCAGGACTTCTACTCGTTCGCGTGCGGGGGCTGGCTGCGACGCCACGCCATCCCCGACGACAAGCTCACCTACGGCACGATCGCGGCCATCGGAGAGCAGAACGAGGAGCGTCTGCGGCGCCTGCTGGCGAGACCCGCCGGAGGCCCCGGCGGCTCTGCGCAGCGCAAGGTGCGCGCCTTCTTCCGCTCGTGCCTCGACATGCGCGAGATCGAGAGGCTCGGGCCGCGGCCCATGCTCGAGGTCATCGAGGACTGCGGCGGCTGGGACCTGGGAGGCGCGGCCGATCGCCCGGGGACGGCTCGCTGGGACCTCAACCGACTGCTGTACAAGGCACAGGGTGTGTACAGCGCGGCCGCGCTCTTCTCGCTTACAGTCAGCCTGGACGACAGGAACTCCTCGCGCTACGTCATCCGCGTGAGTGTCTCCCTCCTTCCCGCCCCCCTGACAATCCTCGCACCTCGCCTGAGACCCCCGCATCCTTGGCCCTGCGTGTCCCATGCTCGATCTTGCGTCCGAGAGAGATACGGATTCTGACAGCGAGGGGCGCGGGGAGGAGCGGGGCGCGCAGTGGGCAGAGCGCGGGAGGAGGGCGCAAGTAATTTCCCTGGAGTAATTGCGGTGTTTAGCTGAGCTGCGGGAGCCGCAATTCCCAGCCCTCAGGCAGGTGGGGTTCGGGGAGTGGGAGCCCACAGGCGATCGCCCTGAAAGGCTGGGGTTGGCCAGGAATTCCAGAGGCTCCAACTCCCAGTATAGCGCCCCACCGTGTCCCTATAGGTGGGGAAAGTGAAGGCGGGTGGGGAAGGAGTGACGGATTGGCTCTCCAAGGCGTCTTCAGGCTGGGCTAACAGCAATAGGGTTTGGCTAGCTTCTTTGGATGGAGGGAGGGGTTGGTTTTCATGCTCCCGGAGCTTATGACAACAGATCTGTTTGATTCGTCCATCTTCTCTTCTTTGACATTTGAGTGGAAACGCTGGAAAACTGACCGTGCACTTCTGACTTGGGGTCCCTGTTTTCCTCCCCAGATTGACCAGGACGGGCTCACCTTGCCAGAGAGAACCCTGTACCTAGCTCAAGATGAGGAGAGTGAGAAGGTACCTAAGCAGAGGCTGGGGCTTCTGGGAAGGAAAGAGCCCCAGAAAGGAGGGTCCCAGGGGTAGGTGTCTTCCTCCCTGTAACTGAGGAGCTCTTGTCCTGGGATAGATCCTGGCCGCATACAGGGTGTTCATGGAGCGTCTACTCAGACTACTGGGAGCAGATGCCGTGGAGCAGAAGGCTCAGGAGATTCTTCAATTGGAACAGAGGCTGGCCAATGTGAGCAGGAGGGGCTGGGAGCCTCCAGGACTGGGACAAGGGACGGGGGAACATAGGTCAGGCCTGGGTCTATCTGGTCTCCATTCCAGATCTCTGTGTCAGAATATGATGATCTCCGTCGAGATGTCAGCTCCGTGTACAACAAAGTGACTCTGGGGCAGCTCCAGAAGATCACCCCCCATGTGAGCGTCCCCAGACCTGGTGGGTGGGTGGGGGCGGGGCAGGACTGAAAGGCGACCTTCTTTAGGTATGTCTGAGGTCTTCCATGCCCCTCAATGCCCACGTGACTTTGATGCCTCTCTGACTCCTTTGTTGTCTCTTGTTGCTTCCCTACCCTCGGGCCCCACAGTTGCAGTGGAAGTGGCTGCTCGACCAGATCTTCCAGGAGGACTTCTCTGAGGAGGAGGAGGTAGTGCTGTTGGCCACAGACTACATGCAGCAGGTGTCCCAGCTCATCCGCTCCACACCCCGAAGGTGAGGCTGCAGGTGCTCTACCCCTGCACTCT
Source organism: Mastomys natalensis (assembly GCA_021653895.1). Lineage (NCBI taxonomy): Eukaryota > Metazoa > Chordata > Mammalia > Rodentia > Muridae > Mastomys > Mastomys natalensis. The sequence goes on along the minus strand of JAJTUV010000114.1, from coordinate 309,385 downwards.
GCCTCAGGGGCCCTCCATCAGCACCCTAGAGCTGTCCATTTGCTAAAGCCACACAGCAGGAGGCAGGCGGGAGCCCTAGTATGGGAATCTAGATCCCCCAGTCATATGCTCATTCCTGCCCTGTGGGAGCCTGGGGTAGCCTGGGATCCCCTTGAGCTACCCTCACCTCCTGGGATGGTGAGACTGAGAGTTTGTATGTTATTAAGGGATATATATGTAGCTGAAGTCATACTGCACATGGGGAAATCCTGCTAGTCCCTGTACATCCAGGGAAGAAAAAGGAAAACCATCAAGGAAATCAAAAGGAAATTGGGAAACAATGTTGGTCCATCAAGGTCAGGCTTAATGAATGGCAAGATCATAGTCTGTGCTTGGGACATTTCAAATTGATTTCTGCATATCTAAATTGATCTCTTTCTCCTTCTTGGTGGGGCAGGGTGGGTACTGAGTCCTATCCTAGGGAGCGTAGGTGGGTAGGTCTGTGATGACCTACATAGTATCTGTCTAGACAACCCCCTACTTTTCCTGGCCTCCAGGATCCTGCACAACTACCTAGTGTGGCGTGTGGTGGTGGTTCTGAGTGAGCACCTGTCCCCACCATTCCGAGAGGCACTGCATGAGCTGGCTAAAGAGATGGAGGGCAATGACAAGCCCCAGGAGTTGGCCCGAGTCTGCCTGGGCCAGGCCAACCGCCACTTTGGCATGGCCCTTGGTGCCCTCTTTGTACACGAACACTTCTCAGCTGCCAGTAAAGCCAAGGTCAGGCTGCCGTGGGTCTAGGGTGGGGTGATGATGCTCAGTGTGGAGAATGGAAGCTCTCACAGATTCCCTCCTGGCGCAGGGCCCAGGTTGGGTAGAGAGGCTTAGCTGTCTCTGAGGCTCTAGGATGCTTCTCCCCTGAAACGTTTGCATGCAGTCAGCAGCAGGTGGCTTGCCCTGTCTTCTCCTGAGGGTCCTTCTTAGGACTGTATAGACTTGTGCTGGGACGGTTTTCTCTTCCCGGAGGGGAGCTTGCTGTCATGCTACTGAGTGTAGGGTCCTACTCCCCATGTCTCTCTTTGGTGCCCAGCATGGTGCCTTGTACTGAAGAAGTGGTACCAGATGACAGGAAACCCTTTGGTGCCGGGTGCTGGGGGTCGGATCTAAGACTTCCTTAGTTGACCCTTGGCCCCTGACTTCTGACCCTGCAGGTACAGCAGCTGGTGGAAGATATCAAGTACATCTTGGGCCAGCGCCTGGAGGAGCTGGACTGGATGGACGCCCAGACCAAGGCAGCTGCTCGGGCCAAGGTGAGACAGGGTCTGAGTCCCAGTTGTTGGTTCCACAAATATTGTTTGTCTGCTGGGTATCAGGCACTGGGAATGACAAGGGGAAAGAGATGGTCTTTATGGAATTGGCATTACTTGGCCTTGGTCTGTCTTCCCTTGGTTCTAGACTCATGCTAGCCTGGACTCCCCTCCTGTCCCCCCCACTTTTAATTTTTATTTTATTTTATTTTGCCTGTGGGAGGCTGTCTCCTGAGGCCCTGGGCCCCTTGCCCTGATCTCTCACCGGCAGCTCCAGTACATGATGGTCATGGTTGGCTATCCAGACTTCCTGCTGAAACCTGAGGCTGTAGACAAAGAATATGAGGTAGGCAGGATTTTACTGCCTCCAGGGCCCAGGGAGCCCACCACTAAACTTGGAGGAGACATCATGGCTCCTGAGGAAAGGGCCGAGCCCTGCCCCGGCTTGTGGCTCACCGGCTCGTGGCTGAGCACTGCCCATTCCCACACAGTTCGAGGTCCATGAGAAGACCTACTTCAAGAACATTTTAAACAGCATCCGATTCAGTATCCAGTTGTCCGTCAAGAAGATTCGACAGGAGGTGGACAAATCCATGTGGGTGCCTGGCCCTGAGCTTGGGGTGAGGAGGGCCCTGAGGGAGGAGAGGGCATGCTGGGTACATGGGCTCATGTAAACATGAGAGAGGGCAGTGAGGTGTGGCTTAGCCCAGAGCATGCACTGTTAGAAGCTAGCTGGGATGCCAGGACCACCTTGAAGGAAGCTAGGGTGTGAGGATCCTGGGGGAAGCATGTGTACCCTCCGGGTGACTCTGGCATCCTCGCACAGGTGGCTTCTCCCTCCGCAGGCACTCAATGCCTACTATCTGCCCAACAAGAATCAGATGGGTAAGGAGTTGTGTCCTGACCTGCATAGGGTGGGCCTGGGCGAGGATGTGTTTCCCACTAACCATGCCTTTCTCTTAGTATTCCCAGCTGGCATCCTGCAGCCCACCCTGTATGACCCAGACTTCCCACAGTAAGTAGGGACTCTTAAAGGGAGCAGCTGGCCCACCAGGCCTGTCTGCAGGTGTCAGGCTCCCTCACTAGCTCGCTCTCTGGTTTACCGTTAACTTACTTTCTTATACATCCCAAGCCCACCTACCCAGGGATGGTGCTCACCACAGTGGGCTGGGCTCTCCTACACCAGTGACCAATCAAGACAGTCTCTCAAAGGCATGGCCACAGGCCAATCTGACCTGAGCAATCCATCACTGAGACTAGCTCAGATGACACCAGGCTATGCCAAGCTTACAGCTAAAGCCAACTAGCACACCTCTTACCCAGACTTCCCACAGTAAGTAGGGACTCTTAAAGGGAGCAGCTGGCCCACCAGGCCTGTCTGCAGGTGGCCCCGTTAGTTGTTTCAAAAGTGGGGGATCATAGTGATGAGGAAGGAAGCCTAGTCCTCAAGTGAGTTCCTCAGTTTCCTTCCTGCTTCTTTGAAGACACAGCCTCCACCAACCTTGTAAGATGTCGTTTCCCAAAACACAGCTGGACATGGGTCACTGGTCCCTTTCATTGGAGTTTGTAAGGAAGCTGGGGGACACATGCTGAGGGCCTTGGAGATGCATAGATCTCTGGGGTCTTCCTGGCCATCTGCCAGGGGCAATAGGGGCCTGGGCAGCAATGTGGGCTCTCAGAGGGCAGGTGAGGGCTCCGGTTTAACCTGCTGCTGTGGGTCCAGGTCTCTGAACTACGGGGCATCGGCACCATCATTGGGCATGAACTGACCCATGGCTACGATGACTGGGGTAAGGCCTGAGAGGGTCTTGGGGGATGCGGAGGACAGATAGTGGGAGGATCACGGAGGATGAGCTGGGGTTGGCTGATGGGAGGGGCGGGGCTTAGTGCCCAGCCTGGCCTTAGGGTGAGGCTCCGTCTTAATGTGCTGGCTATTGCCATTGCCCACAGGGGGACAGTACGACCGCTCAGGAAACCTGTTGCACTGGTGGACCGAGTCCTCCTACAGCCGCTTTCTGAGCAAGGCCGAGTGCATCGTTCGCCTCTATGACAACTTCACCGTCTACAACCAGCGGGTGAGACCTTCACCCTTGTCTCCAGTGCCCTTTGGCTGGCCGCAGACTGGAAGCATGCATGCTCATGTGCACATACGTGCACCCAAATAAAGTTCCTGCACACATGCTCTCGATTCCCATGTGCACAAACAGCCACCTCGTTCTCAAAGATTTACATGGTGCATGTGTAGGAGTGAGGGAGGAAAAGGCTTTTCCTGAATTCCTTGGGAAAGGGGGACAGGCAGGAGCTTAGGGTAGCCTGATCGGTAACTCAGGGTAGCCATACTGTGGGAGGCCAGCAGGCCCCGTGTAGCTTCTTCCTCTTCCTTTCGGCAGGTGAATGGGAAGCACACACTCGGCGAGAACATCGCAGACATGGGAGGCCTCAAGCTGGCCTACTATGTGAGCCACCCAGCCTACTCTCTGTCTCTGCTTGGGGACAGGTGGGAGCTGATGAGAACCCCAGACTAGGGACAGCCCAGGCCCTCTGGGAGGAAAAAAAAAAAAAAAAAGAAATCAGGTGCCACCTTACTGGGAGAACAAAGAGGACTACCTGGAGGAGGTGGCACTTTCAAGGGATCAACATGGCAGAGTAGAAAGCTAGATAGGCAGGGAATACAGAGCAGATGGTGCAGACCTGGGGCTGGTGTGGGGAGGGGCTAAGGATGGAGAAGAGGCAGTGTGCAGCACAGGTGATTGGCCACAGTGGCTCCCTGCTCTCCGCACTCGCAGGCCTATCAGAAGTGGGTCCGGGAGCATGGCCCAGAGCACCCGCTGCACCGGCTCAAGTACACACACAACCAGCTTTTCTTCATTGCCTTTGCCCAGGTGAGCTGCATGGAGACTTGATAGGGGTCAGGAGGGGCTGAGGAGGGAATACTGTCCGTGCTCAGTCTCAGCCTTGTCCAGGTCTCACATGAGCATCTCTGTCCGTCTGTCCGTCCGTCCATCCATCCATCCCCCCAATCTATCGCATGTCCTCTCAGAGGTGATGGCCCATGGCTTCTGCTAGGACCTAAGAGTGGGGAAAGGGTAGAGAACAGGATAGACACCTGACTCCATTTCTTCCTCTTCTTCCCTTTTCCCGTTGGCTCCAGAACTGGTGCATCAAGCGACGGTCACAGTCCATCTACCTGCAGGTGCTGACGGACAAGCATGCACCTGAACACTACCGGTATAGCCCGTCTTCCTTCCTGGGCAGTCCCCTCCTCGTGTCTGTATGGGGTCAGAGGGACAAGGAGGGACAGGGGTCCACCTAGAAGTGATAGGGTGGCCAGTAAAGCCCACACTGCTGGGGTCTCTCCCCCAACCCCAGGGTCCTGGGCAGCGTGTCCCAGTTTGAGGAATTCGGTCGGGCCTTCCACTGTCCCAAGGACTCTCCCATGAACCCTGCCCACAAGTGCTCTGTGTGGTGAGCCTGGCCATCTGCCTGTCTACCTGCACGTCCCCACTGCCCTGCACGGATCACCTCTACCAGCTGCTGGGGCAACATGAGCCCCAGACTTCTTGCTTCAGGTCTATCTTCCTTTCCAACTCTTATGTGATTGTCTTCCCACCCCCTGCAGTCCTTCACTTAAGCAAGGGCCTGGAGTAGGGGTAAGGCTGGGTTCTGGGGGTGCTCACGGGGAAATATGAGGTCCCCACCCCTGGCTCTAGGCAGCTGGACCCCCACTGGGGCTGAACTGTACAGGTCCCACTGATGTGTTCTTGCTGATAAGTCTGGTCAATAAAGCTGCTGTACTGTATAGCCTTGGCCTCCAGACAAGTGGACACAGAGGGCCCCTCTGGGTGGGAGGCTCAGCCCTATAGCACAGCTGGAACCCTGAAGAGACATTCCGGCTCCCTCTGTTTTGGATGCCTCTGATTCACCTCTGTTAACTACTGCTTCCTCCCTACTCAGACCATCTTCCTCCCTGTCCCCCACAGCCATGAAAGAACTTCCTTCTAGGCCACAGTCCAGCCCTGTGGCCTGCTGACCTTTTACTTTTAGGGTGACAAGACTCTTGCTGGCAGTGAAAAGCCAGGATTTTTTTTTTTCAGTGTTCCAGCGAGGCCTCAACGTCAGCTTCTCTGGGAAGGTAACTGGGGCCCCAGGTTCCATTGACTTGGAGCCAGCCTCCTTAGCATCTGGTCTTCCGAAGCTCGGAGCGAGGGATGCTATGTGAGCTATGTCGTAGTAGGTAATTAGCTGAGGGGCCCCAGACACAACCAGTGGTGGAAGGGATTCTGCCCGGGCTACCCACTGGTGTGCCCAGTCATGAGGGCAGCGCCAGGTGAGGAGATCACCTGATAGTCCCTGCGTCTGTAAGGAAGGAAGCCAACGGGCACCTGCCTTCTCTCTCAGGAAGTTTCTTTCCTTCAATGGCCCATCTCCACTTCGCCATAGCAGTCTCGAGAAAGTCTGACCAGTGTTCCAGCTTCGGGTGACATTTAAAAAGTCCTCAATTATTTCAGCTTGGGCTACAATAGTGTGGCCCTGATGAGGGAGCAGACTCTGAGAAGGCGCCCCCAGAGTGGCCAGTCTAGGAGGCCAGTCTTCCTCCTAGTCTGTGGTGGTTACAGAGGACTCCCCGGTGTTGGGAGCAACTGCCGAGGGCACACAGCCCAGCTAAGAACTGCTTGTCGGGGACATTTTCATGACATGCTCCTTTGAGGTGAACCACACAGGAATGTTTTCCAGAGCTTTTCTCCTGGGCTGGGCACGTATGTACCATGCCCCTTGGGAAGCTTGGATTGAAGGACACTTGCCTTGACCTGTGAGATATTTTGGGGTCCTGATATCTGAGACCCCCCCTACATATCCTAAACTCACCCCAGCCTTCTGGCCTGGATATAGGGAGAATTAGGACTCCAGACCCAGCCTCCAAGTCACTACCACGATTCCCCAGCTGAAGTTCAATTCCTTATGCTATTGTGGTTGCAGCCTAGGAAGGCCTCAGGGCAGCAGGCTAGGCTGTCCCCACTACAACCAGACCCCGCTGAAGACATCTGTGTGGTGCTGGGAGAAGACATGAATCTCCGGAGCAGGTAGTCTGAGGCCCGATGCCGCCCACTAGCTCCCACACTGTTGTTGCAGATAGACTCTTATGAGTGCCTTCAATGCACCTCAAAGAGGTGGACATAGTAACAGGTCACCTGCTGGCTTCTGAGTCCTCTTGCATTCAAGCATCCAGATTCTCTACGTATGTGTTCTGTTAGGAAACCACATACAGCAGAGGCCCTGGCCACCTCTGGCCACCTGGGCTGGGAATTGATTAGATATCCTGAGGTGGAGGAGCTCACATAAGCCTAGCACAATACTGAAGCCCCTGCCTTAGGTTCCGTGGTGTTTGGAGGGAGCGGGGCATCCGTGCAGTGCGAAGGCCCTTCCAAGCCGTAATGACAGGAGTCTAGAAGCCCAGAAGGGTAGTGATGGGACTGACTCCACTGAGCTCAGCTTCACAGCGGGTATATTCCAAACAGCACACTGGGATGACAGACAGTCTTCCACTAAGCATTTAATAGCAGGGAAATAAAGGAGCTGGGGGTGTTCTAACTCCGCTTCCGCCTCCAGGTATCCACCTGCATGTCCATGTGCCCGGGGAAGCACTTCTGCCCCAGCAACAGTCTCTGAAATCAGCTGCCCAGGCTTTTCTAGGCTGAATCTGATTCCACCATCTATCTTTGAGACGGGCCCTCAAGCCCAGGAGTTACTGCTGTGTGACCAAGGGGAGATACCTCCCTTCTCTGGGCTCCTAGCAACATAGGACCGAGGAGTGCCCCTAACACTAGCTCACTGCCTCATGTGATGGTAGGGCCATACCTGAACACTCCCTCTTCCATCGCCAGTGCAGCTTCCATAGGACCCCACCTAGGCCTCACCCTATCATGAGCTCAACTCTGGGGCCTCATGGCCAGGGATTCTGGGATACTTCTCAGCCTGATGGATGATGTTCCTTTGAACAAGTAGGGAAGGATTTGAAGCTAGCTACAAAGATACTTAGATGGGACATCCTGGAGATGAGTGGATCTATCTTCAGCTTGGTGACTCTGAGTGTCATGTGACATCCTCAAGGGCCACTGTCTGGTGCCACTGAGGCCCATGCTGCTCTAACACATTCAGAAAGGCCCAGATTTAGGTCTCTATATCCCTGTGGTTGACCTTCTGAGCTGGTCCAGATGTCTAGCACCCCAGAGTGTCCTCTAGTACCAAAGACCCTGGGTGCCATGTTTTTAAAGATTGCTTGAACCTTATTGCAAATGTATTAGAAGTGAGGGTCTTCCACATTCCAATTCCTCTGGGATGGACCCCGGGGGCTCTGTCTGACCCTTTCTACTCCCCTCCTCCTATGCATATACATATAAACATACATATACATACATATGCCCATTCTTTTCTGTCTTAGTGCATCACTCATATAAGATGGGACAGTTCCAGACCTGCAGAAGGACAGCTCTTAGAGGTGTTGAAGGGGTATGGCCTGTGCAGCTGTTGAGGTGTCCTGCCTCTCTTTTTCTCCCTTCTGACACCTCCCCAAGCTGCTTTTAGACACCCACTTTTCCTTGCACCAGCACTGAGTAAAGATTGTGTGCACCTGTAATTCCAACACTGGGAAACAGAGGCAAGGCATAAGGAGTTCTAGGTGATCCTTAGTCACTCAGTGATATGGTTAAGGATATCACGTATCCCAGGCCAGCCAGGGCTACATGAGAGCTTGCTTAGAAAAAAGAAGGACTGGGAGAATGTTCTTCCCAACTGTCAAAACACTTGCTTCATGAATGCGAGGCCTGAGTGTGAATCTCCAGAACCCACGCAGAAGCTGGGCACAGCAGCACACCTGGAACCCCACTGACGGGAAGGCAGGCAGAGAGAACCAGAGAGCCAGAAGGCTGCAGGCCAGGTGGCCTGCCAAATATGATAAAACACCAGGCCAATGAGAGAACCAGCACAAGCAAAAGTAGATTACACCTGAGCTGTTCTCTGACCTCCACTTATGTGCATGTGTGCTCTCTCACACAGGTACCTTCCTCATGAATGCACCACACACCACACACACCACACACACACGAGAAAGAGAGAGACAGAGACAGAGGGAGACAAAGAGAGGTAGAGATAGAAAGACATACACAGAGAGACTTAGAGAGGCAGAGACAGAGACAGAGACAGAGAGACCAGAAAATGGTAGAGATAGAAGACATACACACAGAGAGATAGACTGAGAAGGCAGAGATAGAGACAGAAGAAAACACACAGAGAGGGAGAGAGAGAGAGAGAGAAGAGACAGAGAGATAGAGATAGAGATAGAATGACATACACAGAGAAAGAGAGAGATAGAGAGAATCAGAGATAGAGACAGAAAGACACAGAAGAGACAGAGATAGAGAGACAGAGAGAGAAAAAAACACACAGATAGACTGAGAAGGCAGAGATAGGTCGAAAGACACAAGAGAGACAGAGACAGACAGAGATAGAGAGACAGAGGGAGATAGAGAGAGAAAGACATACACAGAGAGATAGACTGAGAAAGCAGAGATAAAGACAGAAACACACAGAGAGAAAGAGACAGAGACAGAGAGAGATAGAGATAGAATGATGTACACAGAGAAAGAGAGATTATGAGAGGCAGAGATAGAGACAGAAAGATATACATACACACACAGAGAGATAGACAGAGATAGAGAGAGACAGAGAGCAAGCGAGCAATTTCCTCTTTTTCCTGCCGGCTCCAGATTGTCTAGAGACTGAGCCCTCCCTGCCCACCATTGTCCTTTGGAGCTGCCCTGTGCCAGGGCAAGGCTGTGGGCTGACTTCACAGGCCAGGTCTCTTTCTCCTCACTATGGCCTCTGAACCAGGGAGAGAGTTATTTGTACAGACAAGAACCAGTTCTCTCCCAGCCCTTACAAGAGGAGAGTTTCTGTTTGAATTAGTATTTTCCCCGTTGTTCCCGGCTTCCATGGCAATGAGTCACAGGCACTTCCATTACCTCCAAACACACAGGGTCTATGAAGGAGCATCTTGTGAGACCAGGCCTCCCTGGACCTCGGAATCAGCAGCCTGCTGTTCAGGTTTAGGCCACTGAACAGCAGTTGAGCTGCAGGAGGTTGCCCTTGGGAGAATTCATGGAGAAAAATCCACCCTTAATCATGCTATTTATAATTCCTTCATATGCTTCAAGAAGGTTTCAGGACAGTGAGAAACTCAGCCCATCCTCCCCAGGGAGGTCCTTGCTTTATAAGATCACTTGTCTTTGTGTTTTGAAGTCCATGGATTTGTATGGCATTGTAACTGACCGAGGGACCTTGGCAGCATTACAGAGGAATTCGGTTCTCTGGCTCACCTGCCAGTCAGTCTTCAGGCCCGGTCTGCAGAACCATCAGGACTGGGGACTCTGTCTCCCTTTCCTGTTGAAAGAAGTGGCTGTCCTGACCCCACCTGGCCTTTCCTACAGTCCTCCTGATGAGTTGGAGCCCACACTGTGGGGTCCTTACCTCCCCCACACCCACACAGCCTCCTTCCCTCACAGGTGTTACCCCGTCTCTGCCAACTACCCTCCTTTGTTCTGACGTAGTCATGGGCCATGGTTGTGGCTTATTTGGAGCCTCTGGATCTCCTCAGTGAGGCCCCTCAGCTTTTGTTTACATGTAACCTACCTTTGAGGTGACTTCCTGTATGAGTTATGGCTCCCGCACTATACTATCCATAGACAGCTGCCATAGCTGTGTGCTGGTGGCGTCATGGTGAGCATAGCTGGTTTTCGTTTTTACCACAGATCCCCAGCTCAAGTCACGTTTCTGCCAGACGGTGTATTCAGGTGTAGCAGAAATGAATCCACTCGGTGGATCACAGTGGGCACTCCCCCCTTCCTCCCCCTCTTCCTCCCCGCCCTCCCCACCGCTGTGATCAGTACAGGGTTCGAGGTGTCTAGAGTGATGCATGGGGCATTGGGTCCAGTCCCAAGCGGGCTAGAGTCCAGCATGAGCTCATCTTGTGGAACGTAAAGCAGGCGCCTGGCTTCCACGACCTCAGCTGCTGCCTGGATGCAGGAGCCTCTGGCAGCCGCTCACAGCTGATTCATTGGGCCAGCAGGCAGCTCAAATCCCCGAGCTGCTGTCACATGGAGCCGTAAAGGCGCGTCTCTCCTTGTCTATATTTTGCATAAATAAGGAAAAAAATCCTCCCATCTTCCTGTGGGACCAAACAGTCGCAGGGTCTGAGATGCCATGCTAGCCAGGGGTGAGGCTCTGTAAATCCGATGTAAAAGGTGCGGAGTATCACATCACCAATCTGGTGGTCCCCTTCTTAAGGTCGGGGGCGGGGGTGTCTCACTACTGGGACAAGGGAAGACTATTTCTTCCCTGAAGGGCAGTTCAGCAGGCTCCTCCCCCTTTGGGTTCCCTGGCGTCATGCCAATGCTCGGTGCTTGCAGGCTGACTTCCCCAGTGGGCAAGGTTACATCAAGGGGAACATCCAGATGCTTGCAGGTGCTGCAGGCTGATGTGTGCTGCTAGCAAACAGGGAAGCTTGGAACAGCAGAAATAAGTAGGCCCTGGGGCCACCTTTGGTCAGGGGTGTGCTGGGAAACCCCACACAGCGTCTGTAGGCCTCTGGAAGGCTGGATTGTGAGGAAGCTTCCTCAAGGGGGCAGGAGTCTGTCACGCAACCGCTGATGCTAATGCTAGAGGCACCTGTTTCTAGGGCCAGGTTAGATGCAACACCAGCGGCAAGGGCAAGAGGGCACACCTGGCACCTGCCTGAATCTTCCCAAGTGGCTGAGGCAGCTGTACCCATTTTTTTCCCGTTGTAGCACTTTCTATGCCAGCTGTCAATGCTTGGAGGGGCTCTGTGAGCAGGGACAGGAAGTGAGAGCCTGTAGTGCCCTCTGGCTCTGACTGGGGCAGATCTGTGTTGGGGACAAGGTACCACCATTATAGGGAGTTATCTGGCCCCTGGGGATTTGGCTAGAGGACACCAGGCGCTCCTGAGTGTCCACTATGTGTTATAGTATCTTCAAGTATGCCTCTGTCCTATGTTTTGCCACAGCCCTGTACAGTGGACAGCCTGTAGCAGGAATAGTCAGTCTTCATAAGTAATCCCAAACTTCAGTGCTGGGGATGTGGCTCAATTAGGAGAATGTTTGACTAGGATGCATAAGGTTCTAGGATTGATCCCTACTACTGCATAAACCCAGTGTGGTGTTACATGCCTATAATCTCAGCACTTGAGAGATGGAGGCAGGAGGTTCAGGAGTTCAAGGCCAGCCTGGGCTGTGAGACTTTGTCTAAAAACAACCCAGCCAAACCAAACCAAGCTAAACAAAAAATGTGGTCTGGAAGATAGCTCAGTCAATAAATCGCTTACTTTGCAAGCAGGAAGACCAATTTTGATTCTCAGAAGACATGCAAAAATTCAGGTACATTGGTATACACATGTAAGGCCAGCTACATGGGTACATGCAGGAAGTGGAGCCAGGAGATCCCTGGGGTCACTGGTGGCCAATCTAGTTCACTTGGTGAGCTACAGATTCAGTAGAAGACTCTGTCTTTCAAAAAATAAAAATAAAAATCAACGACACAAACCAAAACCCCAAACCCCCAAGAATAATGAATAGAATAATGTCTAAAAGGCTTTTCTAATCTTCATATGCATGTGCACACACATACATCTTCATACACAAGTGCACCACAGGATATGCACGTGAGTACACACACACACACACACACACACACACACACACACACTGAGCTTCGTAGTGGCATCTCCACTCGTCATCATCCACCTAATAGAATCCCACGGGTCCCAGAGGAAAAGGAGAGGGTTCCTCAAACCAGGGCTGACCCAGTATCTCTTTCCACTCACCCTCTCACTTTCTGTGTATTTGAGTGTATTCAAGTTTAGTGTGTCTACCTAGGTGGAGTCATGGATTCTATCATCCAACTTTAACCAAACTAATCCTCCAGGGTAGCCAAGTGACTTACAAGATTCCTGCCAATGAACTGCCAACAATCCTGGTGAGCCAAAGCAAGAAGTGACCGGCTGATGACACACAAGCATGCTCATCACCACTGCGTCCCAGCTGTGAGAAGGGCGCAGGATTGCAGACATTATACAACCATATGAGGGCTGGCAAAATGGCTCAGCAGAAAAAGTGCCTGCCTGCCAAACCCTAGGCGACCTGAGTTAATCCCCAGACCCACATGGTGAAAGGAGAGAACTCAACTCCCTAAAAGTTGTCCTCTGACCTACACACACACACACACACACACACAACCACACACACGTAAAAACCATTTTTAAAGTATTCCCCCTCCCATCCTTCCTAGTACAACCTCAGCCATGGTGCCTTGAGATAGTCATCAACAACATAAAACTCTCATGGTTCACCAGACATTTAAAAACAGCCTTCAGAACATGAAGACAAACTCCTGTAATTTTTTTCCCTGACGATGTTTAGAGCTGTGTGCTTCTCAGCCCAGTACTTTTGATATTTCCCTAAGCAATGATAAATATTTGGAAAGCTCTTGTAAAGTTTCTTACATAATAGCATAAGACAAAAAAGAAAAAAAAAGAAAGAAAAAAAAAAACACCACCTAGCACCAGGCAAACAATTTTTCTTTCTGCTGCAGTAAAAATGGCAGAAACAATGAACAGTAAATGATCTGTCGACAAACCGAAAGGCATATCTTTGTCAGCAAATACTTCTGAAAGATATGGGGGTGTGTGGGGGGGAACACTGCCGTTGATTGGAAGAAACGAGTATTAGAGAAAATTACCAGTGTGGGAGGCTTGCTATACAGTTGACTGAGAGTACAGATGTTTCTCAGCGTAAGGTATCTGCTGGATTCCTTTCCAATCACGAAATGCACAAACCACTTTGTTTGGTGTGTGAACCACTAAAGGCAAGATACAGCAGAGAAGATATACTGCCCGCAGTAAATGCCTTTGTTGAATAAAAGCAGTGGGCCTATGGGGAACACATGGTAGAAGTTACACTGATGGAAGAACCAGATGGAAAGGATTTTTAAAATGATTCTGGGTAATGGTCTGGGCTCAGTGGCTTCAAAAGTTACCCACCCCGCTCTTCAGTCTATAGTTAAACTAGCATCACAGGCTGGGCACACATTGATGCAGGAGATGTGGAGTACGTTTATTCCTACTAGAGTGGAATCTTTGTGACGCTTGATAGTGCAGTTGGGCGTGGTTTCAAAAGCTTTCTAGACTGGAGAGAATGAGTCAGGAACGTAGTGACAAAGTCCTAGAAGGAGGTGTCTTGAGGCTTCCCCACCCCTTCCCTGCCATATCGCTGCTCTAGCTGATAAGGTCTTACTGTGCTGCTCCAGTTAATCTGGAACTTCTGAGCTCCAGAAATCCTCCTACCTCAGCCTCCTGGATAGCTGAAACCATAACTGAAACCTCTACTTCCCTCCCTCTCCCTCCCCCTCCTCCTCCCTTCCTCCTCCCCTCCCCCTCCTCTTCCCCTCCCCCTCCTCTTCCCCCTCCCCATCCCCCCTCCTCCCCCTCCTCCTCCCCTCCCTCTCCTCCTACTTCTCCTCCCCCTCCCTCTTCCCCCTCCCTTCCCTCTCCTCCTCCCCCTCCCCTCTCTCCCTCCCTCCCTCTCCCTTCCCTCTCCCTTCCCCCCCTCCTCTCCCTTTCCTCTCCCTTTCCCCTCCCTCTCCCCTTTCCTCTCTCTTCCCCCTCCCTTTTCCCTCCCCCTTTTCCTCCTTCTCCCTCTTCCTCCTCTGCCCTCTCTTTCCATCCTCTCCTCTTCCTCCTCCTCCTCCCTTTTTTTTTTTTTTTTTTTGAGACAATATCTCACTATGTACTTCAGGTTGGTTTATGTAGCCCAAGCTGTTTTTGAACCTGTGGCTATCCTCGTGCCTCAGCTTCTCAAATGCTAGCAATTCCAAGGCTTTACCACCATGCCTGGCTTTCACCCAAAATTTGTGTGCCTACGTTTATTAAGGCAACAAGGGTTGTCTGCTTAGGGACTTGGTAAAAAGCTTGAAAAATAACTAATGCACTTTCCCCGCTTGAGCCCCTTTAGTAAAGATGTCCCTTTAATGAAAAAGTAATAAGGACATCGTCTTTGAATACTGAGTAATGTCTTGTAACAGAGAAGGAGAACTTGACAACAGTTTTGAACAGGATTCTCTTTGCATGGGTGCAGGTACATGTGAGAGCATTCACAGTGGCCAGAAGAGCATTAGATGGCCTTCTCGTATTTCTCTGCCATATTCCTCTGAGACAGTCTGTTTCTGAGCCTGAAACTCACAGCTACTAAGCTCTGGAGATCCTCTGGGCTTCATTCTCCTTAGTGCTGGGGTTTACAGGCATGTGAGACCATGTCTGGCTTGTTATGCGGGTACTGGGATCTGAACTCTAGTCCTCATGTTTGAACATCAAATGCTCTCACCATTAGCCATTAGTCCAGCTCCCGGAAAAAGCTTCTCACGAAGACTTGATTCTGTAGCCAAAGATGTATTTTTTAGAAATTAAATTATTGCCAGGCAGTGGTGGTTCACACCTTTAAGCCTAGCATTCAGGATGCAGAGGAAGGCAGATCTCTGTGAGTTCAAGGCCAGCCTGGTGTATAAAGTGAGTTCCAGGACAGCCAGGGCTACACAGAGAAACCCTGTCTCGAAAAAAAAAAAAAACAATAATAAATAAATAAATAAATAAATAAATAACTCTGTATGTTCAGTGTGTGTGTGAGTGTGTGTATGTGTGAGTGTGTGTGAGAGTGTGTGAGTGTAAGTGTGTGTGAGTGTGTGTGAGTGTGCGTGAGTGTGTGTGAGTGTGAGTGTGTGTGAGTGGTGTGTGTGTATGTGTGAGTGTGTGAGAGTGTGAGTGTGTGTGAGTGTGAGTGTGTGTGAGTGTGTGTGTATGTGTGAGTGTGTGAGGTGTGAGTGTGTGTGAAAGTGTGTGAGTGTGTGTGAGTGTGTGTGAGTGTGTGGAGTGGTGTGTGTGTATGTGTGAGTGTGTGAGAGTGTGAGTGTGTGTGAGAGTGTGTGAGTGTGAGTGTGTGTGAGTGTGAGTGTATGTGAGTTGTGTGAGTGTGAGTGTATGTAGTGTAGTGTGTGTGAGTGGTGTGTGTGTATGTGTGAGTGTGTGTGAGTGTGTGTGAGTGTGTGAGAGTGTGAGTGTGTGTGAGTGTGTGTGTCCCCACCAGTGCATGCCATGGATTCCTTGTGGAGATCAGAAGACAATGTTGTAGATCTGTGTCTCTCTTTTTACCTATATCCGTACTCTGGGGATCACACTTGCATTGTTGGGCAGTAAGCAAGCACCTTTATCTGCTGAGCCATCCTGTTGGTCTCCCAGCAATGTGTGACCAATGCAAACCTCGTACTTACACCTTGAAGCTCGTAAGTAAAGACTATTCTAATCTGCTTTCGAAATTCAGGTCTAATCTATATACACCATAAAATTCACCTCCTTAACACACACAATTTAGTACTTTTCAGAACATTCACAAAGTTGAGCATCTATTAACCAACATCTAATTCCAGGATAAGCTGTTTTTTTTTTAAAACCGCAAGTTTTAAAATGAAGAGGTCTTTGGGTTTTGAACAAATTTATAAAACATAAACGTGTAATGCCGCTCCATTGTGTTGAAAGAGCAACTAATTGACACCCAGGAAGACAGAAATATATCAGCTGGAGCCAAACAAAAGCCTCACATAATTGGTGGGTGGAATTTAAAAACCAGTACCCTGGTCCTGGAAGCTCTGTTAACGATGCCTTCCCCACTCAGCTCCCATATTTTCACGACAGCCACTAAAAACCGGAATTGAAATAAACTACCCTGAGAGCCAAGACTTCAAATTGATGTTTCATAGTGTTAAATCAAGATTTTTAGCAAATAAGGAAACATATTCAATCTTCCTAATATTACTAGTAGGAGCAAAGTGTGCTTTTGGACCTTCATAAATGTACAAATAAATTTGTAGCGTTGCAAAATTTGCTAGGAAACACAACTGAGCCCACCTTTGCGTAATTCTTTCAAATGTCCTCATTGGGCAGGTTAGACAGGGGTCGAGAACTATACTGGGGTGGTGCTCCACCAAGTTCCCAGGGCAAGTCAGAAATGATTAGGGTCTGCACTTCCCTCTGGCTGATCAGTGCCTATATCTACACCCACTCACATCCCTGAAAAAAGAAAAGGAAAAGGATTGCATATTTCCAGTAACAGCCAAAGCACCACATCCTGAATTCTTATTCACTGTAACCTCCCAGCTGACTGCTGCCTCGGGGCCTTTGCACTGCTGTGCTGTGTTGTTCAGGCCTTCACTTTGTTCAGGATTCTTGCTCAACTGGCTGTCTCTCTCTGGCCGGATCTCAACCATTACCCACCCCTCCCCACCTGAACCCAGGCACTTTGGGCTTTCCTTCTGTCTGGAAAGGACGTACTAAAATGCCAGGAGTGTGGTTCACACTTAAAATCCCCAGTGTCTGGGAGACTGCAGCAAGTGGATTGCCATAAATTTGGGGCCAGCTTGGCTACAGAGTCTCAGCACATGGAGGGGAAGGAGGAGAAGGAAGAGGAGGAGGAGGAGCAGGAGGAGATGTCACTAAAGGCTGAGGATACACCTCTGTGGCAGAGCACTTTCCTAGCAGGCACGAGGCTCTGGTTTTGAGCTGGACAAAAAGAAAATGACCATTGCCATTGTATTGCATAATACTTTATTATTGGCTTGTCTTTCCCAGGAGAATGCAGACCTTGGAAGCTAGGGACTTTCCTCTGTTCAAAACTTAAGGTGCAGCCTGAGATGACCTGGGAGTGGGATGGGATACAGCTCCTTGAATTTCTTAGCTGGGCAATAAATATGGAAGGGCTGAACGATTCCAGAATCTTCTCTCTGTGGGTTGGTATGGCTGGACTCATGAAGGGTTCTGACTGTGGAGCTGACCCAGTGAGGGTGAGGAAGGACTGTCAAAGGCTGGCTAGGGGAACCCAGCACAGCAGCCTTGTAGCCTGCCGGCAAATTAGACTGAGGAGTGGTGGGAAGTCAGCCTCTCTGTGTGTTCTTGTGCTTTAGTCCTGGGTACAGAGCCTGTAGGGATGGATCCAAGCTCAGAGAGAGTACCAACCGGTAGGTGCACGTTTGATCCTCCACAAATTATTGCTGGAGTCCTGTCTTTTGCTAGGGGCTGGTGGATGAAGGCAAAATGAGTGTCCGGACTGCTCCGGGAGGGTCAAGGCCATGGTTGTCATGCTGCCTGTGGGGGAGGAACTCTGTGGGATCTGAGGCTGGCTGCTAGCTCAGAGATGGGCGCCCCCTTGTGAGTGCCTGGGTAGGAACCTGGAAGCGCAACCCTAGGTAGGGCTAGGCGTTGAGGCCACTAGCAGAAAGACAGAGGATCCTGGGGTAGAGCCTGCAACCAGAATGAAGGGAGCACTGGGGGAGGGGACCGTGAGGACAAGTTAGTGGGAGGTCAGGGAATGGAAGGACCAGGTGAGGGCGTGGGAACTGGTGGGTGGAGCCTGGATGAGCTGGAGTTTAGGACTCTGCAGGAGCCCCCAGTAGTAGCAGCAGCATTCTGGCCAGCAGCGCAAGGGCCAGCGGGACGGTGGCTGGGCCCAGGCTACTGGCGCTGCTCTGGACCGGGGTGGTGGTGGGTGTGGTGGTGGTGGTGGTCTGGCGGGTTGTGCTGGTGGTCTGGCCCGGATTGGTTGATCCGATGTCATCTGCAGGGGGATCCAGGCCGCAGTCGGTGTAGGGCTCCAGGCAGGCAGCGAAGGCCATGACATGGGCAATGTAGTTCTGCTCCTGCACGCCGTGCAGGAGGTGCGCCTGCGGGCCACGCGCGAATATCGCCACGTCCTCCCCGCCGTGGGTCTCCGACTTCACCGGCACAGCAGCCTGCTGCCGGTACGATGGGCTCTCTGGAGGGACAAGGTGTTCAGGGAGAGGATCTCTGACCTGAGTCCCCTCTGCCCAACCTGCATGCAAGCCACCCCACCGCACTCACTGCTTTCAGCATCGGTGACATTGGGTCTTTCCCCTGTACCAACATAGCCTGGGCCGTTGCCATACAGGATGGAGGTGTAGGGCTTGCCGTCCAGAGCATTGAGGGGAGCCAGCCCTGCATGGAGGAAGAGAAACACGTTGTTCTGCCAAGGATTGATGCTTAGATGAGCCCCCGCCTTTTGCCTGGCCAGTGGTTCAGCCCTTTCCGTCCATTTAACAGACAGAAAAATGACGGCTCAGAAGAAGTTCTGTATATAATTGACGAAAAAACACCTGCCACTGTCCTCCAACCTACCGAAGATGGAGGTCCCTCGAAGTGTGTAGCCACCAAAGGAGAAGACATGGGAATGGTCAGCAGTGACTATGGTCAGTGTGTCCTGCTCACTGGTGAGCTGGCTGGCCCTCTCGATGGCTGAGTCGAACATCACTGCCTCAGTCAGCGCCAGGTAAGCTGTGCCCAGATGGTGGCCACGGTCGATTCGGCCCCCTGCAAGAAGCCATTGAGCTTGAGCCTGTTCATCTATCTATTGTCTCCTCTTTACCATGAGAGCTTGCAGACTCACCCTCCACAAAGAGGTAGAAGCCTTTGGGGTTCCTGCTTAGCACTCGAAGGGCCGCCTCTGTCATATCCCTCAGAGATGGGTCCATCAGTGGGTCTCGTTGAATGTCGAATTTTGTGTCTACAGGCTCAAAGAGGCCTGAGGGACAAAACCAAAATATAATGGTGACCACCAAGATTGGTAGTTAGAGTCATGGTACATATACACAAATGATCAGTGGTCACCATCTGAGGTGTACCAGTGCAGGAAGTGTGGGGCGGTTACCCATGAGATATGTCACTGATGGATCCAGGGCTTTCTGAATGAGTTGCTCACGGTTCCAAACATACTGGGATCCCTAGAGGGACATAAACAATTGGTAAGGTCCAAAGCCCTTCCCTGCTTTCCGCTGGACCACTATTATTCTGCAGCCCTTCACCTGGTGTTTTGACAGCCATTCCTCCACCAGGTTCCTGCCGTCCAATCGGGTTCCAGTCTCATTAACTTCATTCGGATACTCGGGGTCTTTGGTTCCTGAGGGAAACATGTATTTTCGGCCCCCACCAAGGATCACCTGTGGTCAGAGAGGATGAGGGAAGGTAAACTTTAGGTCTTCTGCCTCCTTTTCCAGCCA
This sequence comes from Mastomys natalensis, assembly GCA_021653895.1. Lineage (NCBI taxonomy): Eukaryota > Metazoa > Chordata > Mammalia > Rodentia > Muridae > Mastomys > Mastomys natalensis. The sequence goes on along the minus strand of JAJTUV010000114.1, from coordinate 289,922 downwards.
GTCCCTAGCTCCACACCAGGTGTGTGAGAACTACCCAGCCCTCAGAGACCCCAGAGATCCAGAGAGCTCAGTCTGCAGCTTGCCTGGGACTACCCCTCCCCATCCCGCCCCGTCTCCACCCTCCCCCTCCTACTCCTCTCCCACTCCTCCCCTTTGCCCCTTCCCAACCCTCTCTTCCCTCCCCCACACCCCTCCCCTTCCCCTCGCCCTTTATTCCCTACATTAATGTCCATGTTGGAGATGAGCTGTGTAGCGATGTCCTTGCAGCCCTCCTGCAGCGCCGAGGCAGGCATATCTGCATCCCCATACCAATTGCGGTTCACCGTGTGAACATATGTGCCCGCGGGGGAGGCGTGCTGCACCCTGGTGGTGGTCACCAAGCCTACGGCTTTCCCTGAAGATGGCAAAGGTCAGGGTGAGACACCCAGTCCCCCAGGCTTGCCCCCCATCCCTGAGCCTGGCTCCAACTCACCTGCTTTTTTGGCACGATACATCACTGAGTAGACCTCGTTGCCAAATGTGGTGTTGCACTGGTCGAATCTCGCTGCCGCGCTCACGCCGATGGTCTTGTAGTTGGTCTTGACCCCACACAGGTAGGCTGTGGCTGTGCTTGCACTGTCTGGGACCTGTCTGTCCACACTGTATGTCTGGGGACAGAGATACCCCCAACTAGGCTCAAAGCAGACACTTATTTTTTCACTCAAGCCTGGGGGCTGTTCATTTTCTCTGCCACCCTTGCCCTGGGTCCCCATTTGCTTCCTCCTCACATTCCAGATGTGGCTTAGTACTCACCTTGGACAGAGCCATATACGGGAAGTGGTCCATGGCCAGAGGTGTCTCAGGTCCTAGATGATTTTCCAACTGTCCCTTTAGGATCCGAGTAGCTGTCACTGTGGGCACCCCCATCCCTGAAGGAGCAGAATCTTATCAGGACTGAACCCCAAGGCCTGTCTGTACCCACCAGTGGCCCTGGGTCCTTGGAGTACAAGGGCCCCGGGGTGGCCGGGCCTCACACACTTACCATCTCCCAGGAAGATGATGAGGTTTTTGGCTGATGTCTGAATGGGCTGCAGCTTCTTGGCAACATTCAGGGCCTCAGCTGCCTTCTGGTTCCAGAATGCAGGGTTCTCCTCCTCCACTGGCCAAGGGAATAGCAGAGGAAGGGTCAGACTGAAGGGTCAGGGTGGGAATGGGGCAAGCATCAGAAGGAGCCTTGTTACCTGGAATGACGCTAAGGGACAGCTGTAGCCTGAGGCCCAGCAGCAGCAGCAGCAGCAGCAGCACCCAGGCGCCCTGCATGGCTGGGGCTGGTGGTGGGACAGCAGCAGCCAAGGAGCTGGGACACCAGGGGATCAACTAAAGCACAGAATGCCTGGACTTAAATAGGGAGAGACTTTGTTCCTAACCTAACAACCCTACATCCCTCCCCCGGATCGAAGTGGCCATCCTGGCCCTGCCCCTGCCCTGTGAACTGAACTGAACTTCTGTTTGATTGCTGGAGGAAAACGGCAGGGTGTGTCTAACCCAGCCTGGGCTGGGGGTCCTAACAGAGCAGACTCTGGGTGAGCACTAGGTGTCTCCTGACCCTGTAGGGAGGGAGGTTATGTACTATGCAGCTGCCCTCCGGGCAGGGAGCGTGTGCCTCCTGCTGCCACGGTGGGCACCCACTTCTTGCTCACAATGTCTTGTACATTATTCTTGCTCCTGAAAGCCAGGGCAGCTAGGCTCCTTCCGGGTGCTGGAGGTAGGTTTGGAAGGACACAGCTTGGATGAGGGGGCCTTTGTTTGGCTTCCTGATACCTGGAGCCAAATGACAAAGGGAACATGGCACACTGAATGCCCTGCTGTCTGTTTGGCCTCCCACTAAGCTGGACCTGGGTAAGTACTTGGGATGTTTTCTCTTTGCTGTCTATTTAAAATGAGGTTGCAGACAGAGCTCTGTCTTCAATGTTGAGACAAACATCGCACAGTGGCCTCCAACAAGAACAACCATGTGCTGTGCTTTGAAAATGGATGGAGTCTGTCCCCGAGGTGCACATGTTGCAGGCTTGGTCCCTAGTGTGGTGATGTTGGGAGGTGATGGAAGGGAAAGATGGCTAGATCGTTTGAGGCTATTTTCTTAGAAGGGGTTATGGTATATATATATATTTTTTTATGAGATCCTACTTAGTCCCTTTTAGAGAGGGTTATAATGACAGACCATGACTGGCCTCTCCTTCATTTCTGGCTCCCTTGGAATCTATCTCTGTCCCCTCATGATGCTACTCACCATATGATGTAGTGAAGAGGACCCTTATGAGATTCAAGCACATATAAGAGCCAGGACATTGGACTTCCAACCCCTCTTGAAGAAACCTCCATTTTAAATCTAATCCTCACCATCCTTTGCTATTACAACAGAAAATGAAATTATAACCCTAGTGTCCTTGGGTGAATAAATGGATAAACAAACAAGAAAGTGTTCATACAAATAACTAAATACCATTAGCCTGAAGAGGGAAGGGAATCTGCCAAGTGTAATTACAGAACTCAGGAGCTGGAGGTAGGAGGGTCAGGAGTTCAAGGCAGCTATGGCTTAAAAGTGACTTAAAAGTGACACAGTGACTTAAAAGTCCCAGCACTCAGGAGACAGAGGAAGGAGGATCTCTGTGGGTTTGAGACTAGCCTGGTCTACATATTAGGTCCAGGTCAGATTGGGCTACAGAGTGAGACCCTGCCTCAAAAATAAATAAATAAATAAGATTTTAAAAGCCAACATGAGATAAGAGAGGTGGGGGAGGGGTGGGACTACAGCTCAGTAGAAAAGTGCTTCCCTAGAATACATAAGGACCCTGGGTTCAAGATCCAGGACCATGAGCAAAAACACCAGGACCACCGTGACCAAAACAACCTCAGTCCAAACTCAGACAAACCAAAGTCAAAGCCAAGGGGATCTCGACCCACACTGCAGTGTGGATGAGCCATGAGGAGATTGTGCTAAGTGCAACTGCCCATCGGAAAGGCACAAGCCCCGCCCCCTTGTCCCCTTACCAAGAGACTGGACAATGTTTTTCTACTACATACTTAAGAATGATGAGAGAAGGGATGGCTCGGAGAGTGAGAGCACACTCTCTTCCTGCACAAGATCCGAGTTGGGTCCTCAGCTCCCACATCAGGTCGCTCCCAGACACCGGTAACGGTAGCTCCCAGGGATCCGATGGCTTCTCCGACTCTTGTATTCATGTATGTACTCTCACATGTACATACGTGTAGTTAAAAATAAAGTAAGGGGCTGGGGAGATGACTAGGTGGTTAAAAGCACTGGCTGTTCTTCCAGGAGACTCCGATTCACACACACACACACACACACACACACACACACACACACACACGTAAACTGCAAACACACACACTGCACAGACACACACACACACCTAAACACCCGTACATATAAAATAAAAATGGCTGGCGGGGGGGTGGTGTAAGAAATCTTTAAAAACAAAGTGTAAAAGGTTTCAGTAAATGAAGTCCATGAAAACAAAAAATAAAAAGCAAAGATGGATAATCCATAGCCAGGGGCTGGGGGATGAGAGAGACGGGGAGGTTTTCCCTAATGGGTTCAGTGTGTCAGCTCCTCAGGACGTCTGGCCATGTGCTGCCCAGACACATGAGGTCCGTAACATGCATTTGTAGGGCAGACCTCTAGGTGAGCCTCCCTGCCTCCCGCCGGAGATGTAACCACACCCTCCACTTCCTGTGTTGGCTTGCTGCGATAGGAAAATTAATTTTTTCAAGTTTATCAATAAATGATTTTATGGCCATACAATAATTATATGGGAACAATGATAATTCAATCCATGGTACAACATAGAATGAGGAAATCAAAGTAATGAGAGTTTTCGTGTCCTTAAATATTTCTTTGTGCTGGGAGAGGAAAATTCTTGGCTAAAGTTCAGGGGTGATTGGGTACTGGGCAAGCTCTTAATCAATTAATTAAAAATAAAACCAAGTTGTAGGTTGAAGGTTCATGACCCTGTAGTGAGTGCTGTCAGAAAGGTTTACCTATGACACACGATTTCCTCTCAAATTATTTAGCTTCCTCCTCTTCTTATTCTTTTCTATCTCATCACCATCATCACCATTATCACCATCATCGCCATTGTCACCATCGTCACCATTGTCATCATCATCATCGTGTGTGTGTGTGTGTGTGTGTCTGTGTGTGTGTGTCTGTGTGTGTGTGTGTCTGTGTGTGTGTGTGTCTGTGTGTGTGTGTCTGTGTGTGTGTGTCTGTGTGTGTGTGTGCACTCATGCCATGTGGGGTCAGAGAACAACTTTGTGGAGTCAGTTCTCTCCTGGTACCTTTATATGGACTCCAGGTGTTGGCCTCAGCTTGTGTGGCAAGCACCTTTACCTGATGAGTCATCTTGCTGGCCTCTATTCCCCTTTGAATTGGTAATGTTGGCATCATAATTGTAGATTCCTATTTATAGTTGTAAGGAATAAGATGAGCCAACTACCAGGAGCTGGGGGAAAGTGTGGGGAACTTATTCTAGTTCCCAGTGACACAATCCTCAGACACTGTGGTCACACCCCTAACTTTACTTATGTGAATTTGTGTGAGGATGTGATATTCTGCTCAGCTCCCTTCTTTCCTTTATTTTAAAATATTCACTTTCATTTTTAGTTAGGCGTGTCTGTGTGTAGGTGTGTACATGTGGGGCCTGTGTAGACCAAAGGAGGATGCGGGATCCCTCTGAGTGTTTACACGTGATTGTGAAGTCGCATGAACTGGGTGCTGGGAACCCAACTTGGGTTTTCTACCACTGAGCCATCTCTCTAGGCCTTTCTTTCTTCTTTTCCTTCTTATTTCACACAATGGAGCCCAGACACCTGACCCTTGGGATCTTTGCCTCAGCTTCCTGAGTGCCGGGATTACAGCTGTGCTCCACCAAGCCTAGTTTCTGTCCAGCCTCATTACCTGAGTGGGTTCGTGTGTTTACCATGATTTCTCACATCTCTAAGCTCACAAGACCCCTCTAAAGTCACTCACTGGCCTCCCCTATCCCTTTCCTTCAACCCTAACACCTAATCCAGTAATCCATCCTTCTGTTCTAGAATATTGCCATTTCTTAGACATTGTGTCAATGGAATGAAATCCTTTGTTTTCATTTAAATCCAGATTTTTTTTTTTCCACTCAATGTGATTCTTTGGAGCCTTGCTCCAGTGAGCACCCGTCCGAGACTCTTCTGTGTGGCTGAGTGTATGACACGGGATGGATGGAGGACCTTGCCACGTTCAGATTTAAAGCACATCTGTTCTTTTCAGCCTTTCTGGGAGAGTAGAGGTGACTTGGTAAACAGTGGTGGCATCATCTTCCTGTTGCCTTACTGTGCACCTTCATCGTGAGCGCAGTACCTGAGCTCCTTGATTTCACCAGGAAAGGTGTTTCCTGATAGCTTGACCAGCATCCTAGTGTTGGTCCTGGATGGAAAATCTTCTATGACCCAAACCACCCAAACCATGACGAGGGTGCACTGACTGGGGGTGACGATGAGATGGACTCCCTCTGTAAATGTCCAAATAGCCCATCAAAGGATGGACACACACCAGCAGAGTCTGACTGTATTCATGGAGTGTGGGCCACTCAGGAGTGTGCATCAGTTGTAAACCACGGAAGCAGACTAGGACTAGAAAACCACATTTCCCCATTGTGCCGTCTTTTCTAGTCTATGAGTTACGGAGTCCAATACTTTTGCCAGCATTTGTTTATTATTTCTTCATATTTGGCTAATTGAGACAGGTTCTTGTAGCTTTGACTGGCCTTATGGTAGCTATGTAGCCCAGGTTGGCCTCTTAACTCTTGACAATCCATCTGCTTCAACCTCATGAGTGCTGGGATTGCATGTAGCTACATTCAAATCTGGCTCAATTTACATGTGTATTTGTTTACTTTGACAGAGATGGTATCACATAGCCTGGGCTGACCTCACACTACGCAGCTGATGGTGACCTTGAACTTCTGAGTCTCTTTGTCCTCCCTCCCAGGTGTTAGCATTGTAGCCATGTGCCACCTTGTCAAGTTTATGCAGTGCTGGGGATCAAACTTGGGACTTGGCATGTTAGATAAACACTATCAACTAAGCCACATACGAAGCCCCTACTGACTCTCTGAGAAAAGGTCTCATAGCCAAAAGATGACCCTGAATTCTTGTTCCTCCTGCATCACCTCTTAACTGTGGAGATTACAAGCATGTAGCACCATGCCTTACTTTATTTATAAATCTTTATTTTTTGTGGTTCTGAGGAGCAAGCCCTGGACTTTGTGCACGCTGAGCGGTCTGCCAGTGAGCTGCACTTAATCACTGAATTGTAAGGTCACAGGAAGGACTACCTTCTTACAAAGCAGGTAGTTTGTTTTCTGCTTCTTCCTTTGAGGCAGGGCCTCACTATGTAGCTCTGACTGGCCTGGAACTTGCTATGTAGATCAGGCTGGTCTTGAACTCATGGATACCTGCCTACCTCTGCCTCTCCTTAGTGTTCCTCACACACCTGACACCATTTCTTTTTCTTTTGAGTTTGGACACACAGTGCTTCCGAATTGGAGCATCCTGGGTCCTGCTGTCATTTTCATGGCTGTCACTAGCAGAAACAGCTTGAAGGCAAAGAGGCTTAGTTTAGCTTAAGGAGACACAATCCACTGTGGCAGGAAGGTATGGCAGTTGGTCTTGGCAGGAGTGTGTGGTGGAGGCTCCTCACATCATGGCCGCTCAGGAAGCAGAGAAAGGACCTGAATCAGGCCTGGACTATAAACCTCAAGTCTCACCCATAGCCTAGATCCACTCCGTAGGCCCTAAGTTCCGAAGATTCCACACTGTCCCTAAACAACATCATCAGCTGAGGACTAAGCATTCAAATACAAGTTCAGAACTTGCTGACATAGCATGAAAATCTGCCTTCCTATGGACCCCTAAACCTCTAACAAACCGGGGGTAGGGGGACGGGGTGGCACTGGAGATACAGCTCAGTTGGTAAAGTACTTGCCTAGCATGCAGGGAGCCCTGGGTTTAACCCCCAACACCACATATACTCTAGTGGTGTACACTGTGATCCCAGCACACAGGAAGCACAGGCAGGAAGGTCAGTTCCAGGTCACTCTTGGTTGGCTATACTGGGAGTTCAATACCAGCCTGGAATACAGGAGACCCTGTTGGAAGGATGGGAGGAAGGAAGGGGAAGGGAAGGGAGGGAAGAAAGGAGAAAAAATTACCAAAGTATTTTCTTGGTATTTAATAACTTATCTTCTAGACATCTAACCCAGGCTAGGACTCTAGACTCCCGAATGCTGTGACGCTGGTGTGCACCACACTTCTGGCCTTAATGAACTCTTGCTTTGCTCCCCCTTGAGTTACTGGGTCTAAGAACCAATTGGTTTCTTGGGAAGCATCCCAGGACTTCTCAGCAGGCCTTTGGCTCCATCTTAGAGTCATCAGGAAGTTGCCTGAACCTCTTCTGAGGGTCTCCTTGAGAACAAAACAGTTTAGGTTGATGGTCGCTTGGGAAATTACAGACTAAACAACCATCTGTGAATGTGGAAATTCAGTTATTTCTTCTGCATATGCTTGAAGATAACAAACTGTGGCTGATAGTATGCCAGACTATCAGATCTGTATGAATTTTCTTCAACTTCTGAGACACATATTAGTAACACACTTATGCAAATTTAACTTGCCAGGCTTATCATTAGATACTCCTTGACAACTTTCCCATTTAATTCAATACATCAAGTAAGCCTAATTAGTTGTATTTTGTCATTGTTTGGGGGTTTTAAAAAAAATGGAGTCTTGATTGTGGTGGTCAAACATAGCTTTGATCCCTGAAAGAGGTAGGTGGAATTCTTGTGAATTTGAGGCTAGCCTGGTCTAAATAGCAAGTGCCAGACCAGCCAGGGTTATAAAGGGGACCCTCCCTCAAAAAGAAAAAGAAAAAAAGGAAAGGAAAGAAAAAACAAGAGAGGATTAGTTTTACTGTGTGACCAAGGCTGAGTCATTATATAGTCCAGGTTGGCCTTGAACTTAAGCTCTTCCTACTTCAGCCTCCTACAAGCTGGGATCATCTATGTCTGGGGCCCAATCCTCCCTCAGTTGGCTCTATCCCAGAATCCTTTCTGCCTACCGGATGTCCCACCTTTTACTTCCTGCCTCAGCTACAGGCCAATCAGCATTGATTGACAGGTATTGCATCCATACAATACATAAGAGATTTTCTCTACAATCAGAAGACTCCAAAAGGGAAATACAGAAAGTTAGACAGCTTAGAGAAATGGATTGCTCTTTAGCAGAGGATTTGGTTTCTTCACATGACCTAAGCATGAGTGAGGGACATGGAATGCTCAGGAGAAGTCTGGTAGGCCAGTCTTTGTTTCCTAAGCCAGTCTGCTGAAAGGGTATTAGCAAAGTGCGAACATCCGTCTTACAGTCTTGTACTAAGGGCAGACTAGAGCTCGATAGGTCGCATCTGTAATCTCAGCACCCTGTTTCAAATAGAAAAACAAAATCCCCAACTCTGAACATTGCTATACTGGAGGCCAAGCTTTCAACATATTAGTTTTTCAGGACCTTTTATTTTAATTTAGTGACAGGTCCTCATGTAACCCAGGCTGACTTTCTACTTGATACATAGCCAACAAAGGAAATCTTTGAATTTTTAATATCCCCTGCCTCTATCTCTTTAAGACTGGGGTTACAGGCATACAATACAATACAATACAATACAATACAATACAATACAATACAATACAATACAATACAATACAATACAATACAATACTCAGTTTTGTGCTATCCTGGGCATCAAACTCAGGGTTTCATGCATGCTAGGCATCAATCAAACATTCCCAACGAGCAGTGATAGCACACACCTTTAATCCCAGCACTCAGGAGGCAGAGGCAGACGGATCTCTGAGTTCGAGGCCAGCCTGGTTTGAAGAATGAGTTCCAGGACAGCCAGGGCTACACAGAGAAGTCCTGTCTCAAAAACCAAAAACCAACCAACCAAGCAAACAAACAATATTTCCAGCCCTTGGGACACATTTTAGATCCAACTTACTTGCTACCAGCCCTTCCCTCACCCTGTGCCTATCCTGTGGCATCTTGTTTCTGTTAACAAATTAGACAAGGAACAAACAGGCGAAGAGGAGGCAGGAGTGATATCTTAGCAGTTAAGAGCACTGGCTGCTCTTACAGAGGGGACCCTAGTTCCATTACCAGCAACCACACGACCAACTGTAATTCCAGTTCCAGGAGATCCAGCATCCTGTTCCAGCCTCCATGGGCACTGTCCTTACACGAACATATCCAAATCTAGACACAACACCTACACATACTTAAAAGTAATAAAAATAAATCTTTTTGAAAGGGAAGAAACTAAAGTTAAATCTGTTCTTTCCCTCTCTCTTTAATCCGCATCACTAGCACCTGTCAAGAATTCCCCATCATCATCATCACCACCACCACCACCATCATCATTATCATCATCATCTTGGTGGTTTGTAAAACTGGCTTGCTATAGGTTTATAGAGAGTGGCACTACTAGGAGGTGTAGCTTTGTTGGAGTAGGTGTGTCTTTGTTGGTGGAAGTGTGTCATTGGAGGTTCAAATGTTCAAGCCAGACCCAGTGTCACTCTCTCTTCCTGCTATCTGTCCACCCTGATGTAGAACTCTCAGCTACCTCTCCAGCACCATGTCTGCCTGCATGCTGCCATGTTTCTTGCCATGATGATAATGGACTCAACCTCTGAACTGTAAGCCAGCCCCAATGAAATGTTTTCCTTTATAAGCGTTGCCGTGGTCATGGTGTCTGTTCACAGCAATGAACTTTAACTAAGTTAGTCATCATCATATTGGGGATTTAACCCAGGGTCTTGTGTATGAAAGGCAAGTGCTTGACCACTAACTTATATCTCTAAAGCATCTTATTTTCTATTTGAGACAGGATCCAGCTAAATAACCCAAGATAGCCTTATTTTAATAGGTAGTCTAGACGGAGTGGAATCTGCAGTTTTTCTGTCTCGGCTTTTTGGTGCTGGAATTACAGGCAAGCATCACCATGCCCTCCTCCTCTTCTTCCTCCTCCTCCTCCTCCTCCTTGTATTCCTCCTCCTCCTTCTTCTTCTTTAAAAAAAGTTAAGACAAGGCCTTGATCTGTTAACCTAGGTTGACCTAGTACTTGCTAGGTATCTCAAGATTGCTTCAAACTTACGTCAACCCTCCTGCTTCAGTCTTCTGAATGCTGGGACTATCAACATGTGCTACCGAAGCCTAGTAGGTAGCCTTAATTTCCAGGAACACATCTGGAAATTAAAACTTGTGATTCCATCCTGCTTTACACCATGCTTTGCAGGTGACATCTTTGCATGCATTTTAGAAAATGTTTCCTTGGGACATTTCCTCATGTTTCCACATATATTTAGCATCTCTGTATCCTATAGAAACAATATGCCTTGGGCTGGATCAGTGGAAGAGTGCCATTAGCACGACCCACTTTTATCTCAAGCACTCAAACAAATAAACAGACAAACCAAGAACCCTAAATAGACACTCAGATTCACATTCAATCATTGTTCTTCGTGTGTGTGTGTTTGTGTGTGGGTGTGTGTGTGGGTGTGTGCTCATGCACACACACTCCTGGTGCACATGGTGGTCAGAGGACAACTACTTGTAGTCATTCTTTCCTTCTGCTCCTGTGGGTTCCAGAGTCACACTCAGTTTGTCAGGCTTGGCAGCGACTGCTTCTACCCACAGAGCCATCTTACCTGTCAGGTCTGCATGTCCTTGGCATATGGCTTGCTTTGAGGTGAAGAAATGTGAAAGCCAGCAAAGTGCAGAGGTTTTCTGAGTTTTCCTTCACACATCTTGTGTTATTTAGATTTTCATTGCTGTGGCAAAAATAGCTGAGAAAAGGGTTGCTGCTGTTATTGTTGTCATTATTGTTGTCGTTACTATTACTATTGGGCAAGCTCTCACTCTGCAGCCTGGGTAGGCCTAGGATTCACTGTGGAGGGTAGCCTGGCCTCCAGCTCCTATCCTCTACCACCACCCTCCCTGGGATTAGAAGTGTATGCCACTGAATATTCCTAGCTGAGGCAGGAGAGTGCAGTGGAGTAAACCTGGTCTCCTCACAGCAGCCATGAAGCACGGAGGGAAGGAAACCATGGACGGGGCTGGCACAGGATGCGCCCTCTTGTGCACACCCCTCAGGACCCACCTCCCCCAGCTGCATGGTACCTACCACTCTGTAGTGAATTCATCAGACTATGAACCTATCAATAGACCAATCTACTGATAAGGTCAGAGCCTCATGATCCAGTCAAAAGCTTTACCTGGAAGACAGGACTTGCACTCCTGCTGCTTCAGAGATGGAGGCAGAAGGATCAGGAGTTCAAAGTCAGCCTTAATTACATAGCCAGTTCAAGGCCAGCTACTGGAGACCCTGCCATGAAAAACTAATGAAACAAAGGCCTGCCTCTGAATGTTGCTATCCTGGGGACTCAACCTTCAGCATGTGAGCCTCCAAGAGACATTTTAGGTGCAAACCACAACAAACTTAAAAACTGGGGGAGAAAAATAAAGCCAGTTGTCAGGCAGTCCTCCTCTTCCCATCACTTCAGGACATCATATTTTTGTCACTAAGTCAGTCAAGTATCAAAAATGCAAAGCTGGGTGTGGTGGCACATGTCTTTAATCCCAGCACCCAGAAGTCTGATGCAGGAACGTCTCTATGAGTTGGAGGCCAGCCTGGTCTACATAGTGAGCTCCAAGCCAGCCATGGAGCTCCAAGACAGTCTACACAGTGAGACTCTGTCTCAAAAACAAACAAACAAAAAGCAAAGAGTGCTGACAAGATAGCTCTGAAGTTCAAGGTTTTACCAAACCAGAGGACTTGAGTTAGATTCCCAAGGTTGGCAGGAACAAAGGAAAGAAACAGCTCTCAAAAGTTGTCCTCTGGCCAACCTGGGCCTGGCAGAAGCCTGTCACCTGCACTTAGATGACTCCCGCAAAGAAGAGTGTCAAGAAGAAGGGCTGTTCTGCCATCAACCAGGTGGTGACCTGAGAAAACACCATCGATATTCACAGGTGCATTCATGGAGTCGGCTTCAAGAAGCATGCCCCTTGGGCACGCAGAGGAGTCTAGTAATTTGCCAGGGAGATGGGGCATCCATATGTGTGCTTGATGCCAGGCTCAATAAAGCCGCCTGGACCAAAGGAATAAGGAATGTTCCGTATCACATCCAAGTACATTTGTCCAGAAAAGGTAATGAGGATGAAGATTCGCCAAACAAACACTACATGTTGGTAACGTACGTGCCTGTTACCATGTTCAAAAATCTACAGACGGTCAAGGTGGATGAAACTAACCTGCTGGATGTCAATAAAGTTGCAGAACTGACTCAAAATAGATAAATAAAAGTTGTCCTCTGATGGCTACATATGAGCACCGTGGAACATTCATATGTATGTGTATCACACACACAAACACATATTAAATAAACAAACATAAAGTTTTTTTTAAATATGTGTTCATTGGTGTTTTGCCTGCATGTATGTCTATGTGAAAGTGTCAGATATTGGAATTACAGTTATGAGCTGGCATATGGGTGCTGGGATTTGAACCCGGGTCCTCTGGAAGAGCAGTTAGTGCCCTTAACCGCTGAGCGGGCTCTCCAGCCCCCAAATAAGTTGTTAATGTAAAGAAAAGTTAACTATGGGCAAGTGACAAGCATTTCTTTTCAGAGGCTTAAGTCAGTTGCGGAAGCTCGTGCCTGTAATTCTAGCACGTGAGTGGGGGTGGGGGTGAGGCAGGAGGATTACTGAGAGTTTGAGGCCAGAGTTGATTTCAGAGTGAGACACCTGTAAGATAAGATAAACAAAAAATAAGATGGGAAGATGGCCCTGTGGGAAAATGATTGCTGTGTCTTACAACCCAGGAAAATTCCAAACAATAGTGCATGGGTCTGTAATCCCAGGGGGCCCTAGGAGGAGACGGGAGATGGAGGCAGGAGAATCACCTCTTAGGCCAGCTAGCCTGACCTACACATCTGTGAACAAGTGAGGCCTTGTCTCATGCCCAGCTTTGCAGCATATATACTAAAATTGTACCTTTTAGCATGTCCTCTGTAAGAGAATGACACAAAAACACTTGACCGGGGGATGGGGGGAAGAAGAGAAAGAGACTCGAGGCAGAGGACTCCCTCATGCATTCATGTGCCCACACCTTAGTCTGGCTACCTTTTTTGCTGCTGAAGTATGTTAACCCAGGATATAGTTTTTGTCTTAAAAGCTCACCCTGAGACAGACTCCGGGCTACAGTGGGATCTAAAAAACTCAGTGTAGTGATTGGCAGGCTAATAAAGACTTTCTATTGGCTTCCACACTTATCCAGGCAATCTTCTATGGTGGACACCCCACAACAACACAACAACAAATAACACATACATTCTCAAAAAGAAAGGATCCCTTAAATGAACAACTGAAGAAAGGAGAAGAAAAGAAGAAAAAGAAGAGGAAAAAGATAGTTCAGGGCTCTGAGGTTTAGGGACACGGTATCGGTGTTATCTTGCCTCTGGTGAAGACCTTATGGCCCCTGGTACTATAACAGCAAAAGCACATTCCAAAGAGATAGATCATAACCTTGGACTGGAAGCCAGAGCATGGGGAGAGGCAAAACAGGCAGGCAGGCAGACAGACAGACAGACAGAACCACTTTTTTTCTAGTTGTAACTCAGGTCCATTGAGAACTACCTGAATGCTTCTCAGATATAGTGTCTTCTATAATTAATGACTCCCTCACCCACTGCCTTCCTTCCTTCCTCCTCCCGATTCTCCCCTGCTCTTCTCCTCCCCGACTTCTGACCTTTCCTCTCCTCTCCTTCCAGTGCTGGGGACTGATCCCAGGGTCTTGAAGATAGATCCTACCTCTTACAGGTTCCACTGCCGTTTACCATTGCCAGGATGGAGACCACATTGCTTTCAACCCAGGAAACCTGGAGAGACACCTGAGATACACAAACCACACCCCAACCATAGCAGCCGGTCTGTTCTCTGAGCTAATGCTTACACAGCAAGCGCTTCTATCTGTTGGTTTTCTGTTACTATAATGGAATGCCTGAAGCTGTGGTATTTTCTTTTCCATCCTTCCTTCCATTCTTTTGAGACATGGTTTACTATATTAGTCAGTAATCTGACTTCGAACTCATGACGTAGGCCAGCCGGCTTCTAACTTGTGGCAATTCTCCTGCCTCAGTTTCCTGATTACTCATGGCTCACTGCATCTGGCACCCTTTTCACTTTTAATTTTTCCTTGTTGCTGTTTTTTGAGATAGGGTCTTGCTTACATCGCATGTAATCCAGCTGCTGCCACCTCTCAGTGCAGGGATTACAGGCATGCATCATCCTGCCTAGCTCCTCAAACTATTTTATTAATGAATTCAACCTCACATTTATCAATTCCTTTTCTGCCTGCACTTTCATAAACTCACCAATTTCTGTCATAGAATTCTGGAAAATTCTTCTCCGGTCTGAAGTCATTAAAAATTCACATTTCTCGGAGACCTCATCTTTCCTGGCAACCTCGTAGAAGACACCACTTTAGGGTTTTAATTGCATGCAGAAAGTGTCCAGAAAGACAGAATAGAGCAACTGAACTCAACAAAACCAGCGATATAGAATGATCTGATAGTTCACAGTGAAAGCCGTTCATTATTCTACAGCTTTCAACCTTGCAGTTGGGTGTGACAGTTTGTGTTTGAATCCTTTGCCCTTGAGAGGCAGATGCAGGAGGATCACCAAGAGTTGGAGGCCAACCTGGACTGTGTAGCAAGTTCCAGATCAGCTGGGGTTACATAATGAGATCCTGTCTCCAAAAAAGAGTAACATTAGAATTATAACTATTAATAAAATTCAAGACACAGACTTTATGAGTTATGACTCTCATACAATTTTGGATTATATATTAATAATGCATTCAAAACTCCATTTATAAAAAAATCACTCATACAAGTGCAAGTCTAATATGTGGTCTGGGGACTTTTAGGGACCCTCTGAAAAAAGTCTCAAAACCCATTGTAGACTAGGGGCTGATGAGATAGCTCAGTGGGTAAAGCACCTGCTGCCAAGTCTGACGATCTGAGTTCAATCCCTGGAACCCACTTAAAGATAGAGAGACCAACCGGGCGGTGGTGGTGCATGCCTTTAATCCAGCACTTGGGAGGGCAGAGGCAGGTGGATTTCTGAGTTCAAGGCCAGTCTGGTCTACAGAGTGAGTTCCAGGACAGCCAGGGCTACACAGAGAAACCCTGTCTCGAAAAACCAAAAAAAGAAAAAAAAAGATAGAGAGACCAGATGGCCCAGAGTTATCTGCACAGTTGTGCACACACACACACACACACACACACACACACACACACACACAGAGAGAGAGAGAGGAGGAGAGAGAGAGAGAGAGAGAGAGAGAGAAATTGATTAAGACTTGGAACAAGGGGGAAATTTTGATTTGAGGAAGTTTGTCCAATAGATGAAAAGCTTAAAGCACTTAGTTAATTAGGGCCATTTTGAAAGAAAACCAGTGAAGAAATCTTTGGAAGGGTACTCGCGGCGTGGCGGCACACCCCTGTGACCCCAGCACTACAGTGGTAGAAGTAGGAAGATACTTAGTTAAAGGTCATCCTCAGCTAGGTATCAAGTTCAAAGCCAGCCTGGGCTACATGAGATTCTATTTCAAAAA
This sequence comes from Mastomys natalensis, assembly GCA_021653895.1. Classification (NCBI taxonomy): domain Eukaryota; kingdom Metazoa; phylum Chordata; class Mammalia; order Rodentia; family Muridae; genus Mastomys; species Mastomys natalensis. The sequence continues at coordinate 274,162 of JAJTUV010000114.1, read as the reverse complement.
CAAAAGCCAGCCAGGTGTGGTGGCTCAGGCCTTCAATCCCAGCACTCAGGAGGCAGAGGCAGGTAGATCTCTGTGTGTTCAAAGTCAGTCTGGTATATAGAGTGAGTTCCAGGATGGTCACAAGAGAGTAATAGAAAGACCCTGTCTCAAAGGGCAGAAAAAACGTTACACACAAAACAATGCAAAGCAAGCTTAAGTCTTAGATTTCCAGGATTATTACTTAAAAGATTAAAAAAAAAGCTTTCACAATTTCCTATTCTGAGCAGACCAAACATGGATGTGGTGGCACAGGCCATAATCCTAGCACTCAGGATGAAGGATAAGAAGTTTGAGACTACCCGGGCTACATAGTAAGACCCTGTCTTGAAATACCAGAATAAAGCCAGGTGGTGGTGACACATGTCTTTAACCCCAGCACTTGGGAGGCAAAGGCAGGCAGATCTCTGAGTTTAAGGCCAGCCTGGTCTACACAGAGAGAGGTCTAGGACAGCAAGGGCCACACAGAGAAATCCCATCTCAAACAAACAAATAAACAAACAAACAACAAAAAACCCAAACCTAACCAACCAAACTAACAAGCAAAAACAATAAAAAAAAAAAAAAACCAAAATAAATTTATGAATAAAAAATCAATATTATGGCAAAGGCTAGAACATAGCATGAGCAATACATTTGTTCCTCATCTGACCCGTGTTTTCTCAGCCCCAGACCCTCATAAGGTCCAGGCTAAACCATGAAGCTAAGACATTTATGCAAGAGAGTAATACTGACTATAAGTGTAACTCAGCAGCTCCGGGGTCAGATCAACTGCCACTGCCCACAGATCTCAAGGCTAGGATGCGTGCACACAGAAAGAAAGCATCTTGTAAAACCACACCAGTGAATGGAAAGATGCCGTAGCCCCCCCTTATAACACCCCGCTCCCGCCTCCAACTCCCCCCACTCCCCACCCCCCCGCGCGCGCAAGAGGCTGCTGCCCAGTAGCTCCCCCTGTGGCTGAGTTGGTAGGCTGCTCACTTGCTTGGTTAGCTCCTTTCTGTTTCTGAACGGATCTTGGCCCAGACAATTCATGATTCACACTTGATGCTATTCCTACTGTTCCTAAGTCATAAGAAGCCACTATCCTGCATTAATAATTTAGGATTCAAATCAATTTCTAGGACAGTGGTTAAGCCAGTAGAGTGCCTCCCCGGCACACGGGTATGGTGATATATGGATGCAACCCCAGCACTCAGAATATGGACACATAGGATCAGAAGTTCAAGGCTATCTTCTGCCACGTGGAGAGTTTAAGGCTAGCCTGCGCTACGTAAGAACCCATCTCAAAAAGTAATGTAATTTCTAGGTTCTGGGTACATCTTTAGACTTTAGACTTTCCTCACACACAGAGCTGTTTCCCGTCTTATTTTTAGCTCTGTGTAACAGTCATTCAGGACACTAATGCCATGTTTCTAATCATTAGTAGGAATTCTCCTCCCCATGGTGCTGGAAAGACAGTTTAAGAGTTAGTTCCGGGACTGGCTAGATGGCTCAGCAGTTAAAAGTACCGACTGCTCTTCCAGAGGTCCTGAGTTCAATTCCCAGCAACCACATGGTGGCTCACAACCATCTGTAATGGGATCTGATGCCCTCTTCTGGGTGTCTGAAGCGAGCAATAGTGTACTCATATACATTAAAAAAATAATAATAATTAGTTCTGCTCTGGCAACCATAACTCCAGCTGTAGGGGATGTGATACCTCTGGGCCCCTTGGTCACCTGTACTCTTGTGTATATGCCCACACAGAGATACAAACAACTACTAATAATCATGATAAATAATGATGAAATAAATCTTTAATGCCTCCCCTCTTTACTCCTTTCCTTTCTTTGGAGGGGTTTAAGGTCTCATTCCGGCCTGAAACTCACTATATAGCCCATGCTGGTCTCGAATGCAGCAATCCTCCTGTCTCTGTCTCCCAAACACTGCAATTATAGACATGTACCACCATGCTTGTCTATAACACAATTTTCAACAACAGACAGAATGAGTTTTCTAACAGATCAAAATATATTGATCTATCTTCCATATCATATAAAAAGGGGCCAGGGAGAGAGTTCAACAGAGAAAGATACTTTTGAGTCCAATGACCCGATTTTGATCTCTGAGATCCACTGGGGGGAAGTAACCAAGACCTGGAAGTTGTCCTCGGCCTCCACATGCATTGTGGCCCAAAGACATGCATGTATGCATATATACATACAAAATAAAGAAATATAATAAAAATATGTAAGCCCTGAACTTAAGCTTAATAAATAAACTTTAGAATTTTATTTCTATTATTTATATTTGAGACAAGTCTCAAGACTCAAGGAAATTCTCCGGCCTCAGCTTCTAGAGTTTTGAAACTATAGATATGTACCACCATGCCTGGCTAGAAACCTAACTTATTTAGAGATGGCCTAGATGTCCAATGTCTATGACTTAATTTAGTATAACTTGGCCTTAAGATTTCAAGTTACTGAAAAAGGTCTGTGTTTTGAGACAGGGCTTTTGCTATTTATTCAAGCTGACCTGCTGACCTACAACTCTTGGTCCTCCTACCTGAGCAACCTGAATACTGGGGTTACAAGATCTCTGGTGTGGGACATCGTTTTAGATTGATTGATTGATTGATTGATTGATTGATTGATTTTATTTCTCTCTCTCTCTCTCTCTCTCTCTCTCTCCTCTCTCTCTCTCTCTCTCTCTCTGAGTATGGGTGTGTGTGTGTGTGTATGTGTGTGTGTGTGTGTGTGTGTTATCTATACATGTGCACACAGGTGCCCAAGTTGTCCAGAAGAGGGTGATAGATTCCTTAGAGCTGGAATCACTGTTAGCTGAGCTGTCTGATGAGGGTGCTTGGTTCTCTGCAAGAACCACCTGCTGTCACTGCTGCCTGAGAAGGTTTTGAAATCACAAAGGTCCAGGGGTGCCCTTTGTCACCCTGGCCCTTTCATGCCTTTCTGATGCTTTTGCTGTTGACAATCCTTATGTAGATGGTGAAGATCGGACCCACCTGGGAGCAGTGGTGCATGTCTGTAACCCCAGCACTTGGGAAGCAGACTGCAGTGCTGCATGCTTGAGGCCAGACTGGGCTGCATAGTGGGTTCCAAGCCAGTCTGGGTTACAGATGTGGACTTTGTCTCAGGGGAAAAAAAAAAAAAACCTAAGGAAATATGGGAACTAGTGCAAGGGACTGAGGTCCACCTCAGCGATCCAACCGGGGAGTAAAAAGGAGGTCTATGCTCCAGATGAGGAAGATGCTCCAGAATGCAGCCTTCCTGCTCTGTGTCTCCTCCCTATAAACCAGCAGCTCTCCACTTGTGGGTCACCACCCCTTTAGCGGATCGAATATCAGGTATTTACGTTATGGTTCATAACAGTAGCAAGATTACAGTTATAAAGAAATGACAAAAATACTGTTATGGTTGTCGGTCACCACAGCATGAGGAACTGTATTACAGGGTCACAGCATCAGGAAGGCTGAGAACCACTGCAAAAGCTCTTTGTAATCTTGAGCCCTCAAGTTGAGACAAGAGCCACTCTCTCTTCTCAAGACTAGCAGCCCTGGAACAAACCTGATTCGTTCCTCCCAACCCTCAGGCCCTAAACATTGGCCTTTGAGTGGTGAGCCTCTGACTGCAGAACACGAGGGGTACATTTATAAATTGTTCATCCCATTTATATTCACCTCATTTGCTTGTTCTTAACAATTATGTGTAAATTGCTCCTGGAAATTTCATATGTATCCCACAAAGCCTGCAGATGGCCCAGCTTCTGTTGCTGTGTGCACTCCTTCATGGTTATCCACAATCAGGGCACAATGCATCTAGATGTGTGAGAGCTGGATCAAGGGGCAGACTTTCCTGAAGGCCCCTCCATCAGGCAGGCTGGGAAGAAGAGAGGGCTGGATTAGTCTCCTCCTTGGACACAGAAATGCAAGGACAGACCTGGCCTGAGGTGAGGCAAGTTACATCACAGGGATGGGAGAGTCACTGCCACTCTGGATAGCCTGAAGCTTCAGTGATTCTATAGCCCCCAATCCCAGTATCTGCCTCTGAGAATCCCATGTAAGGATTATCCACTCGTGGAAGGAATGGGGCTACATCTTTAAGTCCATGGCAGAATTGTTGCTGTCACACAATCCCTGGGCCCCAGAAGCAGGACTGTCATTGGTCATGTGACTCAGGCATAGAGTGGAGGCAGGAGCTCATATGGGCCCACCTGGCTGGATTGTGTCCATAGACTTTGTGAATGACACATCCTTTGATCACTGCAGGTGACAGGTCTTGTGTACCTGATATCCAGTCCTGTCAAGACACATGCAGACATTTTTCGGGAAAGCTGGACTGGTTGTGGTTGGAGGATGAGAACATGGCCACAAGAGACACCTTTGTCACACACCTGTCAAAATAGCCAACAATAGCAACGAAACAGTGGGCAACACCGAATTCAGATGGGATGGTATCAGAATCAAAATGGAGGAACTCATGTCAACCCCTACAAAGTAAGGTGCTGCAGGTCATAGAGGCAGTGGCCAAACGACGTCATCCTTGTGGACACTGGGACTCTGGCTCTGACTCATTTGTCAGATCCTTTGGACTCTGGTGTGGCCAGTAAACATGATTAGAGGTTTATCTCTCACTTTGGTGCCTTTCCAGATTCTACTGCAAAGACTGTGACTGATGACAACACTCATTAAATTCTCTCTGCAGAGGAAAGCCGGATAAGAACCTTTCCACTGAGTGTCTGTTACTGTCATAGAGTAGTGTCCATTGCTGAGACTCCATGTTGTTCCTGGATAAATTCCTCAGGGGTAATTGAGACCCAATTACATGTGCTAAAGAATGGGCCAAACGCCTGTGTGAGCAACAGCTCGCCTCATTTGTCATGGTTATTTGAGTGGATACTTTTAGGTCTGGGTTCATGTTTCAAACAATTTACATAAAATGAAGTTTATTATTATTAGAAGTAGTAGTAATAATGTATTAATATCACTATCATCATCATTATTATTATTATTGAGACACTACATGGTCTGGAATTCACTATATAGACCAAACTGGTCCTGAGCTTACAGAGATCCACCTGCCTCTGCCTCCTGAGGCTAGAATTTAACGCCACCATGCCCATCTAACTTGAAGTTATTATAATGTTAATAATGCTACTTCTTCATTTTTAAAAGCCTTGTTCCTTGCTCTGATTGTGCTGGCTAGCAACCCTGGGAGGCTGAGGCAGGAGGACTGTCAAGATTTCAAGGCCAGCTTAAGCTACATAATGAGTTTTTTTGGGTCAGCTTGGGCTATAGAGTGAGATTCTGTCTCAAAATGCAAAACTACAAAAATTAAAAAACAATTAGTAGGGGCTGGAGGACGACCCGGGAGTTAGAGAGTGTTTGCTGTCACACTTTTACCTGAATGCCTGACACACCTGAGTCTGACACAGAGATGCACATGGTAGAAGGAAAGAACTAGTTTCTGAAAGGTTCTCTGACACCGACACACACACACAAATTAAATAAATGAAGCCAAGAGTCAGTGAGGGAAGGGTCCTCATGCTTATCTGCCTAGTGACGTGAACTATGACAAAAGATTCTAAGGCAACCATAAATTCACCCCAAGATTGTTTTTTTTAAATTTAAAAACAGCATCTCACTTTGTAGCCCTAGCTGTCCTGGAACTTGCAGTGTAGTCTGAGTAGTCTCAAACTCACAGAAATTCTCCTGCCTGTGTTTCCAAAGTGACATATGCCACTGTGCCTGGTTCCAAGTTCTGTGAGGCCATCTTCCCAGCAACCTCTCATGGAACTATGGGCTGAACCACACATTTTTAATCCTTGTGGACCAAAGTCATCGTTTTATAACAACCAGTGTAGTTCTTATGCCTTCTCTTAAAGCCTTCTGTGCCTCTGTCTTCCCAGGGTGACTCTATTCCCACAGGGCAGGTGTCTTCCAGGTGGGAACCCCCACTCACTGCTGAACTGTATTCAGGTGTCGAGAGCCGCTGTCTCTGCTGCTATGTAGAGCAACATTGGCAGGAAGGAAAAAGGGTCCCTCGCATGGAAATGGTGGACATGGCACAGCTAATCAGCACAGACAATCCAGCAGTCTCTTAACTAATGATGTGCCATCATCACATGCACAGTGCTGGCACTCCCGGGTACTCGTTCCACAGAATGGAAATGTGTTCATATAGAAAACTGACCCTGCATGCTTGCTGTCGCTTTATTCACAAAGACCAAGGCTAGAAGCAAGCAGCTTCTTTAGCTGTCCTTTTAGCAGGTTTTTAGCAAGAGAATGCTCAGTAATTATGATATACTTTCACCCATTTGTCCTGGTTATGAAGACCAGCCAACTCTTAGAGAATCATGTTGTATGAAAAAAAGCCATTCCGAAGTCTGTAGTTAGGCCGCGTTCGTGGCCATAACTTAGTAGAAGCAACAGATTCTGAAAGTAGCAGGTCCAAATATTAGCTTATGAGGCACAGAAGATGGAGTGCAGGGAAGAGGAGTGGAGGTTACAGAGGGGTCTGGAGAGGAGCTGGGTGAGACCACGAGCAGAGTGAAGTTGTATAGTTGTGTACAGGCAGTGGTATAGTGTATAGGCAGTGGTATAGTTGTGTATAGGCAGTTGTATAGTTGTGTATAGGCAGTTGTATAGTTATATGTAGGCAGTTGTATAGTGAATATAGGCAGTGGTACAGTGTATAGGCAGTTGTATAGTTGTGTATAGGCAGTGGTATAGTTGTGTATAGGCAGTGGTATAGTTGTGTATAGGCAGTTGTATAGTTGTATGTAGGCAGTGGTATAGTTGTGTATAGGCAGTGGTATAGTTGTATGTAGGCAGTGGTATAGTTGTGTATAGGCAGTGGTATAGTTGTGTATAGGCAGGATGGAGTCATGGGGGAAACTGGGCTAAATGCACAGGGTTCTCTCCATATCTTTCATTTTTTAAAGATTATTTTATTATTTTTTACGTGTGTGAGTGCTTCACCTACATGTATGACTGTGCACCATGTATGTGCCTGGTGGCCATGGAGACCAGAAGAGGGTATCAGATCACCTGAAACTTGAGTCACAGATGGCTGTGGCCTGCCACCTGGATACTGGGAATGGAACCTGGGTCCTCTGGAAAATCAGCCAGCGCTCTTAGCCTCTGAGTCGTCTCTCCAGGCCTTTATCTCTTTTCTTAAACATGACATGTGACTCTAGAATGTGTGAAATGGCCCCATGGGGGTAAGGGCCTCCTGGCCTGACACACAAGACTGACCCCCAGAACCCCAGGAAGGGCAGGAGAAAACCAACTCCACATAGTCATCCTCTGGCCTTCACGTGGGTGCTGTGTCAGCCACACACCCACACTTCACACACGCCCACACACGCGCACACACATGCCCACACTTCACACACACCACACACACACACACACACACACACACACGCACAGTAGTAATAATAATAATAATAAAATAATAATAGTACAAGATTTAAAAAGCGGCACATGGCTCTATAGTGAGATCAAAACTTCCATCAAGACAGAATGTGCCACACTAAAAGCTTCCTGGCCCAGTACTGACTGTGGTGTCCTTTAATCTATAGCCTGATATAAAACTAATTAATTGATCAAGGCTTGCCCAGTAGCTAGTCATCTCTGACCTTTAGTCAAGAATTTTCCTTTCCCAACATAAAGAATGCTTAAGAGACAGAAAGAATGCAGTTACGCTGGCTCCATTGCTACGCATCGGGTGATATGCATATAATGAATATCTGCCAATTAAAATATTCTTCTAGTGCTGAAGATCAAAGCCAGGTCTTCAGTATGCCAATCATGTACCCTAACTGAAGTATTTCCCCAGCCCTTTAGGCTCGTCTAGAATTCATGGCAATCCTCCTGTCTCAGCCTCTTGGGTGCTAAGGTTACAGCCACAAGTGATTATGCTCGGCAATAAGCTATCTACCAACTATTTTACGCTTACACCCCAGGCCCTGTAATATTTCTTGACAAGTCTCCAAAACAATAGAATTGTCCCAACACAGCTTGAGAATACAACACTCTGCGTGGGAGCTCTGGGGGTAATTAAATATCTTTTGTTTTCCGGTTCTGGAGATTGAACTTACAGCTGTGCATGGCGGGTAAGCAAGCACTCTGCCTGTGAACTATACCCCGGCTCTATGGGGGTGATTAGTGGGCACTGGGGTCTTGCTTCTGTGATTCAGAGTCAGCAGGCACAGAGCTGGGGTACAGAGGAGAGGGTTCTAATTATTCTTGGGGGTTCTTACAGAGTTCCAAAGAAAGAAGAGTTAGTCACTGTCTTAGTTCTGGTGTCTGTTGCTGTAGAGACACAATGACCACAGTCACTCTTATAAAGGACAACATTTATTGGGGCTGGCTTACAGTTTCAGAGGTTTAGTCTGTTATCATCATGGCAGGAAGCACGGCAGTGTCCAGGCAGGTGTGGGGCTGGAGAAGGAGCCAAGAGTTCTATATCTGGATCAGTAGGTGGCAGGAAGAGAAAGAGAAAGAGAGAGAGAGAGAGACAGACAGACAGACAGACAGACTGGGTCTGGTTTGAGCCTCTGAAACCTCAGAGCCCACCCTCAGTGGGACACTTTTTCCAACAAGGCCACACCTCCTCTAGTTCCTCTCCCTATGACCTATGGGGGCCATTTTCATTTAAAACCACCACAGTTGCTAAGGGGATGTACTTTGGGTTGTTCCTTATTTGGATTGATCTATTAGGTCACGCATTCATTTTTTTCCTGCTACCCATGTCCCTTCCCACAATGCATCTGACTTTAATTGTATGCATACCCAGTTATGCATAGATATAAACATGGTGACTATGGAGTCTCCCTGAAACGTTGCTTGAGGACACAGTTTTGTGTTTTATGGAACATGTATCCAAACCCACTCAGGCTGATTCGGCTACTCTGCTTTTCGTACCTAGATATGTTTGGGAATATACTTGAATAGAAACTGTCTGAATGTGATCATTACTAGTGGCAGGAAATATATATCACTGTTCAATGATGAGAGTACTCATGGCCTGACACATGTGGGGATCTCAAGGGGGTTCTGAGGTGGCTAGGTACATTATTCTAAGGGAGGGCATAACCCACAACCCATAATCCACCTGACTTCTTACTCTCACGAGGGCTGGATCACAGCTGTGCACAGTGCACCTTTCCCCTTTCTGGTGCTGTTTCTGTTTGTTTTGGTTGACATGGTAATTATGCATTACAATGGGATTCATTATGACATTTTCATACATGGATACAACGTATTCTGATCAGGTTTCCTCCCTTTTAAGGCAGATGACACCTGCTGTGTATATGGAGCACACTCTGCTTGGCCATCCATCCATCTAAAATGCTCAGTAAAACAAGAGTCTTTTCCATTGACATAATAGCTGTTGAGCTGGAGAGATGGCTCAGTGGTTAAGAGCACTGACTGCTCTTCCAGAGGTCCTGAGTTCAATTACCAGCAACCACATGGTAACTCCTAATCATCTATAATGGGATTCGATGCCCACTTCTGGTGTGTCTGAAGACAGAGACAGTGTGCTCACATACATAAATAAAATAAAATTTAAACAACAATAAAAAAGATAATAGCTGCAAGTGGTAACAAGAAGGGAGTTACTTAGCTCAAGCATTCAAGATTAAGAACTGGCCCTGGCCCTGTGGATAATACACTTACCCTTAGGCCCTATCTACTTGCCTGAAGGAACAGGGGTCAATCTTACCTACATAAGCTTGAGGGCCATTCTGGCTAGTGCCACATCTGGCCCAAGACAGCTGTCCCACCCCAGCCTGCTGCCCCAGCTCTGCTCTGCTCTGCTAAGATGTCCTAAGACATCCTTGGTGATGTCACAAGGCAAATGGCAGGCTTACCCAGTGAGCTGGGACCCAGGAAAGGAGGGGCGTTGGTCTTACTCTTTCATTACAATCCGCAATAGCAGCATCTGGGTGCTGGGAGAACTCTGTTCACCTCTCTAGAGAGCAGCAGCCGCAGTGACTAGCCACCATTCACGACTCTCTACCCATTAAAAATTCTTCCACCTTCCAGCACAGCCACACACTTAGGACTTAAGTCTGCAACATCTGGGCCTTCATGGGACACATATCAACCAGATCACTCCCAGTAGCCCTTGCTTCCCTTTCCTGGCTACTGGGTGTGATGTGGCTGTCAGTCTTAGGCTGGCCATCTATTTGTCTGAGGCTCTGCTCTTTATTTATTTTTATTATGTTTTTAAAAAACATTTTAGTATTTTATTTTTTAATTATGTGAATGTGTCTGCTTCTGTGTGTGGTATATGCAAATGAATTCAGGTGCCTGTGGAAACCAGAGGCATTCGATCCCCTTGGGACTGGAGATACAGGAAGTTGTGAGTCACCTGACATAGGTTCTCTGTAAGAACAGTAAACACTTAACTTCTGAGCTGTCTCCCCAGCTCCACTGACCCTGCTCTTAAAGTTTCATTAATTTACAAAGAGGTTTTCAAACAACATTTGTTTTATGGTCTCTCTCCTTCCTTCTTCCCCATCTCCTCCCTCTCCCCTGTCCAGAGCTGGGATTATGGGCCTATGCTACCGCAGGAAGCCCCAGCTTCATTCAGTTCTGCTGGCTGTCACTCAGAAGTGGGATTGCTAAATTGTAGAAACTCATTTGAATCTGCTTTCTTATCAGAGCTGCTTGGGTGTGCCCAGTGCCAGTGGATAATACACTCACCCTTGGGCCCCATCTACCTGCCTGAGGGAACAGGGGTCAACCGTGCCAACACAAGCTCTGAAAGGTCCAGCCAGTGCCACATCTGGTGGAAGACAGCTGTCCCACCCAGCCTGCTGCTCCAGTCACAGGTTGAATGCATATAAAAGACATTCAGCCTGAGGTCTACAGGGCAGGCCCGTACACCACCAATAACTGAAGACCCATGTCTTCAAGGTTCCCCTCGAGGTAGTCTCAGCAATACTATTTGGCCACATCCTCCATGTACTATGGCCTCAGGCAAGGCTAGTGAGAAGACAGTTGTAGGGCAGGGTACTCAGGCCACTCTCTATGCTCCCTTCTTAACAGTGGGTATCCTGGACCCGGGGGACCAAAGCCAGGTCCTGGCTTAGGCTGGGTACTTGGAACCCCACTTTCTTCGAGCACCCAGAGTAGAGCCTCGCTCCAGCTGGCTGTCAGGAAGCGTGAAGAATCCCTGACAAGACAGTCGTGAACAGAGGATGGTCCCAGCAGCACACAGCACAAGTTTCTCTTTCAGGATCTGTTGCCCCCAGCCTCCCTCCCAATCTGCAGGATCATGGGACCCCTGGCCGAGCCACACCCTGAGTGCCAGACTTTAGTTCACAGGGCAGGGGTGGGGCCAGGGTGATTACATCTAGAGGAGGGACAAGGACCCTTTACAGCCAGGGACAAAGTACATCTCTGATTTGAGCCCAGGCAGGCTAAGCGGGGGCTGGTACCTTAGTTCCCTAGCTGGGCGACCCATCAGTAGCCCCAACCATGCAGGGAGACTGGGTGCTGCTGTTGCTTTTAGGTCTCAGGATACATCTGTCCTTTGGGGTCATCCCAGGTAAGAAGACTCCTTTCTGACTCCCACAGAAGGACTAAGCCACTACCCGACCTGGACTAACCTGGGTATACTTCCTCTTGTCCAGCGGAGGAGGAGAATCCAGCCTTCTGGAATCAAAAGGCAAAGGAGGCCCTGGATGTTGCCAAAAAGCTGCAGCCCATTCAGACATCAGCCAAAAACCTCATTATCTTCTTGGGAGATGGTGAGTGTTCAAGACATGGCCACCCTAAAGCCCTCGTACTGCAAGTATGCAAGGCCACTGACGGGGCCAGGAAAGTCTGGGAGCTCAGGCCTGACCAGGTTCTGTTCCTTCAGGGATGGGGGTGCCCACAGTGACAGCCACCAGGATACTAAAGGGACAGTTGGAAGATCATCTAGGGCCTGAGACACCACTGGCCATGGACCATTTCCCATACATGGCTCTGTCCAAGGTGAGTACTGGAACACATATCTAGGGCAGGAAATGGGGTTGGAGATGATGGGAGGAGGAAGAACCCAGAAGAACTGGAGCCCAAGTTTGCAACCAAGACAGGGTAGACATGTCCCGGGAAGCAGGGACTATGTCTACCAGTAGCACCCAGCTGAGAGTGTCTCTGTCCCCAGACATACAACGTGGACAGACAGGTCCCAGACAGTGCAGGCACGGCCACCGCCTACCTCTGCGGGGTCAAGGCCAACTACAAGACCATCGGCCTGAGCGCAGCTGCTCGATTCAACCAGTGCAACACCACATTTGGCAACGAGGTCTTCTCGGTGATGTACCGTGCAAAGAAAGCAGGTAAGCTGGTGTTGGGCCTCGGGGTTACAGCAGGGCTGGATCACTGGGTGATCGTCTATCATCTGCAGGGAAGTCTGTGGGAGTGGTGACCACCACCAGGGTACAGCACGCCTCTCCAGCCGGCACCTACGCACACACGGTGAACCGTGACTGGTACTCGGATGCAGATATGCCTCCTTCTGCAGTCCAGGAGGGCTGCAAGGACATCGCCACACAACTCATCTCCAACATGGACATTGATGTGAGCTCCAAGAACCAGCCGAGGGTTGGACGAAGGGTGAACCTTGGACTGGCCATAGTTCCAGGCATAGACAGCCTGAACTCCAAGTCCCCTGTGGTACACATATGTAAGGGATGGGTGTGGAACTGTGAAGGAGAAGCATATCCCACAGACATGGTGGGGACATAAGGGCTGTCTTTCAGGAGGGGGTAGGAAACTCGTAAAGCCCTAAGTCTACCTGTGTTGATCCTCTGACCAAAGGTGATCCTCGGTGGAGGCCGAAAGTTTATGTTTCCCAAGGGGACTCCAGACCCTGAATACCCAAACGACTCTGGCCAGTCTGGAACCAGGTTGGATGCTCGGGACCTGGTGCAGGAGTGGCTGGCAAAGCACCAGGTGATGTGGGTTCCAGCGAAGAGGCTAAGGCAGGGCTTAGGGCAGGACTGACTCTTGGGGCTATGTGCTTACACTGGCTGTGTCCCTGCAGGGGGCCCGGTATGTTTGGAACCGGTCGGAGCTCATTCAGGCATCCCAGGACTCAGCAGTGACTCACCTCATGGGTAATACCCTAGTTCTGCCCTAGCACCTCTCAGAGGGCCTCTACTGGAGACTGTATGTGTGCCAACACCACTCCTGAACTTGATTGTCATCATGAATTCCTGTGCCCCTCAGGCCTCTTTGAGCCAGCAGAAATGAAATATGATGTCAACCGAAATTCCTCAGTAGACCCTTCCTGGAGGAGATGACAGAGCTGGCTGTGCGCATGCTCAGCAGGAACCCAAAGGCTTCTATCTCTTTGTGGAAGGTGAGTGGTCATGTTTGGCAGGGAGGAGGGGGAAGGGGTCCCGGCAAACTCAAGCATCTCCCCCATCATTGGTTTCCTGCAGGGGGTCGTATTGACCAAGGCCACCATGCAGGCACAGCTTACCTGGCACTGACTGAGGCTGTCATGTTCGACTCTGCCATCAAAAAGGCCAGCCAGCTTACCAATGAGAAGGACACGATGATCCTTGTCACTGCTGACCACTCCCATGTCTTCGCGTTTGGTGGCTACACACTTAGGGGGACCTCCATCTTTGGTAAGCCAAGGAGCAGTGTTGGCTGATGTTGTTTCAGATCTATGGGGACAGATATCGCTGGGCCTCAGTTTCCTCACCTGTCAAAATAGCACAAAATGGCCTTGTAGACAATGTAACCATGAGCAAGCAAAATGCACTCACCCACATTCCAAAAGCTGTAGTCAGTATGAGGACAGATGTCTCCTTCTTCTTTACAGGTCTGGCCCCACTCAGTGCCCTAGATGGCAAATCCTACACCTCCATTCTCTATGGCAATGGCCCGGGTTATGTGCTTAATTCAGGCAACCGGCCCAATGTCACCGCAGATGAGAGTGTAAGTAACACAACATTGCCTAGCTTGGGGTGCTGGCAGAGGAGACCAGGGCGATGGACTCTGCTCCCCTAAACACCCTGTCTCCTTAGTTGATCCCAACTACCGGCAGCAGGCGGCTGTACCCCTGTCGTCAGAGACCCACGGCGGGGAGGACGTGGCCATATTCGCGCGAGGCCCGCAGGCGCATCTGGTGCACGGAGTTCAGGAACAGAACTACATTGCGCATGTCATGGCCTTCGCAGGCTGCTTGGAGCCCTACACCGACTGCGGCCTGGCGCCCCCTGCCGGCCAGACCACCACCACAAACAACGCAGCCGGCCAGGCAATCGTTCTGCTGCCCCTTCAGCTGCTGGTCAGCTTGCTGCTGCTAGTAGGGACAGCCGTGGTGATGTCCTGACGGTCAGGACCCCGCTAAGCTCCTCCCTGGGGTCCCACCGCTGGTTGCTTTCACACACACACACCACACACACACACACACACACACACACACACACACACACAGATTTCTGTGCCCTATCAGTTCCGTGTTCATCATTCTCTACCCAAGTGTCTCAACGCTGGTTTTTGCACCCCAGCTTGGTAGTTCTCTTATCCAGATGTTGAGACATCATCTCAGCACCAAGCTCTAAGGACCACCTCTAAGAAAATACTCTGGGATTTACAATTTGCTTCTGCTTCTCAACCAACTGCCTCTGGAGTGGAGGTACCAACGGTACCAGAAGGCTAAGCCCGGGGCTGACCCGGACTCCCTTTCAAACCATCACCCTTCACAGGGACCCAAGTAACTCATATTTTCAGGCCTTGGCTTGTTCCCAGGCACTTTCCATGAAAGGAAATCTCAAAAGTCCAGGAGGCTGTGGGGTCTCAAGCAAGCAGCCCAGAGCAGCCTTCTGCCCGCACCCCTGGTCTATCTCAGGCTGCATATAGAAACTGAACAAAGAATATTACCTTCTCTTTCCCGAGTCCTTGAAGAAACATAAAACAATAAAACTAACTGTTATAGAAGGTAACGGCTCCAGTACTTTTTAGTAAGAAAAGCCCCGGACATCTGGAGTACAGAGGACAGGTGGAGATGTGGGTAGTGGAGACTAGGAGGTCAGAGCGAGGCCATCTGAGGAGTGGAGTGGAAAATAGACAAAGCAGAGTGAGTCACAACTTCCAGGCGCTGCCTTCTGATCAAAAGCTGCAGGTCTCCCGAGGGCCACACAGCTTGGCCACACACAGCTCACACTTCCTAAGGCCCAACCACTTAGCTGACTGGAGAGGCAGAGCAAGGTGGGTGCAGCAAAAAGGTGAGGGAGCACCAGGGCTGCAGGGAAGACAAAGACCCGAGCTGAGCCTGGACTTGGAAGCTGCAGAGAACCAAATGCAGAGAGCCAACTAGGTGGAGGCCAGGAGAGGGCTGGAAGTCTAGATCATCATCCGTCCTGCACCCAGAGAAGCCGATTCATGAGAATGGCAGCTGGCCTGGCCCAGGCAGACTTGGTGCCAATTTCTAGGATTCTCCATTGTCCTCCATATCCTTCTCAAGATGGGCAGAGGCCTGTCCATCTCCCCAAGGTGGTCAGGGCAGATAGCTGTGGTCACTGCTGCCCTGGAAAACATCCGGACTCTCCACCTTACCGCCCCAGGAGGCAAGGGCAACTCAGGAGGACCCCAGCCTTCCCAGGCTCCCACGGGGCAGTACTGAGCATGTGACCAGGGGATCTGGTTTCCCAACTCCAGTGCTCACACCGCCTACCGAGGCACCATGTAAACAGCTCTAGGATGCTGGCGGAGGGGCCCTGAGGCAAGGACCTGGGAGTGCAAGTCTTGAAGACCCACAGCCTCACCTGTGGGGTGTGGGGGACTAGCGGGGACACCTGCTGCAGACACTTCATAGCCAGCAACACCTCCTCATTCTCAGAGAAGTGCTCTCAGAAGATCTGGCTCGGCAGTCACTTCCACCGAGGCTGTGGGGCCGAGGGCAGGAGAGGAAGGACAGAGAGTACATACATGGGTATCCGGAGGACCCTGAACACACCTGAGAAGATGACCCAGAGTTCCAGGACCTTCCTCACATTGCCTGTTCATCAGGAATAGGCAGCCCTCATATGAGAGCTGACCTGCAGCTGCCCCAGAGTCTCCGTGTTGTACATGGAGAGGACCCCTTGCTGAGGGATGGGTAGACTTTGACACAGAGGTCTAGGGTGCAGAGCAGGTTGACCTAGTCTGTATGTCCTGTCTCTATCCCAGCCCTGGCAGCCCCGAGATCCTGCTGCTTACATCAGTTAGCCAAGGCTCCAGCTGTAGAATCCCTGGCGATTCTGCTTCACAACATCTGCGCCTAATAAGCTAGGCAGATGCTCCTAGGACACCCTGTGTCCACCAGGGTCTGCATCTGGACAGAGGCTCTTCCATGAGAGTGGAAGAGATTTCTCTGGGACCCTGACCTTGGATTTAAGGGAACATGGAATCCACAAGTAACACCATCTCCATAGAGACCATGGACTCTCCCTTGGACCTCCTGGTAGATATTATGGCTTCCAAGGCTTGACTAAACCCTGTGATCACTCGGGGAAATTATTTCTCTTCTCCTCCAGTGCTCTGCCTGAGCCTAGCTCCTTCTAATTCCCCTCCCAGTACCAGCCACCTCTTAGACTCCCCACAGCTCGGAGTTCTCACGGATAACAGTCACACTAGTGTATAACAGCAAGTGTTTGTGTGGTCCAGCCAGTGAAAACCCAATATGGCACACTGTTCATGTCCCGAGCTTCATTCAGCAGCTGGCTGAGGGTGGTGGGCCTTTGCAACCAGTGCCATTGGCCCACGTGTTCAGAACCCACAGTAGTAATTAAGGTATCAATGCTCCTTTCATCTTTTATGGATGTCACTCTTGCTATGACACAAAGAATCTTCATATAATCCCTAACTGAGCCTGTGAGCAAGCCAGCCACTTGCTCTGTGGTGAGCATCCTTTTGGTCTACCCACAGGCATAACATATTGTACCTAACTACTCAATGGAGCGCACTAGTCATGTGTGACTGACTTCCTTGGTGGCCCTTCAGTCAGGAAAGTAGGAGGGCCATGGGAATGGCTAAGCCTTGTCCCCTGCTCTTAAACGCATACCCAGACATGGCCTGAGAGGAGTGATGCCCTACCACAAGTGACAAAGAGGGTCACTTGATAACTTCTAGACACAGCCACCCCAGTGCCCAGCCAGGGCTTCATACCATCTAACAGCCTACCAAACCCCTGGTGGGTCTGTGGGCTTGGAACTTGATCACATGAAGTTTGCTGGATGTGACACCCGGGAAAAGACACAAAAAACGAAACAATCTTTCATCAGCAGGAGGCGGGATGATCACATTGACTGTTCCTCAGAGAGGCTCCCTTGAGAGAAAGGTGAAGAGTTCCCTGAGGTACCTTCCTGGAGGAAGCACCATCCCCTCCAATCTCTCAGTACTCCTGTGCATGCAGGGAAAGAGTTCCTGTGCATTCCTGTTAAGAGTTGTCACCGAGCTCTTTGTGAGCTATCCCAGAGAGATCAGGTTGGGGGTGGGGGCAGGGCAGAATCAGTCAGGAGCCACGCTGCTCCTTCACAGACAACAGGCAGATCCTGATAGGCCGCCTCAGAGAGTCAATTCTTTTCTCTTTTATTTATTTATTTTTTTTAATTTTCATGTATATGAGTTCTGTAGCTGTCTTTAGACACCAGAAGAGGGCATCGGATCCCATTATGGATGGTTGTGAGCCACCATGTGGTTGCTGGGACTTGTACTCAGGACCTTTGGAAGGGCAGTCAGAGCTCTTAACAATGAGCCATCTCTCCAGCCCTCAGAGAGTTAATTCTATCAGTCTTGTGTGCTCCAGCCCCAGGTAAAGGTTATTCAAAAGTAGCAGGAATAGAGAGTCTCACACACACACACACACACACACACACACACACACAACAAGACACACACACACACACACACACACACACACACACACACAGCCTCTGTGAAAGATTAAATCGCTGTCACTGTATATATTCATTGGGAGTTTTGTGTTTGTTTTGATTTCAGTTTTGCTTTTTTCAGCCAAGGCCTCCAGTAGCCCAGGCTTTCCTTGCCTTGACCTCTGATCCCCCTGACTCCTGAACCCGGAGCTGACAGGCTCGCACCACTATGGCCAGCTTGTGATGCCTTACACACGGAGCTCTGGGCTTCAGGCACAGCAGACGAGCTGCCTCCCATCTGAGCTTCATTTTATTTGTTTATCCCAGACTGCTCTGGAGCTCTCTGGGTCCCAAGGTTGTCCTTGAAATTCCCATCTTCCTGCCTCCAGAGGTCACAAGTGTGTCCTGCGACACGTGGAGATGGGGCCTGTACCTCTGACCCCACAGTGGATCAAAGCTGTCAAGGGGAGAACTGCAACTGTTAGCCCAGGACAGGTGCCTCAAGCATGAGGTGGACAGACACAGGGATCCAGGTGGCCCTGAGTGGTTCAGTTGTCTATAGCCTTTAGGTATAGATGACATCATTTTGGTCACCACAGGTGACAGGTGATGTGTACCTGATCCCCAGTCTTTTACAGACACATGGACAGTTTTCAGGACACTGGGGCAAACCCCAGCTGAGGGAGTCAGGGTTGCCTTAAGAACAGCATGGGAGGTATTTGACACTGTACACCTAGCACAATAGCAAAGATAATGGCAACAGCAGATTTAAAATGGAGGCCCTTATGTCAACCTTCAGAAGATAACATTGCTGTAGGTTACAGGGGGAGTGGCTGAATGGCATCAATCCAGTGGACACTGAGGCTGTGGACTTGATTTTAGATGCAGCAAAAGCTGGCTCATTTAAGCATTGCTGGCCGGCATGTAAAGTGGTAGACTACTCTGCAAATTGTTGAGAGTTTCTCCAGTGGGCTCGGGAATTAGTTCAGTTGTCCAAGTGTTTGTCTGGTATGTGTGAAATCCTTGGTTTGATCCCCAGCCCTGAATAAAACCAGGCATGGTGACATATGCTTATGGTCCTAGCCCTCAGGAGGTGGAGCCAGAAGGATGCCAGAACTCAGGGTTGTCCTTGGCTACATGCTAAATTCAAGAGCAGCCTGGGCTATGTGAGGCCCAAACTCAGAATATCAAAATCCCAAAATCAAATCAAACAAACCCACCTGTGGCTGGACTGAGCCAGCATCTGCCTGGCATCCCAGTACTCCAGAGATGGAGGCAGAAGATCAGGAGTCCCAAAGTAGTCCCAGCTCAATAGTGAATCTGAGGTCAGTCTGGGTTACAGGAGACTCTGTATCAAAGGCAAAACCAGACTGGGTGTTGTGGCATCTACCTGAATCCAAGCACTGGCAAGAAGGAAGCCAGAGGACCAGGAGTTCAGGGTCATCTTAGGCTACACACGAATTCCCGGTTAGCCTGGGCTACATGAGACCCTGATTCTATAAAACCAAGAACACAAAAGCAAACCCCAAAACAATCATTATCCAAAACCAGGCACGGAAGTGTATCCTGTTCATTCCACCACTTTGGAGTCAGAGGCAGAAGAATTGTTTTAATTGTGAAGTCTCATGGCTTCAGAGTGAGACCCTATCTCAATAAAATAAAATAAAATAAAAAAATAAAATAAAATAAAATAAAATAATAAATAAAATAATAAAATAAATAATAAAATAAAGCCGGGCGGTGGTGGCGCACGCCTTTAATCCCAGCACTTGGGAGGCAGAGGCAGGCAGATCTCTGAGTTCGAGGCCAGCCTGGTCTACAGAGTGAGTTCCAGGCCAGCCTGGGCTACACAGAGAGAAACCCTGTCTCGAAAAACCAAAAAAAAAAAAACCAAAAAAACAAAAACAAAGAAAAAAAAAACAATAAAATAAAATAAACAAGGGACTGATCTCACACAGTGGCACAAGCCCATAAACCCAGCTACTTGGGAGACTGAGGTAGGAGGATTCCAAGGCTAGCCTGGGCTACATAGCAAAGTCAAAAACAACCAGGACCACCTATTGAGAACCTATCTCATAAAAAAAAGTACAGATCAGGCTCAGGGGCCCATGGCTGTACCCCAGGGATTTAGATTTTGGTTGAACTTGGTCACATTCATAGCTTTAGGAAGGTCAGGGGTCAGCTAAGATGAGTGATTCAACCAGAGAAATTTACCAGCAGCCAACAGGAATGTCAGATATTATTATCATTATCACTATTATTATTACTATTGAAACAGTAGCCCAGGATAGCCTGGAAGTCACTATGTTGTCTAGGCTGGTCTTAAGCTTATAAACTCAAGTGTCCCTTCCACCTCAGCTTTGAGTGCCTGGGCGTCCAGGCACAGGGCATCACACTGGATCTCCACAGGACCACAATAAACACGGAGATGCAGCTTCTCCAGGCTGCAGCGGCATAGTAGGACTTAGTGGGACAGGCATGTGCTCAGGGCAGCAAGTGAAGGTGCCCTGGATTTGGGGAGCAGCCTGTGGTCCAGGTGTGATGAGACTTGAGTAGAGAAGAAGGAGGCTATAGGAGGGCCTCCCTAAGTAGAGCTTAAGTGAGAAGAGGTTTGTGTTTGCCTGTCTGTCTGTCTGTCCGTCTGTTTTGAAATAGGATTTCACTATGGAGACCAGGCTTGCCTCTGCCTCTACCTCCCAGTGTGAGATTGAGGTGTTGGGTTTAGAGGACTGGGATTAAAGGTCTACACCACCCTGCCCAGCTCCAGTCTGGGTTTTTGAAGCAAGTTCTTTCATAGCCCAGGCTGCCCTCCAAGCTTGGCCCTCTGCTTCCACTCTCCACCCCTGGAATTTCAGAAGCTGGCTGCCAGTCTGCCATACCTTCTTCTCCTTTCTGTTTTGTCTCCTTTTTGTCCCGACCACAAGGCTCTAGCAAGTTTTCCAGTGCAATGCCTGTTCTTCTCTGGAGATGGAAGGACCAAAGCAAGGCCCTACCTGGGAGGCTCTGCCAGGACGGGTCACTCTTTTGGAATGAGCACCTATTTTAAAGCTGCTCCTGCACCTGACTTGCAGGCCCACTGTGATTCCAAGGCTTGCCTCTTTGTTCTAAAGCTCAGGGCATGGCTTCCTGTCACTCCACCAACATGTCCCTTCCCTCCCCCAGGACTGTCAACCATAAATCCACTTAGAACTACCCAAACGAGCAGACCTCTGTCATCAGCCATGAGTAGAGGGCAAGTATATTTCAAGCAGGCAAACTGAAAGCAAAGTCAATGCATTCTCCACATGAGCTTATCTATGTTAGAACCCAGATGCTAGCTAGCACTAAGACCTCTCTTACTTCGTTCTTAGAACTCTGATACAAATAGCCCAAGGCTGGAGAACTTACAAGAAATGCCAATGTGCTCACCTGGTGTTCTGGAGGCTGGGACACTCTGTATTGAGCTACCAGCATCTTCCTGAGGATTTTCACTGAGCACTCTGTCAGGTAGATCCCAAGGTCAGTCACACACACACACACACCACACACACACACACACACACACCCTTCATCTGTTTGTTCTGGGAGTCTAACCTGGGGCTTCAGAGCACTACAAAACCATAATATATTCTTAGTCCTTGATTTTGAAGACTGTTCTACTGTAGGTAAAATGCCACCAAATGGCATGACATACTGATGTGTGTGTGTGTAAGAGTCGGTGGACATACCAGGCAGTGGTGGCACATGCCTTTAATCCCAGCACTTGGGAGGCAGAGGCAGGTGGATTTCTGAGTTTGAGGCCAGCCTGGTCTACACAGTGAGTTCCAAGACAGCCAGGGCTATACAAAGAAACCCTATCTCGAAAAACAAAAAACAAAACAAACAAACAAAAAAAGAGTCAGTGGACATAGGAACCTTACCTGTTGAGCTATCTGAAGAAGTTGCCACAGCCATCTCAACTTTTAGTCACCATACCCACCCCCCATCTCCTTCCATGGGTTAGCAGCTATGAAAACCAAAGGAAGACCACACCCCAACAGGCAGGTTACAATGTGCTGAAGGCTGAGGGCCCCCTGTATATTTCTGAGCAAGTTCTCCTTGTAGCATAAACTGAGCTCGGGCTCAGCCTCCTGCTGCCTCCGCTTCTTGAGTCTTGAGAAAGCGCAGGTGTGGGGCTCCATGCCCAGTGGTCCCCAGCTATTTTTTTCCCTTGAGACAGAGTCTTGCTCTGTCTGACCTGGAACTCACCATGAAGTCTGGGCTGCCTCAGGCTCCCTTGTGCTGCAGTTCAGGCAGGAGCTACCACACCTGTGGTTGTCAATAGTTCTTAGCTGTGACACTTTCTTTTACATTGATTTATTACTTATACTCTCTGTGTGCATGTGCACCTGGGCCATAGCCACCAGAGTGTGCAGGTCAGAGGTCAGAGGTCTCAGGAGTTGACTCTCATCTTCTTCTTCTTCTTCTTTTTTTTTTTTTTTTTGGTTTTTCGAGACAGGGTTTCTCTGTATAGCCCTGACTGTCCTGGAACTCACTCTGTAGACCAGGCTGGCCTCGAACTCAGAAATCCGTCTGCCTCTGCCTCTCAAGTGCTGGGATTAAAGACGTGCGCCACCACTGAGCTCTGTAACATATTTTTAAGTTAAGGAACGTAAATTATTTATATATGTTATCATATACTTATCCAAACTGTAAACACACATTTTATTTGTGCTGGGAAAGAACAACAACCAAACCCTCATGGCTTGCTGTGAGGTACTGTCAACTTCTGTGGCTGTGGTGCAGTTTTATGCTGACTTGACACAAGCTAGAGTCCAGTGAGAGGAGGAAACCTCAGTTGAGAAAACATTTCCATAACATTGGCGTTCAGGGCATGTAGGCAAGCCTGCAGGGCATATTCTTAATTAGTGATTAATGAGGGAGGCCCAACTCATTGTTAGTGGGGCTACCCCTGTGCTGGTGGTCTGGGTTCTGTAACAAGCAGGCATGAACAAGCCATAAGGAATAAGCCATAGCAAGCAAACTAGTAAGCAGCACCCCTCCATGGCTTCTGCATCAGTGCCTGCCTCCAGGGTCCCGACCCACGAGAGTTACTGTCCTCACTGCTTTTTAATGATAGACTGTTATATGGAACTGTGAGGGAATAAACCCTTTATTCCTCTAAGTTCCATTTATTTATTTATTATTTATTTATTTATTTATTTATTTAAGTGTCTGAAACTTAACTCCAAGGTATGCCTTGCATTTAACAAACATGCTATTATTCATTTTGCTGCATAGGTTCCTACTTATGGAAATATTCTCTCCCCCCAACCCCACCAGATGTGTTCTCTCTATGTAGCCATGGCTGTCCTTGAACTTGCTCCATAGGCTGGTCTAGAACTCACAGAGACCCACCTGCTTCTGCCTCCCAGGTGCTGGGATTAAAGGTGTGTGCCACCACCACCCAGCTAGAAATACTGTTTTTATCCCTGTCCCATTTATAAAATTCTGCCACTGTTTTTAATGTTTGGCTATTTAAAGGTCACTTTGGCTGGGTGGTGGGATGCATGCCTTTAATCCCAGCTCTCCAGGGATCTCTGAGTTTTGAGGACAGTTTGATCTACAGAGGGAGTTCCAGGAATAGCCAGGGATATGCAGAGAAACTCTATCTCAAAAACAAAAAGAAAGGAAACAAGAGCGTTATTTTGAGCAGACTGATACATGCAGCCTGGGTTCCCAGCGACATCCCAGAATGCACGTGCTGGATGATGCTCCTATGTCTAATGGGTGGGACTCGCTGTGCTTCTGAGGTGCCCAGCAAGTCTGCCATATGAGGCTGTAGGCTTTGTTCAAAACCTACTTTTATAAGAGTTCTTAAATGAGCTAACCTTCCTTCTAGCCTACAACCCACAGAGGTCTGAGTTCTTTGTTGCATTTCTCTCTACAAAGCCACAACAAACAACGATCAGAAAAGAAGGCAAAGTGAACCAATGCCGCAGCATCGTCAGCAAAGACCAGCATCAGCAAAGCTCAGGGAAGGCCCGCAAAAGGTGGCAAGGTGAACCAATACCACACTGTTGTCTACTGTCTGTTGGGTTATACTTACACCCTTTTCAAACATCACCTGTCCTCTCAAGCAACAGTTCCAGCAAGACATCCTCTCATAAGACAGTTTCCAAAAACACATCACATGGCACAACTAAATCTCCAAAGAAACCAGAAATTTCCACTTCATGAGGGTGTTTATTCTGTTTAGGTTGGGCACCTTTCCACATGTCCATTGGTTTTGGAAGATCCTGGAAGGATCTTAAGGAAAAAGCAGAAAGAGGACACTGAACCCAAAGACGCCTTGGGAGGAAGGGAGAGACTGCAACAGATTTGAACACAGCCAGACAGCCTGCACTCACTTTGCATGTGGTGGTCAGCTATGACAAAGCAAAACAAACAAAACAAACACCTTGCAGCTCACAGTGAGCCTGGACAACAGAAACTCCTCACTAACACCTTCTTCATGAGGATGTCCCCTCCTTTCCCCCCACCTTCCCGCCTTTGGGCTTGCACCCTGCAGGGAGGAGCAGAATGTGGGAGGAGGGAGCCAGCAGCTTTCCAGAATAATTAGGGCTTCAGGTGGGCAGGAAGCAAGAGTGGGCAGGAATTCCAGAGGCTCTAACCCCTCAGTACAGTGCTTTTCCTTTCAACCAGGGAATTCCCTACTCCAGGAAGGAGAGTGAGGGCCGCCTGAGGAAGGGATGACCTGTGGAGGGCACTCTTCTCTTATGCTGGATAGACTGAGTGGGTGGGACTTTAACATTTTAAAATGAAGTTGTGACCATGTCTGACAAGTCTTCTAGAATTTGAAAGTTGGGCTGAGCTCTGCTTTGTTTGCTGTAGGTTTTTGAGACAGACCTTCTCTCTGTAGCCCTGGCTGTCCTGGAACAGGTTCTGCAGACCAGGCTAGCCTCAGCCTCCACTGTCTCTCTAGTAAAGCAGACACTGGTCAAGAAAGGCAAAGACAAAAGAACCGGGCTGTCAGTGAAGACCTACTATGCAGATTGAATGCCCCGTGCTTTCCTGCTTTCAACTAGAGGACTCCCAGATCTGCAGCCTGGCATGTGTATGTGTGCACAGAGTGAGGAGGAAAGGGGTCTAGAGACCTGGTCATGTGACCATGGTTGCAAGAGCTGTAGCTGCTTGGAACCTCTCTCCCTTCACAAGTACAGAGAGAGGCCAAGCCTTTGTTGTGGCCCTTGGAGATCTCTAGCTCCTGAACTGGCTCTGCCCTGACTCTCTCAACCAAGCAAGATACCCAAGGCATTGAGTGGCACAATAGCGACTTTGCATTCTATGACCCAAGACTACAATGAGCTCCGGGAGGTCAAATACTTGAGTGTGGCAATTGGGGAACCCAAGGGACCTTGCTGTCTCCGCTTTGGAACAGACACAAAATGTGCTTATTGGTGTTGGCCACCTGAGCCTGTCCCGTGCTGGCTTGAATGCCAAGGTTTCTTGTTCCTCCTTCCTACTGGCCAACATGGCATTGACAGGTGCCAGGACTTCTTCATGGTCAGGGGATGGATGAAGTGCATTCCATCCCTGACACATCACCTCTGGCATAGTGAGAAGCAGGCCCTCTACTGTCAAACCACAGTTTGCCCACTTGCAGGCCCGCCCAGGAACCACCCCTCCAGCTGCTGAAGACACACAGGTACTGACATTGTGTAACAACTGGTTTTATTGTTTCCAGAACAAAGGAGGGTCCGGGGAAGGTAAGAAGTGCTCTGCATTTTTATGGCAGCCAGACACAGGATGAGGCACCTGTAATCCCAGATTTGGGGAAGCTGAGGCTAAGATGGTGGACTGAAATCTAGGCAAGACCCGATCTCAAAAATTTACAGGGGGAAAAGTGCCAGGAGGCCCAGTGGGTTGAGGAGGCCTCATATTAAGGTACAGTTGCAGGACTGACAAACCGAGTTAGTTCTGAGATTAGAAGTGGGGTTCCAGTTGGGGCCCAGAAAACAATACTGGCCGAAGGCACTGAACGAGCCAACTGTAGGGCAGTGGAGGGGAGTCCAGTGAGCTGAGGTAGTCAGGGTTCAGCTGCCACTGTCAGCATCAACATTTTCCCTGCCAAGAGGCACAGCAGGCTGGAGATGTAGCCTGGGCTCACTGCACTGCTCTGGCCAGCAGGGGGCGCCAGCCGCAGTCGGTGTAGGGCTCCAGGCAGGCTGCGAAGGCCATGACATGAGCGATGTAGTTCTGCTCCTGCACGCCGTGCACCAGGTGCGCCTGTGGGCCACGCGCGAATATCGCCACATCCTCCCCGCCGTGGGTCTCTGACGACAGGGGTACAGCCGCTTGCTGCAGGTAGTGGGGTTGCCTGCCAAGAACGGGTGTTCAGAGAAGGTCCTACACTTCCATAAACACTCTCAGCCCCATATTGACAACCCCACACTGAACTTACTGCTCTCTTGCTCTGTGACATCAGCCCGGACGCCATTATGGACTTTGTAGCCGGGACCGTTGCCATATAGTATCGAGGTAAAGGATTTGCCATCATCAGCCTTGAAGGGAGCCAGCCCTGCAGTTAGAGGGAATGACCTGTTTTTCAAACTGAGCTGCTGCTGAAGCATCTCTTGTCACCAGATCCCTACAAGGCAACAGTATCTGCCACTTCCTGCTCCACACCTACCAAAGATGGAGGCCCCTCTCTGTGTGTAACCACCAAACGTGAAGACGTGAGAGTGGTCAGCGGTGACAAGGATCATCGTGTCCTTCTCGCTGGTGAGCTTGTCTGCCTTGTCAACGCTGAGTCAACATGACAGCCTCAGTCAGGGCACGGTAGGCAACAGTTTCATGGTGGCCATGGTCGATGCGGCCCCCTGCAGGAAACCAGGGATGGGGAGATGTTTGAGCCTGTGCTGGACCCCTGTCTCCTCCTCCTCTGTGCCATGCTCGACCACTCACCTTCCACAAAGAGATAGAAGCCTTTGGGGTTCCTACTGAGCATGCGCACAGCCACCTCTGTCATCTCGGCCAGGGAAGGGTCCTGAGTAGGGTCTCGGTAGATGTCATATTTCATGTCGTTAGGTTCAAAGAGGCCTGAAGAATAAAAAAATCCATGATGACTTCAAAACTGCATACCAGGGACACCACCAACACAACACACACACACACACACACACACACACACACACACATTTCTCAATGGAGGGGTTCCAGGGCAAGAAATGGAAGTTATTACCCATGAGGTGAGTCACTGCTTTGTCCTGGGATGCCTGAATGAGTTCTGTGCGGTTCCAAACATACCAGGCCCCCTGCAGGGACACAGCCAATCCACTAAGTACATACCTTGAAATGCACAGCCCTAATTCCTGCTCTGCCCTTTGCCCTAGTGTCCCCCAACCCAACCCCCAGTACCTTGTGCTTTGCCAGCCACTCTTGAACTAGGTTGCGTCCATCCAGCCTGGTTCCAGCCTGCTCAGTGTTAGTTGGATATTCCTGGTCTGGTGTCCCCTTGGGAAACATGAACTTGCGGCCACCACCGAGGATCACCTGTGATCAGAGGTGAGCTTGAGACCTGACTGATCCTCTATTCCCTCCTGACAGCATCTGGTCCCAGCAGGTCTGAGGGTAGGACTCTCTTTGGACTGCACCTTCTCTACCCACCCCTAACCCACCACTCAGATACCCTGGAGGACTCATATCTCAGACTGGAAGCTGCATAGACTGCAGTGAGTGACCCCTCAATGCAGCCCTCCTCCCTCACTCTTGGGGCTCACATCAATGTCTGTGTTGGAGATGAGCTGTATAGAGATGTCCTTGCAGCCGTCCTGCAGCGCTGACACGGGCATTTGTGCATCCGAGTACCAATTACGGTTCACAGTGTGTGCGTAGGTGCCGGCTGGAGAGGCGTGCTGCACCGACGTGGTGGTCACCACTCCCACAGACTTTCCTGCAGAAAGTCACGTGAGCCACCCAGGTCCCCCCCCAGGTCTGTCCAGGTCCTTTGACCCTGTCCCAACCTACCTGCTTTCTTAGCACGGTGCATTACGGAGAGGACCTCATTGCCCCACGTTGTGTTGCACTGGTTAAAGCGAGCAGCTGCGCTCAAGCCGATGACCTTCATATTGGTTTTGACCCCGCAGAGAAAGGCCGTGCCTGTGCCTGCGCTGTCCGGGACCTGCTTGTCTGTGTTGTATGTCTTGGACAGAGCCATGTGTGGGAATCGGTCCATGGCTAGTTGTGTTTCAGGTCCCAGATGGCCTTGCTGCTGTCCCTTTAGGATCCGGGTAGCAGTCACTGTGGACACCCCCATCCCTGAAGGAGCAGAGCACAATAAGGAATAATCCCCTGGCCCACCAGGGGCCTAGTGCCTGGTGTACAACAGTCCCAGGGTGGCCGGGCCTCACGCACTCACCGTCTCCCATGAGAATGATGAGGTTCTTGGCTGATGTCTGAATGCGCTGCAGCTTCTTGGCGGCCTCCAGGGCCCCAGCTGCCTTTTGGTTCCAGAAGGCCGGGTTCTCCTCCTCCACTGGTGAAGAGCAGAGCAGAGGCAAGGTCAGACTGAAGACCCACAGTGCAAAACCAGCAGACACCTGAAGAGCCTCATTACCTGGGATGACACTTGGGGACACGTGTAGGCCGAGGCCCAGCAGCAACAAGCAGGCTCCCCACATGGCTATGGCAGGATGCTGGTTGACAGGTAAAGGATCTGCAATACCAGGAGACTAACTGAGGCCCTGACTAGCTCCTCTTAAATAGGCAAAGACTTAGTTCCTGCCTGAAAGGCTCAGAGTCCCTCCCTAATCCTTAGGCGCTACCCTGGCCCCGCCCTACCCTGTGAACTGAAGCTTGTCAGGCTGTAAGAAGTTGGCAGGGTATGGAAGTCCAGGCCAACATCCTGAATCTGTGGCTGTGGGTGGGTCCCAGGCATCTCCCCCACATTAGGTGGGAGGCTGGAGACAGCTACTGTCAGAGTGAAGAGCCACAGTCTTATGCTGCCGTGGTCACCGACCCTCCCATGGGCATCCATCTCTCTGTTCCAGTGAGACTTGCCCCCAGTTGCCTCTCCCCTTAATCAGGGCAGGTATGGTAGCCAGGAGGATTGGCCAGGAGGAATATTGCATTGGGAAGACAGGGCTGATGTATTCTATAGACCCTCGTTTACATCACAGGTACTTTTGAGTGTGTTTTGAATGCAGCTGGACTGGAGGCTGTGCAAGATCCTGAGCCAAGCCAGGCAAGGATGGGCTTTCCCCTTGTTTGCTGTTGACTCGGATTCTCTTGGGCAGGTGGAAGGATGCCAGCGTGAGTGCTCTGCGCAGACCCTGAGCACTTCTGTGGGTGCTGCCTAGGATAAGAAACTGTAAGGTTCCTATAGTCTGGAGGTAGGCTAGGCTCATAGTGGCCAAGAGGTGTGGGGTCAAACCATGTGCCTACTGATGGATAAGTGGATCAGAGAAATGTGATCCAGATAGGTGTGGTGGTCCAAGAAGGTAAGCCAGGTCTTTTGAGTCATGGCAGGAAGATTTAGGGCTAACCTGTGCTACAAAGAAAGTATATTGATTCAACAGTAACCAAATAGCTGGACACACCTTTAATCATAGCACCCCAGGGACAGAGGCAGGTAGATCCCGGTGAGTTCCCGGCTACACAAACCCACACAGACAAACTCCTGTCTTAAATCCCACCCCTCAAAACAAACGACAATAATAACAATAAAAACAAAACAGCAACAAAAACCTAATCCATCAAGCCAGACTTGGTGGCACATTCCTTTAATTCCATCACTTAGGAGGCGAGGGTGTGTGATCTGTGTGAGTTCAAGGCCAGCCTGATCTACAAAGTGATTTCCAGAGCAGGTAGGGCAACAGGGAGACTTTATCTCAAATAAATAAGTGAAAGAGATAAGTGGGCTGACATGTGGCACACGTGAATTACAGATCTGATCCCCATAGGCCAGATGTTCGAGCATGTGTGTATGTGTAGAATCACGTTGGTAATCCTAGCATTTGAGATATGGATGCATTCATGGCATGACTACACACGCCTTTAATCCCAGCACTCAAGAGACGGAGGCAGAGGGTCCGCCAAGGCTACACAGAGAAAGCCTGCTTAAAAAAGAAAAAATAAGAGGAGGAAGGGGGAGGGAGAGCAGGAGAGTTAGTATTCAAAGTCATTTTTTTTTTTTTTTAAGAGAATCATAAGACCATGTCTCAAAATAACAAAACAGAAAAGGATGATAATGATAATGTTCTGGCAGAATGCTCACCTAGGCTATGGATTATGGAGCTGAGATATAAGGGAGAACCAAATCGTTCCTGGGCTGTCTTAGGCTCTTGAAAATCACTTAACCCTTGATGTTTTGAGACAAGGTCTCACTGTGTAGCCCTGGCTGGCCTGAAACTGGCTATGGAGACAAGGCTGGCCTTGAGCTACACAGAGAATTCAGCTGTCTCTTCCTCCCCACGGATCCAGACATTTATAGCTGACATCCCTGTTGGCTGCTGGTAAATCCATGATGGTGAATCACTCATCTTAGCTGACCCCTGACTTCCCTAAAGCTATGAGTGTGACCAAGTTCAACCAAAACCTAAATCCCCGGGGTACAGCCATGGGCCCCTGAGCCTGATCTGTATTTTTTTCTATTGAGATAGGTTCTCAATAGGTGGTCCTGGTTGTTTTTGACTTTGCTATGTAGCCCAGGCTAGCCTTGGAATCCTCCTACCTCAGTCTCCCAAGTAGCTGGGTTTATGGGCTTGTGCCACTGTGTGAGATCAGTCCCTTGTTATTTATTTTATTTTTTATTTTTTTTATTTTATTTTATTTTTATTTTATCTATTGAGATAGGGTCTCACTCTGAAACCATGCAGACTTCACAATTAAAACAATTCTTCTGCCTCCGACTCCAAAGTGGTGGAATGAACAGGATACACTTCCGGCCTGGTTTTGGATAATGATTGTTTTGGGTTTGCTTTTGTGTTCTTGGTTTTATAGAATCAGGGTCTCATGTAGCCCAGGCTAACCGGGAATTCGTGTGTAGCCTAAGATGACCCTGAACTCCTGGTCCTCTGGCTTCCTTCTTGCCAGTGCTTGGATTCAGGTAGATGCCACAACACCCAGTCTGGTTTTGCCTTTGATACAGAGTCTCCTGTCACCCAGACTGACCTCAGATCCGCTATTGAGCTGGGACTACTTTGGGACTCCTGATCTTCTGCCTCCATCTCTGGAGTACTGGGATGCCAGGCAGATGCTGGCTCAGTCCAACCACAGGTGGGTTTGTTTGATTTGATTTTGGGATTTTGATATTCTGAGTTTGGGCCTCACATAGCCCAGGCTGCTCTTGAATTTAGCATGTAGCCAAGGACAACCCTGAGTTCTGCATCCTTCTGCCTCCACCTCCTGAGGGCTAGGACCATAAGCATATGTCACCATGCCTGGTTTTATTCAGGGCTGGGGATCAAACCAAGGATTTCACACATACCAGACAAACACTCGGACAACTGAACTAATTCCCGAGCCCACTGGAGAAACTCTCAACAATTTGCAGAGTAGTCTACCACTTTACATGCCGGCCAGCAATGCTTAAATGAGCCAGCTTTTGCTGCATCTAAAATCAAGTCCACAGCCTCTGTGTCCACTGGATTGATGCCATTCAGCCACTCCCCCTGTAACCTACAGCAATGTTATCTTCTGAAGGTTGACATAAGGGCCTCCATTTTGAATCTGCTGTTGCCATTATCTTTGCTATTGTGCTAGGTGTACAGTGTCAAGTACCTCCCATGCTGTTCTTAAGGCAACCCTGACTCCCTCAGCTGGGGTTTGCCCAGTGTCCTGAAAAAGTGTCCATGTGTCTGCAAAAGACTGAGGATCAGGTACACATCACCTGTCACCTGTGGTGACCAAAAAGACAGAAGTTGGTACCAGAGACTGGGGTATTGCTGTGATAGCCTGACCATGCTTTTGTTTGGAAAAATGGATGTGGGGACTTTGGATTTGGAAAGTAGTGGAATCCTTCAAGTGGGGCTTAATGGACCATCTTGGTAGGACTGTGAAGACTTTGTTGCTCAGAGTGATTTGAACAATGCAGACCTGGCCCACAAGGTTTCAGTGGAGAAGATGTTTGGTATATGGGGTAGAAACTGTTTTTGTGGTATTTTGGTGAAGAGTGTGGCTGCTTTTTGCCGTTGGCCGAAGAGTCTGCCTGAGGCTCAGGTGAAGAGATTTAGATTAAATCTTGTTGCTTCTTTCTCCTACATGCTTCCCGCCTCCTACAGGATGTTTGAGAATATTCAAATGGCATCTGGCCCATGAAGTGGAAACTTAAGGGAAAGTCAGTTGTGTTGGATGGTGTTTTGTTAAGGCAAACACGTGAAGGAAGGTTTCATTGAAGTGGACCCAGGTGAAAGACTAAGGCAGACTCGTGAAGGAATGTCCAGACACAGGAGAGGGGATGTTCTGCTAAAGCAAGCACATGGAAGGGCACGTGACGAAGGCTTCTTTGCTTTGCTAATGACACAAATGTGTTGGCCAGCCTTACATTGAGTAGTTGAGTTCCATTTTTTTGGGACTCCATAGAGAGAAACTTGCCAACCAAATTTCTGGTGCTGTGCTGTGGCTTCTTGCCGCTTCCGCAGACTTGGACTGATTGGCAGAGTGATGTCAGCTGAGACAGACTCGGTGCCAAGGCAAGGCCTGTGGAGGACACTGATGTTTGGAAGAAGTATAGGTAGGACTCAACGGCCAGTGAAGGAGGCTGAGCTCGGCTAGCTTGCATCAGTAAGTGCTTTGGCCTTCACTGATCGTCACTTTGCTGACAGTCATGGCCAAGAACTCTTCGGGTGTTCCTGTTGGCCCTGGTCCCTCCTGCTGATTTGTGTTGAGGCTAAGGCCTGGTTGTCTCTGCTAGGTCGTGCGATCACTGCGATTCATGTTTACTATCCCGACTCCACCGAACTGGACTGTTGGTATATCTGTGAAGTGTTTGCGAGTGGATCGAGCTGCCACTGTCGACCTGTGCCTGACAGTGAAGACGGGAGTTGTTCCAAAGAACCTTTCTAAACAGGTATCCTTTCTTCTCCACTACTTCTGGTGGGTGGTGAGCTAAAAGGGAGTTTATAAAGTATTTAAGAACCATTATTAAGCTGGGCAGTGGTGGCACACGCCTTTAATCCCAGCACTTGGGAGGCAGAGGCAGGCGGATCTCTGAGTTCGAGGCCAGCCTGGTCTACAGAGTGAGTTCCAGGACAGCCATGGGCTATACAGAGAAACCCTGTCTCGAAAAACAAAAAAAAAAAAAAAAAAAAAACAAAAAAAAACTCATAAAAGCAGTCTCTGAAAAAAATTAAAGTTACAGGCCCAGATCTCGGCCAGAAGAGGCTATCTCTGAGAGTGTCCCCCTCATCCTCCACACCCCACGGCGAGGCTGTAGGTCCCCTACTTCTGACTCCCAGCTTCTTGCCTCAGGGTCCCTCCACCAGCATCCTAGAGCTCTCTACTTGGTGACCTTCAATTCCCATCTCTGCAGGAGGCAGGTGGGAGCACTCGATCATAAATCCAGATCCCCTGGTCACATGTTAGTGCTCGCTGCTGCCCTGTAAGAGCCTGGGAAGGCTAGGGTCCTCCTGGGATGGTAAGGTGGGAGCCTGGATGACTTTTAGGGCAGGTGTGACCATAGCTATCTGCCCTGACTATGGGGGGAAGAGCTGACTGGTCTCTCTGCCCATCGGAGGACAATGAATGTCGACTCTGAGGCAGCCTCTCTGAGTCTGGAGTGGATTGCCTATAGGAAGATGGGAAATTACTGGCCTGACCCCTTAGGCCCTTTCCTATCAGAGCCTGAAACACATTCTTCTGTGTGACTGGGGCTTTTTATACTTGTCCTTAGTGTGTTACCTGCTCTACCCTGCAGCCAGCTAAGGGGTGGGGCCTTCGGCAAGAACTGAGCTGTGTGTGGCTAAACTATTTGGCTCTTGCAAACCTGAAGCTCACTGCCAGGAGGTGGAACCTGGAAGCCATGACTCATCCCTTGTATAGGGCTGCTCACGTCTGGATTTTCCAACATCCCCCCAACTTTCTGCCCCTCTCCCTCACTCAGCCTCCATTTCTCACTGCCTCAACCTGAGCACCCAGCCTTTCTTTCAGCAAAGCATTGCTGGCATTATGCTGGGTTATAGTTCATTGTATTACTGCAAAATCTTCCAGGAGAATGACGGAAGCACCCTTTGCTTGGACATTAATGTACAAGCCGGGCCCAGAGGCACAAGTGTGTAATTATAGCACCTGGGAGGTTGCGGCAGGAGGATCATGAGTTGGAGGCCACTGGTGGCAGCTGAGGACGCCAAAGAGCCATTGGTCATCTCAGCTATGTCACCCTCTCCGGGCACTGTTTGGTGTGCTGTGGACACCAAAGCCAAGAAAACCAGCATGCTCTTTTGTTCAGTCCTTGTCCTGTGAGGACACCAAGTGCCTACATGGTCCTCAGGCACAGGCTGAGCTGTGACCGAATGCATGGTGTCACATTTTCTGGGAGCTGGCATCAAGGCAGACACCAGCGTGGCATTCCCTTGGTCTGCTGGGTATCCTGAAGGTTGTAACACTGAGATCTGTTAAGAGTCCATGGTGGGACTTGCAATCTGAGTTATGTCTGAGGCTGGGAACCTGAAGCCAAGACACAGGGAACCAAGGGACAGAAGGAGTCTGGAGAATGAGAGCCAGTGTCTTAGTTAGGGTTTTACTGCTGTGAACAGACACCATGACCAAGGCAACTCTTATAAGGACCACATTTAATTGGGGCTGGCTTACAGGTCCAGAGGTTCAGTCCATTAGCATCAAAGCGGGGAATATGGTCGTGCCCAGGCAAGCATGGTGCAGGAGGAACTGAGAGTTCTACATCTATAGATGAAGGACTTCCTCCAACCAGGCCACACTTCCTAATAGTGCCACTTCCTGGGCCAACCATATTCAAACCACCACAGTCGTGAGCACTAGAGCCCGTGGGGCAGTGGAGGGGAGTCCAGTGCGCTGAAGTAGTCAGGGTTCAGCTGTCATTGTCAGCATCAACATTGTCCCTGCCAACAGGAATTGCAGGTGGAGGTGTGGCCCCGGCTCGCTGCACTGCTCTGGCCAGCAGGGGGCGCCAGCCCGCAGTCGGTGTAGGGCTCCAGGCAGGCTGCGAAAGCCATGACATGAGCAATGTAGTTCTGCTCCTGCACACCGTGCACCAGGTGCGCCTGTGGGCCACGCGCGAATATCGCCACGTCCTCTCCACTGTGGGTCTCTGACGACAGGGGTACAGCTGCCTGCTGCCGGTACTTAGGGTTACCTAGGGAAATAAGGTATTCAGGACAGAAGGCCTTTGACCCATCTTCTCTGCCCTCAACTTCAAGGGTGGTGGCCCATAGAACTTACGACTCTCTTTGTCAGTGACATCTGGCCGGGAACCTTTCTCAAGTTTATAGCCGGGACCGTTGCCATATAGGATTGAGGTAAAAGGTCTACCATCCAGAGCATTGAAGGGGGCCCCTAGTCCTGCAGGGAGGGAGACACACTTTGTCACCGCCCTGTCATGGAGCCAATATAGACCAAAAATTCTCACTCTTGCCTGGCAGCTGGCCTATCATCACAAACGCCTGCAAGGCAGGTACTGTATCTATACACACTTGATAGACAAGGAAACTGAGGCCCAGAGAAATTTCTGCTATGTGACCAGTACATTTGACTCATTTGCCTTGTCCCTGGCCTACCGAAGATAGAGTTCCCTCGAGGTACATAGCCACCAAACGAGAAGACGTGAGAGTGGTCAGCGGTGACAAGGATCATCGTGTCCTTCTCGCTGGTGAGCTTGTCTGCCTTGTCAACGGCTGAGTCGAACATGACAGCCTCAGTCAGGGCACGGTAGGCAACAGTTTCATGGTGGCCATGGTCGATGCGGCCCCCTGCAGGAAACCAGGGATGGGGAGATGTTTGAGCCTGTGCTGGACCCCTGTCACCTCCTCCTCTGTGCCATGCTCGACCACTCACCTTCCACAAAGAGATAGAAGCCTTTGGGGTTCCTACTGAGCATGCGCACAGCCACCTCTGTCATCTCGGCCAGGGAAGGGTCCTGAGTAGGGTCTCGGTAGATGTCATATTTCATGTCGTTAGGTTCAAAGAGGCCTGAAGAATAAAAAATCCATGATGACTTCAAAACTGCATACCAGGGACACCACCAATCCACACAGACACACACACACACATTTCTCAATGGAGGGGTTCCAGGGCAAGAAATGGAAGTTATTACCCATGAGGTGAGTCACTGCTGAGTCCTGGGATGCCTGAATGAGTTCTGTGCGGTTCCAAACATACCGGGCCCCCTGCAGGGACACAGTCAGTCTTAGCACATACCTTTGAGATGTATAGCCCTGTAATAATGTCTGCTAGCCTTATACCCTGGTGCCCCTGTCACCTGATGCTTTGCCAGCCACTTCTGTACCAGATTCTGTCCATCCAGCCTGCTTCCGGACTGAGCTCTGATGCCTGAGTACTCAGGGTCTGGTGTCCCCTTGGGAAACATGAACTTGCGACCCCCACCAAGGATCACCTATAATCAGGAGGTTAGGACAGGAGGACTTGGGATTCCTTTGTCTCCTCCCAACAGACAGACCAGGTATGTGGGAAGGGCATCTCCTGGGCTGCATGTCAACACTCTCTTCCCTACCCATTCCTCAGATACCACAGAGGACCCAGAGCTCAGGATGTAGGCTGCATAGACTTCAGTGAGTGACTCCTCAATGCAGCCCTCCTCCCTCACTCTTGGGGCTCACGTCAATGTCCGTGTTGGAGATGAGCTGTATAGAGATGTCCTTGCAGCCGTCCTGCAGAGCAGCAGTGGACATTTCTGCATCCGAATACCAATCACGGTTCACAGTGTGTGCATAGGTGCCGGCTGGAGAGGCCTGCTGCACGGACGTGGTGGTCACTACTCCCACAGACTTTCCTAGAAATGACAGGAATCAGGTGCCCCAAGCCTGCTCCAGCTCCTTGGCCTGGCCCTAACCCACTTGTTTTGTTTGTTTGTTTGTTTTTGCACAAGTTCTTGCTATGTAGCTTTGGTTGGCCTAGAACTCACTATGTAGACCAGATTGGTCTTGAAGTCAGATCTGCCTGCCTCTGCCTCCCAACTGCTAAGATTAATGGTGTGTACCTTCATGCCTAGCTCACCTGCTTTCTTTGCACGGTACATCACCGAGAAGACCTCGTTGCCAAATGTGGTGTTGCACTGGTCGAATCGAGCAGCTGCGCTCAGGCCGATGGTCTTGTAGTTGGCCTTGACCCCGCAGAGGTAGGCAGTGGCCGTGCCTGCACTGTCCGGGACCTGTCTGTCCACGTTGTATGTCTGGGGACAGAGACACTCTCAGCTGGGTGCTACTGGTAGACATTAGTCCCTGCTTCCTGGGACATGTCTACCCTGTCTTGGTTGCAAACTTGGGCTCCAGTTCTTCTGGGTTCTTCCTCCTCCCATCATCTCCAGCCCCATTTCCTGCCCTAGATATGTGTTCCAGTACTCACCTTGGACAGAGCCATGTATGGGAAATGGTCCATGGCCAGTGGTGTCTCAGGTCCTAGATGACCTTCCAACTGTCCCTTCAGTATCCTGGTGGCTGTCACTGTGGGCACCCCCATCCCTGAAAAAAAAAAAGAATCTGGTCATATCTGAACCCCAGGCTTTCCTGGACCCATAATTGAGTGCCTGGAGCTCAAGGACCTCAGTGTGGCTAGGACTCACCATCCCCTAAGAAGATGATGAGGTTCTTGGCTGATGTCTGAATGGGCTGCAGCTTTTTGGCAACATCTAGGGCCTCCTTTGCCTTTTGATTCCAGAAGGCTGGGTTCTTCTCCTCCGCTGGACAAGGGAGAGACCGGAGGCAGGTGTCAGCGGAAGGCTGTATTTGTGAGCGGGACAAGCAGTTAGGGGAATCTTCTTACCTGGAATGACACCAAAGGACAGTTGTAGCCTGAGGCCCAGCAGCAGCAGCACCCAGGCACCCTGCATAGCTGGGACTGGTAGAGGGATGGCAGTAGATGTGGAACAGTTCTTGTTTGAAAAATTCAGTGTCCCTCCCTAATCCTCAGGCTCCTCCCTGACCCCACCCCTCCAGTTCTGGAAAGGAAGCCCAGCTGCCTGGACAGAAGTGGCAGGGTGTAGCTAGGCCAGCCTGGCCAGGGGGTGGGGGGTGGGGGTTGGGGAAGGGCTGACAGATACTGCTCCATGGTTGCCCTTCCCCTTAAGGGTGAGAGGTTGGAAGCTGCTTTCCCCAGGGTGAGGATGTGTGTCCCATGCCACCAGGACCACTCTCCCTTGTTCCAAAGAGCCAGCTGGACTGGGATATGCTCTGGGGCGGGGCTGGAAACACACAGCCTGGGTGCAGGGTCTGGATTCGGCCTTCTGACATCATGAGCCCCGTTGACGTGGAAACAAGGTCACAGAGCGGTCTCAGTGGTATGCTCACAATCTCACCTGGCTTTGAGGGAGTCAGTTGGGTACCAAGGTCCGTATCCCAGAATGACTATTGCCTAGGCAATATCGGGGCACCATTGGTTCATGGCCTATTTGGTGTCCAAGTTATTAGGGCAGGCTGGGAGAGCCTTGTCCTTGATTTGAGTGTACACTCATAAGGATGATACCCAGAACGTGCCAGGTTTGAGTGGGTGCAGCACCCTGAGGCAAACCTGAATCTTCCTGAGAAGCAGGCAGGTTTTACTCCTGATCCTGATCCTTACTAAGTTCTCTTAGGCCGGTGGACGGATGCCAGGGTGAGTGCTCTGTACATACCTGGGCACATCTGTAGGTGTAGTTTAGGACAAGAAACGATGGTGCATGCCTTTAATCCCAGCACTTGGGAGGCAGAGGCAGGCAGAGCTCTGAGATCAGGGTCAACCTGGTTTACAGAGTGAGTTTGAAGACATCCAGAGAGCCACAGAGAGAAACCAGACTGGAAAAGGAGGTGGTGGGGGTTGGGAGGGGAGTGGTAAACCAACCAACCAACCAACCAACAGAAACTGTGAGCTTCCTGTAGCCTGGGGGTAGGCTAGGCTCAAAGTATTTCTGTGGTACAGTGATCCTACCTCAGAGTATATTTTGAGAAGAATGCCCTGGGTTCAGGATTATCCCAGTGGTCAGCCACATGCCCACTGATGGATGAGTGGGTCAGAGAAACAGGGTTTATAGGTGCAATGAAATTTTGTTCAACCTTTGAATAGAGGCAGTCAAGCACAGTGGGATGCCCCTTTAGTCCCAGCACTCTGTAGGCCAAGGCAGGCTTCAAGGTCATCCTGTGCTACATACACATAGTCCAGCCCTGTCTAGTTATTTTCCAGTATAAATTCAAGATTATCATTGACTGCATGGAGAATTCGAGGCCAGCTTGGACTTAATGAGATCTTGCCTCAAAATACAAGTGCGCCCAGACATGCCTTTAATTCTAGTATTCTGGAGGCAGAGGCAGTGGCAGGCTAGCCTCTTTTGAGTATGAGGACAGCCTAGGCTACACAGTACATTACAAACCAGCCAGGGCTACATAGTGAGAGTCATTCAAAAAAGGGTGGGGGAGAACAACATGGTGCTTTTTATTTTATTTTTGGCCGTCCTCAGCATTGAACTTAGGGTAAGTGATATGCTAGAGTTGCACCCCAGCAACCAAATAATGCTACTGCCATACTATCATCATTATTAATTATTAATTACTATTATTAACTACTTGGTCTTTTGAGACAGGGTCTCATGTAGGCTGACCTTAAAGCCCTGGTCTTCCTGCCTCTACCTCCTATGTGCTGAGACTGAAGTTACCCCCCCCCCAAATTAAGATGGTAAACTTTCACATAGTTTTTAAAATACCAATTTAAAATTTTTATAAAAGAAAGAACTGCCTTCATTTAATTGCTACCATTAGCAGTTCTCCTCCCTCAGCCAGCCCGTCCATACCTCTTTACTGCCTGAGTCACAGGTTTGACTTGGAACCCCGGGTGTTCCGTTTGCTCGCCGGCTCTACCTGCCCCTCCTCAGCCCCACGATGTCCAGATGCCTCCTGGGAACTGAAACTCTCTGAAGAAGTTGTATCCCATGTTAAAGATCCTCTGTTGAAGCCAAGCATGCACACAGGAGACACAGAGTAAATTATTAACTTGAGTAGAAACAGGTACAAATCTCCAGTGCTGATTTAGGCCTCATGCGGTTAGAGGCTTATTGTTTTTGTTCATTTATATTTTAAACTGGGGTTTATAAATATACTTTTTCCTATGAAGGGACAAAAAAAAAAAAGAAAGAAGAAGAAGAAAGAAAGAAAGAAAGAAAAAGAATAGAGGGTAAGGAAACCCTTGAAAATGAAGGCCTGCTAAGTCGACTTGTGTCCTAATAGTAAGAGGACCCAGGGCTTTTCATCTGCTGTGTGAGGTCTTCAGCTGAACTGACATTCCAGGACAAGACAGAACCAAGAGGCAGCCCCCAGCTAGAACCCCAGCACCCTGGGGCAGTGGAGTGTAGCAGTGGGGCTCACTTTTTTTCCTTTCTTTAAATGTAGAAGAACTGGAGTTTACTAAAAGACATTTTTAATAGACCCTTTAAGCATGTGTGGTTAATGGAGATGAGGAGAAAGGTGACTGGGAAGAAGGCACGCACAGTGGAGAGGTTGAGTGTGAGCCTCTTGAGGGAGATTTGCTTATTTTCGTTTCCTGGAGATCAGGGTCTCATGCAGCCCAGGCTAACCTCAAACATGAACTTGCTATGTAGCCAAGGATGACCTAGAACTCCCAGTCTACCTTCATCTACTCCCAAGTACTGGGATTCCAGGTACGTGCTACCACATATGACTCAAAGGCTGGCCAAAGCAAGAATCAGGGCAGAAAGGTATCCTGCTTGGTGGAAACTCCTTCTTAGAAAGTCACCAGTAGGCCAGACATCCACTTTACAGTATCTCTCTCGTAAGCTGGTGTTTCTATTCCACCAGAAAGAGCATTGACCCCTGATGAGACTCCCTGTGAGGCCACCAGCGGTCAAGAAGTCAGATACTCTGACATCTCTGTAAGACCCTTGTCCCCGTCCCCTAGAGTCACCCAAAGTAGGTAGAGGAACATGCATCTCTTTGTTGGAGTCCAGGAAAACTCATGTAGACACAGAACTGTGACCATCCACTTCACATTTTCAGCTTTTATCAAATCATCATTGTAAACATGGATTGAGCCAGATTAATGACAAAATGACCCATAAATGAGAGTACAGATATAAAAAGCACGGTTCAAGGGACATCCATGAGTAATAGAGAATTAAAAGATGACAGCCAGCCCTGAGTGATTAGCGTTTAGATGTCAGATCAGACCTTGCTTAGGCCAAGGACATTTCTTTCAATAACAGATCGCTCATTTTCATTATGAGGGAAGATCACTGAAAAGTCTCTACTTGGAGTCCAGCTTCCATAGCCTGACCAGAGGGGCTGCCCAGTGCAGAGACAAAATTAGCAACAGATCTAAAAGGGCACAGGTCAGATGTCAGCACTTGAGAGCAAAAGACTCCTCACACAAGGGTGGACTAAACAGCCCTAGGGCATCGAGCAGGCATAGAAGAATGTTGCCATTGTAGTGCGTCCACTCATTTGTGTGTGTGAGACTCCAAAAGAGAACAAAAAGGTTACCAAAGCAGTCAGTAGCTTCATTAGTCAGGGTTCTCAGGAACAGAACTTACGGAATAGTTCTCTCTCTCTCTCCCTCTCATATATGTGTGTGTGTATGCGTGTGTGCGTGCATGTATAACACACACACCACACACACACACACAACCACACAATTTATTAGAATGTTTACAGAGCCAAGTGGTGGATCCCAGCGCTTGGGAGGCAGAGACACTTGGATCTCTGAGTTGAA
Organism: Mastomys natalensis; assembly: GCA_021653895.1. NCBI lineage: Eukaryota > Metazoa > Chordata > Mammalia > Rodentia > Muridae > Mastomys > Mastomys natalensis. The sequence continues at coordinate 232,399 of JAJTUV010000114.1, read as the reverse complement.
GGCCAGCCTGGTCTACAGAGTAAGTCCTAGAATAGCCTGGGCTACACAGGAAACCCTGTCCAAACAAACAAACAAAGAATGGCTTGCTGGCTTTGGTTCAGTGAAGAGATGGACCTGCCAACAAGGGCTACCAGGAAAAGAGAGCAAGCTTTCTTCTTCCATGTCATTTAAATAGGCTGACATCAGATTAAAGGTGGATCTCCCCACCTTAGAAGATCTGGATCAAAAGTGGGTCTTCCCACTTCAAATGACTTAAGAAAATATCCCTCACAGGCATACGCAGCCACACAGGTTTTAGCTAATCCAGGTGTAGTCAAGTTGACAACCAAGAATAGCCACCACAGTGCTCTTCTGAAATGTGTATGACCCTTGAGATGGTTAACATTTTCAACCTGACAGGATCTAGTATCATGTGACAAGCTCTGGGTACACACCTCTGAGCATGCCTGAGAGGGATGGGCTTGCTCATAGTAAATGAAATGGGAAGACCATCTGAGTGTCAATGGGCCAGACAGAAGGTCTGAGGGGAGGCTCTTGCTTCTTACCTGCTTGTCTTCACAGTTCAGTTGTGAGCTCACCTACCCGGTTTACAAGTTCATCTCTTCTGTGCTCGAGTTCATGAGTCGTGTTTGTAAAGTCCAGCTAATCCTGTTGCTACCTCTGCTGCTGCTGGAATGGGTTCTCCTCAGGACCACACTGGGACTGCTGAGGCCTCCAGCCCCGTGGCCTAAGCAGCTCCCAGTTCCCAGTCTCGCCAGCAAGCAGACAGCTACGGTTGGGACACAAAGCAGCAGCTGACAGTCTACAGTGATCAATACCTTTTGTCTGACAGGGCTTCAGAGCAGAAGTAAATGGAGGGTAGTGAAGGGGCTTGTCATGTGTGTGTGTTGCTCTGCAGTGGAGGGGGTGACTCTTTCCATCCATGGGTGACAGCATGAAGGAAGAATACAGAGCTGAATGAAAAGAGACAGGAAGGTTTCCTCATTCCAGGCTGTGGCCAAGAGACCCTGGGTGGTGTTGGTTCAGCAAGAGTAGAAAATGGTGGTGGTCTTGGGTTGTTGGAACCCAAGAGGTGGTGAGAAGGTTTATAGCTTTCCACAGGCCCTATCTGATGCCCCTAGTAGGTTCATAGGGGATTGGTTGTGGTTTGAATGAGAATGACCCATATAGGCTCATATGTTTGAATACTTGGTGGAACTGTTTGGGAAGGATTAGGAGGTGTGGCCTTGTTGGAGAAGGTGTGTCACGGGGCAGGGGGTGGCGAGCTTTCAATCAGCATGTAAATGCGCAGCTCCAGCTCCAGAGCCATACCATGACTGCCTGTCCACCATGCTGCCTCCCGATATGCTCCCACCATGATGGTCACAGACTCAACCTCTGAAACTGTGAACCCCAAATTAAATGCTTTCTTTTATAAGCTGCTGTGGTCATGTCTCCTTATAGCAATAGAAAAGTAACTAAGACAGGGTTACATGTGAGTTCATCTCTATTCCTTTGGGACCAGAAATTCTAAGAGTGGAGCTGAGGGGCAAGAGTGTGAGGCAGGAGGACAGGCTTGTACATCTCTCCCTTCTCCACTCTTGCTTTAAGGAAAACTTAACCTGAAGAGACGTGATGAAGAAAACATGGATGTGGAGAGGGGATCTACCAGGAGGTGAGGCAGGACCTAAGCAACTGTCCCAGGACTTGGTCTAGACAATCCAAATCAAATGATGGAAAACTGAAAGGCTGGCTGGCGGCTGAATTTGTGAACGAAGAGTTCTTTCCTTTGTTAAGTGTAGGCTTAATTTCAGTTCCAAAATTCCCCATTACCCAAACTGCAAAAGCTCAAGCCCAGAGGCAGTGGGAGTTTTGAAGGCAGAATTTGAGAATCTCACACACCTGAACTTATGGGGAAACAGAAGGCAGTAGCTTGGAGTCTTTTGAAAGAGACCAGTTGTCTGCAAAACCCCTCTCCATTTAACTGTGACTGACCTGAGCACCTTCAAGCCCCGCCCCCAGCTGGCTTTGCGAGGACTGGGAAGATCCTGACTGGGATGCAGAAGGGTGGGTGGTGCTGTGGGTGATACGGTGAGGGCAGGGGAGGGGAGAGGAGCCGTAAGCCATGAGAAGGGTAAGAGGGAGGTCTGAGGACGAGGACTGCAGTGGAAAGGAAGATGTGAGGAGGACAAAGCCGATGTCGTGCTGAGGAAAGCTCTGACTGATGAAGATGAGGACGAAGTGCAAAGATGGAAAGAGAAAGAAACAGATTAAGATGATTGAAGCCCTGGTAGCCTGCAGAACCAGAGCGTTTCAGTACTGGTTGGACTGCTCGTGGATTTGGTAGCTGTTTTGTTATTTATTTATTTATTTTAAGACAGTTTATTTATTTTAAGCCTGGCTATTCTGAAATGTTTTGTTATTTTTAACAGATCATATACATTTATGAATTTTATTCATAGGTAAACATATGGAACTGGAAAAAATATATAGTGCTACTCAGGCCCAGAAAGACAGATGCTGTTTCATTCTTATATATGGCTCTTAGCTTTGATTCTTTAAAATGTGTGCTTACCTTGGAGTGCTCGTGAAGCCAGGAAACTAGGAGGTCTCTCTCTCTCTCTCTCTCTCTCTCTCTCTCTCTCTCTCTCTCTCTCTGTGTGTGTGTGTGTGTGTGTGTGTGTTGTCCCTTAAGGAAGAGGGGATAGCAAGACACAGATAAGGTGAAAGCAGACGAGGGTGAAGACTTCGAGTCGAAAGGTTTTTGTTTCTTAACATTTAGTTTTTAGTTTGTGTGTACAAATGTTTTGCCTGCATGTATCTAAGTGTACGGTGGGTGTGTGACTCTGGTGCAGGCAGAGGCCCGAAGCGGGTACTGGATTCCCCAGAACTGGAGTTACTACGGCTGTAAGCTGCCAAGTGGGTTCTGGGAAGCAAACCCAAGTTCTCTGCAATAGCAGTGATGCTCTTTGGAGTGGAAAGATTTAATTAGAGAAAGAAGTGGGGAGGAGGGGATGGGTGGGAGGTGGTTAACCAAAACAAGTGTGTAAACTTACTATATTGTAGACACACACACACACACACACTACATGTCTGAATAACACTGTTCCTAGAAGCTGTGGTTACTAAACAAAAATCCCAGAACTAGGAGGTTTGGAGCATTTCCGTGCCAGTCATTGGTCAGGGATGCTCCAGAGACTCCAAAAACAGTGCAGACTCTTCTTGCCACCTGCTTGGATACCTGCCAGAGCTAGATAAGACCTGCTAGGCAAGACGTGCCTATTTGTTATGGGAGCAACCACCACTGCCCAAAGACTGCATGCGAGGCCCAGGCACTGAGAAGAAATGGTGGTTGGGTGCTCATCCCTGAACAAGACGTGGATACAACTCTTCTAAGGCTCAGGGAACAAGGCGAAGGAGGAAGGAGAAAGAATACAAGCCAGAAGGCAGCGAAGACTTGGAAATGTCATCCTTTGGTCATCACAGCCATAAACTCACAGAAGCTGTGTTACCTGCTGGGGCCAGCAGAAGACGGACACTGTCAACAATTAGTCATGGCTGGAGGAGGGACTTACTGGGCTCAACACCTCTGGCTTCGAACACTGGGAGAAGATGCGTTATGGTCTTCAGCTGTGTACCACTGGTGGGCTAGCCAGCCCTCAGCATGAGCTGTCTCAGAAGGAAGGAGCAGGCTGGCAGATGCATCTGCTCCTGCCACCATGGTTCTTCTATTTCAATCAGCGTTTTCCAAGACAGGACAAACTGAAGTGTCAAGTGTGGTCTTTTAGGTGAAATAGGGCTAGTTCAGCTACCACCTCAGGGCATAAAATATCATTGAGAGAGACAGATTCCTTGGCTCCAGCCTCCCAGGCACAGCAGTGACCTGCGATGGAGCATTGTTGGTCTCTCTTTCCACCCCTTTGATGATATCAAGGAAAGAATCTCAGTTTGTTCCTGAATGCCTTTAACATTGTGCTAACTTTACCATCTCTTTTGAAGCAGAGACCCCCAGGCAAAGACTCACACTGCTATTTGCAAGCTTGGAATACACAGCTGCCTTCTACTCCAGGCTGGTGATGGTGGTCTTCTTGCTTTTTAATTAACTTAGTTCTTTGACAATTTCATGCATTTCTATAATGCATTCTGGTTACTCCCCCCCCCCCCGCCTTCTTTTATCTCCCTTCTGGTTCCTCTTTTTCTTCTCCTTCCTCCTCCTCCTCCTCCTTCTTCATGATGGTCTTGTGTAGCCTAGCCAGGCTCAAACTTGCTAAATAGCCAGAGATGACCTTGAACGCTTTTTGTTGTTATTGTTTGTTTTTATTTGTCGATACAGGGTTTCTCTGTGTAACAGAGCCTGGCTGTCCAAGGCTCACTTTGCAGACCAGGCTGAGCTCAAACTCACATACATCTGTCTGCCTCTGGGATTAAAGGCATGCCCCGCCATGCTTGGCCATGTCTTTGAGCTTTGGATCCTGCCTCCCCTCCCCCAAGCTCTGGGTACTGGGGATGGAACTCAGGGCTTTGTGCATACTAGGTGAACACTGTACCAACTCTTGCTAACTCCCCAGCTGGCCCTCTATTGTTTGGTAACTGTATGTTTTCCTTTCTAATTATTTCAAAGAAAAACCTAAGCTTGTTTAATGAAAAACATTAAATAAATATGACCACAGGCCATTATGTGGCTATGGCAGAAAAAAATCATTAAAGTGATACATGAATAGCTGAATTTTGAGAAGTATTAATTGAAAGAAAGAAATCCAACACCCTCTTCTGGCCTCTGTGGGCACCAGGCACAGCAGTGATATGCTCAGACATACATGCAGACAAAACATGGGGGCACACACATGCAGACAAAACACGGGGGCACACACAATTAGAATTAAAGATATTTAATAAAGAAATGCAGTACATTTTGGATCTGAGCACCCATTCGCTTCCAGCATTTTCTGATTACCTGAAGGGTCATCTCTCCAAGCCTAGGTTCTCTCACCTGAGAATGGACAAGAGACAGGACCTGTACCCCAGGGCTGCTATGGGGGTATAGTAGAACTCAGTGGTTTAGTATGCACTGAAGGGGAAGGGCGTGTGTGTGAAGGAAGACGAGGCCATATCCTGAGCTTCTGAACAAAGAAACAAGCCTTGGAATCCTGGAAGGCTTGCAAGTGGACTCCATGGCCAGGGTAAAGGAGGTGGCTCATTCTGGCAGTGACCCTTCTGTCCTGATGGAGTCTATGAGGCGGGGTCTTGCTTTGATCATTCCATCTCCAGCAAGAACTATACTCCCCCCACCCCCATAGGGAGTAGAAGAAGCCTTGAGTGTAAGGAGCAGATAAAATCCCAGGTGAGTGTGTGTTGTTGACATGGGCTGAGCTATCAAGGATCCCAGTGCTCAGGCCCAAGAGTGGCAAAGTCTTCCCCAGTGAAGCTCAGACGAGTGGCAAAGCCTTTCCCTGGTCCGAATGCAAATTTTAACAGTCTATGTAGAATCTATCTGCTTCCTCCTCTGGGATGACTGCAGCCTAAGGCTGCTTCCCTACAGAGACCTCTTATAAAGATGAGCTAAATCTGCCTCCTTGTTCAGCTGTGTGCCATAAACCCAGCCCCCTGACTCAGATATATAACATAAATGCACAGCCCACCCAGTTCCAGCTCTTCTGTACTTATGTCCTGGAGCTGCTGTGGGGACTGGGGTGTGTGTGTGTTTGTGGGCTGAGTGTAGGTCCTTCCTTCACTCTCTCATCACCCCAGTTAGGTCAATCTCTGGGCCATGCAGGAACTTGCTGGGCCCTGGGTGGGAAGAGGAAGGAGACAGATGTAACACCAAGGCAAGTGACAGTCCCCTTTCCCTCACCCCGCCCTTGATCCCTGGGGGAGGAGACAGTACACAGCTGAGTCCCTTCTGCAGTTTCAGCCAAAGCAAGAGGGTCTGAGCCTGTGAGGACCTTGCTCAGGAGTGGGCCTGGCAGAAGTGGCTCTCTGTGGGCACCCCTGACTGTTATTTTACACACCAGGCGAGACCTCCTCTGTCTAGCTGTAGTGGTGGCAGCATCAGGGACAGCTGGCAGGTGTAGCTCAAAGTCATCCTTTGAAAATGTATCATTGTGATGTGTATGATGGGGTGGTGTGCACACCTTGGGAAACATGTGGAGGTCAGAGGACAACTGCAGTCAGTTCTCTCCTTTTTATGTGGGTTCTGGGGATTGAACTCAGGTCGTCACTGTGTGGCCCTGCCTTATCTGCTTAGTCACCCCCCCAGCCCCTGAGTCATCCTTCTGAGTCAGTGGGTAGACTGTGATGCCTGATGCTTTGGGCACGGAGGAACGCAAAGTCCTAGGTGTCCAGTGCCGCATTCGGTAGCCTCTCTGTGACTTGGTGTCATGAGCTGGTGGAGGACGATCTCACTCCACCAGCAGTCTTGTTAGCTGGGAAATCTATTAAGGTAAAGTATGCTGAAGGACAGTTTCTCACCCGATTCTGCATTCATTTTCTTGGCATTTGGCTAACTGCTTTCCAGAACTGTACACTTTAGAACACAGTGGAACACAGTGAAGTTCATGAACCTGTCTGAGTAAAATGACCTTTTTAAGTAAAATAAACTACTTAAATGGATCTTGCCCCTAAGATGACTTTATATACTAGAGAAAGAAACCCTTAATAATCATAAAAGCTCATAGAAAGGCAGAACAGTTTCAAAGAGATTATCTTATCCTAAGGTTCAATTGGCCACTTACATATTTTTTTTTTTTATTTTTACAGGAATGAGAACAGAACTTGGGGACCCTACACAGGCCTGGCTAGTACTCCATCCTCAGCTATGGCTCTAGGCACCTTCCCCTCTAAAATTTCTGTTTTGAGACTGGGTCTTGCTAAGTTGCCTGAACTTGAATTTAACTCATAGGCTCTGTAGCCCAAGCCAGACTTGAACTTGCTATCCTCCTGCCTCAGCCTCTTGAGCAGCTGGGATTACAGGGATGTGCTAACAGACCTGGTTACTGTTAATTTTTTAAAACTTATTTTCATGTGTATGCCTGCATGTATGTCTGTGTATCACATGGTGCCTGGTGCCTGAGGAGGCCAGAAGGTATCAGATCTTCGTGGGACTGGAGTTACGGACAGTTGTGAGCCACTAGACTCAAACCCCAGTCTTCTGGAAGAGTGGCTAGTACCCCTGAGTTAGCCATCTCTCTAGCCCCACGATAAGGTTTTAAAGTTATAAACAGGATTTACTTACATGCAAATTCAAGCTCATTTTCTCAGGTCCAGAACACCCCTTTCTCTAGAACCTTCCTTATGAAGGGGACTGTGCTGGGGCTTGAACCCAACTCTTCTTACTCATGGAGCTGCCCCCTAACTCTAGAACTTTATTGTTATACGAAGCATCACCTTTGTTCTGGCACCCACCAGAGTGGAGTTCATTCTTTAATCTGTGTCAATTCCTCTCACTCCAACCCCAACTCCAAATAACCCCTCAAGTCCACAGAGCCCTTTAGCTGGTGTCCTGTAAGGCCCCTAGCCAGCTCTTCTGCAATCTGCCTACAGTGTCGACTGCCATGCCACCTCCTCAGGCCTTCAGTGGTCTGCTTGTGTTGTCCCAGGGCTGCCACACACCCTGGGCTCCACACCTAGACCTGCAAGGTCTACTGAGGCAACCAGGCTGTGTCACCACCAGGCCTGCTGCCTGTGTCTTTAAGCAGACTTTACAGAAGCATTTTAATGGCCTGGATACCAGGGTGTCTGTCAGCAGGGATTTTATCTTAGTTACTAGAATAATGGATTGTTTAATACACTCTTGCTGAATGTACAGGAAAGCTTTTAGGCCAATTGTGGATCCATTCTGGCTAAATATAAACAGCTTTCCCCCTACTTTTAGTTTTTAAAATCCAAATTATACACAGATGTAAAGTGTCAAATGGATCTGGCAGGTTTATTCAAATAAAATGGGAGAGCACTTCCATGCTCCTAGATGCATTTCCCATCCCACTTTCCCCTCTCGGTGTATGGTGTGTGTGTGTGTGTGTTGGGCATGTGTGTACATGAGCATGTGGTTGAATGTGGAGTCCCAAAATTGATGGCAGCTACCTTCCCTGGTTGATTTCTACTTTATAGTCAGGATTCCCGCTAGTCTAACTAGTCAGTCCACCAGGGCTCCAGCTCTGTCTCCTGAGTGCTGGGACTACAGGCAGCCGCCAGGGCCACCTGCGTCTGTGTGAGTTCAGAGGATCGGAACTTCAGTTCATCTTTTATGTGTGGAAAGCACCTTATTTACTGGGCCATTTCCTAGTCCACCCCCAATCCGCTTGGGTTTTTAAAAATTTTTTATAGTTATCACTATTTGTACAAAAACACACCTCTCAGAAAACAAATAGACAAATAAGAACAACCATTCATTTCCAGTTTTAAGCTGTATCTACTGATATAGTTCACTAATATTATGTCATGAACTATCCCAATATACATTTATTTTTTTTAAAAAAATTGACACAAACCTGCAATTTGGATGGGGTCTAATGGAGACTTTGTGTCTCCTCTGTAAGGTCACCATGGGGGTGGTCTTGTGGGGTTTGGGGAGGCATCTCTAAGATGCCTCCGAGCTGCCGAGCCAGGGAACCCAAGCTTCCCCACAGCTTGGCTGCAGCACTCTCACTCAGCACGGCCGGAGACAGTGCAGCATCACTTCTGCTCTATCTGAACTCAGCAGCTGAAGAGCCTGTTCTGATTCAAGAGAAGAACAAGAACAGGGTGTGTGGTGGTGGGTAGGCAAGGAATCTGCAGCCATCTTTAAGCCTCCACACTTTCCACTGAAGAAAGTGAACTGGCTACTCACCTGTCCCATCTCCCCATCCTCGAAATATGGTCCCAGGGCAGTTTGTAGATCCCAGTCTGTTTATCTTGGAATGCGTGCCAGGTGATAGACCAGGGAGGGCAGGCTTTCTTTCTTGTGCCATTGCTTCCCCACTCACAGCCCAATACTTTTCTTATTGTGTGATACGGATTGTTTTCAGTGTACTTAGTACCAATCTAATCCTGGGATCTGCCCATGACTTGACTTTCTCTGAGACACTTCACTTACCGGTTACCTCAGGCCGGCACCCTCTAGACTGGATGCCTCATACACCTGGTGGTGCTGGCCTGCTCCAAATCTGAGCACACAGCTGCTACTGTTTAGGTGTATGAGACAAAATAATCAGACTCCTCCCAGGGGCATTTGGTTAAGGGTTGAGCACTATTAAATACCATTAAGGTTAATGATGGGTGTTTATTCTAAGTACCTCTTTAATGTTTATTCTTCCTTTCTGACAGTCTTGCTACATACTTTTGTACATAGCCTACATTACTATTTACTGTGTAGCCCAGGATAGCCTCCAATGCATGGCAATCCTTTCCTCCACAGGCTGCCAAGTGCTGGGATTACAGATGTGAGCTGTCATGCTCAGCTATTTTTTTTTTTTTTTTAAATAAGTTAAGATGTTGGGAGCTAGGGGGATTTGACTATAACTATATCCTTCTCTGGAACCTTGGGTTTAAGGCTGTTAGCCAAGCAGCCGGCTGGATGGCCCCCATGGTAGCTGAGATGCTTTGAACGCTCCACAGTCACCTTATAGAAGTTACATAGCATCCACAGTTGGCTGCTGCCACACTCAACTCTGGCCCAGCATGGCAGTCAGGCTCTTTCCCTTTACCATGTAGGTCCTGGGATTGAATTGAACTCATGGCGGCAGGCTTGGTGCCAGGTGCCTTTATTGGCTGGGCTAACCTCACCAGCCCTTTCTTTTGTGTCTAGCATCTAGTCCTTGTTTTTCTGTGGCTCTTGTTTCCTTGAAAATGTCAGTGATAACTTCATTTTTCCCCATGTGATCTGTTTTCTCTATAGAATATCTTTTCCTAAGAAAAAGAAGTCTCCTTGGCTATCTTTATTTACAGATAGAACTCACAAAGTGACTTAGATGCCCAAGTACCCTAGGGACTTGGCATGCTGATTCCCCAAGAGAAACCTGGCTGGGATCTCACTGGGGAACCTCTGCTGCCAAGTTTGTATTTCATGTGGGGACAGGAGGCCCCCAGGGAAGATGTTTTCAATCTCCTGCCTGGCTGCTGAAGGCCTGAGGGCTGACTAGATCCTGCAGCAGAGGGGCGGAGCTGTGGTGTCTGCGTCTCATGGGGTCCTATGCACAGGAGACTTTTCCAGGCCTGGTGGCCCCAATCCAGAAAGCCTCAACTTAACTCTCCAGTGATAGCTCTCTTGCCTGCTGGTGTGAGAAGAGGCCAATTTATTTACTACGGCGGCACATTGGCTGCTGTAGCCATCCTTCTCACCCCCAGCCCGGAGCAGCCCAGCCTTGCTGGATGCTGTGCAGTACTGCAGCTCAGTGCCTCACAGTCTTTGTTGATGGCCTTGTACCTGCCTTTCTCCAGTCTAACAGGGACTGTTTGCTCCGCCTCAGCTTCCAGTGTAATGTTCTTTCTCCTATATTTTCACTCCCCTCACAGTGAATCCCTGAACACAAGCTCGCTGGTGCCTTTGGTGGTCTTGGGCAGGTAGTGAGAGTGGATGTTTTCTATTCTTCAGAAACTAATAACAATAACCTTTAAAGAGGGAGGTCTGGCGCCAGGCTCCAGGCTCCGTTTGATGGCAATATCCTCTTCTGGAGCCCCACTCTGCCTACTTGGCTTCTTCTCAGGCTCTTGGATTGCCCTGCATGCTCTTCAGAAGTACATCCTCTGCTCATGGTCCAGCTGTTCCACACATGGTCCCTCTTTCCACCTCACTGAGTCAACAATGCCCTATGGCTCAGCCCTCCCTCCTTCACAGGCCAGCCCCATCCCCAGCAGGGGCTACCTCTGTCCCTGCTGCTCTCACTGTGTCCATGCCGTCTCAGTTTTGGAACACCGCCCACCCCAGGATTTTGGATTTTTTCGCCCTCTCAAGCCTTCTTCCTCTTACCTGGACTGCCCTCATTGGCTGCTTTAGTGGGTTTCTGACATGGTGGTGCAGAGGGTATTCTTACTGGCTGGTAGATATCTGAGATGCCTCTCCTGGCACCAGCTCCCTGTCTTACCATACCTCCAGTGTGCTGTGTTCCAGCTTCCTGTGGGTCGTCATACTGGGCCCACTGGAGTCCTTGCCAGGGCTCTTTGCTAAGCAGGACTGTGGAGGGTGTCGGACTTGCTCCCAGGAGGGCAGGTTACAAGCTTCTGCCTTACCTCCCTCATCCATGCTGGGCCAATAGCATGCTCCATCTTCCCCTGGGAACATACTCATTGCCTGCTTCTGAGATTTTCAAGACCCCAGTCATAGAGTGAGATTGTGTGAAGGGGCCCACTGAAAAAGCCAGTGACCTGCTCTGTGCCCTATGTCTCAGCCTACAGTGGCAGGCAGGTGTCTTGGACAGCTAAATGAATGAGTACTTCTTTTGATGAGGTTTTATTTCTTGTCATCTCTTCTGCCAACAGTGCCCTTAGTGTGTGGTGCCAACTGCCACCCTGAGTGATGTATGGACACAAGTTCCATCAGTGCACTGACTCAGTGCTGAATGAATAAACACAAAGAGATGGCTCGGCTTGTGCTATGGGAAGATGACCGAGCCACTGGGAGGCGACAGAAAAGGACAGGTGGGTCTAGTCCTGCACCACCTCAGGTGGGTCTAGCCCTAGCCAGGTGCAGACTGGCTGCACCACCTCAGGTGGAGACCTGAGACTTCCATTTATCAGATAGGTGGGACAACTCAGGACTGCCATGGCCTCAGAGTCTCAGTGACATGATGTCTAACCGAGGGTGAAGCAAGCTTGTTGTAGAAGCTTCTAGTCCAGCACCTGCTCCCTAAGCAAGTCCATGCTGTAAAAATTTTCCTTACTGACTGGTCAGCTGCTCCTTGTGGGGGTTAGGGAGGCAGTGTTTCAGCCATCTTGTGTCTTGAGAGAACCCAGAACTTGGGCCACAGCCTCCTTAAGGGTTCTGTGGGAGGCAGTGAAAGGAGGAGATGGAAGCCGGGGCGTGGCAGAGCAGAGAAGCTAGATGCTTCTCAGATTTGAGGGCTGGGCCTTTAGTCTGGAGATCCAGGACTGGGAAAGCACCATAATCTTCCTTACCCAGATACTAGACCACCGTCCTCACTGACCTCCAGCCAGATCTGTGGTCTGGGAATGGGAACAGAAGGGACATCCTAGGCATGGGAGGATGAGCAGCTGAAGACTGTGTGAGGCTGACAAGGCGCTGAGGAAGGCAAAGAGCCCAGGGCAGGTTGGGTGTGTCTTTGGCTCTCATCAGACAATAGCCTATCCTAGGGCCATGATATCCTTGCAGCTGTGCCAGTTACTCAGGAAAAGAACCTGCCAGGGAACTCCACAGAATCTTTTTTTGAAGAAAATCACCATAACCATATCAGATGGGTCTGTTAATTCTGCTGCCACAGGGAACATCACTGGGGACAGGGCCTTGGTTGCTTGGTTTTCATCCTAGATTCTAGTAGCTTTGAAGCCAATTTATACTTTTCCAGTTTGGTGAAAGGAGGATAGGTTGTGCCCAGTTCTCTAAGGAAGAGGCTGCCTAGTGGTCATGAGGCATACCTGTACTAGCGTTTGCCAGTACATCCCAGTACCTGGGATGCTAGGCAGGTGGCTGGGTCAGGTGGGAGCTGGTGTTAAAGACCCCTGCCCTCAGGAAGGCCTGCGTTTACCCATATCCATGCTAGGGTACAGGTTTGAAACTGCAGGTGTTGAGGTACCAACACCTATCCTAGCTGTGAACAGGGCTACTAGGAGCTTTGGCCTATGATATACAAGAGGCAGAGGTGGTAGTCTCATCTCCCCACATCCCATGGGCTGGCAACAGAGAGGAAGGGTGGGGAGGGAGGGCCAGAGCCTCATGCACAGAGTGACTGGCAGCTCCCTGCTGTGCATACTAATTACATTTTTAATCAGCTAGAAGAAGGCTGTAGCATCAATCTGCCACACATTGCTCGTGAATCACCCTGGAGCTGGCAGGAAGGTCCTGAGCTGATGACCCCGACTCAGCTGTGAGGGGATCCTAGGGAGCCCCTTGCCCTCGGTGCACAGCCACCCGGCTGCCACGCTTCCCCTTGGCATCTACACAGACAGCAATGCACACTTGATTTTATTCCATGACACTGATTTGCTGAAACCCCCCCCATTTCCTGGGCAGGGAAGGGCAGTGGGTCGCCTGGTAGAAGCAGGGCTGCCTGCTCAGGAGGACTGGGATTCTCTTTGCTCAGGGAAGTACTGGTTAGGTCTCAGCATTCCCTGCCCTGACCCCTAACCTTCCAGTTCATTTAAAAACTGAGCTGCAAAAGTAAAATAAAATGAAAAAAAAAAATAAAAACAAACCCCTGAGTTGTTAAAAACCAAATTAAAAATCCCCTTTGGTGTCAAAAGGTCCTATCCCTAAAAGCCAGCAGGCAGGGCAGGCACAGGCCTAGCTGGGGCTAGCACTCAGTCCTCAGGCTCCTCATCAGACTCCTTCTCCAGGTCCTGGGAATGCTCGGGGCCTGGTCGCTTCAGGATAGCACTGTACTTGAGGGCTGTGGCCTCTGCCTGCAGGACCACATCCACCAGGCTGAAGATGGTGATGACCTGTAGCAGAGCCAGGAACAGGGAGAGGACAGGGCAGGTAAGGGCCTGCGATCAAAGCTGAGCTGACCACTGAGGCTAACTTCCCCAAGCCTCTGTTGCCTATCTGTAAATGGGAATCATGGGGTCTGGGGAAAACCAGTAGGCTAGATGGCACTATGTAGACATTTGTTACGCAGTGACCATTCACAAGAATCAAGAGAACAGGCTGGGCTGGGCCAGCCTTTGGAACAAGAGGGATATAAGAAGCTTTTATCAGCTTCTCAAAAATTCTGAAAAGTTATGTTGAGGGGAAAGGGACAGCACCTATTTGCCTATAGAGCAGCAGTTCTCAACCTGTCGTTTGAGACCCTTTGGCAAACGTCTATCTCCAAAAAATATTTCCATTATGATTTATAACAGCTGCAAACTTATAGTTATGAAGTAGCAATGAAAATAATTTAGTGGCTGGGGGGAGGGTGTCACCACAACATGAGGGACTGTATCAGGAAGGTTGAGAACCACTGCCATAGTGGGTGTCCCCATATAGAACCTGGCATCTAAGCCAGGGCTTGGGCCTCAGCTGGGGAACTTGGAATCGCACAGGGGAGCCTAGGGCTGGGGAGAACTGAGGGGCAGATGAGGACCTAGGGGACATGTCTGAGACAGAAGGTAGCTTAGGGACACAGTGGGGACTGACCTGCTGTGTTGGCTCCTCTTCAAGGTCGTCAGGCTCCCAAAGGAGAGTAAGTTCTGGCTTCTTCCCCACCTTCTGGAAGTGATAGGACCGCAGAGCCAGGGCCTGGGGTGTGCACACCACAGCCTCAGGATACGGACTTCAGATGCCTCCTCTACCCTGTCCTATTTCTGACTGGGTGGAGGGAGCTTTGAACTGGCTGCTTTACTGCAGCTGCCTGCTTGGCCAGAGACATGGACCACCCTAGCCCTGGTCCACCTCAGCCAGATTCAGGAGGTTCTGCCAAGTCACCTTTGGCCAAAGTAGAACCTGAAGGCGACCCAGGACCAAGGGACAATTTGGGAGGGTGGTGACTGTAGGGGAGATCTGTCTAGGCTTATTCAGCTACCTGCTGGTGAGAGGTCTAGCAGCCCAGGTTGAGAGCCAGGTAACTAAAGAGCTGACCTAGCTCTGAACTTCCATCCTGCTCCATGAACCACAGGTGCCTGATGGTTTCAGCTGCACTTGGCCCTTTCCTGTTCTGCCTCTTTTATGAATCCTGTGTCTCTTCTAGTACAGGGCTCCAGAATTCCCCAAGGGTATGTAAGGAGTTCAAAGCCAGTGGCAAGAGCCAGGTGGTGACTTGGTGACCACAGAGCAGTGAAGCCCCCAAATGACATTATGGAAGGCACCAAGAGAACTTTGAATAAATTGTCACCCAGGGAAGAAGCCAAGGTAGGATGGACCTCTTCTTTCTCTTCGGGGACAGAGTGTTCAGAGCAGTGCTGGCCTCTCTTCCCACATGTTTCTATAAGAACATCCCAGGTCCCACATCCTGCCATCCTGGTTATATTCTGAGTGCCTGGGTTTTTAGGGAAGGGTTCAGACTTGACCCTTGGCCTAAGGTCCTGTCCCAGGCAGGCCTACTTGGGGTCAGGGGTCTGGACCCTTTATTGCTACATGCCAGTGAAGCTCATGGCTGAAGGCTGCGACTGGCGGGCCCTGCATAGCTCATGGATAGGGACAGCAGGGGTCTCGCTTTAATCCCACCATTTACGCCTGTGAAACTACCATAGGCTGTTCTGGACCAGGGGCATATTTCCCCAACAAGGAACTAGACATAGGTGGGGAAATGGCAGGGAATAGAGTACACTAAGTCCTTTAGGGTTTGGTTTTGCCTGTCGGTGCATGCCTCCCACTCACACCAGGGACACTCACGTTGCAGTAGATGCGCTTCTGCACCCCAAAACGCAGCACCAGCACGTCAAAAGCTTGATTCAGGACACCCATCACCATGGCTTCGGACTCCAGGGGCCCACTCTCCTGTAGGAACAAGGCACCATGGCATCCTCCCAGGGAGGGCCTGCACTGGCGTTCCATACATAGGAGGCTGGGAAACGGGGAAGAAGAGGCTAGGCTGGACACTCACCTTTACTAGAACTGCGAAGAAGAGGCCGATGCTGAGCTCCTGCACACGCTTGGAAGCCATGCGACGGTCATTGCAGTGGTCAGCTTGCTTCTGTAGGGTATCAGGCTCCACATCTGGCTGCTTACTGTAGCCTGGGGGAGAAGGTGACCAGGGCTGCTAGTGTGGGTCTGAGGAAGGTTGTGTGCTAAGGCAAGTGCTCTGGGGCCAACTATGCTCCCAGGCTTGCAATACGTCTCACTAAAGCTTCCATCACCTGGGTGTGGATGGACAGTGTTCAGATCTGGGCTTCTCTGTCCCTTGGCATATCCATGATCACAGTAATGTGGTCACTTACTCTGAGAGTGGGTAACTCTTGACCAGCAAAGGTCTTCCCAGGCCAGAGTCATGTCCCTTACCCAGAGCAGCAGCCAGGAGGCGGTGCACTATGACGTCAGCAAAGCGGCGGATGGGAGAGGTGAAGTGTGTGTAGAGGGGAACGTTGAGAGCATAATGCCGGAACTGTGCCTGGTCCTGCAGCATCCCAGAGCAGAAGTACAGTGCCATCTGGAGGGAGAGTGGGACTAAGCCTGGCTGGGTCTGTTGGGTGCTGAGACCCAAGCCTGGCCCACGTCAAGGTTGATACACACCTCCTCTCTAAGCTTTAGGCAGCTGATCAAAGCCAAACAGATCCTTGCGGCCAGGGTCATTCTACTTAAAAGGATCTCAGCAGCTGCCATGGATGACAGGTGGTGATCAGACCCCTTCCTGGCTCAGGATACACGCTAGTCATGCCTAGGGCTGCCAGGCTCTATCCATGAGGGCAATGCTTGGAACAGCTCAGAGAGCTTTGCCTCTCTTAGGTATGGAAGCCCTCAGGATGCTGGGTGGCCTCTAGCACTGTGGGACTAGCCAGCAGGGCAGCTGTGCAAGTGCTCTTCCTCCTTACAGCCTATGGCTGCTGCGTCCCTACCAGGAGTGATGCAGAGGAGTTGCTGTGGACCAGTTCTCCTTAGGATAGATCTGAGCAGCCACCCTGGGTCAACATGATTGCAGACAGGAAAACATATGGCCATGTTGACCCAGGGCTGTGAACTGTCTTCTGAAGACACAAGCAGAAGCTGAGGGTGCTGCATGCACAAGAAGATGCCAACCCCATAGGGAGAGCAGCCCATAAGGAGCTCCTCAGCTTCTGGGTGAGCCAACCTTATTCCCTCTGGCCCGGGTCTCTTGCCACAAGTACAAGTTCCACAGTACTCTAGCATATGTCAGCCAAGGGGGCAGTTTGTTAGCTTTCCAGCCTGCATCTGTTTGCTTCTGAACAACTGTCCCCAGTGATACACAGGTCTAAGAGACCTGAGCTGCTGTAACCCTCAGAACAACCTAGACAAAGTCTGGCCTCAGCCCTGCCATAGCCCTTGGAATCAGCAGGTGTTGCCTGGAAGGATGTTCACTTCTTTGAAAGCTCCAGAGTGCCTGGTCAAATGACAGTCTTCACTGGTTACTCCATGTACATAGCCCTAGAATTCAGAGTACAGCCCCTGCTGGATCTTGAGCTACATCTGGGCAAGTTGCTGAAGAAAGAGGGCATAGTCTTCATAGTAAGTCATGTTTATCTTTGTTTTCAGTGGTGGCTCAATTCCTCAGAAAGGCTAGAGTGAGGAGGAAAAGGGACCCAGGCTTCTTCTTGGTCAGTGTAGCTATCTCTGGGCAAGGCAACAATACTGGCTTCTCTACAGTAGCCAGAGACCACTAGGACAGCTTGAGTGTTCTGTTTCAGCAGCTCTCTTGGGAACCAGGCCTCACTCCTCACTTCTGTGCTGCTGTTGCTATGCTCTGACCTGTCCCTGTCACTTGCCACTTAGTCCTTGCCATCAGAATTCTGGGGGCAGAAGCACCCCACAGGGCACAGCCTAGGGACCTGTGTGCACTGTCTAGTAATGGTAGGGTAGGGAACAGGCAATGGAGATTGGGAGTAGGGACCAGGCAGTCAAGTCCCCAAAGGGCCCTGATGGCTCCATTCCTAGTAGAGCCAGGAGTTATCAGGAAATAAATCAGCTGTGGCTGGCTGAGGCTACCTGACTCTCATGAGCAGATCGAATCTGCTGAGAGTGACTGACCCTTGAAAAATGGCCTGCCACTGCCCTGGCAAGTGCTGGGGCCCACAGCTGACCCCATTAGTACTTGGAGCTCCAATTGACCTGCCAATCTACTGAGATGGCTTCCATTCCCAGGGTGCTTAGGCCCTGCAGGGACTGCAGTGTAGGGTGGAAGGCTGTGACCGGCTGCTAGGAGCCAGCCCATCTGTCTGTCTCATAGCTGTCACTTGCTTGGGGACATGGGCCCAAGCACATAGCAGACTGATTCTCCTGGCCAGACTTCAGCTACTGTAAAGGCAGAGACCTTTTCTCTTGCCTGGGGTCTCTAGCAGCCACAGACCATACAGCGCTTGAGGGATGGAACATGCTTTTCAGCACATAGGACAGATTTCTTTTGGAGCTCAGTGGCTGCCTGTCCCAGGTGTGAATGCAGCTTCTCTCTATCCAGCAGATCCCAGAGCAGAGCAAGACAGTGGTGGGCTAGGTACACATGGTGCTTGCCAGCCAGAGTTATCAGTACTACTGGGCCTCTCCTTACCTGCATGGGCCGGGAGTACATGTTGGTGAGCACTTCTTTCCGGGCCAGAGAGTACTTGTCATCTCCAAATGTCTTAGTCAGGCTTTTCTAGAAGTAAACCCCAGAAACCTGTGTGAGATATGGTCGGGCTTGGGAACAGGCTTGGAGATCATTACTGCTAACCATTTGATCCAAAACTTGGGAAGGTAGAGAGGGGTTCCCAGGCTGTGGGTAGTGTTGACTACCTGCAGGATACAAGAGCTGTGATCCATAGTCTGTGTCATACAATGGGCCTAAGATCTTCCATGCCAGCTCTCTTGATCAGAGGAATCAGCTGCCCACTTCATATCCACCTCCACCTTGGAACATGCGTGGGAGATGTCCTTTTTGTGGGATGAGCAAGGACACTGGTTCTGCAGCCTCAAAAAGCTTAGTTCTGAGAAGGGAGCATGTGAAACGCTTTCCTCTAAGAAAGATTCCTTGCTTCCAGTCATCCTAGCTCAGCAAGGACCAGTCCAGTCCATGCCAGACCTGAGTAGTCTCCCTTGGTACAGATCTGATAATAGAGCATACCCCTAGTGGAAGCCATCTTCTCCGCTGCAGGGAGACCTGGCTAAACAGGAAGGGACTACATGGGGCAGAGAAGTCACCACTAGCCCAACTTCTAGGCTTTCATCTCTCTTCTCCAAGCAGTGCTTCCCATTACCTGCCCACCAGCACTCACATTTAGGGCCCCTGCAGAGCTGACATCCATGGGCAGCCCCATCTGGTCACAGAACTCCACCAGGTCACTGAGCATCTTCGTCTGTGGTGGGGGATGCCGGCGCAGCAGGGCCTGCTCAGGGAAGGTGCGGAAGATCTTGTGGGCCACTGCCATGTTGGCCAGGAGCATGAACTCCTCTACAAGCCTGTGGGGGATAGATAGTAACTAGAGGGACCCTGGAGGCAAGTGACACTGCCCCTGTCCCAAGGTCTTTGCTCAGGTGGTTCTCTTACACCTTAGTTCTCAGTGTTAAGAACCTTCTTGCAACCAGATCAAACTGGTTCTTCTAGCTCTTTCTCTTTCATCTCCATGCTCAGGTTTTCCCAGAGTCAACCGGTCAATAATGACTTTCACTTTTGGTCTGTGAATGTGTGTGTGGTCTCCTATCTCCTTTCTCACTAAATAGGGATGCTTTCAGGTCATGCCTGGTCCAGAGATGGTGCATAGTAAAGATCTCTGGAGAAAAGACTGACTGGGCTTCCTCTGGGGCTCACTTGTAAGAAGAGCTATCATTTTATTTTCCTTCACTTCAGTGTAATTAGAATTACTGTAAGTAACTGTGCTCTAAGTAGGTACATGTGGATAAAGCTCTAACTAGGAAAATGAAAACATGTCAAGGTCCTAGTGAGAAGAGGGAAGAGAAGCAGGAACTGATGGAAGATGGAGGAAGTGTGCCAAGACTGGGAAGCCAGGCAAAGCAGGAAATAGCATCAACCAGCCTTGAAGTTAGTTACCTGTATTTCAATCCTGGGCAGGCAAGTCTCATGCTATTCCCCCTGACCCTTGGGGCTCCCTTGGAGAGATAAGTGGATTGACCATGAAGCCTTTCAGGAAGGGAGTGTACATCCTGATACTACTGTAGTCAGCATGTCCTATGTGGAAAAAGCTTGCTTCCTGGGAAGGCAAGAGCCATTAGAGACCTTGCTCCGCTTAGAGCAGACACCCCAAGCTGTATGTTAAGCCTTAGGCTTCTTCCACGGAGGCAGCTCTGAGAGATTGGCAGTGTCTGAGGAAGCCTGAGATAAATCCCTCTACTGAAGTTGAGTAGTGTTGCTTGGTCAGACCTGTCATCTAGACAAACTCTTAGAAGGAAAATCAGACATAGAGAAGGGGAATAATCCTCCTCCCAGACCAGACCTGCTGTGAAGCAGCTTGCCTCTGCTCTGTCCAGGTGCCTATCTGCAGAGCGTTCTCTACAAGGGGCTCAGTGAAGGCCCTACCAGGTGGGGTCTGGGCACATCTGGCTCCTTCACTGGGGCCTGAGCATGCCTGGCTCCTGTCACGGGGACCTGTGCACACCTGCCTGCTGTCACTGGGGCCTGTGCACACCTGGCTCCTGTCACGGGGACCTGTGCACACCTGGCTTCTGTCACTGGGACCTGGGCACACCTGGCTCCTCACTAGACTAAGCTCAGGAAGAGAAGCCTTTGTGTTGCCCACTAGTTTGTAGTCAGAGCTCTTTAGGCCACCACCCTTCATCTCAGTACCCAATATCTTCTGCCAGTCACCATCACTGACCACCAACTCTCTGAGACACAGTTTGAACACTGGTTCTACCACACTCTTGTTGTGGGACCCTAGTGAATCACAGACTTCTCTCATTCTTTTTTGAGACAGGGTTTCTGTTTAGCCCTGGCTGTCCTGGAACTCACTCTGTAGACCAGGCTGGCCTCGAACTCAGAAATCCGCCTGCCTCTGCCTCCCAAGTGCTGGGATTAAAGGCGTGCGCCACCACTGCCCGGCGACTTCTCTCATTCTTCCCAAAGTAAGACAATGCTAACATCTGATCACAGGGCTGGTGCAAAGGCAGAGGGAACACGTGTTCTGGGCCAGATGCTAGGCAAGAATATCAACTGTCCAAGACACAGTGATGCTTTCCTTTCTTCCCACCCACCACACGAATGACTAACACATCTGATGATCCTTTGCCTTGCCTCAGCCTCCAGAGTGCTGGGATGCTCTTGACATTGTGAACTTGACTACTCAACAGGCATTGCTATGGGGAGTCAGGCATGTTTCCAGGCCTTTTCTCTGTGCAGTCTCAGAATCCTGTGGGCCAGAGCACACAGTCTCTTCCTTGTAATCCCAGGGTTGAGCTAGGACTGCAGTTTGTAAGTGAGGCCGGCAGGTGGCAGCAGGGCCCCACACCAGGACTGTGAGGATAAGGCTGCAGGCAGGCAGGAGCAGGGCTGGCCTAATGGCTCAGGATGGGGACATTCCTCCATGCCCCAACCTACAGGTCAGAGACTTCTTTGGAGTGAACCAGACCCTTGGTCCACAGGAACTCTTCTGTTCCTCATGAGCTCATGTAGGAAAAGAGAGATGGGTGAAGGAGGGCCCACTATGGGAAACAGGCATGAGGAGATGTCAGGCAAGTAGCTTCTCCAGTGGCCATGACACTACTACTTATCTTCCCCAGACATCTGCACAGGCCCTTAAGCTGCCCAAGACCTTGAGAAAAGAAGTGAATGTCTAACTCTGATCAAAGTCTGGCATGACTCTGGTTGCATAGGCTGGCCTTGTTCAAGCACTTTGGTGCCTGTGGTTCCTATTTCCATTAGCAGTCCTTGTCCATCTGTCCATTCTCCAGCCCCTGTCCATCTGTCCTTCATTTCCTCTCTGCCTCCGAGTTAAGACATCAGCCTAGGAATTCTTCACAACAGTTTGGCAGGAGCAAAGCATCAACTTAACCCCTGTCACCAGCCATGAGGAGAGCACAGCAGTTAAGTCCCACTTCTGGGTCCTAATAAGGCTCGCTAGTGTTCTAGGGTGGCTGTGGGGACCATGTCCCCACACCTTGACCTTAAAGTCCTCTCATGCCTGCAAATAGAAAGGGAAGGAGCAAGCATGTGCACATCATGAAGGAGCCAGCAGATGCTCTGACCCTGGATCTCCTCGACTCCCAGGAGGCCCAGGATCTAGAAGATCCAGAACTGTCAGGCTGAGACATGGCCAAGCCAGCAGCAGTCAGAGCTTCAGTGAGCTTAAGATTCCCTGTGGTGCCCCTCACCCATGGAGGGGTGCACAGATCCCTCCTCTCACCTGGGAAGACCAAAGGCCCCTCTTGCTGGCACCTGTCTACCCTTGTGCAGTTCTCACAGTGATCAGCAGGGGGCCATCAGACTCTTCCTCCCAGTCCTGGGACGTGGCAAAAGCCACTTAGAACCCAAGAACTTCTGGGCCAGAACAGCCCCAGAGTTTACAAATTGTGACCCAAAGTCCAGGGTCCCTGGAGTTCCAGTTGCTGTTTCATTAGCTAAAGCTCCCTTTTGGGCTGAGGGTTCTGTGCAAACTGGTTGGCTGTGGGGTCTCTGGCAAGTGAGCTTATGGATCTGATCTTTCCTCTCTTGTGGGGAAAGGGGCAAACTTCATACAAAAGCTTGCGGCCCAACTCAAATGACGCCTTGTGCTATCCCAGGGCAAATGAACCAGGCTGGAGCACATTAGGGTATGGGACTGGGAAAGTGGCTGAGGGCTGTCTGGGTTGCCATGGCTTAGACTCTCCTTCTGGTCCGGGCACCTGCCTTCAGTCTTAGGGCACCTCCTCCCCCAGGACAACATCGCATAGGCATGAGATCACCCAGCCCTGCTGGGGATGGGAGCTAGCCGGAGCCCAGCAACTGCCTGACAACTGCTCTAAATAGGGGCTCAGGAATGGCTGACAGCCAGCATCACCTTCCAGAACAGCAAGCCAAGCCCTCAGAGATGGGGCTTCAGTCCCAGGCCTGGCATCCGCTGAGCATCTGGAGCCCTGAGCCACGGGGCCCCACAACTCTGGAGGTCTTGGGTGGGACTGTGCTGTGACAGGAGGCTGTCAGCCAGGACATCACGAAAGCTCCGCAGCCCTCTCTCAAAGCAGTCCCTATCTGCTGTTAGGGCCCGGGGAGAGAGGAGGAAGGTTTGCTGCTTCTCATCTCAGGGAACAGCTGAGCCAGGGTTTCATGTCCTGGCAAGCAACAATCAACCTATATATAAATATACACCAGAGATCTGTACTAATACCACATAAAGGGAAAGGTTCAGAACAAATGTACATGAACTGCCAACTTGTTATTACTATAGGCGTCCTTTACCTTGGGAAGTGAGTATGCTCAACACAACTTATGAGAGGGAGCTGCTAGGCACAGCACCCCAGCATCCGCGGACGCAGACTGGGCTGTTTATTTACTTATTTCCTAAATGTGCTTATTATTTACTATTTACGTAATTTTTTGAGACTGTGTCTTTCTCTATATAGGGTCTTTCAGACTAGCTTGAAACTTATGATCCTCCTACCTCAGCCTCCTGACAGGGATCAGACAGTGGCCTCTGAGGAAGGCAGGCATGCCAACAAAGCAGAAATCAGTGATCAAGTTCCTGGCCTTAAGTAAGTACCATGCAGACTATAGTATGTCTACCCTGGCCTAGCTAGACCTCCTTTTTTTCTGGGCACCTGTCCAGTTATTTCTTTTCTTTTTTTTTTTTTAAGAACAACAGGGTATGCAAGAGTTGCTTAAATGATTCAATTCTAGGATCTGGGGTAGATTTCCAGAAGCTTCTCTTGTTCTCGTACCACATTGTCATCACTTGTCCAGGCCATCATCTCCTGCTACTCTGTTGCCTTCACACAAGAAAGGGTCATTCCCTTCTAGCAGGAAGCACGGTTTAAGACTAGCAGTTCCTCTACCTGGTAACACAATGTGGTATGTTTTATGAATGTTTGGACTGCGTCACTCTTCTTCCCTGCTCCATCCTCCTCTGGCCCTACTGAAGTCCTGAGGCCCTTTTGGCTTCTGTCCTTGCATATTACTGTTCCCACAGCCCAGAGTACTAGGTCTGTTCTTTGCTCATGTCCTTTCTTTGGCTATCACTGGAAGATAGCATGAAGAACTCTCTCTAGCATCCTCTTGGTCCCCATCATAGCATCTGGCCTTCATGGCCTCTCTGTCCTAGGCTGTATCTTGTCTTCATCCCTAGTGGTACATGTGCTAGTCCCAGAGTGGATGTTCAACAAGCTTCATGGAGTGAAGGACTCCTGGGAGCAATGGCATCAGGCCCCAGTTCAGGAGGTAGGACTATTGGGTCCCTATCACTACTGCCGTATCTGTTCAGTTCCCAGGTCCTTCTAACTCCCTAATACTCACTGCCAGGCAGGCTGATAGTTTGGGTCCACCAAGTCTCCTGATCTTTTCTCTACAGGCCCTAACCCATCTATTTCCCTAATATACAGCAGCAGAGTCATTTACAATAGCAATGGCTAATAGGCTTCAGCCTTTAGAGCTAGCTGTCCCTTTGTTGGATTTCTTACTCATCTTTTCTAGCTGTGGCCTCACTCCACCCTGGGTACCAAGTTTCCTATGGCCCTACAATACTCATATCTTTCTGGGTGGGAGGAGCTTAATGTGCAAATAGGGAAGTGATCTGATCCTAGTCCTATACCCCTAAGCATCAGTCTGTGCTCTTGGGGCCAGTGGCCTCAGAGGTGATCAGAATGCCTAATCCTTCCCTAAGATGCTCACAGGTGTACCCACAGGGAGGTACACTTACAAGCAGGATTCATTTCAAGGGATGTCAAGGAACCAGGAATGAAACACAAAGCTCCAGGTGGAAATTCAGAAATTGAGGGTACAGGCTTGGACCCCACTGGGGAGCTGGAAGGCCACTGAGCAAGGAAGATGTTTCAAATAAGCATGTGGGAATAGTTGTGACAGAGCAGGGCCAGTTAGGATGAGGGAGGAGGCAATAAGGGAGCAGCACAGGGCTTGAGTGACCCAGGTGAGCAAGGTGTGTGCACTGGCCCTCAGGAGGTCAGAACAGAGAGGGTAGAGGTTGTAGAACAAGGCAGAGGGATATGGAGGAGCTGCAGCAGGCTGCCCTGTATGAAGTGCCATAGAGGCAGAGGAAAGGGTAGGAAAGGATATCCCTTGAGGATATCAAGGAGAGGCAAGCCACCAGGGTGGTAGGGCTGGGGAATATGGTTTAGAAAAAGCAGGGAAGGGGTGATAGGTCAAGTGCAGGCAATGCTCCATTCAGTTTTGGTGAGCGTCAATGACAGAAGGCAGGCAGTCAGGGACCTTGTTATTATTTTCAGACAAACTGAAGGTATTCTAGGAGGCAGGGGAGCTCATGCTATGAGAGAGCCTGCAGGAAGCCATCCAGCAGGGCAAGAGGAGGGGAAGGGAAGAGTCACTGTCTTATGTCTCATTGTAGAGCATGTTGGTTCCCAAGTCAGTACAGACGAAGGGCCGTACAGGACTACAACCTCTGACCTGACCATGCTCCCTGTAGGAAGGCTGGTTCATAGCAGCTAATACTGTTCCCTTACAGGCCTTAGAGGTCACAGCATTCTTCTCCGTGACACCATGCTGCAGCTGTCAGGAAGAGAGGACCCTTGCTCAGTTTTATAGCCAGTCAGGGGACAAAGAAGCTAAATGCTACATTCTCTGGACTCCTCATCTAGCATAATGTCAGATGGCAGATGGGTAACCTTACAGCACTGTCCCTGGAACTGTCAAGCCCACTGGGCAGTGGAGAGAAGAGAAAGTACTGTACCCACTAGGAACAGCTACCGTGGCCCAAGGACAGGAACAGGTCCCAGGGCAGCTGCTGTTTCTGCCGTAGAACTCAGTTTCTTGATAGAACAGTGAGATGCTGGCACTAACTTTGGGTCTCGCCTCAGGAGATGTGGTGCTGAGGGAGGCCCTGTCTAAACTCATCCTCCTCAGACTTTGCCTTCATATCTTCTACTCCTCTGTACCTGGCCTCTCAATACTGCCTGGCAAGGAAGGTGAGGCCTATGGGATGCTCTACCATAGGCCAGATCCATTTTACCTGCTAACCCAGAAGAGAAACTCATCCAGCCCTTTCATACCCAGAATACTTTCAAAGTGGCTTCAGAACTGACCTGGAGCTGAGCTCCTGAGACTGAAGCCTACAGGATGAGAGCTGAGCATCTGTCTGGCTGCTGCTGAAACCTGAAACTGCATCCATGTTCAAAGACCAAAACCAAGTGTGAGACAGAAGAGCCTCTCTGCCCTCAGCCACCAGGGCACTTGTCAACTTTGTGGGAATCTCATGCTAATGGAATTAGGCCACTCACAGAGATTGTTCAATTAGCTCTTGGTGAAAACTGCTAACATGGAAATTTGATAAGAATTGCTCCCAGCTAGTTTCAAATTCATTTCTTCTGAAAACCAAATTTCTCCCACATGGGCACATCCTCACTGTTGGCTAAGGAGCCCTTGGGCTCCTCAGTAGCTGTGAAGGCAGCTGCTGGGCTCTCACAGGAGCTGTGTGCTGGAGCATGACTCTTCTCTATAGCTGGGCAGCCCAAGGTGGGATGACAGCAGCCACCCTCATAGGAGACCTGCTGCTCTCTCAGCGGCCCCAAATTGAGTGTAGTGTGGTGGAAAACTGCAAGGGAATGGGGCGTGATGGGAAGTCAGTGGTCTGATCAGCACTAAATTGAGGGCTGCTGGGGGTGGGAAACTTTAGGGATCTTGTTGCAGTTCCCTCTAAGGCCAGGCCAGGGTGGAGCTGGTGGCTAGGGAGCTGGAAAGTAGAGGCCTGGGGGGTGGGGAAGGGGAGTGCTGCTGCAGGCCAAGCTTCAGGCAAAGAGAGGAGTGCCTGGGGAGGGGAGGCATCAGCAGACTGACAAGGTGCCCACCATGGCTTGACCACAGGGCCACCCCACGTCACAGCTAGGGCCTTTCACTGACCCCTTTCCTCCTGGGCTCCCTGCAACCTGCTCAACATTTTGGACGTTCCCATGAAACCACAGGGAAATGAATGGGCCTAGTTCACAGGCATGGAAAACCCCAGAGGAGCAGGTCTCTGGAGCCAGACATAACAGGCCTTGTGGGTGAGGCCAGAGCCAGGTTTTCTAGTCTGTGGGGCTGAATCTACTTCAGGCCTTTCTATAGGTTGAGCAGGCAGAGCCCTGCTGCAGTGAAGCATGTTTGAGTGATGTTTTTCTAGTTCAAAAGGAAGTCTCCAGAGGCTAGGCGTCCAAATGCAGCCCTCTGGCCCTGCCAAAGGGAGGCCCAGTGGCTGTGGTAGGGAGGGGGAAGGGATTGCTCCTAGTCCTTTGACAGCACTGAAAGCCCTTTGTCAGCGTAAAGCTAGCCACGAAGCCTCTCTCTTCCCAAGGCTTAGCTCTGCACACAGAGGCACGGGGCAGGCCTGCACGTGGGCAACAGCTCTGGCCCCTAAGCAGAACCAGGCGGTGTGCCGTGTGGCCTTGCAGTGAAGGTAATTGGGCCTTGCTGGCTCTTTTATGATGTTGACACACACGCCTTTCTCTAGTTCCACTGAAGCTGGAACCACTGGTTAGAGGAGGTGTGGCCAAGGCACACAGAAGCACATCACCTCAGGGAGCCACTGCCTGCCTGCAACAGCTTTCTGGCCCTGCTCAGACTCCTAGCCAAGGCCCGGGCTCCCTCTTACACCCACGTAGAGGAGGCTGACCCTGTAGACCTGCACCAAGAACAGAGCTTGGACAAGCTCAGGGAAACCAACTGTGGCACCTCTGATTTTGAGAGGGATCAACTTTGGTTTTAAAGCTAGAATTTGGGTGTTAAGATGTTCAGTGGAGAAAGGTGTTTTAAATACACTGATTCTCCCATACACACAACTGCAGGAGATAGCTAGAGAGGAGGAGCCAGGTACCCCTGGGAGCTCAGACTGCTCTGCTTTATTGAAAGTGTGCTTTGCTCACCTCCACGAAAGAGCTCTTGCTTGGGCTGCTGGGGGGTGGGCCTCATTTTCCAAGGCCACCCTGAAGTGATGAGGCCACTAATGGTGGGAAGGAAAAGAGTGAAGCCAAACTCTCTGTGTGCTTTGTCATCCAGCCCAACGCGTCCTTTCCCAGGAAGAAACTGTAGGCCTTAATGTGCACACAGGGAAACTGAGTCTCAGAGGCTACAGAAGATGACTGGGGCCAGATTGTGGCAGGGCCCAGATCTGGGTGGGGCATCACCAAGTCCTGCAGCTTTGGCTTCACTGGGCTTTTCTGGAGTTGGGGTGGCTGTACTAAGTGGGAAGGATGTACAAGCTTTTCCCTTTGGAGAACCCTGCACTGGGATGGCACATGAAATCCAAATGCTGGCAGAGCTTCTTCTGCTCCCTAAAGAACTCCAAGCCTTACTTGACCTAGACCCTCAAACTCTACTTTGTATTGAATGCTACTTTCCTTCTCCTTTACCAAGCAGGTCTGTGTATCAACTTACCTAGCCAGCCCACCCCAAGCTGGAGGCAGAGCACACCTGGATTTGCATGGTGGGGCTGCTCCTGTGGGGGATGGCCTGTGTCCCAGCATTGTTTGGTTCCATCCAATCAAGAGGACACTGGAAGTAACTGAGTGTCCTTTCAAAAATGTAGGTGATCTCTGTCTGGACAATACAAGGCCAGGCCTGCAGAGGCTGTGAGAGGAACCCAAGTGCATCTCTAGGGAGGGATATTAGTGGGGGAGCCCTGGGGTGAGTGAATCAAGGGGTTGGCTCTGCCTCATTCCCCTTCCCACGATGGACACTGCACCTGCAACAGATCCAGAACCAAGCATGGCCTGATTTCTCTCTGCTGGTCTGAGGCTCTGAGGAAGATCAGAACAGATGGGAGGAACAGACAGAGAGCACCCTGCATAGGGACATAATCAGAGCTGTCTAAGTTGTCAAGCCACTGGGGGAACTGCCCAGGGCCCTATCCACAGCCTTCAGTCTTTGGAGGGTACAAGGGAGATGTTCCTTCTTTTTCATCCTCTCTATGGCTTTGCCGACATTTAAGGTTGTATTCGAGTAAGCCATAACCCCACCATTCATGGGAGCAGAGTTTAAAAAAGCTTCCTAGAAAGAGCAGCATTTGGGAAACCATTTGGGTACCACCAGCCCTAATTTTTCATCAGAAGTCCAAGGCACAGGTGACAGGCATTGTGGAGCCAGGCACGCTTAGGTTGGAGTGCAGCTTCTCCATGCATCCTGGCTTTGCTCCAGCCCCATCAGTCCACGGACAAGCCACGGCTGGGTCACCTCCCAGGAGTGCCTGTGTAAGCTTGCTCACTCAGCTGGTCTGTCTGAAGCAGTCCTGGCCTGCGGACACCACCTGTCTGCTTGGGATTTTTTTCCTGCTCTTCCTGCCCCTGCATTCTTTTGGGCCAGTTATAGCTGCCCAATACCACTAAACTGGATGGCTCAGACAGCTCAACTGCCGTATTTCCTAGTACCTTGAACAGTGTCTAGGACACAGTAAGCAGATACTAAGTACTTTTTAACATTATTATTATAATATAGAATTAATATATAATTTATTATGAGAATGATGATGATGATGATGATGATAATGATGATAGTATTAACCATGTAGCCCAGATTTTCTGGAACTTTGCTACACTACATAGACCAGGTTAGCTTCAAGCCTATGGCAAATTTTTTGCTTTAGCCTCCTGAGTGTTGGTATTATAGGTGTGCACTTCCATGCTTTAAATAATTTTCATCAGAGATTATTTCTTTGTTTACAAAGACCAGCACCTTACAGTTCTGCACAGGCAGTTTTCACTTCAAGACAACAGAGAGCGAGTAAGAAGACCTCATGGTGAGACACATGCTTCCAGATACAGCCTGGGCCCCAATATGTGTCACTGAACCCACAAGAAGCTACCAGGAGTGAGAAGGTGCCTCTGGGTATCTTAGCACAGGACTCAGGAGGTGACAAAGTCTCTGCCGGAAGTGAGGACTCACAGAACCTCCTCTGCCGCACTCATGGTGCTTAGCCGGATCACTGCCTTCCTTCTTTGTCCTGATTGGTAAGGGAGGCAGTGAGGGCTGACCAATGTGACCTGGCTCTGCCTCTGCATCTGCCTCTGCCTCTGCCTCTGCCTCTGCTCTGCCTCTGCTCTGCCTCTGCCTCTGCTAGTTTCCTCTGCAGAACCCAAGCCCTGGGAAGGAAGATGTGAGAAATCTAGGCTTGAATAGTTTTGGGAATTCCAGAGACAGCTGGATACTGATGAAATGTTCAGGGACCAAATGAGCACACTAGAATCATACTTTGCTGTTGTTTTATAGAAATACTGAGTGAAAGACAATACACATTTTAAAAGGGTGAAAATAGAGCTCTTTGGGGGCTAGGCTAGGGTCTTCTAGGCTAGGGTTTCCTCAGCTTTCTCTCTGCTTATTCCAGCTGGACAACAGGCACACGAACTTGGCAGTCAGAACCTGAGACAGCTTCTGCAGGCCTGATGGGACCTACTGAACTTGCCCTGATCAAATTTTACTTGTCTGTAGACAGTTATTACTTAAACCCAAACAGGGTGAGCATGGTAAGTAAGCCTCCTTTGTGGGTGACCTGATAAATGAATACTCTTGTCCAAGGGCAGCTGCTCTACTATAAACACGAAACCCAACAGATTAAGAAAAGCCTCTTCCTGCCCAGGCTGCTTCCTCTGCACTAACACTTGTCTTATCACCCCTGGGTGCGGTCTGTTGAGTCTGGCACAGTCTATTAGTTATGTGACTTTATAAATATTGACCCATGGTTTTATGAACTGGGTTCAGAGTGCTTTAGATGGACGTGTTCCCATCCAGCGAGTTCTGGGTTTCCCTGACATGTGTCTGGACGGTACTAGACGCACGCACGCGCACAGGAGGTTTGCCCTTTCTACCTGGCAGCACCAAGGTACCTGCCTTGTGCTCTCCATGTCAAAATACAGGCTCCTCCCTGCCTCCTGCTCACAGGGCACTTGCCTGTCAAATGAGCCCCAGCTGAGAGAAGCAGTACATGTACTTTCCTTCCCAGGCTGGGCACCTCTGGGAGCCTGGCTCCTAATTCCTTTGTTACCCAGTATGGTGTGAACATGAAATGGCCCCATAGGTTCATGAGTTGAAGGCCTGGTCCCTTGCTGATGACACTGTTTTGGAAGGTGGCAGAGTATTTAGGAGGAAAGGGCACTTCAAGGAAAGGCCTTGAGTGATGGAGGTTCTCAGGCTCTATACCTTGTCCCTGGCCCCTTCCCTTCCTGCTATTTGCTGCTTCCTAGCCACAGCTGGGTGACCTGAGCTACTCTTACCTCGTGTTCCCACCACACTGCTCACCTGACCATGAGCTGATTGAGCCCAAGGACATTTCTCCCATCATGCCCCACCCCAGGTATTTGTCATAAATACTGCTTTACATGCCTGTCTCCCTCAGTGGGTTTTCTAGGCCTTTATTATTTCTATGCTCTGCACAGTGCTTAGCTCAAGCTGGGCAAGCAAAGGAATGAGGTTTATACTGGAGTTACAACACACACAATGACTATTCTAATTTGTGAGGTGCATGGTAGAATTTCCCAGGGCTCCTCTTGCAATCTGGGCCATTTGTGGAGCCATTTCTCTAGGTGTAGCAGCGGGAACAGGACTGTCTGGTATGTAACAGTCTGCAGAGAAGCTCTCTGTGATGATTTCTGCATCTCCCTGGCTGTGGACGGCTCTGCTGGGGTCTGAACAGCATTGGTTTGCCTGAACAGAAAGGAACTGCAAGAATGCTGGTGGTAGGTGTGGAGGCTGTGGAGTGGGCATTGTCATGTGGATGGCAGCTTGACCTCCCAAGAGTCCAAAGGCAATTGCAGTTTCCTGGTCTTGGTAACTCAATGGACACAGAAATGGCGCTGCAAACCCCACAGGGTCCATGGAATCTCAAGTTATTCAAGGGAGTAGATGATTCCTCATTTCTTATCTTAGGGGCCAAGACACTGCTAAGTATTTCATAAATATGATTAGCATATAGGCTGTCAATCTCTTATCTCAAATGCTGAGACTAAAGTGCTTCAGATTTCATTTTCAGATTTGTGAGTATTTGCATAGGCTCCAGAATACAAAAATATAAAACTTGAAATGCTCTAAAATCTAAAACTTGAAGTTCATAAGGTCTTTGGTTGGATTTCAGATCAGGAATTCTTAACCTACATTATGAAAGCCATCTAAGGTAAATGGAGGAGACAGGAATCTGGTGATTTAGAAGAAACAGAGACATATTAAGGTTAAGGACACGAGGGGAAAAGTAAGCCATGCTTGCAAGGAGAGGTGTGCACCTGGTGTCTGCTGAGCATCTGCAGTGTGCTAGCTGGGCTGGAAGGACTGTTCTTGCTTTTGGGCACATGGAGTCAGATCATCTTCTATCAGAATGTCATCAGTGCTACAAACTGGTTTCTTCTCAGCAGTCCCTGACTGGATCCCAGGTCTGTTCTAAGCACTGGGAACCAGAATCTAAAGAGAATCCAGCAAAGCCTCTTAGTACGCATTCTCCACCTCACAGTCAAAAACATTCACATTCCACTGAGCTGCACAGGCAGAGGCAAGAACCCGCCTCTTGCAGTACTCAGCAGGGGACTGGTAGTTCTGAGACTGAGGGTTATGTTAACAATCAGAGTCAAGTTTGATGACATCAGCACTGGAAAATTCACTGAGAAAGTCAGAGGGAGTGAAAAGGGCATTCTGTTTCATGAGCAGAACAGTGATGAATGGCATTCCTTATACAAAACATGGTGACCAACCGACTAGTCTGGTTATACTGAAGGATAGAGGACACTCATTTAGCTTAACGTGGTGGGCAGCTTCACCAGGCCCCAGGGAAGGAGATACTTCCTGATGGGATGGGATGGGATGGGAAGGGAAGGGAAGGGAAGGGAAGGGAAGGAAGGGAAGGGAAGGGAAGGGAAGGGAAGGGAAGGGAAGGGAAGGGATGAGATGGAATAGGATGAGATAGAATGGGATGGGGTAGGAAAATGCATATAGTAGTTGAGTCCATTTAGCTTAGCTGGCAGATGTGGAACATAAACATACAGAGTCTCAGAGAGTGGACAACGGTGCAGAACTAGGAGCTATCTCTCAAAGGCAGCTCTGGGAAACATGTTGTGTGTCTACACGGAACAGGCACTTTGCTATATGGAGCACCCAGGGTAGTCTTAGCTCTGACTCATAAACTTCTCTCACCTGGGATGAGAATTCTAACACTTGCCTTATCTCCCTAAGGATTCTATGCCCCACAAGGCCTAGTGTTCACAGGTACCATCTAGACAGTGGTGAGGTGACAACTGGTCTGGTAGTCATCAGGGAAGAGACAAAGACACACAGGGCAAGGCTTCAGTAAAGTCAGGGGAAAACCCTGCAACTCTGTGGTCACTCACTATAGGGGAAAATGGCTGTGCAGAGTGCAGCAGCCACTGCAGAAAGCATTTTCAGCTGGGCATGGTACTGCAGTCATGTAATCTTACTTGGAGGCTAAGACGGGAGGGTCCCAAGGTCAAGGACAGCCAGGCCAGCTTGGGAAATTGAAAAAGGCTTTGTCTCAAAGTAAGGAATTAAAACTAGCTAAGGATACGTCTCATGGAGCATTGGCCTGGTGTGTATGAACTTTTAAGTTCAATCTCCATACTGTAAAAACACCCACACCCAAACACTTTTTACATAGCATACATATTTTGAATAATCCTCAGTTATGTCTAGCTGATGCCATTAAGAGGGTATATACATTAAAGGACAAGGCTTAGATGTCTCAAAGGCTATGCCCTCTTCCAAGTGAAAACAGGAGTCTACAGAACAATTGTATTCCTCTCATTCTAAACAGCTCAAACATTACACATCTGTGTAAGCACCACAGCTAGGTCAAACACCCGGGAGAAGGCAGCCACAGTGCCTTGTGTGAAGAAATAGGGAACAAGGACACAGATGGAGATGTTACAGCTTTTGAGACAAAAGCCCTGGCAGGTGAGTGGAGCACCTCCACCTGAAGGAGGACTAACTACAGAACCAGAGAGCTCTAGACAGCCTTCAGGGATATGGTGGTGAGAGCACAGTCTCCACAACCAGGGCTAAGCCAGATCTGCCTCCCTCAATGTGATGCCACCCAGCTAGTCATCCTCTGACTTGCTTATCTTGGAGCCTGGCCCAGCAGTGCTTAAGGTGGGTCACTTGAGGATGCCCAGTGAGGGGGGGCTACAAGTCACTGGAATGATCTGTGTTGTGTACCTCAGTCAGGCTTTGCTGATTGACTTTGCAAAGCCGTACCTAAGTGGGATATTTCCTTCCACTTAACTCAGCGGGCACAGCTTGAGTCACTCTGTGAGATCCTTTTCCAGATGGGCATCCACCACAAGAAGACTACCCTCAGAACAGTTAACATGTCCTCTTCCCCTTAAATAAGCCAGGCAGCAGCTAAGTGATTTATAGTCATCAATAGCCTTTGTCTGTCATCAAGCATGGCAATTCCTTCAGGCTCTGGAGGCTTCCTGCCCAACCACCAAGAAAAAGCCACAATGCCTCAGAGTGCATGGGAGTAGCAGTGACGACAGATTAGAAACACTTCCCTATGGAGAGCACAGCCAAGAGTTGAGTGAGCCAAGCATGCTCTGGTTACCTGCCAAGTAGCTGCTGGAGGTGATGGCCATGGGCACCTTTCTTCAGGCTCAGACCCAACCTGAAGTCCTGCGGTCTGCTTCCTGGAGGGCTAACCTGTGAGTGTCACAGGCCTCTGGTGCCTGGGGAGGGTTATTAGAGCAGATGCACTTGCCTCTCTCACTTTCTGAATATGCCTAGTGTCTGGTCTAACATACTCGTAGAGAGAGGCTGTGCCTCACGGTCTACTGGACAGCAATGTATGGCCTGTTCATTCAATGGGGTACAGGCCCAAAGATCACAGCCTCTTCTAGAATTTCTTGAAGTCTTAGAGAGGAACAAATCACAGAGGCCCACACCTGCACTGTGAGTGGCTGACTCCGCATGCATGCTCCAGCTGCAGCTGTTCCCATGAGGTCACTTCTGGCATTTCTATGGCTGTGCTACCTCCAGCTCCGTACACCCTTCCTATCTCTGGACTGACTCAGCTTCTCTTTCTCCTAACCTGGGGCTTTACAGGGAACAAGGAAGTCATTCTTTATTCTGACCTGGCAGCGTCTGCATTTGCAGGAGGCCTGAAGGTGCTCACCCTCTGTCAGGAATGGCTCTTAGGTAACACTGCAGTTAGTCTGTAGAACTCGCAACAGCTCTAAGCACAGACAGAAAGTGCCATTTCAAAAGTGCTGGGAAGTGCTGATGCTGGTTTGAAGTTGTCAGGGGCTGCTGGGAAATATTCCATCTGCTTACTCAGGGGGAAGGAAGAAGAGAAGAACCAAGCAGATGGAGGGATGAATTAATTAAATGTGGGACTTTGTCCAGAATCCCTTGCTCCACCCCCTGCCCCCACCTCCAGCCCACCCTCACCCCACACCACCCAGGGTAGTACACTTGGATCCCCTGCAGAGGACTCACAATAAAAAATGCATCCAGACAAGCAGTTGAAGGCCAAGAGTGAGGGCCAAGGCATGGAGAACAGTTCAGAGCAAGGAGAGGGAAGCAGAACGGTATGCTGCACTGTTTATGAGTTACGTGCTTAGTCTCTAAGAAAGCTTGCCCAGCCACCCAGGAATCTGCTCAGTTCTCCCATCTTGTCCTTGGCTTCAGAGAATCCCAGACTGACTTTGCTGCTAACCTGAGCATACTAAGAAACCAAAATGGTATTCTGACACAATGACTTTAGCAGCACTGGGATGCTTTCTAGCAGCATCCACGATGGGAGATGGAGGCACTGAGGATGACTGGATGACCTTCCCCATGAGTCATGCAGTGGGGATTAGTGTTGTCCAATGGCAAGTACATCATCTGCCTAAAGATACAGACATTGCAAACACACCCAGAAGGCAACCTGTGTGCAGATGTGGTCACAGGGGTACCCACTGACCTATCTTCTACTCACATCTTCTGAGCAGTGAGTTCTTCTGGGAGGTAATGGCTGGCTCTGCTGGCAGGTGCCTATTCCTTCAGCTGGGTAAGAGTACATAGTTTGGATAGTTATATGATGATACCAGAATACATTGTTCTCAAGTCCAGGCTGGGCTTACTGGTTATTGAAGATAGTTTCCCAGAGTGGTAACAACTGTCTTCCACCTAGTCTTTCCCCACTGTAGACATGTTAAAGTTGACTATGTATGTAAGTTCCCTAGGCCTCAGCTTCTGCAGTGCATAGTAATGAAAGCACACTCTTCAGGTTGTGGTAAGGGCTAAGTAGGAATGGCACATGCTGGTCCCCAGGAGTCTAACAGTCTAATGCAGCAGGTGCCCAAATATAAGCTGCTATCACCACCACCATCACCACCATCATCATCAAGGCATAGTCCCTCCACCATTGTCCCTGTCTCACTAACAACACACACTCAGAGAATCGGGGTCTTTGAAGAAGAGAAACGGTACTTTAAAATTATATTGGGGCCATTTTCTAACAGGGCTACACCATTTTGCATCTGTGTACACCTCCCAACTACACAAGCCACAGGATCACTTCAGAAGCAGTAAGCATGGTGGCAGTGGCTACAGAACCACAACCAAGGCCAAAGTCACTGACTCAGATAAGTAGGTAAGGGATGAGTACTGGGGTGGGGTGGGGAGGAGGGTGGAGCCTGAAAAGGAAGGTTTGTTTCCTAACACACTTCTTGCTCATCATCAAGTCTCTTAACACCTGCTTTATTTTCATGCATGTGTGTAGGATTGTATGGTGTGACACACACACACATTTATGTGTATAAATGTTCAAGAGTGTGTGCCATGAAGAAATGTGGAGTCAGAGGATAACTTTAGTGTTGGTTCTCACCTTCCACAGTGTTTGGCACAGAAGCTTTCTGTACACCAGGCTACCTGGCCTGTGACACTGGAACTTTCTGTATATCAGGCTACCTGGCCTACGTTTCAAGGACTCTCTCTCTCTTCCTCACATTTCACTGTAGGAATACTGGGGTTATAGGCTTGTGCTTGGCTTTATGTGGGTTCTGGGGATTCAAACTCAGGTCCTTACACTTTCACAGTACGTGCTTTGAGCCATTGCCCCAGCCCTCTATACAAGGTCCTTTCTATTATATTTAAGGGCAAAAGAGACTTTGGGGGGTGGATATTTTGTGTGTGTGTGCCAGAGATTTTCTCACATGGTAGCAAAAACGTTGAGCACCCCCTGTATGGGAAACCTGAGCTATAAAGTCTGCCACAGCTGCTCCGCGTGTAGGTGGTGCTTTCCACTGAGTGAGTGGCTTAGCTTACTTGTTGCTGTCTCGGTACTCATAGATATGGCATCCTTGAGGCAATCCAGTCTCATGGTCCAGAGTAAAAGCGAGCTTCAGCTAAACAAAGAGAAAAGAAAAACAAGTGAGTTTTGGCTCAATGGAATGGAGAAATCAAACAAATCAGCTCCCTCCAGTGGATGTGTTGTGGAAACCTCAGCCTCTCACTGAGGAAGCTCTGCCATCCACAGGTACTGTCACCAGGAGCATCCTATGCACTGGTCATGTAATCTGTCCTCACGAAGCACGTCTATAGCTGCCTCTGAGCTAGCAGAGGACACAGGAGCACACAGCAGTAGGGTCACCTTCGTGGAGCCTGCTGTCTATCGCAAGAGCAAATCTCCGTTCTAAGGAACATCCAGCTATATGTACAAGTTTAAACTGAAGAGAGTCTTGGAACCTTTATGGGGAGGTAATTTACCATGTTTCTAGAGGAGCAAATGAGTTGATCTAGACAGAACAGGGCTGTGGGAAGGAGGGGCGATGAGACCACAAGTGAAGGAACAGACAGTTGTCCTCGGCAGAAGTCACAGCATGTACACAGGTCCTGAGCAGGAGCTGCAGGAACTGAAGGATGCCTAGGGAAGCTGGGTTCAATAGCTACAAGGATCACAGTGGGCAGTGACACTGTGGGAGGAACGCCAGGCAAAATATGCATGGCATTCTGATCTTTGCCTTAACTACACAGGAAGGCTCATGAGCTGCTCTAAGAAAGGGTGGATGATGTCACTACAGTTTTGTTTGGGAAGACCCTCTTGCTGGCTACTGTGCTGTCTGCCAGAAGAGGAGAGAGATGGGGGCCTACACAGGGCTGTTCCTGAGGCTGAGGGAATGGGAGCAGGACCAGAGGGCAGGAGGGAAAGATGGAGAGAAATGGACACCTGGGAGATCTAACTGGCAGTGAGTTTTAGAAGTAGAATCAACAGCAGATGGATATGGTGGCCGAAAGGAGAACAGCCAGTTAGGTTCAGTTATAGGAAGTATGATGCTGCTGGGAAAGAAGGGAGTTCAGGTTTTGGTTAGGGGCAGGTTGACCTGGAGACCCCAATAGTGAAGATGAAACCAGGAACCTGATGAGTCTTGGTTTCTTTTGGGATGCTGGCCAGGAGAGCTCAGGTGAATACAGAGCTTCACAGGGCTCAGACAGGTTTACTATCTGTTTGCTGGAGCCCAGGGCTCAGGGAGCTTGAGCATTTCCAATGTGGAGCCAATTACTATCTCTAAAAATTCCCTGGACTTTTAAATCACCAGGGAAACTTTAGCTACATTAACTACATGTTAGGGGTACATTATTATGATTATTTTTCCTGTAGGGTTGTTAACACAACTAATGATTTGCACCATTAGATACTGGACAATTTTTCTCTCCCTCAGATCAAAGCACACTCTTGGGAATGGTCTGTCCTCTTATTGACCCAGATGAACATTCAAACTAGAAACAAATGCTTCTTTACCACAACAAAGCCAGGAACTCCACTGGAGTCAAAGGCATGCTTTTCTTACAGAGTATACCTTGGCTCTAACCAGGCCTCAATTTCAGTTAAATAAAAATGAATTTAGTTCAGCTACTATGGAAATCAGTGTGGAGGCTTCTCCAGAAAAAGAGGTGGGGGGGAATGGCACTATCCTCTGATCTTGTTCTACCACCCCTGGACATCTGTCAAGATCAGCACAACACAGACATCTGTACCAGCACTTCTACAGAACCAGCCTAGATGCCATCAAGAAAAGAATGGATACAGAAAATGTGGTACATACACATAGTGGAGCTTTATTCAGCAATAAAAAAGAATGAGAGCTGGGGATTTGCCCAGTGGTTAAAGCACTAAAGTATGAGGACCAGAGTTGGGTCCCTAGAACCCACATAGCATGCTTGTAATTCTAATCCTGGAGAGGAGAGAGGGGGCATCTCCAGAGCAAGCTGGATTGAAAACTGGCTGGATCAGTGAGCACTGGGTTTGACGGGAGACTGTACCTCAAAGGAAAAAGTGGAAAAGCAACGGAGGATGACTCCTGAGCCTCTGCACGCACATGTGTGCACGCACACGTGTACCCACACATATACCCACACATGTATAAGCACAGTGGAAAATGGGAAAAGGACAAGAATAAAAATTTGTCATTTGAAGGGAAATAGATATTAAGTAAAATAAGCTGGACCTAGACAGATATATTCTGTCTCATGCATGGAATCTAGAAAGAGAGACTTGAGAATGGCGGCGGTTCTATTTTGGAAGGCCCCGGGGAGTGGGGACAAGATGAAGTAATGAGGGTGACAGTCAGAGTACAAGTACACATGTATAGAAAGGATAACACAAATCCATCATTTTGTATAATTAGTACATAAATAGAGAGGTGTGGCTTTACATATCTTTGGTTATTGCACTAGGGATGCTGAGGTAGAAGGACTGAACCAAGTTCAGGACCATCCTGGGCCACCTCCTGAGACTCTGTGTCAAAAAGAAACAACCCCTAAAGCAAAAGAATCCACTGCATAGCAGATCAATGGCAACAACAACATTTAATCACAACCATAACCTTTTGCCCCCACTTCTTTTCTTCTAGCTGAGGCAGGGTATTGATTTTGTCCATTAAAAATGAATGAATGAACAAACAAAAACAAAAGAAATCTACATTCTTAGAAATTTTTGTATCTTCTGCCTCAGTATTTTAAGCTATGGATTTGTGGCTTAGAGAAAGGTTTCACTGAAGAACTGTTTGTTTCAGTATCACTACTGTATTGACTCTAAAAGACCAGCAATGGTAGCAAAAGTCAGGAACAATGACAGGCCCCACAGCAGTCCGTGTGGGAGAGCAGGTGGTCATGATGGGATAGACAGCCCAGTGGGAGGAATTTGCCACTTTATCAGCATTTTCTAGATTCCTCAGGACAAGGCAGCTCTACTTTGATTTTGAGTAAAGACTAGCATGCCCCCAGTCTTGTTTTATATTTTTTTGTTTCCCAGGGTTTTTGGCTCCTCAGTAGAGCTGGTCTTTGCTGAATGTCTCTGCCTATCCTATTGGTCACTGTACTGAGAACTGTAGTATTCAGCTTCTCAACCACCAGAAATGCTCCCCTCTCTGTATCTTGAAAGGGGGAACGGGATCAAGGAGGACTGGATATCAGGCTGCTTCAGGAGGCAGGAGGGGTGAGCTAATAGGGCAAGCTGCATGTAAGAATTCACATGGTCAGAAAGGGAAACCACAGCAGGTGTCAGAGGAGAAGACACCTGGTGGTCAGGGAGAAATGGGCTAAACTGAAGGCAAGTTTGCAGGTGAAGGGCTTTGGGCAAGGCCATAATGGCAGAATAAAAAGATAAGGCCTGGGCCTCAGGCAGAGTTGTGGGGATGGGGGCATCCAGAGAGAGCTTAAAGAGAAGACACATCGGACCCTGTAATAGGAACTCCAGAATCTGCCTCCTAGCCCCAAAAGTAAAAAAAGGAGGGATCTAACAGGCACTGTGGGTCCTCAGTCAGGAAAACACTGGTAAATGTGATGGGGGGGGTGGGGCTTCAAGGTCAGGAAACTATAGAAACAGCAATTTAACAATAAGACAAGTCAGAGTGGTGGGAAGGAGGGACAGAGGGGCACTAAGTTATTGAATACTTATTTAAGTACTTGTATTATCAAATGTACACCAAGTGAAGAAGGCTTTCCTTTCTCCTGATGACCACTTGAATTAGGTGTTATAGTCAAACTTGGGGCTGATAAAGATTAAGAATTTACCTGAGTTCAGTAATGAATGCCCATAGTCTTTGCATTCAGGATTCTGAGACAGAAGGGTCATAGTTTTAGGGACAACCTGGGCTACATATTGAGATCCTGTTGAGGCAGGGCTGTGTGAGAGAGGTTAAGGAGATAGCTAGTTGGTAAAGTACTTGTCATACAAGCAGAAGGACCTGAGTTTGATCCCCCAAATCCATGTTTTTAAAAGCTAGGCATAATGTGCATCTGTGAGCATGCCTGTAATAGTGTTGGGGAGGCAGAGACAAGCAGATCCTGGGACTCAATAGCCAGCCAGTCTAGCTTTCTTGAACCCAGAACAGTGAGAGACAACAACAAGAAGTGATGGACAACACCTGAGGAACTACCTCTGAGGTTGTTTGGCTTCCACATACAAAAACATCTATATCTACACATATACCCACATATACACAAACACACATGTGTACATACATGTACACTCACACAAACAAATCCCTAAGTAATTTGTCTACAGCACAATAGAACCAGAGTTTTAACTCAAACTCATATTCTTTGCCTATTACAAGTATTATGGAACTTTGCTAATCGGGATATGAAGTGGAAAGGGAGGTATCACAAACACAGTTACAGATTCTCTGCCTCAGACAGCAGGACAGATGGTGAGGCTACCACCACAGGCGATGCAGGAGGGTAAGCTTGGGAGGTGAGTGGGGATGGCCTGTTGTATGTATGGTCATGAGGTTTCCAAGTGTATGTGCAGGCTTCATCTGGCAAGATGAGAGCTTGCTGGAGTGGGTGAGACTGTCTTGAGAGAGTTTGTGGAAGGAAGAAGAACCTAGACAAAGAAGATCCTTTGGAGACAAAGAACACCTCCATGAGAGAGCTGGGAGCAGAGACCAAGAAGGGTGGCTGTGGGTCTTGATTAATGTCTTGAAGAAGCTAAGGGGAAATAAATATGCCTTAAGGAAAGAAGAGCCAAGCCAGTTTGTTACACCCTCCTAAAATGCCACGTAGAAAAGGAGTGTGTGTTCCCAAACAGGGATCCCACTGGACCTGGCAGAACGGGCTGCAGGAGAGTAGTAGTGGGAGCAGAGGTGGGCAGGAGACAGATTGAAAAGCAAGAAGCAAGGAAACGGAGGTTGAAATAGCTTTAGACAGCTGTAGGGAGGAGACAACACAGATTACAGTGGGACAGCACAGAGAGAGAGAGAGAGAGAAAGAGAGAGAGAGAGAGAGAGAGAGAGAGAGAGAGAGAGTAAAGGGAGTGTATCTAAGTAAAGTAGAAGTGACTAGGAGAGGGAGACACAGGAGCTGGAAGTAAGGAGTGTTGTTTCTGAGATCGCCAGGGACTGGAATCCAACACACAATGGAAGACCTTCTCTACTGCAGAAGATGGGAGGGGTGAGCAGGGACGCAGACAGGTCTGTAGGCCAGGTGAAGAGGGTTTAGAACATTCTAGCATGGCTTTTGTTTTTTGTTTTTTCCTCCTGAGAACTAGGAAGTCAAATTATCTGCAAAGAACGGAGAGTTTGATGAGGTGACTTGAAGTTTGAGGAAAGGATGAAAGTTGCAGCTACTTCTTTGGAAGACAAGACAAAGACCTAGATGGGGCTGCACAGGGGGACTACTGGGAAGCACTCAATGGCTAGGATTAGGGAACAACCCCTGTAACCTTGACAGTAGTGTGAAGAAGAAAGCCAACCTGGTCCAAAGCTGGATCTTTCAAGAAAGGTTTGAGGGATGAATAATGGGCAAGGGAGGGCAATACGATATGGCAACAGATGGATCCAGACAGGTCAGGGGACTAAGTGCCAACAGACATGAAAGAGAAATGAAGCCCAACTGAGAGAAAGCAGAGGGTCTGAGTGACAGATGTTCTGTAGGAAACTAATATTTATGAAGTACATCTGCTCTAAGCATCCTTCATGTGACAGTATTAGATTCTCACACTATACTGTGTTTGAGAGATTTGGTATGTATTAGGCCCATATTGACCAGTAAGCAGCAGAACCGAAGTCTTTATTGTAAAGCACCTGGCTGTACTGGCTTCCTAAGTATTTATGGACTCTAGGGAGGTGGGAAGACCAGGAGCTGTGGTCAGATAGCAGACTGTGTGTGACCTTAGGATGGACAGGTAATTAAAATATTCAAAGGAGTGGAGAGGTAGGGATGGGACCAGATGGGCACGGTCCTTTAAGAAGTTCTAAAATCCACCCAGAACAGTGATATGTTTGCTGTTTCTCAGAGAAGCCAAGCCATTAGGCATGTTTATAGGCATGGAGGTGTCTACAAGAACAAAGTTCAATATGAATGATCCCTGTAGCAGACACAGAGTCAGTGCTGGAAGTCATGTCCTTCTTTTTAATTACGTGCTATCCAGGGGCTACAGGGAAAAGCAGACCCAATCTCTAGAGGAAGACTGGGCCTGACAATGCTAACAGCTGCTGAACAGTCATCCATGCCGGCAGTGTCCTGACTGAGGAACGGGAAAGATGTGTGGCCCAGCTGAGGCCCACAAGCTAGGGGAGTGTGTACAATGAGGATAAGGCCAGTGCAGCTGTACCAGTGCCTCCAGCCAGAAAGTAAGTAGAAGAATTCCCAAGGGAA
The DNA here is from genome assembly GCA_021653895.1 of Mastomys natalensis. Lineage (NCBI taxonomy): Eukaryota > Metazoa > Chordata > Mammalia > Rodentia > Muridae > Mastomys > Mastomys natalensis. Next base: position 188,999 of record JAJTUV010000114.1, on the reverse strand, counting down.
GCAGAACAAAAGACCTATAGCTGAGGACATCCAGGCAGAGACACTCAACAAAGACCAGCTCTACTGAAACTAGGGGACCAAATCCCTGGGGAAGCAAGAAAGAGCTCCTATTTTGTCAGCGCGCTGAAGGGCAACAGTATTTCCTGGATACTGTTCCCGCAGTAAGCCTTGCCAGAACAGAGTCCTACTTGCTGCCCTCTCTGCCAACCTGGGGACATAATGAAGTCCTGCAGGGCCTCCCTCAGTGGGAAGTCAGCCCACAAGAATGGTAGCCACTCTGGCTGCAGCTGCTACATGGAACAGAAGCACTGACTGCTAGTTGGTCCTCTCAAAGGGATGGGCTTCCTTGGTGGGCACTTTCTAGCTGCACAATATCCCTGACACCGAGTGAGGTGAAGAAGGTGAAGGTTTCCAGGCATTCACAAGGCTGCTGTCTAGGCCACTGCCATAGGAATGAGGTTTTGAAAGGGACCCAGGGGGAGGCAAGGCTCTCAGCTTGACAAAGGACAAGCAGGTCATCTTTAGGTAGAAAAAGGAAGAGCTGCCAAGTGTGGTGGTACACACCTTTAATCCCAGCACTCAGGACCCAGAGATAGGTAGATCTCTGTGAATCTGAGGCTAGCCTGCTCTACATGAAGAGACTCTGCCTCACAAAAAGAAGAAAGGAAGGAGGAGAGAAGGAGAAAGGGAGGAAAGGAAGGAAGAAAGAAGGAAGGGAGAGAGAGAGCAAGCAAGAGAAAGAGAGAGAGAGAGAGAGAAGAGAGAGAGAGAGAGAGAGAGAGAGAGAGAAGTTTTATTTCTAGAAACTTAGGCTGAGACCACACAGAAGAGCAGCTGTGGGCAGCAGAACAAAAAAAACTTCTGATGGGACCTTCCACGGTCCAGGCTTCATGATGGGGTGAGCAAGGCATCTGGCCATAGGACTAAGGCTGAGTTAAAGGCTGGAATACTTGGGACAGGATGACAAACTTTCTACAGATTTGGGGAAGTGGGGTGCAAGGTCTGCTGGGGTTGTTGAGTCTCTTGGGTTTTAAGTATAATGGCGAGGGAGACCAGCAGTGTCCCTTCCCAGGAACTACGAGACTAGTTGGCTGAGGAAATAAAGGGCTTCCTTTTGGGTCTCAGATTCCACCATGTTGGGAGAAAAGCCTTAGGGAAAGAATGAACATCCAAGGCTAAGCAGGAGGCTAGAAGGCCATATAGTTGTTTTCTGTGATCAGTAAAAGGCACGTGGTCTTACTCTGGATCCCAGTTCAGTGAAGTCAGTGGATCCAAGAACATTCATAAGAATAAGCAACAGAAGGTGAAAGAATGAAACAGGAAGGGGTGGTCAGTGTACATGCCAGGTGTCCCTTGGGCCAATGAGCAAGCCAGTCTTCCACAGCTCAGGTACACAGCTGGCCTGCCCAAATGGCCCGACCTGGAGAAGATTATGCCTGGGCAGCTGATTCTTAAATACCATTGAGTAAGGAAGCTCAGAGCTTCTGGTGCTTTTAAAAACTACTGGTCTGAGCTTGGGCAAATGTTGAGAAACTCTATGCAGGTAATGAGAAGGCTGAGTCAGTGAGGGGCTTGCTTCCAGCCTGATGACCTGAGTTCAATTCTGGGAATCCACATGGTGAAAGGAAAGAACTGACTCCCACAAGCTGTTCTCTGAGCTCCATACCTTCTTGTTGGTACATTTGTGCATATGTGTGTGTATACATACACAGGAACAAAGATAAATAAATATTAAAAAAAAAAAATCAAGGAATTCCTTGTCTTGTCCACAACTGACATAAAATGCCCTCTCATGGGCACCAGTGCCTCTGGAAGGTGCTGCAAGTTAGAAGGGTGGTCTGAGCAGGTGATTTGGAAGCCCAACTCCGAGTTCACTCACAGGGATGTAAAGATAGAGGCCAGTGGTGAAAATCCAGCGTAATTTTCTGGCTAGGAGTGCTCTAGTTCCGCCCACCTTCTTCTCCAGGAAGCTGAGCTTGTTTCAGTTTGCTAGCAGTTAGGACTCAGGTTCAAGCTCAGGTCAAGGAGCAGTCTGGGAAGCCTCTCAGCTTCCCATGGTTGACGCTCCCTCACAGTCCCTGGGTCTTGCAGGGTATCTGACTGCTCCTTATGTGGAAAGTGGCCAATCCTACACAGGGCCAACATTTGGGGAATGACACTTACAGCGTACTTGAAAGGAACAGAAAAGTTCCTCCCACCTGAAGCTTAGGTTTGGAAATTGAAAATCTTATTAGAAGGGAATCTTCACATTCTTTGAAGTGATCTTAGTTTTCCTTCGTTGGTCTTCATTGTTTGGTTTGGATTTCCTAAGCATTATTTCTTTTTTCCATCTCCTCTTTGCTTTCTTTTATAAGACAAAGATGCTGTGGGCTTTGCTTTAACTTGGTTAACAGCGATTCTATGGCAATGTATTAAATTTCTTTCTCCTAAGTCCACTGAAGTCTTTTTGGACTTGAAGAGCTTTTTAAGAAAGAACTTGCTCATTCAGCAGGATTATCCTCCCTGCTCCAAGCTCTGGTTCTGACCTGGAAAAAATAAGAGTAAGAAAGAGCAAGAAGAGAATCCTGCAGTCCTGACGCTCAACTTCACAAACCACAAAAAAAGGACCTCGCTCCAGTAACGTAATCACGAAGAGTTCTGGCACCTTGGTCTTTCAAGAAAAATACATCCATCTGCTGGCACAGGGACCCTCTAACTAAATCCTGTTCAGCATGGAGTTCCCGATTCGTTAGTGTTGGAAGTCTACAGCGAGGCTGGCCGCTCCCACTGGATGACGCCTCCCTGCAGTGCGAGTCTGGAAACCCCACAGCTGTGTCTTCACTTAAGGCCGCTTCTCCTGACTCCACTGTGTCCTGTTCCAGAAGCTTGTTCTATTCTTATTAAAGCTAAAACCGACAAGACAAGGATTCTTCGATGTTGACGTTTGATTTGCTCAGAAGAAGCCACGTCTTAGAGCTAAGTCCTGTCCCCAGGGAAGGCTGCTCACTTGGGAGGAACCAGCCAGCGAAATAGTAGTAGTTGTCCTGCCTTCCTGGCTAGTTGCCTCTTCTTCTGAGGGCCACTCCTTTTATCACCGCGGTAAGACCAGTGCAGCAGGGCTCTGCTTTACACTGTCCCATGTGGCCTTCTGTCTCCATCACTGGTGAGGCCCACGCGCAAGAGCTTACTTTCCTTCCTAGCTTCTTCTTTAGCAGACTGACAGTCCCTGGGGGTCCCAGAGGCTTCTAGTTGCTTCCATCTAGTCACTGGACTCTGTTTGCCTCTCCCATTTTCAATTAAGGTGAAAACAGTAAATACAAGGTGTGATGAGCAAGCCTGCATATGCCACATGTAGCCAGATGAGGAGGCTGTAGCCACCTGACCACTCTACTCAAAATGGGCAATTACAGACACAACTATTTCCTCTTGCATCTGGGGCCTCAGATCAGCCATTGTTTGGGCACTGATGCTGTCAGAGCTACTTGCATAGGCAGGTATCAATGTGGAGGTGGCACATGGCTCCTCTGAGTCCATGGGAACAACGCTGTACAGGTGTCTTGGCCTCTTCTTTATCTGCCTAGCTACTCTAAACCTGTGCACTTGCTGTGAACAGTAGAAACCCTATCAGATCCCCCACTTCAAAGTGGTTGCTATAAGAAAAATTAAGTGTGTTGCCTATTTATTTGTTTTGTCGTTCTCTTACCTGAGACATGGTCTCAGGGAGCCCAGGATAGCCTTAAACTATCTATAGAGCTGAGGTTGTTCTATCTTGCGCTCCTGATCCCTGATCCTTCTACTCCCACCTCTTGAGTGCTGCGATACAGGCATGAGCCACGCTCAGTCTATGTGTCAGAGAAGAATGAGCTCAGAACTTGGTGCATGTTTGTGCTTAGTGCATCAATAGAGCTGCATCCACAAGGATGCTCTAACTTTACCTGGGACTCACTGAGGCTCCAGAAGAGCTAGTGTTCCCCAGACGCATGGCCTTCCTTGAGTTGTTTTAGTCATCCTCCATTCTCACCAAGTTTACCTTATGACAGAGCCTATAAACATCTTTTTTTTTTCATTGCTGCAAGTGTGTGCAGTGTTCCTAACAGCAAACCTTGCATGAGAAATTGCTCTTAGTGCTAGGAAAGACATCCTTCAACTTTCAGTGAAGTTTGTTATTTTAAAAAATGTGCCTTATTACCCTCCTCCTCAACTTTCTGAGGTAGGATTGCTTCTGCTGTTAGGATACTGCAGTAAGGAGTCTGGTGCCCACTCGGCACACAGATGCTGGGAGCTCACCTTCCATTTGCCTCCCTTCCCGGGTCTCTCACTTCCTGTTCTCCTAACATGTTCACCTCATTGCTTATTTCCTTTGCTGCAAGTCCTCAAATTTCTTTTGGAAACAGAGGGTGCACATAAGATAAGTAAAGTTCTTTACAATACAAGGCCAACATATATAGAATTATGAGAGTTCAAACAGAACCTTCCTAAACAGCTATGACGGCAGGCACTCAGTTCGTGGAAGAAGGAAATGGGACACTCTCACACAGTTTTAGAGCCAGTGATCAGGCTGGCTCTCTTCTTGAAAAAACAGGAGAGAACAGAATGATCTTCCAGGGAATTGGCCTCAGTTTCCAGGGACTTGGGGAGTAAGGAGTTATGTAAACCAAACTGAGAGCCAGCAGCTTTGGCTTGCCTGTTCTCTCCCTGAGTCTGGATGGAGGTGGGCTCTGGGACCTTAGATGCCCCACCTATACCATGGAGCCCAGTTCCTCTGTGGCTGTCCTGAGGTTTGTCTCCTGGAGGAATGTGGAATCTTTTTAGCCAATTAAAGGGGAAGTCCTTCTGTATCTGTTGGGAGAGAAGCTCAGTGCTTCTAGAGGAATCAGTATGTACCCACTGAGGTGTTTTAATGAGGATGCTCTCTTTGCATCTTTATGTAAGGAGGTCTTATGTAAGAAAGAGCAGTTGTCAGGTTCACGATTTGATGCTAAGCTAATTGCTTTCCTCCCTCCCAGAGGCCAAGTGCCTGCCCGACATATTCAAAATGACAATATTGCCATCTCAGGCCCCTTTGGGTCTTGGGGCAAGCCACCTGTCCCTCCTCTATTGTCTGCTGCTTGCTCTGTTGAGTTTGGTGCACTTCCTGCGTGAGAGCCACTCTACTACCATTTAGCTCTAAGTGCTCACCATCATACAACTGCTGACTAGACTGTTCAGAACTCTCTCCAGTGACTATCTAGGGGTTGAAGGAGGCCTGAAATTGCTTTTCCTATCCAGATTGCTATCTGTGTCTGTGCCCTCTTCCTTATAGAACAACATTATCTAAGAGATGCTGTCCTACCTGTGGTAAAAATCAGGGAACACATGGGTGTTGTGAAATTTAAAGACATCACAAATACTTTACATCCTAGAAGAGATGTAAATATTAAACAAAATTTAAGAGGTTCAGGAGCATAACAGCAAGATGCAGGCTTCAGGAAGAAAATAAAGATATTCTTCTGGCATTGCTAACTGTGATGTATCACCTGTGGTGAGAGAGCCCTTGGATAATCTTGTTCTTTAAGAAAGTGCATATGGAGACCAATGAGAAGGCTCCTGCTACTGCCTGACGACTTGACTTTGATCCCAGAGGATGGTAGGCGGAAAGAAATGACTTCCATAAACTGCTCTTTGATCTCCACATGTGTGCTGTGGCATGTGTATACACTCACACATACATGCACACAAATAAGGATGAAATTTTAAAAAGAAACTATATATACTATGGAATGTTAATGAAATAAGTTCACAACCTTTGTTAAGCAGAAACCTGTGCTCCCTCTAACTCTATATTGTATAACACACAGTCTTTGTGGGGGCTCGAAAGCTAGAATTCAGGAGATAGACCAAGTCTAACTGTTCTAGTCTAGATCTTGCCCCCAGTCTTTCTTTTTCTTTGTAGCATTTACACTTCTGCTTCCGTCTCCTTTGCTATGCCTTGGCCTTACAACTTGAGAAGGCAAGTTAGACTAGAAGAAAAGGTCACCCCATCCAGCTTTGGACCCCAGCTTTACTTCCTAATAGTTAGGTGACCTACTTCTTTTACCTCTCTGTGCCTAATTTTCTGACTCTGAAGAATTATAGGAGAGAATGACAGCACTTCTGAGGTTGTTGTGAAAATTAAATGAGGAAAACCCCAGGCCAGCAGCTATGACATATCCACAATGGTAGCCCTGTAGTGGCAAGGCCTGGGGACAGTCTTGCTAATATGCTAGCTCCACATGAGAAAAAATGAGATACTGGAACAAGCTCAGTTAGTTCAAAAGAACTCACTGATATCTGAGTGGTTTCTACAAATGCAGGATTCTGTTTCATTTTTCTTTTATAGACAGGGTCTCACTATGCAGCCCTGGCAAGCCTTGAAAATACTGCAGACTAGGCTAGCTTTGAACTCACAGAGATTCACCTGCCTCTGCTTTCCAAGTACTCGTATGAAAGGCAAGTGCCACCATGTTTTGTTTTTAACTTGAGCAGTATTAGGGAAACTGCTTTTTTCTCTGCAGGCCTCCCTGGGAGACATAACAGCAGACCTGGGCCACAGACTTCAGTGGAGTCTTGCAGTACTTACACTACTGCACAGGTGGCCAGGCTGACATAGCTCCTCTGTCACATGGTAGCCCCAATCTTCTCCCTTGGTGACTGGTCTCTAGGGCTGTTTCAACTTATGGCAGCATTATATACCTAGAACTAAGCTACACTCTTCAAAAGCAAGGCTTCCACTAACGATGGTAGTACATGCCTCTAACTCTGGCACTCTGGAGGCTGAAGCAAGAGTTTAAGGCCAGCCTGGGATACACAGTGAAACCTTGTTTCAACAACAACAACAACAACAACAACCACCAGTGATCCAAACAAACAAACAACAAAAATACTAATAAATTAACCAAATATACAAGTAGCCAAAACCAAACAAGCTAAGAAGGCTCACTGGGTTGGCACATGCACCTTGCCATGGTAGCAGCCTGGCCAGCACCTTGGCTCCAGCAACAACTTGTCTATTAATCAGTGACTAGGTGGGGAAGCAGCCACAGTGACCTGCGAGAGCATGGCCTGGGCTGGCTTAGGCAGTTCAAATGCCAGTATACTATTCTGTTCAACCATTCCCACTTATCCTTAAGTTGGAATGTACGTCCACTGTGTATCTGCTCAGCTATTATCTCGTCTGAAGCAGCCTAGTTCTGATACAGAAGCCTCAACTTTGGACTTACCCAACCTTGGGTAAACTCCACAAAGATTATACAAAACAAACAAACAAACAAACAAAAAAAAAAACAAACAAAAACAAAAACAAAATTCCATTAAACAAGACCAGGTAGGGCCCTGAAAGGAGAAGCAGGAGTCACAGCCTCCTTTGCAGCTGGAATGCTGCCAAGAGGGTCACACGCCCATTTTCCATTGCCACTATTTAAAGGAGTTCAGGAAGGATGCTAGGGTAAGTATGGCAACTTGGCTAAAGTAAGGCAAATCAGCACTTGGCCAACTGGTATATACATGCAAACCCACCTGGCAATAAAGTCTGCATTTCCCACTTGCTATCTTCTCCCATAAGTCCCTTGCTACAACCTCTCATTCTCTAGGTTCAAGCAGACAGAGAAGAGCAAATGGCATTCAGATGTGATGAACCTTGTTGAGGATCACAGGCAAAGAGGCCTCCTTCCATGCCCTTGTATTTAGGACATGCAGCTCCCATTCACGGCCCAGCCAGAGTCATGGGCTGACTGAGACTGCACTGAGGGAAGGGCACCCTTACCTGCCCTGTCAGAGGAGGGTACAATGTGGAGACTGGAGTGGCTAGCTACATCCATCTGTGTGGGAGTGAGAGACACAGGCATGCTAGCTCTACTTTTCCATTCAATGTCTGCCTTCCAGCTAATATGGCTCAGTTGTACTCATAACCGGTAAAGAGACCAGAACTGAAGCCAAGAGGATCTTACTCTCAGATGATGCAAAAGGCTGAAATAAGAAATGTTAGTCAGTTGGTTAACATATTGACTGACAGGAACCAAGAGAAACCAACAACCACCACCACTATGAAGATTAACTAACGTAGGAGCTCTGCTCTTCTCTGAAGAAATGGGCTGAGGCCTTCTGTGTCTAAGATGGATTGCTTAGGCCATGGACCTAAGTATACCTGTCTACAGCACTGGTCACTGTGGAGAATGTGCAGCTCAGAGAAAAGGCTGGCAAAGAGGCTCAGTCACATGCCTCTCCATTGTGGGAGCTCAGAGATGGATCTGGTAGAGGAGCCAACATGGAATAGGTCTACTCTAAGTTATGAAAGACATCATGGGAGGATTCTAGCCCTTTAGTGGTCTCAGGTAATGTAGTGATTTGGATGAGAACACCACGAGGCTCATATATTTTGAATGGTTGGTGGAATGGTTTTGGAAGGACTGGAGTGTGGACTGTTGTTGGAAGGGGTATGTCACTGAAAGCAGGTTTTGAGATTTCAAAAGACTGGTGCTATTCCCAGTGTGCTCTCTCTGCCTTGTGCTTATGGATCAAGATATGAGCTGTTACCTGTTCTTGATGCTATGTCTTTGCTCCATTGTCAGGAACTCTAGCCCTCTGAAACCATAAGCCCAATTAATGCGTTCTTTTTTAAGTTGTCCTAGTCATAGTGTTTGTCATAGAAACAGAAAAGAAACAAATACAGGTAGAGACTACCTGGGTTATACCTATCAGTTTATCACCAGTGCCAGCCCAAATCTTCAGCAAAGTAGTAACAGTGAAGAAATAAATGACCAACTCCAGAAAAAATAAAAAAAATACTTATTGCTACCTTGAGATATGCTAGGTAGGTCTGACTAAATCCTGAAGATTAGACATGGGACTCGACAGATACTCGTGCTGGCAATAAGTTACCCAGAGTGAGCTCAGCACGTCTTCCTTGGTCAGTGTGGCACGGCTAGGACTGGAGGGTGGCTCAGAGGTTAGAGAACTTGCTGTTCATCCCGAGGACCCACGTTTAGTCTCCATCACTCACTTCAGGCAGTTCACATCCACCTGTAACTTAAAAAAAAGTTTTGGCAGGATATGTTCCTGCTAGATCCTCTCTTTTATTAAAAAAGTTTTAACTTCTTTGTTTACACTAAAATTTTTCATTTGTGTGGTGTGTGTGTGTGTTTTCAGGTACATAAATGTGTAGATATCAGAGGACAATTTGCTGAAGTCAGCCTTTTCTCTTTACCCTGTAAGTCCCAGACATCAGGTCATCAGGCTCTACTGGATTCTCTTATTGGCTTCTAGAGATGGGTATAGTTTACATAAATACCTGACAGCTAGGAACTGAGAAGGCTACAGCATTTGAGAAACTTGCTCTGTGTCCCCACCTACAGCCCCGAGGTTGGGGTACAAAGGTCCAACCCTTAGTTTAGCACTTTCCCATAAAAAGGGAAATAGAGTCTCAGCTCACTGATTGGCATTAAAATCTGGTCTCTCTGCTAGATTCTGTTCCCTTCTTAGTCCCTGAAAGCCGCATGGTGTGAACTACTTTGGCAGAATGTGGCTCTTGATCTGAGACCTGGTCATCTCCCACACAGTGGAATTAAGTAGCACGTTGGTTCTGAGATACTTAAGAGAGTTAATAGAAACAAACAACAAGAAGCCAGAAAGTTTTCCTGTCCCTATCACTCAAGTTCTACCAAAGGTTACATCTTACATGGTTATAGCTCAAGAAATTGTCGCAGTGTGTCCAGATCTGGGCTCCTCTGAACACAGGGTTGGATTCCCTTAATTGCCACTGCCCCTGAGACAGACCAGATGGTCCCAGGACTCGCCTCCCTCCTGGCTCCATCTGCTCTGACATCCAGTAACTACTGCACTTTGTCTCCTCCTTTGGAATTTTGTCATTTCAAGAATGCTTTATAAACATACCACACAACTCTTCAGCCTTTCAAAGTTGCCCTAAATTGAGAACTTCATCCATTGTTAAAATGTGTAGAGTATAAATTATAGCATTCATAACCAACAAGAGAAAGGCAGTAGTGGCAGGAGATGGTTCTGTAATCCTGGCCAGATTGTGCTCTTTGACAGTTCCTCAACCTTGAGCCTCGATTTCCTCATCTATAAAAATGGGTATGGGGCTTGAGGGTGAAGGAAGGTAGCAAGTGGAAGCACTTGGCAAATGGAAGGCTCTCGATAAATTCTAGCTGTTTGTTATGATTGATTAAGAGCCAAGGAAGCTTCCGAGCTTTACTGAAAACAAGGCTCTTGCTGGTCACAGATGATTAAATAAATGACCACGCCAGCCCTTAAATGACCCCAGGTTTTTCTTTCTCTGTGTTCCCAAGGCTCTAGCATGGGACCTCTACAGGGTGCCTCATACAGGCACCTCCACCAGTGCAGCCTCGTGAGAACAAGTGGCCCTGCAGCACTGGAGTCTCTGGGCTTAAATTCACAGAGGGGTGGGAATCTGGACAGAGAGGAGGAAGGGCTGAGCACTCTCCACTCAGTACAAAGGCCCTTGAGCAGCCAGGCTTGTGGGGTGGGAGACCCCAGGGAGCTACTGAGCTCAGAGGAGTGGCCAAAGAGGCAGGGGTCAGATGAGTGATTGAATTAGGTGCTGCCTGGATATCTCTAAAGCTCAGCTCAAAGGCTGCAGGGGTGAAGAGGGACAATGGTCTGCACTACACTTGAGGTCACCTCTACTATGATTAGCTATGGAAATCTGGAGGAAGAAAACCTCCCCCCAAATCACATATGCAAAGTCTCCATTATACAATTGAGAGAGCACTCAATGTCGAGCCTTTGAGTAGCTGGGAACCCAGCACAAATGGCTGGCTATATCTTAAGCAATATGCCCACGGCCCATTGAAAACAGGACAAAACTGGGCATTCAGGATCCGTCATGATTTACTCAAAGTGGCATTGTCTGTGCTTCTGCATGGCACCAGCAGGGGTGGGATGGGGGGTGCTCCTCATGATGGCAGGGTCACTCCTTGTCTCCTGCTCCCTGGGACTTTTTAACTCCCCTGGCCAGTATTCACTCTACTTAGTTTTTCTCCTTTGAAGTTAGAGAATACAGCCTCATCGATCACTGACACGCTGGGTTTCAAAAGGACTGGGAGTGAATTCACTTTTTTTTCTCTAACAAGCGAGAAAGATTGAGCTGGGAAGTGTGAGTGAGAAGGAGGTAAGGAGGGAGGGGAGCAGGCCAGGACCAATAGGGCCAGCCCCACAGTGAACAACTGGGTTCATCGCAGGGGAGGGTACTCTTGTAAAGTGTCCTGCCCAACTCCACTCCTAAGTACCTGGGCAGCTCACAGAGACCTCATCTAGATTATGTGCTGCTCATAGGCTTGCTAGTCTAGCAGGGGAGGGAAGCACAGAACCTTCAGGGATGATGACCTCACACATCTTTCACTGGAACAGAAACAGAAAAAAGGTGGGTCAGAAAGTTTTCATATCCCTATCACTCAACTGATGTCTGCCTGTCTCCTACGGGCAGATGGCTTCTCCTAGTAATAACATATGCCGGTGCTGTGCAGGCAGAAACTTCTGAGCATTCTGATGACCCCTCTTTGGACTCTCTCACTTGTTTCTTCCTACAACCTTCTAAATGCCTTGTGTGATGTCCTATCTTGAGCCTTTCCAGTTAGGCCTCAGCAAAGCTGCTATAGATAGGGCTCTGAAACCAAAGTCCCACTCCATCTCTCCTGTGGATAACAGCTTCCATGCTGAAATCAAGAGAATGTCTATGCCTGGGGACAGCTCAATGAGGTCCTCAAAGAACAGCCTGTTTATATATTCCCTGTGACACAGCTACGACAGAGGCCTGCACATTTTATAACATAGCAAATGACTGCACTGATCTGCCTGGATCTGTTCAGAGAAGCCATTCCCAAACTGTTTTCTCTCACTGGCCCTCCTTGACTGGAACTGGAATCTTCTGCCTGCCCTGTTAATATTCCAGCATACTCATACTCCGACTCCCGACACTTCCTGAAATCAGGGCTAGCGTGTCTGGTGAACAGTGACTGACACTGTTTTACAAGTGCCTTCTGAATGCTTTTGATGGGATGTACTTTCCAATGGATGAAGATGGCAGGCCTCTACTTAGATTGGCTGAGGGTGGTCATTTCACAGATTTTTATCAAACGTTAGTTGCACATCCTTCCAGGCAAGTAGTCTTTGGCCTCTCACCCACAGCAGGCTTTCTTCCCACCACACTACACTCCAGCTGTTCAGAAAAAGCCTAGTTCCAATGGCCGTTGTAACCCGCGAGCTGCCTTGTTGACTGTAATTTTTAAAGCCACTGAGTTATGAGATTAAAGCATGATTGAGTGAGTCACTGACTCGAGCGTTTGCATGTAATCAACAAAGTCTTGCCTGGCTCCACTCACCATCGGCTCTGTGATAGTCAAGAGGATTTGTCTAGAGAGCTGAGAGGTTTCTCTCTTATTGTTCTGCTCCCTGATTCAAAAGATACAGTCTTCGGTTTTATGCCAAGTCTTAAACCAGAGAAGATCTGCTTACAAGTCACTCCTGAGGTAACTTCTTTGCAGATGGCTCCTGGAGGGCACTGTGCCCGGCACGGCTCCCAAGGCTGACTCTGCCCCAAACCTGCTCAGGTGTGCCCAGTTCTGTTGTTGGAACTGTTTCCCAAAAGAAACTTCTGGGCCTGGAAATGTGTTTATAAAGGAAGAGAGAAAGTAGAAATAAATTCTGAAGCTATAAAACTTCCAGGAGAAAATCTGTGATTCTGGGTTAGTCAAAGATTTCTCATGCCAGGAGTTAGAGGAACAAGCCTGTAATCCCAGCACTTGGGAAGCTGAGGCTGGAGGATCTTGAGTTTAAGGTCAGTCTGAGCTACGCAGTAAGACTGTTAAAACAAAATGAACAGAGATAGAGATGGCTCTGCTCTTCTAGAGGTCTTGCATTCAATTCCCAGCAACCACATGGTAGCTCACAACCCATCTGTAATGAGTTCTGATGCCCTCTGCTGACATGCAGATAGAGCACTGATACATTAAGTAAATAAAAAAAAAATAATAAAAACCAAAATGAACAAAAACAAAATCTTAGATATAATAACATAAGAACACAATTGATAAACTAGACTGCTTCCTTCAAAATTAAAAACTTCTTTTCAAAAGATGAAAAGAAAAGGAATAAAAAAGAGCCAGAGAGAATAAGATAAGGAATGAAAGAGTAAACTGGATTACCTACAGTGTCATACAACCTGGTAGAAGTTCTATTTAAAATAGCAAAAGAATTCTCAAAACTTAGTACTAGGAAACCAAATAACCCAACTAAGAAAATGGGCAAAAAGTGGAATAGGGAGATAGTTCAGTTGGAACACGTCTCCATGTAAGCATGAGAATGTAAGTCTGATCTCCAGAACCCATATTAAAAGCCAGGCATGGTGGCACCTGCTTGTAATCCCAGCACTGAGGAGGTGGAGACAGGATGATACTTGGAGCTCACTGGTCAGATAGTCTAGCCAATTGGTGACTCTGGGTCCCAGTGAGAGATCCTGTTTCAACAAACTAGGTAGAGGGCACCTGAAGAATGATACCTTAAATTGAGCTTTGCCCCCTGTATGCCTGTGTTCATGTGTGACTTACTAGGGGCTGAGGATAAGCGAGACAGTCTGCCTACCAAGGGGCACACATGGAGTTTATTGGGTGAGGCAATTATTCTGTATTTTGACCATGGTAGTGGTCATATGACTAAGTATGGAGCTTATGAACCTGTACACTAAAGATGGTGGATTTTATTATACATAATTCTACCTTCATAGGGAAAAAGTGGTTATAGTTGATCAGAGCAGGGGTCTGTGTCAATGGTGTTGGAAATCCCAGGGATGAGATGTAGACTCTGCTTTCCATAGACCTGGCAAAGACAGACCTGAAAGTTGATAGAGACACAGAAGGAAAAGAGGCAACTCAAACAATGGAATACCACTTCCAAGTTACTTACATTAACAAAGATTAAAGCAAAGCCACAAACTGAATTTGCTGAGAAGAGTAACAGCATAGCACTGTTCTCTGACGGGGTAAACCTCAATTAGTCCCACCTTTCTGGAAAACACTCAGAAAGCCAAAGGCTCTGACATGAACTGCATGAAGTATTATTACTAGGTGATGTGTAGACAATGCCTACATTTTCCTTGTTCATTTAAAAATGTTTATAAATGTATATATGTAAACATATATTAATTTTGCAATAAAATAATCAAGGTTAATTTTAAGAATCGACACAGAAAAAGTCAATTTTCTTCAACTTAGTAATTTTAAGATGTTTGTATTTCTAAGTGTAAGGGTAATTACAATGTCATTTATAGCAGCAAGAACTGTAACCATCCGGACAGTAGTGACACCAGGAAGTGTTCTGAACTTGGATCAGTTTGTCCACTGAGTAATCTGCAGCTCAGAATTGGGTGGCTTGGATGTGACATGCACAAATACCTGCTTCTCTTCCTTACTCACACTCTTGTTATCATCAAAAGGCAGAAAACACTTGGGTCTAAATGTGTGAATCTCGTAATTCTTGTAAGCTACTCTGAGGTAAACGAAGAGAGAAAAACGATAATTAAGCATGGTTACAACAAGCTCAAGTGAGTCAATATAAAATAACTACTTCAGGACTGGAGGGATGGCTCAGTAGATAAATGTGCCTACAGCGAAGTCTGACAACTTGAGTTCCGTCCTGCGACCATGGTGGTATGAAGAGGAGCAGACTCCTGCAAGCTGTCCTTCCATCTTCACTTGGGTGCTGTAATGTGTATTTCCATACTTCCCCAAATAACTAAAATGTATTAAAATCTATTTCATGTTGTCACATTGTGTATTTCCTTTGTCTTGGGGCTAGAATATTTCATCTGTATAATAATAGTGGATTTTTTTTTTCTTTCCGAGACAGGGTTTTTTATGCACTTCAAGCTGGACTCAATTCTCTGTGTATTTGAAAGTGGTTTTGAACTTTGATTTCTCCTGATTCCACCTTCTGAGTGCTGGGATTTCAAGTGTGTGGCCACTAAACAGTTTATGTCGTGCAGGGGATTGAACCCAAGGTTTCATGTTGTTGGGTAAGCACTTAACAGTTAAGCTATATATCCACAGCTTGGAAACTGATTTTTTAAAAAATATCCTTTTGTGGTAAAATAAAACACCGGTATGTTGTTCCCCAGACATTTCTGCCATTGGTCTGTGATACCCACAGGTTCTTGAGGGACAAGGGAGCATTTGCAGGAACTCAGTGTGGCAACAGAGTTTAGGACAGACAATGAACAGACAGAAGAGCTTTGGCCTAGAAAACAGAGTCCCCAGCACACTGGAGAATAAAAACAGAAATCAACTGGGCCAGTCCCAAGAAGCAGTCATGGCTGAAATCTAAGGATCAGCTGCAGGGTTCTCTCTCTCCAATGCAGGTTTTACCAACGTCAAAGCATTCCATGCTTCTTATGTGGCTGTCTGGCTCATATTCAATTGACGTGAGTGTGACATGGGGGCAGGGCAAGGATGTGCGGTATGTCCTATGAATAAAAAGAGTCCCAGGGTTGCCTAACTGTGAGTAGAATTACCCAAAAGGCAAGGTCCCAGAAGGGCCAGATTCCATTCCATCTGTCAAGGTCACTAAGACAAAATAATCTCATCTCTGAGGAAATGAGGGTTCTAGCCATGCCTGGTTCAAATCGCAGAAGTTCTTGTCTCTTCCAGTCAGCATGAGTGCCCTTCCTCCCCTCCACTGTACCCTGGGAAGGTCAGCAACTTCTGTTTGAGTCATCTGGGTTTTATTTTAGATTTTCTTCTTTAAAAGCCCCAAAGACCAACAGAAAGCCTTTATCTGGTGGCAGCCATTTCCATTCTGAGCAAAACAGGGATCCTCTCAGGATCCTGCAGAGACTGGAGGCTGCCACTCCTATCCACCTTGTTCCTGCCCCATTCCAGGGCTGAGAGGAGGAGCTCTGGTGGTAGCTCTTTCAGAATTATCTGGGAGGAGGTATGGATCTGGTACTTGTGCCTTTTTAGGTCAGCATCTCCCTTCTCTGGTGGAACTTTGGGAGAGTCCTTCCTGTCCCTAACAGGGACAGCCAAATCTGAGAGGGAACCTCTGAAGTATTGATGACCCCAAAGTTACTGAAGCTTTCTGACTCCTCACACCTATGAAGGCAGCTTCACCTGAGAGAGTCCTCAACACATCTTTTCTACATGCTGGATGCCCTGGTTCGAAATGTATAATAACTCTCTTATGAAAACATATCTCCACTTTACTGCCTTGGTTTCCATTCTCCCCACTGTAGCTAGCAGCACCTTATTTTAAAAAGACCAGCATACATAGCACTGTTTAAAGACCCTGAACAAATGGCTTGTAAAGAGCAGCACTGCCGGGCAGTGGTGGCGCACGCCTTTAATCCCAGCACTTGGGAGGCAGAGGCAGGCGGATTTCTGAGTTTGAGGCCAGCCTGGTCTACAAAGTGAGTTTCAGGACAGCCAGAGCTATACAGAGAAACCCTGTCTCGAAAAACTAAAACCAAAACAAAAGAACAACCCCCAAAAAAACGAACAACAACAACAAAAAAACCAAAAAACATACAAACAAAAAACCCCAAAACAAACAAACAAAAAAACCAAAAAAAAACCCAAAACAGAGCAGCACTGTTCAGAGAGTGATGTATAGATCATGCCATGTGGTCTTTGCCCTGCAGGAAATGAATCTTAGGGAGGAGACAGGGTAGAGATGGAAGGTAACAAGAAACTGGACAGTGTGACAAAGACAGGCATGACGGGCTAGGGCACCGTAAGAGGGTTCCAGACCAGGCTAGCCCCGCCTGAAACAAGCAGAGGATTTCAGTATTCAGATTCTGCAGGCCCAGAGAGGGGTGAACCCAGCGGAGATAGCAGCAGGCATGAAGTAATGCTTTTTTTTGGCCTGGAAGGAATGAGGCTAGACATCAGCATGTAGAACGACCAGAAGGCGAGCAAAAGCTTCTAGAAGTGGGCTAGGAGCCAAACATGCTTTCTAGAGTTCCTTAGAAAGCAGCAGTCTCAGCGCTCTGCTGAGGCTCAGCACAGGCCGGCTGACGAAGTGCAGTGGCTCAAGCCTCAGGCCTCACAACACCATGCCTGGAAACACCCCCCCCCCACCACACACACACACACACACACACCCACAAAGTCAAGGTAACAGCAGGGGTGGAGGGGTGGGGAGGCATCCCAAGGATTCCAGCTGGCAGAGGGAGTGGCTACTTTTTTGCCTCCTTTCATCTAAGCCATCTCAGGAGTAGACAGAGACACTTGTCCCATGTGTCCATCTCAGGCTAGGGCTCAGAGGAGGAGAGGGAACTGCCTTTGGCTCTTCCCATGCTCATCAGTGGCCACAGCTTCTGGATCAGGCTGTCCTTGCCCTTCACTTCCCATCCACTCCCCACCATGCTTGGGATCCCTCAGCCTCCTTTGCTACATCCCTATGTTCTCCTGTATCCAGTCTTAGGGTAGGATATCTGTTTCCCACGGCCTGCAGCTACCCCCCAGAGTTATGAGCAGTGTTCCTGCTATTGGAGACAGAACTCAAGAGGCACCCAGCAATGGCCATTGGTCAAGTGTGAGTCTGTGTTTGTAGCAACTTCCAAGGTAAATGGGATTCTCTGAAGTTTTTTGGAAGTTCGAGAAATGGCTCTATGCTGTGTCACAGAGACAGTGAGTGTAGGGAGAGCACAGAGCAGATGGTGCTAACAAGCCACAGACACTGATCAGGTCATGTAAGTGGCTGTAATTAGTTACATGTAACTAACTAGGTCATGTTTCAAGGTTGTTTCCTGCCCATGCCTTGGGATGCATAAATATGTCTATTTTCTGTAATTCCATATGAAATTAATGTACAGTAACTAAACTGATCTGCCACTCTCAAAGGAAAGGTTCTCAGACTCCACCATTGAAGGCTGTGTCTGAATTCTCTATGGTGAAGGGTGCAGCTCATCCCCTTCCTGCCACCCACCAGAGTCCTGGCTGAGTAGCACAGAGAGCTGGATCAACAAATGAAAATTAATGGAAAAGTAGAAAGTAAACAAGCTGCTAAATATCTGAGTGAAGCCACGTGCTGTCAACATTTAAATGGAAGCCTGGAAGTAGCAGAAGCCCACTGAACCACTGCCACTACCCTAAAGAGTCCAGAGCCACTGTGTGTGTGTGTGTGTGTGTGTGTGTGTGTGTGTGTGTGTGTGTGTGGTGTGTGTGTGTGTGCGCGCGAGCGAGAGAGAGAGAGAGAGAGAGAGAGAGAGAGAGAGAGAGAGAGAGAGAGAGAACAGTGGGATTTTCTTTAGTGTAAACTGTTGGTTTTTCTTATAATTATTAACATGAGGCCAACACAAATGATCCCTGTGACCTATTACAAACAGGAAGTGGAGGCACAAAGAGACAGCAGATACAAACGATGTCCTCTGAAGGTCAGAGAGGAC
This sequence comes from Mastomys natalensis, assembly GCA_021653895.1. NCBI lineage: Eukaryota > Metazoa > Chordata > Mammalia > Rodentia > Muridae > Mastomys > Mastomys natalensis. Next base: position 170,590 of record JAJTUV010000114.1, on the reverse strand, counting down.
AGCAAGCTCTTGGTGTGCTTCAGGAACACGGATTTCGTCGGGGTTCTAAGGATGAGCACTTGGTTTTGGGCAGGAGTCACTCCTCAGTCTCAAGTTCAACAAGCACTTCCACTCACCTTCTATCCCTCTGGGTAGAGTCTGTCTTAGTGCTTCTTACTGTCTAGTGGTTCACTGACTCCCTCCCCATACCTGAAACTTCTCATTCTTCATTTACAGTCTCAGCATCCCCCACACACATACACTAACCTCCCCAAACAGGTCTCTGAAGCTGAAGCTCTCAGTGAAGAACTCTCTGAATGAAAAAACTCAGAACCTGGGCCGTGGCCTATCTTGTGCTTTGAGATGACACAAACACTAAAACTAAAGGAAAGTCAGGACTTGTCTATCCTCTGCAGCTGCATCCAATGTCATCCGCTAGCAACACTGAGCAGCAGCCATTAAGAATGCAGCTATGGTGGAGAGAAGGAACACACTGCTGTGCTTAGCACTGTGGTCAGGTTTGAGGAGAGAAGCTACCCATCTTCCTCACAGCCTGTTCTTCTTGTTCCTACCTTCAGAGGCCCAGGGAAGGGGAGGAAGAGGGGCCAGGAGAGGGGAGGGGGAGGGGTGCCCTGACCCTGAGGATCCTGCAGAGGAGTAAGGACAGTGCTGCTCCTTTGGCGTCATGCTGGCTAAAGGGACTGGACCTTAGGAAGGGGAAAATAAATGTGCTGGAGGGTGTGTGTGGGAGTGCGGGTCAGTCACTCTTCCAGCCTCCAGCTGGACCCCTACGCATGGTACTAATCAAAAGAATAATTTACTTAATTGTATGGAACCATCCTGAGAACTCACTTAGGCCAACTGTTCTTCATTACCTAGTCTGGCTTCCTGGGGAAGTGGTAATGAGCTGCTAGAGGCTGGCTGGATAATAGTGCTGAAAAGCTTGCTGGTCAGTTAAGCAGGGGTCAGTGATGATGGGCCACAGTTTAACCTGCTTTGTGTGGCTGGGGAGCAAAGGAGGATTTTTACATTTTTAAATAGTTGAAAAATAATCTAATGAAGAATAATATTTTGTGGCCCATGAAAAGGATATCAAACCCAAGTCTCAGTGACCTTCACATTTTACTGCGTGTCAACTACCCCCATTCATTTGGAGCACACTAATAGGCAGGGCTGAGTCAGAGACAGACCACATGGACCAGGAGCTCATGTCATTTACTATCTGGCCTTTCCTGGGAAAGCCTGCCAACACTGATTGAAAGGCTAGGCTAGGTTAGGATCAAACATAACAGATTCACACAGCTTGAGTCCCAGGGTATTCAAAAGTGTCTTCCATTAGAAAGGCTACCTTTACAAAGAAACCGCATGGAGCTTGGGCCTCAAAACTGTGTCACATAGGTATCATAGATGACAGAGCTGAGAACTTAGTAAAGCCTCCTTTACTTTGTATGAATTTTCCTCAGGTTTTCTTCACTTGACTTCCAAGGCCCTCTGAATTCAGTCACAGTCTTAACTGCCTGCTGGAAGATCTTGTCTGATCTCTGCGAGCCTCTGGTTCATTTCACACAGAAGCTTAACCTGGCTGAAGAGGAATAGGTTCAGAGAGCTTCAGGAAGCAGGGCGTGGGGTTTCCTGACATGAGCCAGTGTTGGTCTTAGTACTGAGGATCTGTTTGGCACTACCTTCCCATCATATCTTTCTGATGGCAATAGCTGAGCTAGAACCCCGAAAGGAACGCAGGGTCTTACATACACCCAAGCCAGGCCGATCTATCTTCCTCCCTTGATGGCAGCTGCTGAGGGATGGCCTGTGCTAGTCAGGAACAGAAGCCCTCAGACAGCTCCCCTTGCATCAAACTCAAGATGTGGATATCAGAGACCACGGATTTCTTTTCTTCCACACATATAGAAGTCTTGGCCCCATTATGGCCCCTTTTAAGATTCAGGAGATATATATATTATAAACAAATAATTAAAATAAAGTGGCCATCTGTACCAAGTCCTTGAACTACTCTGGCAGCAGAAAACATGGATTTAGAGACAAGCCACTTGGAAGGGTTATTATTCAACTCAGCTGACCAAAAATCACTAGGTAGTCTTGGAGGCCTGTGTCACTTTGGGGGCAAAGGAGAATCACCTTTTGGAAGAGAACTTTGTTAAAGTCAGCTCTAGGTAAGCATCACTTAGAGAGTTATTCTGCCTCAAAGCAGCACTCTAGACTACTTCCTAGCATAGGCCAGCATGCCAGGCTCAGGGAACAAGACTGTCAGCTGGTGCTCCAGAGGCCAGGAGCTGAAGCTTCACTATCTCAGATTAGGCCAGCCACTGAGGCCTGAGTTGCCGACTGCAAACACCCCAAGGTCAAGTTGCTCTGCCATTTTGCACTTATATCTCTGACTGTATCTCTGACTCTGCAAACAGGCACCATATTAGTGCCTTGTCCTTTATCCTTATTCACTCTCAGGGTCATCCACACTGATTTCTGGGAAAGGCAAAGCCTCTGGATTGGCTAAAGACTGCTCTCTAATTGCTGCTGATGTAAAAGGATGTGCTTTTTTAAGGACTGCCACCCAAAACATGGACACAGTCAACTATGGCAGACAAAGCTTCAGAGAACAATGCCAACAGCAGGCCACTGAAAAGGCACCAAGGAAAAATGGACTTTTGAGGGCAAAGAAGCCAACAGGGACAGGAGAACAAACGCAGGGCTTCTGAATAAAGCTATTTAGCTGATTTATAAATGGTCTCACCAGTGTCCTTGGCTGCAGAGATTGATGTCTCCATCTAATGTGGAGGTCTATAAACTTGTTTTCTGGGGAACTAAGGAATCAACTCCAAGGATACAAATTCATTACTTTCAAACCCTAATTAACTGGAACCTAATTAGGTTTTTGAGGGTGTTTTCCCCTCTCACTTTAAAGGCAAACTTTTTTTTTTTTCTTATGTTAGCATGGTGTAAAAAATGAAAGAAAACCAAACAAAGAGTTATTTGGATGTCTGGCAATAAGCAACCCATCTACCTGTGGGGACCTCAGCCTTCTCATTTATGAGTTAAGAGGGCCATTAGGATACAGATGAGGCAGGAGGATAGCCATGAGTTCAAGACCAACTTGAGCTACAAAGTGAGAGAAAACTAAACTTTTCTTGCCTTTATCTTTCCCCATCTCCTCCTCCTCATCCTCCTCCTTCTTCCTCTTCTTATCCCCTCTTCCTCCTCTTTCTCCTCTTATTCTTCTTTGCCACAGGATCTTGACATCTTACATGGCCTTGAATTTTCAATCTTCCTGTTTTGGCTTCCTGAGTGCTGAGATTACAAGTGCCAATATCATAGATTCCTAATCTTTTTTGAGAAAACTAAACCCAGTTCATTTTCTGAAAACTTCCCTAAGCCCCACAATTCATTTATAAGGTGACTTCAGTCCCGATGCCTCCTGAGTTTTAGGATTTCATAGCTGTCTTACCTAAAGAAAAGATATTCTGAAGACCTGTCTATCTAAAACGTGTTTACAGAATATACAGCTTTCTTCTGAGAGTTGTATTTGACCCGTCTGTCTAATATTTAGTCTAAGCATAATTACAGCGACCTGTGCAACTGGTACACTTGGGTTGGGAGCACACACATAATGCTCCAGTGCATCAGAGGGAGAAGAGGATGCCAGGAAGCCCGTGTGCCATGCTGTGGGCACCAAGCACTGCTTTGTGCAGAAGGAAGGGTGGGTGAGCACTGCTGATCTGCTGAAGGGCAGTCAGGCAGATCAGGCAGGTAGAGAAGCTAGATAATCGAGGGAGGGAGGTCAGAGACAGGTTCTGGCATCATTAGCATCAACTTAGCCATCTGGAATCAGGGAGGAACTGATGGTGGAGATGACTGGAAGGCGGGATGCAGCCTCAGGACACCAAGCATGAAGCAAGGAGCAGAGGAAGAAATCTTCGTGAGAGGACAGACTGGTGACATAAAGAGGCCCACAGGCTTCAGAGAGGAGACCTGGGAGTGCTTCCTCTGTTTCTACCTCTTGAATAGTTTAAGTACGACTGGGTGCAGGTCTTCTTTGAAAGTCTGGTAAAATTCTGCTGTGAATCCATCTGGCCCTGGACTTTTTTAGCTGGAAGGGTTTTTTTTTTACTATTTCAATCTCCTCATTTGTTATGGGTCTGTTTAGGTTGTTGACTTCTTTTTGGTTTAATTTTGGTGGTTTGGCTGAGTCTAGAAACTCATCCATTTCTTTTAGATTTTCCAACTTAATAGAGTACAGTTTTTAAAAGTATTCCCTTTTGAAACTCTGTATTTCTTAGGTGTTGTAATGTTTCCCTGTTCATTTCTGATTCTGTTGATTTGGGTCCTCTTTATTTCTTTTGGCTAGTTGGACTCAAAGAACCAGCTGTTGGATCCATGGATATCACTGAGGGTGTGCCCTGGAAAGTCTACCTTGTCTCTGCCCCCTTCACTTGCCTCTCTATGTCTTTATCTTTCTGTGCCTACTGGCTGCCATGAGACAAGCAGCTCCACTGGGCCACATGCTTCTCACATGTCATCTCCCCTCACTATGGGCCAGAAACAACAGAGCTATGTTCCAAGTGCCTCTGAAACCATGAGCCAAAAATATGTCCTTCTTCCCTTCTCTGTCCCAGGGACCTGTCACAACAAAGCCATCTACAAGTGAGAATTCAATCCTGGACACAGATTTTCCAGATAAGAGCAGCTGGGAGTCACAGAACTTCCTACATGGATACTCCCTATACTCATTATTATAATGGTGTGGCAGAGTGGCAGGGAAATAGGTGGAGAGGAAGAGGCCACCAGGCTGTGTCTCACCCTTAGTTTTTGGGCACAAACCAAACTCAAGACTGCATAAAATAAAAGAAACTCACTGACCTGATCTAAACGGAGTGCACCATCTACAAAGCGCTGGCGGCGTAGTTGCTTTGCAATGCTGTGCAGGTTCAGGACTGCCTGGTGCACTTCCTCGATGCTGTGCTCTGGAGAAATAGGGGGAAGCTCTTCCTTGGGGATCTTCTCAGTTGGTTTTTCGATCATGCTCTGGGCATGGTCATAGCTCAATTTGGTGCAAGAACGGATGACAGTGCGGCCAAACCACTCCTCAAGGATCTGTAAAGACAGACTGATTATACTTAATTATTCACACATACACACACACACACACAGAGTCTCTCTCTCTCTCTCTCTCTCTCTCTCTCTCTCTCTCTCTCTCATGGAGCACTGACTGTGTGTTCTTACTGGTGCCACATGGATGAACAAGACACAGAGGTTGCTCTGGCAGTTTAGACTACCAGGTCCTGGCAGAATTTAACAGACAGCTGAGGTCTACACTCTTCCCCAGCACAAAGCAAGGCCACATGGGAGACTTGCACTGAATGGCCCATGGGAAGTGTTTCCATTCATTTGGATGAATGGTCATCAATGACTCACAAAGAGGAAGAGACGATGGGATAGCTGCCTGAGACACAAGATGGGACTCTGACAGATGGCTTAGAGAAAGAGAAGGAAAGAGAAGAGCCCAGCAACTCTACATACTGAATCTACCTAACACAGCGTCTATCCTAGATGTATGCAGTGACCCTTGTGATCGATCACCCTTCCTGAAAGGAAGAACTGTGGCTTTTAAAAAATGACAACAGGGCATGTGGAGAACAGCAGTTACTGTTCACATTTTTATTCACTAGGTGCAAAGATCTTTATAAGGAGTCTGGAATCTATAATATTAGATTTTATTTTTTTCTTTTCTAAAATTATACTTTTCAGATTATTTCAAGAACAAGCCCTATTGCAAATAACAAGAGACTCTGAGTTCCTGTTGGCTATGGCAATCAGGCCTCACATCTGCCACTCACAAGGCCTTGCATTCTACAGGCAAGGACAGCTACAGAGCCAGTTGCAGGGGCTGGCAAGTGGTCTGGAGAAAGATGAAGCTAAAGATCTCTACAAGAAGCCATTCAGGTGACCAGGCTTGAGATCCAAGCATACCCAGAGTTCCTGAATCAAGCCCCAGCCTGAGCTCCAAGCATATCCACAGTTCCTGAATGGAGCCTCAGCCTCCTTCATAAGGGCATGGCTGTGACTTCTTCATTCTTGTGGTCTCAAAATTTCCCCTGGAGATATAGCTTCTTTCTTTTTTAACATTTTCTTCCAAACGAGTTCTCCCTCAGCCCAGACCTTTGACACATCAGGGGAAGAGGCATTGACATACATGTATGTTAGGCAGCCTGTTTTCAGCCTGCTGACAGATGGTGGCAGCTTACACTCTGTGCCACCCTTTTTATTCCTACACTTCCCAGTGAGCTAGCTTATGAACTCCTTCCCACACCCAGGTCTTGGCACCCAGCCTCCTGTGGCCCACATCCTCCTTCCTAGTGCATGACACTCTGCTGTACAAATCTGGTGGAAGAACTGCTGTAGAATCTGATGACTGCTCAGAGCACTCTAAGTTTTATGCACAAAACTTTATAGCAAGCTGTACAAAGTTCTTAGATGCCCTTCTGCCTGCATGCCCATGTGTCCTGGCTCAACACATCTGTTGCTTCCTTAGTACCCTCTGATTGTTGAGCCCTGACTAGCAGCCATGTGTAATACTAGGGTGCCTACTATTCCTCCCCAAAGCTTGTGTACATGCCTACTAACAGTGCACTGTCTTATACAGAGCACCTGTTCCTACCTAATGGGTACCTCTGCTTCTTTGTTTCCTTCTTGTCAAGACAGATAACCTTTCTCCAATGCCCACATGGAAACCAACAAACTTTCTACCTCAGTGCTGGTTCCCATAACATCTTTACCTGACTTCCTTTCCTCTTTTCTGTTCCTAAATCCCTGACATTCTATGCCAGCCTTCTTTACAAACATACAAAGGAGAGCCTTTTTGAATTTCCCTTCTCAGCCAAGGCTGTCTGGCTTTACCATGGCTCAGGACTTGTGGGAGGCACAGTGGACATGTACTAGAATAGTTTCTAGCCTGAGAAAAGCAGTCTTGAAAGTACCTCTGGGGAAAGCCAATAGAAGGATGCCAGCCAGGAGCAGCTACCCACAGAGAAAGCAGCAAAGACCCACATGGAGGAGACCTGGGAGTAGCCAGCCAGCCAGCCAGCCAGGGTAGAAATCAGGCTTCTCTCGATGGAACACCTCATTAATTTCCAATCTGAAAACTGTACTCACATCAACACCCAGTCCATAACCAGGGCCAGTGGCAGAAGACAAAGGGCTTTTCATGGAAAAGGTAGGAAAAAAAAAAAGGAAGAGGAGGAAACACTTGGACAAAATCCCTGAGGAGATTGTGTCCTGCCTCCTTTGCATAACCACAGGATTCAGGCTATACTGAATTCTACACAGGATTCTAGCACATACTGTGGGGTGCCACTGTTCAGAATGTCAGCTTAAAGAGTCTCTCCACAGACTGAAGGCACATGGCTGAGAAATACATCATCTAAGGAGGTACCCACCTCCTGACCTACATCCTGATACCTACAAGACCTAAAACAGCCCAGTGCTGCTGGTCCCAGCCCCAGGCACATAGTCTTTGAGCATAATTTGACACATCAGGGGAAGAGGCATTGACAGTCAAGTTTACAGCTGGGCAATCAGGTGGGAAATACTTAAGAATCATGCTCACTCTTAGGTTCATACATAAAGATTCATACACACACACACGCACACGCACACGCACACAGACACACAGACACACACACACACACTTATTTATTTTTAGCTGAAGGTCATAACATAGATGATGAGAAATAAAATACACCTTAAATACATATTCATTTCTACAATTCATAGATACAAAGGCATGGAGAAACCTTTGGACATTCTGTCCTATTACATGAAGATTTTTTTTTTTTTAAATTTATTCTCTGAAAAATATAAACTCATTGAGATATCTTTGGTTCAAAAAAACTACTAATAGAGCTAATTTAAAATTTTAAATAACTAGACATGAGATGACTTTTGCACCTCTAGGCTTCTCATAGAGAACTTTTAGTTCAAAAAGCCTGGAAGGCAGAAAGAAACACTTTTCCTGATTGGAACAAAAGCAGGCTGTCTAGAGTGGTGGGGGGTGTCAGGGGGCAGCAGATTGCTGCTGTTTCTTTCTTTCTTTTTTTTTTTTTAATTTATTTAGTTATTTAAATCACATCATAATTTACTTATTTACACAGGGGTAATAAACACAAAAAGGCAGGATGTGGGGAAGGGAATGGCACTGGAGCATAGGTGTTCAGGGCTGCTGTTTCTTAAAGCTATGAAGGCAAGACCAGCCTGGCCAACAAAGCTACCCCAGCTAACATGGTCATCCTGGACATCCTGGCCAAAAGGACAGTCAAAGGTGTCAAGAACAAAGTGTCTGGAAATGGCCTAGACAGGGAAGGTAGAAAGGCGGGACTCAAAGGGCAGGAGACTGCTTGATAGAAGGGAAGGGGACTCCTTATGGAATGACCTGTGACCAACTAGCCAAAAACTGTGGGGTGACTCCAGGGTGAGCAGGGGGTGGGGTTGGGGGTCCTTCTTCACTAGACCCTCTCTCAATTGAGGCCTGAGGTGACAGAATGAGACCCAGCTTTTTTCTTATAACAAGAAAAAGACAGCAGGGTAGAATGAAATTGTAGCAAGGCTGCCATCCCAGCAGCAGTGGCTCCATTCATCCCACAGGCTTGCTCTTGCTGTGTCAAGACCACCAGTGACTGGGACAGGACCAGTGCCTTAGAAGCCCAGCAGCTCAGGCTGGCTGGTTCCAAGTCTGCCAACCTGTTTGGCTTCTAAGTCAGCTTGTGTACAGGGTAGGGTCTGCATAGAGAAGAAGCTGGAATTAACTACACAAGCTTAGCACTCTCTCGTTTGTCCTCTAGTCTCAAGAGAGGTCCTTTCCCATCCTGATCTGATGACAGCTGTGTGAGCTTCTAAACTAAAGACAAGGAAGCAGAGGAAACCAAATCTTTGCCACATACAGCAACTAGATCAGGGGTTCTCAACCTATGGGTTGTAACCCCTTTAGGGGTTACATATCAGACATCCTGCATATCAGATGTTAACATCTGGGTTCATAACAGTACCAAAGTTACAGTTATGAAGTAGCTACGAAACAATTTTATGGTTGGGGGTCACCTCAACATAAGGAATGGTATCAAAGGGTCACAGCATCAGGAAGGTTGAGAACCGCTGGGCTAGAGGGAACTGAAACTCTAGCTGAGCCTGGAGGTTCTGCTGTGGGCAGGAGAGAGGAATTTTGTTCCTGTGACAGTGGGTGCACAAGCAGCTGTAATCCTCAAAGTGTTCCCCTCTCCTGAAGACTGGCGGGAGGCTTTTAAAGGCTCATCTTTGGGACTCATCTCTGTGTAGGAAGGAAGCTGGAGGAGGGGAGGGAGAAAGAAGGAGAACGTGGGAAGCAGCAGCCGTGAGGGTGTGGGGGGGGCAGGTTCTGGACCCAGGAAACATCACAGACACCTTCTGCCAGGTGAACCTAGTACTTCCTCTGAAAAGGTCCATTGTAGGCCAGCTCATAAAGCTCCTTGTCCTTGTAAAGACACTCAGCACCACAACCTGTTCTGCTGTTTACTGAACTCTTGAAAATGTTTCATTTTGAATTCTGCTTTTCATCCTCAAGCTTCAGAGCGTCATGACTGAGTTCTGTTGCTCCTCTGATGTGACCTTAGGTAAGCCATCTAGCTGGCTGGTGTCTTCCGAGGGAAATGGGACTCAAGGGATATGGAGCAGCAGCTCCTTCCTCCCTCCCTTGCTGCAGAGGTCCCACAGACAGTTCTAAAACAAAACAGCTAGGCTCTGTCCCTGTAATGACTAAGGAGAGATTCTGGGAACAATTTCTGATTCTCAGAACTAGGCTTTGCAGCTATTGTCCTCCTGGATCTGCTCAGGAAAGGTATTTCGTAGTGTGCCTGGGTATGAAACACAACACCCAGCACTGCTTTTAGTAGAAGCCTTAAGCTACATGGCATGGTGGGAACCTTGCTCCATAAGCGTGCTTTGGACCACAGTGACCCAGGGAGAATACAAGAGTTGACTTTTCAAGCTTTTCAGTGGTTATATCTGGCAGGCCAATGGCATGAAAGTCCACAGGGGTCATTAAGGAAATGAAGAACAGCACTGTGAGGAAGCAAGGCAGGGCTACCTGAGACACAACTCCCAGCATGCAAGATCACAGGGCTGAATCGGCTGCTGAGGATGGACATGCTTATCCAGGGCCCACCTTACTAGGCAACTGGGAAACATGTGAAAATCAGGGTAAAGTGGTTTTTGGGCAGAGGGCACTGAACTATGGGGGAGAAGTAAAACTCTGGTCTGGGCTTAAGAGTCTGGCAGGAGAACAGAATGGAGCAGAACTGGCCCTGGAGTGCAGGGCGAATGACATTTACCACTGGGGAACATGAATCCCATTCCCAGCCCCTCCCTTTATTCTAGTCAAGGTAGAAGAAGTGCTGGCCCTTGTCCTGTGGGAACTCACTGCCCACAGAGGCTGAGTCCTTTTTTTTTTTTTTTTTGGTTTTTCAAGACAGAGTTTCTCTGTATATCCTTGGCTGTCCTGGAACTCACTCTGTAGATCAGGCTGGCTTCGAACTCAGAAATCCGCCTGTCTCTGCCTCCCAAGTGCTGGGATTAAAGGCATGCGCCACCACTGCCCGGCGGCTGAGTTCTTCTTGACCAGGCTCCCAAACTGTGACTCCTTCCTCATCTTGTCTGCCTTCCACTCAGTATACAAATGCGCTCCAACATCTCATCTACAGGTGAAAAATGTTTCAAAATGACTTTTGCTTTTAAGTTGCAATATGCCTTCACTGCAGGAAATTTAAAACATGCAGCCGGGGAAAAAGAGAGAATAGACAGTTTACCACCAGGAAAGAAGGACTTCTGTCTGGATGGGAAAATGTCTGAGATTTTTAATACTTTGTATGGTATCTGAGTGCAACAAATACCACTCAGTATTTACTAAGTGAATGAATAAGAATGCCATTGCTAAGAACGTCACAAGGCTTGGGTTTCACTGTGACGTTCTAGACTTGATCCTGGAAGAAATGGCATTTTAGCTGGATCACAAGGGATACACAGGCTTCCTGCTGGCAGAGCTGAGAGGAAGGGTCTTCAAGAAAGGGACATAGTATATATGGAGTCTCAGTGTGACGACTCCCTGTTAAGCTCATAGAACCTCTTGGTAGTAAGAATAGAAGATGAGGGCTGAGGCATGGTGGTGACAGATGGTTATGCAGGGAGAGAGCTGGTCTCTGTAAGTCATGCTTCAAATATTAGACTTTTGGGGTTAATCAGAACATGTGGCCAGAGGAGATGAAGAAATTATATAAAGGAATCAGATTCAGCTTCTAATGGGGAAACAATAATGGCCTTATTCTAGAAGGCCCCAGAATAAGACAATGTGGACTGGAATTAAGGCAGTCACTGTACTAAGAGAAAGAGGACTGAAGAAAGGCACCACCAAACAGCTTCAACTTGCTCAACGTAGCAGGTGTAAAGGGGGCTAGAAATCTAAGGTCTGAGAAGGTGGCCACTAACAGATCCAGAAAACAAGGGCTTATTTTCAGGTTGCAATGGGAGCATTTTTACTGATGAAGAACAGGGAAGGATGAAGAAAAGAAGAGAGAAGTGCTGAAGTGAAACCAGTACTTCCAGTGTTACCAGTACTAACCAGTGTTACCAGTACTGGCCCAAGGAATGCAGAGATTTTCTTGCAGGTACTGAAAATACCCATATTAAAAAAAACAATAACAATCACAAAATACATTGGGGCAGCCTTCTCATAGCAGACCGTGCCTGCCTTAGAAAGCAGGATATTATAGTAGCCTAAGGAAGATTGCAAAGCTTTGTCCGCTCCAGTACCATCCTTTCCAACCTTATACCCCTATACCAAGAGATGCCCTCACAACCTGCAAACTCAGCCTGGGGCTTCAGCCACACAAGCTTTGGATTTGCTCCTCTTCATTCACCTGGGCTCTTGCTTCTGGGACCTTCCATGGCAACCTGACCTCCTACCTGGTCTCAAGCTTTTAGTTCAGGCTTTCCAGTCTAGTGTCCTGGACTATCAGCCCTTGAACCTAGAGTGTGGTATTGAACTTTTCATTATGGGCATCTTGACTGTGAGGGGGAGATGTCACCACATCCCTGGGCTTACCAACTGATCCATCCCTCATGTTGTCACTGGGTCTGAGTAAGCACAGAATGAAGAGTGTGGTCAGTGGACCTTGCCCCACAACCCTGCCTGCAGTTCCAACCCTCTACTTCCTATCTGGTGTGATTTGGAGGGAGGCCCAGCACCCTTGCAGACCTGGGCCTCTTTTACACCTGTCTTCTAGCCCTCATTGAGCAGAAGGCCTAGGTTCCATATACTGCTTCCAAAAGAAACTCCAAAGGCCAGTGAGTGTTGGAGTTCACATTTTCCTAGTGTTTCTTTTATGACCCCCATATTCTAGAAGCACATTAGACCAGGCAGCTTTAATTTCTCAGGTCTGTCCCTGGCACCATAATTTAGACAGTTTTCTTTTCTTTTGACTTGAGGTAGGATGATTCTATAGGCTTTTCTTTTTCTATTTAGTCATTTTTTTAGTTATTTAAAAAGTAAGTATTTATAAAATATAAAAGTTATTCATATTTTTACAAAAATTAGAAGATAGAAAAAATTACTCACAGTCTTACTATCCAAAATATAGCCACTGCTGGCATTTTGTGTTATTTCTTTCTGGTCTTTTTCCATTCACCACCCCTAAGCCTGCTCCCACATCCACCAGATTATGGCTGCTGGCACCCTGCACTCATAACTCCTTCTCTGTAGTTCAGATAATGTTTGCCTCTTAGAGCTTGAAAAGGAACGTTTTACCAGATAATTAAGAGCTAAAAAACCAAATGTAATGTGTGTAGCTTTATTTGATCCCAATTTGGACCAATCAATTGGCGAGAACCAAGGAAATGTATTACGGACTAGGTTTTGGATGGCATCCTGATACCAACCCTCATTGTTAGGTGTGTTGAGGACACTGTGGTTATATAAGAGAATGCCCAGATATTTAGTCACATATCAAAACACACATGAGTGAAATGACATGTCTGTGGTTTGTTTTAAAATACTATAGTCTTAACAGAGAATGAACTCTTGACAGTACTGAATCTGTGAAACAGGGATGGGGGCTTATTGTGATACTTTCCTTACACTACATATACTTGAATTTTTTTCTAATTAAAGTACATATCATTTTAACACTATTTTTTGCTTTATTATTATTATTATTTATGAGACAGGGTCTTGCTATTTATCCCTGACTGACCTAGTGCTTATTATGCAGCCCAGGCTGCAGCTGTCTCAGAACTATTCGAACTCCCTGTGTCAAGGCACTTCTGTGGCGATAGAAAAGAGGAAGTGTCACTGTATTCCCTGTATAGCCTGTTCCTTCATCAGATTCAAATCTGTCTTGTTTTGGTTTGCTTGATTAAACAGGAGTTCATCTTCAAAATATGGCTCATGGACTCTTGGGGGCCCCTGAGCCCCATTCAGGGGCCTGTGTGGTCCAAAATGTTTTTAGCCATAATCCAGAGCATTATACAACCAACTCTGTATATTGCCATTCATAACAGTGGTCTAGAAGCCCTGGCAGGTAAAACATTTCACCTGCAGAGGACACAGTGGTCACATTATTCCCCCCTACCACACACTGGCAGGGAAGAGAGAGCTAGAATGTTCTCATGGAACAAACAAAATCCATTACTTTCTATGTCTCAACCCCAAGTACTTATCTTTGTCACTTATTCTTCATGAGGCAGGAGGATGACCTTTGGAGGAAAAGTATTTAGCTAGCTGTGAACTGAACTGATAATAGTATTCTTTCAAAAATACCATTTTTATCTCAAGGAACAGCTGACATTGAAAACACAGTTATTTAGACTTGGGTATTTAGTATTTCAAGGAAACAACTGACATTGCTTATCACTCATGATACAAATTGAACTTTTGCAAAATTAGAATTCTAGAAACCTTGCATCTGACACATGAGCTTGTGGGTTTCCTAATACTGAAAAGGGTGGACTAGTAAGAATAACAATGACACTAACAATGTGGTTTTTAAAATGCTATATATTGAAATGTGCCCGCAGTTAGAGATCAGCGTATTAAGTCAGTACTTTCTAAATGGCTAGTATACATTAAAAAATCATGCCTGGGTAAAAGTTCTACTCTCAGTAGATTTTTATGTAACCTGATTAACAAAGTTCATCTGATACTGTGTTAGTCTGTCCGGGCTGCTATAACAAAATACCACAAACCAAGTGGCTTAGGCCATAGAAATTTACTTCCCACAGTTCCAAAGGCTAAAAGTTCCAGATCAAGTGCCAGCCAGTCCAGTCCTGGTAAGGACGGTTTCCACAACTCCAACACAGCAGCTGCTCAGCAGCAGCTTCCACAAGTCAGAGAGACAGCAAGCTCTCCGCTGTGTCTTTTTCCCTTTTTTTATGAGCATGAACTTTACTGGTACATTGTCCCACTCTGATGACCGCATGTAGTGTGCACATGCATATGTGCATGTACATGTATTTGAGTGTATGTGGTCACTCCTGTCACAGTGTACATACAAAGGCCAGAGGACAACCTCAGGACTCAGTTTCCACCTTCTAGTATAGATGGAGACAGGTTTTTCTATTGTCTGTTACTGTGCTGTGTAAGGCAGTTGGCCCAGAGCTTCCAGGGATTCTCTTTGCTCTGCCCTGCCCTGCATCTCAAAGTAGGAGCCCTGGGATAGCAAACACTCACCATTATGCCTGGCCTTACATGGTTTCTGAGGATTTAAATTCAGGCCCTCATGTTTGCATGGCAAGTATTTTTACCTATAGAGCCATCTCCCTAACCCAGCAGCTTTCTTCCTCTTATCTTTATTTATATTCCTTTTTTCTCTTCTTCTTCTAATTTCTTTATTATCTCTCTCCCATTCCTGCTTCCTCTCTAGTTCTAGTTCTAGTTTCTAGTTCTCTTTGAGACAGTGTCAGCTCACAAGCTTCATGGCTCAGCTTCTATGACTACAGAGCCAACAACGAGGCCTTATGAAGCTTTCCAAAGAAGGGCTTTGTAAGTGCTGCTTTGTTTCTGAGACTGCCCATACCTGAAGACACGCTTTTTGACTTTCACAGTTTACTGATAGCTTAGCAGGGTATATCTGGTGGGGATCCTGTCCTTCGAGACAGGGAGAAGTTTTCCCTGCACTATCACAAAGCTTCTGAGGCTGGAGTAAAAGAGTCTGAACTCAGTTTACCTTCTGGTCTAGTGTGTGTGTGGCTTCCTTTGGCCTTCTTAAGGTCTCTCTCTGGGTCTTTCCTTGTCTCCCATATCCTGAGACTCTATGAGGGTTTGTACATTAGGGATGGCACGTCCCCACCACTGGGGTTGCAGTGAACTTTCTGCACCTGCAAAGCCACATCCTTTAAAAATGAATGGTTTCATTCAGTATTTCTTTCCATTTCCTCTGCTCTGGTTTTTGGAACCGGCACAGAGCAGGTTCAGGTAGGGGGTGTGTCAGATTGATCCTCTAATTTTCTTTTCTTTGATCATTCTGGAATATTCAACTTTATTTTAAACCAGAATCATGAATCTCCATTTATTTCTAACCTGTTTTTAATCTGTAAAGTCTCTAAGCCCCTGCCCCTCAAAAATACAGCCCTTTGAAGTTAGCTATCATAGCATAGATAGCTTCTGTTTAAAATTCTCTAATGGTTATCAAGGATGGCTCCTTCTTCTTGTATGTGTGCTTTGCTATATTTATTTTAGGAAAGATGCTTTCCACTTGGCTGTCTCTTCATGCATGAAAGTGAAATACCACAGCTGAGTATGGTGACAGGGGCAGGGGTGAACCTGAGACAGGGGGATCTCTGTGAGTTCCAAACCATCATGGTTTACATAGCAAGTTCTAGATTAGCCACAGTTACATAGTGAGACCCTGTCTGGAAGAGGGGGAGGGGGAGGGGGAAGAGAGAGAGAGAGAGAGAGAGAGAGAGAGAGAGAGAGAGAAGAGAAGAAGAAGAAGAAGAAGAAGAAGAGAGAGGAGGAGGAGGAGGAGGAGGAGGAGGAGGAGGAAGAAGGAAGCAGCAGCAGCAGCAAAGAAATCCCAAAGGCTTGCACTGTGCAGGTCAAGCCTCTAAGGTTTACTGTACTGTACTGGACAGTGTTGGACTGCTGGTTGGAAGGTCCTTAAGGATGCTGCTGACTGGTTATTCTTGATTAGATTCCTCAGAGAAATATATTCCCACCTCCTGACACACAGGGTACAGGCCTGGCTCCTAGGATTCTGGAGTTAAGATTCTTTACATTTAGATGTCAAGATTTGCCCCA
Organism: Mastomys natalensis; assembly: GCA_021653895.1. NCBI lineage: Eukaryota > Metazoa > Chordata > Mammalia > Rodentia > Muridae > Mastomys > Mastomys natalensis. Next base: position 154,284 of record JAJTUV010000114.1, on the reverse strand, counting down.
GTGTCCCTGAGGAACTGTACTATTAGGAGTATTTGCTGCCCTGCGTCACAACCCCTTAACTTGCATTATCTATAGAGAATAAAAATCTCTAGGTCTTCTGCTAAGACCACAGGGGTCAATCTCTTCAATGAACTTTCCGCCCATGTTGTTGTAAGGCTCTCTGCCCACCCCTCCCCCACCCCTCCCCACCCCTCCCTCCCCCTCCCCCACCTCTCCCAATTGCCTGGTGCTGTGAACATTTCAATGTTTATCCCCTGGCTTCCTCCACACCTGGCTCAAGCTCAGGCTCTGCCAGGACTGCTAAGTCAGTTACCACCCCACTATGCTCGCTCTCCTGCTTCTACTTGTGTTGCTGTTGACTCCTCGCCCACAAACTTTGTCCTTGTGGGTTTATGTCTATTTTTTTTTTTTTTAATCTCTTTAGTGTTGTTTTAGTGAGGTTTTGGGATGGAATGAAAATCAATGTGGTTATTTAATCTTCCATCTTTATTTGGACCCTCTTTATAGTTAAATCTTTTTTTGCTCCCATCTATTATTATAGCATATATATTTCCCATGTTCCTTTATGGTGTTTGCAGCCAGCTTTTCAAAAGCCTGCCTGAGTAAGCCCTAGGTCCTCAAGTATGACTCTGTCGTTTGTAGCTGCTCACTTTGGATGGGGAGCTGGTTTTCCCAAGTGTCACCTTTACTCCTCGCCTTTGCTGCTGATGTAGAGGGAGTGCTTGCGGATACTCTCCATTCCTGTTTTCCTTACCTCATACTCTGATTCAAGTGTTACTCTACTCATCTTTGCTAATCTTCGTATTTCCAGCCATTTCAAAGGAAATTGCAGCTCTCATGGCCATCTTCTTCAGGACATGTCAGAGGAACATCAACTCCCACTATTGATTTACAACCTGGCCTCACAGCTGCCTTCCAGATGTACATGCACCATCACTGAAACCATCTTCCACCGGTATCTCTCACCTCATAACCAGTACCCTCTATTAGCTGGTAAATACTGGCAGTGAGTAGGGTCAGCCTTACTTCCTAGGCAGGACTGGTTCTTCTGAGGCCAGCTAGTGTCCTTAGACTTCCTTCCTACAGCAGCTACCCCAGACCTTCTGCGTCCACAAACTGTGGAACTCCAATCTGGTGCAGGCACATGGTGCTTACCACAGTAGACAGGATGAGGCAGTGTACGTGGAGAATGAATGACAAAACAGAATTCGTCCTACCTTGCCTTCAGGGGTCAGCTTCCAGATCACAGAGAAGGTCAGCTTGTCAGTCATGGGGTTGAGGCTGCAGAGTTCCTCACACAGAAGCCTGGGGAGCATGGGGACCACCTGTGAACAGAGGAGAGTTCCTGAGCACCCTGGTCTAACCCGCAGGAGCCTGTCTCAGGCACTCAGGCATAGCCCAGATGCAGAGTTTTGGTGAGCTTCCAGAGTGAGCTGATCGTGAAGCAGGTTTACTCCTCATGGCCTCTGCAGAAAGAGTACACTGTCTCAGCTCTGCCTGGGAAGTAGGAAGGAAGGTATCAGACAGTAACAAACACTGTCACTGTTTGTAGTTACAGTCCAACCTCTGCATCCCTAGGTTCTGCCAAGGCTAAAAAGGTTTCTTCATTTTTAAAATTGCATCTGCAGGGAATACAAGACTTTTTTCTTGTCGTTATTCCCTAAGTAATAAAATACAGTACTAGATTAATGAGTTATTTGCAGAAGATCTGGAGCCTACAGGAGGAAGGAGCTGGAGAGATGGCTCAGCAGCTATGAGAACTTATTATTCTTGCAGAGGTCTGGTTCCTAGCACCTACATAGTGGCTCACTCCACTTCAGGGGGTTCTGATGCCCTCTTCTGGTCCCTGTGGGTACCAGACATGCACAAAGTTCATATACACTCATAAATAAGATAAAAATAAATTTTTTAAAGAATATGGGGGAGGTTTGGTGATATAACTGTTCTGATTGAGTAACATTCTTAAGAATTCAATGTCTGAATATAATATCTTATCAAGGTAAAATAACCACTTATTTAGTAACCGAATATACCAAAAATTACAAAATTATGTTGGAGTATAAACAGAATAATATAATATAATTATTACAATTGAAGCTCATAAATTCAGATTTATAGATGAACATTGGCCAACCAATCACCCATTTTTCAGGATTTTCAAAATTGCGCTATTTATTTATGTTTGTGTGTGTGTGTGTGTAGCATAGCACATATGTTGGGGTCAGGGACAATTTAGGGGAATTAGTTCTCTCTACTATGTAAGTACTAGAGATTGAACTCAGATCATCAGGCTTGACAGCAAACACATTATTCACAGAGCCATTTTGTCAGCCCCATTTTTGCAGCTTTTAAGCCTGAATTATTTCTCTTACTTATTATTTTAATCTCAAAATAATAAACTGATCTTGCTGATTATGGTGGCACACACTAACGCTAGCACTCAGGAGGCAGAAGTAGAAGCAGACAGATAGATCTCTGTGGGTTTGAGACCAGACTGGTTTACCTAGAGAGTTCCAGACTAGGGTTATATAAACAATCACATAAACAATAAAAAAATCTAATTATATGACCTGTTTTTTTTTAACAAAAATATTTGTATTTAATATACTCCAAATGATGAGAAATAGCTGTCACTGAATATTATTTATATTATTTATAATACCAGAAACAAATTAGTATCTCTCCCCACCAAGATACTTTGCCTTCTCTCCCTCCTGCTTTCAAATCTATTCCTTCTCCCATATCTTTCTTGATTATAATATTACCACCTACTCTCTTTCCCAAATTGAAATAGCATTATAAGCCATTTCTTTCCTATATTTACTGTGGCCTAACTTGACACATACTGTTGAACCCTATGCTGGGTTTAATTCACAGGGAAGGGAGGACTGTTACACTATATTTATGTAAATTTAGCAAATTTCTTTATTAGTAAAATCAAAACCAATCCCCATGGTTTTTCTCACGTTGTGAAGTTTCTGTAATGTGCTGTTTCCACAGAAAGCATGCCCTTGATGTGGAAGAAGAAATTTAAGATGCATGGCTGATATTGGAAACAAAAATTAATAGCTGTTTGGCAGTATTCTAGAAGTTTTACAACCAATGACTATGTGAAAACTTTTGTAACAGCTTCTATATAAAAGTATTATTGACATTTTCTCTTTTTCTTGTCTGTTTTTTTTTTTTTTTTATACCATCAGCCCAAATGACGCAAATTATTTGCTATTTTATTTTTTGTTTGTTTGCTTGTGTTGCCTAGGCTTGCCTCAAAGGATGGCTTTGCTGTAGAAGCTCTGAACTTGTGATTCCCCACCTCCAAGTGTTGGGGTTACAGGTATGCATGGCCATACTTGGTTTATGCTGTGCTGGGAATTTAACCCAGGGCTTTGTGCATACTAGGTCAGCTATAGCCTCGGTACCCCATTAGCTTTAGTAATAAGTTAAAACGTGTTCTAGCATATGACATTTTCTTGTATGTCAAGTGTTTTATAAAACACTGTATCTTCATCTACACCAACACACTATAGAGTTTCTGTGTTATACACAGTGTTTTGTGACAAAGTTACAAAGATTTTTATATAATTTCAGTCTTTGAACTATGCTGTGAACTGAATTGTACTTAACCATTTATATATTGAAACTGTAGTCTCCAGTTTAACAGGATTTGAAGACAGTGTTATTAAGTGATTACTAAGGTTAAATGAAGTCATAAGGGTGGAACTAGTTACACAAAATTGATTTTAGAGGATGAGGGGACAAAGAACATACAGTCCATCTCTCCAAGGAGGTGCAGAGGTAAGGCCATGTGAGGACACAGCAACGAACGAGCTAGGCAGTTTTCACCGGGAATCACACTGGCTAGAACCTGAAACTGGGAAAAACTATATAGGTCTGTTGTTGAAGTCACCCAGTCTGTGGTGCGCTATCATGGAGACTGATCAAAGCCCACATGTTTTCTGGGTTGTATTGTCAGATGATGACACCAGATGTTCTGTGAAAACTGGCTGCAACAATTAGTCTAGCACTCAATATTTATTTTTGTTGTTGTTTCTAATTGGACAATGTTCAAGGAAGTATCATACTTCAAGTTATAACATTACTTTGGTCATCTTACTTTAGTGTTTGTCAAATCAAAGTCATTGTATCTTGGGCCTAGACTGGGCCCTGAGACAGAAAGCACTGATAGGAAAAACTGGTGAAATCCAAATAAAGGAGGAAGAGCAGTTAACAGCATTGTCCCAAAGGTGTCTCTTAAGTTATTCATTTATAAATTATGTTATACATAAATATAATTTTTTGCTTTTTATAATAGTAATCTTGATCTATTTTCATAAACAAGCATGGGGCTAAAATTTTATGTATAAAATGAAGCAAAGAGAAGGGTTCAAGGTCTTAAGATCATTAAGCAGCTGAGGGCAGTGCAGCAGAGGCAGCAGCAGGTGGAAATAAGGAAGGCTTTGGACAGCGGCCTCAGACCCTGGGCCCAGCACTTGATAATTCTCAACATCGGTTTCCTTTAAAGCAAAACAGCTCTGAAATGCCCACTAACAAGGGACGAGTCCAAGTCCTGTGTCACTTGGCTCAGCCTTCCTTATTCAGCCTGTGCCCGGGTACTCTCCTCTAACACACAGCCTGAGCCCACGAGCCGTCCCACTACAAGCCCCTCACCTGGCTTGCCTACTTACTGCTCCAGCTTGTGCACATGGTGTTCCCATTTTCTGGACCCCTTTCTGGACACTTTGCTTCAGGCGAACTTTGGCAAATCCTCCCACACTCAGCTCCTTGCCATTTCCATGCTTATCCAGACTCCCCCAGGCAGAGAATGTACTGTTTTATAACTTCTCCTGATCTTTCACAGAGGCTGTGGGACAGTCCCAAAGAATATGCTACTTTGCCCTCTGACCCCTTGCGTCCCGATCCCTTGTCAGGTGCCCCGACTCCAGGATATGGAACCCCCAAGAACAAAGGCAGGTCGGTTTAGCTTTGTCCTTCTATTACCTCCACACAGGAGGCACTATTAGTACACAGATGACTGACTTCTGTTATAAGATAAATATCCTGTTTTTTTTCTATGTTCTCTCTCTCTCTGTCTCTCTGTCTCTGTCACACACACACACACACACACACACACACACACACACTCATGCAACAACAAAACAAAACAATAACAACCAACCAAATTCCAACAGTTTATGAAATCCTTGCTGACAGATATTCTATAGTAGCATCTTTACCAAAAAATGTCCATGGCAATTAGTACTTTCAGTAGAAAGGGAAGATTTTTTTGGCCACCCTCTGGAAAACAAAGACCTACTAGCATACCCTGTAGCTGTCCAGGTTATCAAAACTGTTTTGCTCCTCCCACTGGTGAGATGCCAAAGACCTCAAGATTCATGAAGAATCTGTGGCAGCAGAATTACATTTAATTTTTAAGGGACAGTTCTTTTAATACACTTTCTACTAGCTCCTGGGGAAGGAATCAGATGGAATTCAGAGGAAACAGTCCATGTTCATCCAGTTTTGTAAATAGGTGGTTAGGCCTGTGCCTTTCAAAGGAGAAGAAATTAAGAGGTTATGATCACATTTGTGGTTTGGCACATTGCAGCCTCTCATAAATCCACTGGTCCTCCAGGGGTCACTGTGCATGCATTCCTGCTCAACCTGGAGTATAGCAGGCTTTCTTGTGGAAGAGGACTGGTGAGGTGGGGTTATTCTCTTAAAAGCTACTTTCTCAAAACTCTGCCCGGGCAGGTGAGGAGGGAGAGAGGTGCCCTGACCCCATGCAGTACATGGGCTGTGTGAAGCTAGTCACAGTATCTGGAGAGATTCTGGGCCCAAGTGAGGTGCAGAGCACCAAGATAACCAAGAAGGATCTCTCTGTAGAGAAAGTCCTGCTGTGGACAGCATAGGACCAGTGCCTATGCTCTGCAGGGCTTGATATGTGGTGCTATGCTCTCCTGGCCCTGCCTGTATCACATTCCCTCCTTATTATGGACTTCCAACCCAGTTCCCCAGTTGCCTAACTCCCATTGTCCTAACTGCATGCTATGTAACCAATCTCATAGTCTGCCTTCTTTGTTCTTGGGACCCTACTGGCTAAACACTGATGGTGGCAGGAAACATGCTGGGCTGTATAGGGATGCATCAACAAATAGTCTCAGCTCCTGTCATGACTTGATAGCATCTTTCCCAGGCTTCATACTTGGTACTTCTCTCCTCCAATTCTTCTACCCTCTCACTCTTTCTCAGCAGACAAATTTGTTTCTTGTACACAGAGAAGGTAGACTTAAGTCCTTTCTAAGCATTTTCCATCAACTACCCTCTTGAGCCAATTTCCCTAGCTTTTCAGGGATGCCCTGGTCCTGTTATCTCACGGCAAGTGTCCCATGCCTTCATTCTGGAGCTCGTGCTAGTGATCTTCCTGCTCCGCTGGTTTGATTCCCCAAGTGCAAAGATCTCCATCTTTGCCCTTAACTCCTCTGCCAGTCACACTCCTTGTCTCTCCACTTGAAGCTTCTCAATATGGTTTATACTTCTCATCTTCCATTTTTTCTTAATTACAAAAATTATACACTTCTTGTAGGAATTTTAGATTCTGTAAACCAAGACTTGAAAGCACAAACACCACGGGATCCCAGTTCTTTGAATGTTAGTATGATGGTACAAACCCCATGCCTTTCATTTGTGTACACATGACCATATGGAAGGTAATATATTGTGGAGTCTATAACTGTATTTTTTCAAAATATAGAACCAATGGACACTCAAGAATGGCCTTTCCTGTACTTTCTTCTCACTTGGCCCTCACCTTCTGTCCTCTGTTCTTCCTGTGGTACTGCCTCCTTCCCCTGGGTTTCTGTCTTATCTACTCTGCATTCTAAGCCCTGCCTCTTCTTGGAATCTAGACTCCTCTGTTCTGATACCTGAATCTGGACATCACAAATTCTCTAAACACAGCATGAGAACAGAGAGCCTGGTGTTTTCCTCCCTTCGTGTGTTTCCATCCTCTGTACTGATGTTTCTGTAAGAAAAGTATCTTGTCCTCCATCAAATGAGCAAATAAACCACAAACTTCCCGAATCACTTAAGAAACAAGACATTGCCATTCCCACTTCCCCATCCCTTCTCACCTCCTGAGCTATTGGTTATTACCTTGTGACAGCAACAGTCCTTGCCTACGACACCCAGTCAGTGCCTGTGCCTGAAGGTCTGGCATTCTAAACTTCTATCAAGTGACTCTCTCTGTCTCCACTTACAGTGTTCAAATGTGGACACTTGTTTTCCTCCTTGGATACAGTCTATAGCTCTTCGTGGGATCACTGTCGGTAGAACTTCTGTTATAATTTACCGATGATCTTGTATGTTCTCTCATTCAAGGGTTTGTGTAATCAGAGCTTGTTTCTCAGTACAGTAGTGCTGACAGATGGTAGAGCCTTTAAGAGGTGAGGCCAATACTGGCTCCTTCTTTCATCCTAGCTGTCTGTCATGCCATATGATGTTTTCTTTTTATACAGTTGTTACCATACTATCTGCTTTGAAGTGATAAAAAAAGGGGCCCTCACTAGAGATGGCCTTATGTTGTTTATACTTCCAGGCTTCAAAATTCAATATGCATCTTTAATCCCAGCCTTGTATGATAGAGGAAAGGAAATCAGGGTTCAAGGTCACCCTCAGCTACAGGGAGAGTTTAAGGTCAGCCTGGGCTATATGACACTTTGTCTCAAAACTAAAACAGACAAACAAACAACAATAGCAACAACACAAAAGCAAACCAAACTGACCAATCAAACAATTATCAAACAAAGAATCAAGATACAAAATTGAACTTAATAAACCTCATACCCAGCTTTAGGTATTTCATGAAAATAATGGAAAACAGAAAAATAAAGTTTACTTCAGTAATTTTTATTTTTTAAAATATGGATACTCTTCAAATTTGCATGTAAGCTTTTCTCAAGGGCCATACTAATCTCTGCATCCTAAGTTTAGTTTGTGTGTTGCTGAAGCAAATATCACCTCCCTTTTCTCCAGACTTCAGTATGTTATGTGGTTGTATGTGGCTATGTGTACCTGTACATGAGCAGAGGTCAGAAGGTATCAGATCCTTCAGAGCTTGAGTTACAGGTGTTTTGTAAGGACACTTGGCTTGTTAAACTGGCTACTGGGATATCTTTGAGGTTTGGTCATGATTATGCAGCAAGTGCTCTTAACTATGAGCTGTCTCTCTTCCCATGCATCTTCTTTCGTATCTGGTGATAACCTGCAACCCTATTCAGGCAGATGCTCTGCCAGCAATCACCACATTCTCTGTTTTAGCAATCCTATTTATATTAGGTCTTGTTGCCTTTACCTTTCCCAGGAATCAATGTGTTAGATGAGCTGGATTTTGGTATCTTATTGATGAAAGGGTCCCAGATATATTTGGTTGGGCCAAGAAGTCTTCACTAAAGACTAGACTTAGCAGGGAGATCCTGAGCTATACAATAACACCTTAAGTCTACAACAACAAAAACAAAACACAGAAAGAACAAGGTTGGGTCCCCACAATCAGTGGCCAAGAGTCATGTGCACTACAAGCTGCTAGGGAGAAGCTGCCCACTACATTTATCTCAATGTAAGTAGCAGCAGTACCTGGAGAAATAGTTTCTTATTCCCTCACCCTTTGCTTCTCCTTCCTTTTTGCTGTGTGATAGGCATTGCTGGAATTGGAGGTGACTGTTCAGTAAGATACTATAGCATTGATATACACTTTGGAGAGTCTGTGGACAAGGGTGTCTGCCTCTGTTGGGGCACCTACTAAAAGTTTCAAGGGGCAGTGATGTGGAAAGGACCTTGGTACTGATATGCTAGCCCTGACTCTGACTGAATTCTCCTTTATCCAGAGTGCTCAAGAGAGTTTCTACTTAGAAGGAAGGCCACTCAACTGTTCTCAAAACTGAGCATAACCTATAACCCTGAAGGAAGCCCATACTGCTTAGTCTGCCACTTCAAGCCTCTTTCCAACTTCATACCCCAGCAAGGTCACACTACATGCTGTTCCTCAAACACAGTACTTCTAAAGCCTTTATTTATTTTTTCTGTCTTCATCTCTGTGTCTCTGTGTGTGTGTACACACGAGTATGCACCACCAGAGGCCAGGAAAGGCTAGATCCTCTGGAATTGGAGATACTAGTAGCTGTGAGGTGGGTGTTGGGAGCCAAATTTGGATTTCCTCCAGGAGTAGTAAGAACTCTTAACTGCCAAGCTATCCCTCCAACCTCTGAGCATACTTTTTTACCCTTTACCTGGAAGGTCCCCAGTACCTTTTTCTATCTATCTAGACATTTTCCTAAAATGTGAGACATTTCATCTTTTCGATTTTTGCAGAAGCTGTCTTCCACTCCTTCCAATCCAGGTAGACAAGACTTCCCTTTCCTCTCTGTACTTATGTAACTAAGGCAGCCCAGTGTACCGGAAGTGCTTATAATGTGTCAATCTTTTCTGATCAGGACCAGGACTAGTGTCCCTTTCAGCTTTGTATCCCTGACACCTGAGTCTTCAGTCCGGCTATGTGGGGGAAGAATGATAGATCTGGCAGCAGAGAAGCAGAGAACTGGGGAGTGTTTCAGACAGAAGCCCAAAGTTCAGTCCGGACAGAGCTTAAAGTCTGGCTGTAGAGAAAGCAGTGATGACAGGACCCTGACTTTCTAAGCATTCTGGACCAGTGCTTGGGAGAGTCGAGGGAACTGGTCATTTAGGTCAGCACACCACTGCCCAATACTGTTGGGTGGGGGTATCAACAAGACTGTAAAATCTTACATGAGCCTCAGAGAGCAGAAACATCTGCTAAAGCCACAGTGGGCAGGCTGGCCAAGTTCAGCAGTGGGTGAGCCAGGACAGCCCTGTGACCAGTTGAAAGGGCCACAGAAGGGAAGAATCAATCATCTGGGTGCGGAGGAACAGGAAGGATGAGCAGTGACATCAGGCCAGACACTCACAAGTAATGGGGGTCTCCTACTGTCTGAGAGGTCACACTCTGTCTTTTTAAGCCAAGGTACTGGCTGGACCCCCAGGTAACCTGCCCCTCATTTCCCTCAGTGCACTCCAGATCTGCAGCATGGCAAGTCAGGGTTTTCTCCTTTGCTTAGGACTTAGAGGTTTTCACACCATGGCATGTTCAGCTAGCTACCCACTCACAGACTAAAGAAACCTAAAGGAAATAGATAATATAGTTACCAGCCAACATCTCTACTTAAAGGGACTCCTTTTTCATATCAACACTTCTATAAATTCAGAATTTGGGCAACTCTTTGCTACACAGTTTGACATTAACAAAACAGCAACATTGACAACCTGCTGGTGTCAGAAAGGAACATCTTAAAACTCTTTGGACTCTACATGAAGACAGGCTTCCAATCCCAATCTTTGATCTCTATTATAAAGCACTACCAATAAAATATCCTCGAGATTTATGGGCGAGTTTTCATCTGAGCTGTTTCACACCTAAAATAACATGCATGGCTGGGCCAGCAGACACAAAGCTTAGGTTTAGGTTTCAACTGTTTAGGTTTTCTTTTACTTTTAAAACTTAATTCACTATTTATTTTTTCTAATTACCTTAAAACTTAAAATTAAATTGTATTTCTTTCCCAGGGAAGATATTAGCTGAGCAGATGTCACAGCCTCTGAAAATAGGTTCAAGTTCAGATACACAGTTGTCCCCATCCTAACAGAACCATCTTTGTCAAAAGGAAGGGTGGGTTTTAACATTTAAACAGACGCGATTTGAATTTATCTTTCTCTTAGCTTTGTTCCCTCATTAACTTGGGTTACTGAGTCCTTACACTGTGAGTCAAATCTCAACGAGGGGAATTTCATTTAAAGCCAGTGAGCTAGGATCTGGACCCAAGACTGGTTCCCTGTACATTGTCCTACTCTCTGGGACCATTCCTCACACTAAGCTTAGTCTGTGACTCTGACCGTCACTCACGTATAAGTCGTATAAGTCGGCATCTCCGTGAAAAGAGGCGAGCCACATTTCCTATAGATGGGAATCAACAGGAGCTTCTCCCCCTCCCCCGGAGTGACGGGGGGAAATGACTTGGCTGAATGAGAGAACAGAGACTATGCAGAGGGAAAGGCAGCTCACCCGCTTTTAAGACCTTTATAGGCAAAGTAAAGTAAAACCAGCAGAAAGTTCCTGGACGCTGTCAGCCCTTTAAGAAACGAGGCTGAGTAGGAAGAAAGGTCAGAGCAGTGCTTCAAAGGCATCAGAATGCACAGCTCCAGCTGTCCAAGGTTGCGGGTCAGTACCTCAAGCTCCTGCCAAGCTGGAGGCAGGGCTGAGCAGTGGAGGTTCACAGCCCTTCTTCCACCAGCTCCCGCCTTCAGAGGTTAGCAGCAGAGCCTCAACCAGCACCACCAAAGAGATCCTTGAACTGTGACAGTCACAATACCAAGTAAAGGGAACAGAGACAGAAACACTAGTTATTAATCCAATTTCATTCTTTTGGTTTCTAATTTCGACACAGAATTCCTGGTTATAAGGGGAGACTATCTTCGAGACAAGAGAAAGCCACCTGCTCAGAGGAAGGGGTCTAAAGTTCTCATCAAAGGGCAGAGTTAAACTACTGCAAATGAAGAGCGTTTCACACTTACTCACTTGGCACAGCCTGTAAGTGCAAGCAACTGTTTCCCATCGCTACATTAAAGTGTTTGTAGCTACAAGGGATCTGGAAGCTCATCTTCCTTCTAAGTCTGGACCCTAGAAAAGCCAGGTTTGGCCAGCATCACTGTCAGGCAGAAAGTACACATGGGATGCCTTCAGTCTGAGGTCAAGTGGAGCCATTGTATAAGAGTCAGAACTGCACTCGCAGAAGGGTCAAACTAAGAAGGGCCAAGAGTTTAATATGTTTTTTGTTTTCTTCAAGATGCTTAGTATAGATACCAAAAAGAGACAAAGTTGAACGGAAGCCACTCTCCCAAAAGTGTGTGTGTGCATTTTTGTCTATGTGAGTACAGGCATGCACATGCTATGATGCATGTATGCAGGTCAGAGGACAACCTTGAGTGGTGGTCCTTACCTTCCAACTTGCTTGACATAGTGTTTGTCACTGTCCATATCTCTGTGGCCTGCCTTAACAGCATCTAGACAACATAATTACCAAAAGACTAAACCTTTATGGGGAGCATCATAAAATAGCAGTTTCAGACAGCCACAAAAGCATGTGTTTTCAAGGCCTTGTTTGTCAAAGTGTGGAGGCAGCAAGAAAAGCCAGCAAGACCTAAGAGAATGGGGAGTTGTCTTATAAACAGGATAAAAATGCTCAGGCCCAAAGGTATGTGAAAACCTAGACACCAGTGGCCCTCTTTTTAATTTCACAGCAGGTTCCCTATGTAGGCAGAGATCTCAGAACTTCAGTTGGTAATCATTCTACCTAAAATAAACAGGGAGCTGGAGAGGCGGCAGGCAGACTATGAGGACACACTGCTTGTGAGGCAGAGTTCACGGCCTTGTGTTCCTTTTACCAACAGTGTGGGCACACAGGCAGCTTGTAGTGGTCAGAGTAGGAAGCTGTGCCCCTTCCCTGAGTAATGACATTTGGAAATTCTCAGGATGGAGTAGGTGTGGCACCTGGCTAGTCTCTGATCCCTAAGAGCTGGGCCAAGCAAGCAATATCGAGCTTCAGGAATGCTTTGGGGTGGGTTGGCAGGAGTCAGGGCAGACATTTTATCTTGGTATAGTCAATGATCAAATACCAAAAGTCATGTTCTAAAGCATGGGATTGGGGAGGGAAGGTTCAAGTCATTAAGTTCATGGGAGCCAGAGAGGAAGTGAATGTCAAGACAGCCCAAAAAAAAGATGAGCCAAACAGAGCAGGTGAGCAGACTGTCAGAGAACAAAAAGGCTGGAGGAACTCATGAACTACAATGGAGGATAGAGATAAGTCACATATGTTCTTTTATTTACAGCTATGTTCAGACCTACTGTAATGCCTAGTAAACACTTGGTGCTTGGTAAATACCTGTTAAAGGGATGGGTTCTCATAGTTACTTGTAGGGATGTGCCAGTTACATAGGATGGAATAGATATATCTCTTTTTCCACCTGCCTCTGTGTGTGTGTGTGTGTACATGTTATAAAGATCAAAGGTCAACAATAGGCATCTTCCTCTATCTCTGTCCTACTCTTTGAGGTAGAACCTTTCACCAAGACCCAAACTCACTGCTTGGCTAGTCTTGCTGACCCGTGAGTACTGGGGATCTGTCTCCCTCCACTCCCACTCATGCTAGCATCACAGATGCCTGTCACCACACCTAACTCCATGTGGGTGCTAAAGATCTGCATTCAGGTCCTTATGCTCACATGGCAGAGATTTTACTTATTGAGTCATCTTCCAGCCCCCAGAAGGGATATAATTTCTTCCTTTCATAGCTGAGGTGAGGGACATCTAGTAGCAAAAGAACCTACCTTGGGGACTCCATGGGCTACCTGTAAAAAGTGTAGGTCGGGACGGGATTGGTGCCCACATTTAGAACAAGGATTGAAACTGTTTCTCAAAGGCTCTTGTAGACAGTAAATTGTCATTCCACTCTGTGTTGCTATTATGTGAGAGTGGCCACAGATAACACAAAAGATTTGATATTCTGGGTCCCAACCAAACTATACAGGAACCAGCAGCTGGTGTGGGCTGTCTTATAGACCCTTCTTTGGAGAAATAGTTTGAAAGCAATCATTTCCCCTCATTTCTTTCTGAAGCTGACCACTGTTGTAGCTACTAATGTAACAAGGATACTCTGAAGATGAAGCTTCAGATGAAAGCCTTGGCTTGGCCTCTTTCAAGAAAATTTGCAGTAGCAAAAGGCAAGCATAATCCCAACATCAAGCCCATATTTTAGACATTACTAGATCTGAGAAAACATTCAGAAAAGGCATGTTCTTTACAGACTAAAAACAAAGAACACTAAGTGGGTGCACTTAGTAAAGTCTAGAAACTCAAATCTGATTTGTACCTTCTGGACCAAGTAGACACTTGTGGCTCTCTCAGCAGCTACCTTATCCAAAGAGGATCCCTCAGGAACGAAGTAACTCACATCAGCGATGTGGACCCCCACTTCGAAGGTGCCTGTAAGCAGACAAGAAGGGGCATCAGCTTGGTTGGAGGTCAGCAGCATTCCACGAGGATCATTTCCAAGGGTGTGTCACCCCTCCAGGCTCATCTCTGAAGCATGGGTCACTGTTCTAGTCTTGCCAGCTACTTCTAGCTGCCATGACTCGGGCTGTTCTCTTTCCTCATCCCACACCAAACAGATGGTCAGGTTTCTGTTGTGAACAATGAGTACCATTTTCACAAGTATCTCCCATTTCTAAAGGCTTCTTATCTTTGGGTAAATCCATTACCACATTTGCAAAAGACAGGCCTAGTGTAGAATTAATAGTTGCTTGTCTTCCCCCCTCCTTCTCCCAACAAGTCCTTCCCTCAGATAAGTTCCTAACGTATCAACTTTCATGCTAGAATATATTAACTAATTCCCTTATATTGTACTCATTGGTCAAGAATGCCAAATATATTGGAGAATCATGGCAACAGGTTAAGTCTACCAGATCAACGACTGCCCACAAGATGGGTGCCTGACGCATCCTGAAGGGCGAAGGCTGATGCGGCTGATCAGAGCATGCACCTGAGCGAGAGCACCTGATCAGGCATGCACTGAGGAGCATGCACTGATCAGAATGCACTATGAGAGCATGTACCGATCGCTGCACCTGATGCAGCATGCCTGTGCGACATGCACCTGAGCGAGCATGCACCTGATCAGACATGCACTGATGCGAGCATGCACTATGCATGACATGCATACCTAAGTCCTGATCAAGCATGCATGTGCAGACATGCACTAACTAGCATGCAGCTGATCATGAGCATCACCTGAAGCTGAGATGCACCTGAGCGAGCATGCACCTGATGCAGCAGACCTGATGCAAGCATGCACCTGAGCAAGCATGCACCTGATGAGCATGCACCTGATGCAGAGCATGCACCTGATGCAGAGCATCACTACTGACATGCCATGAGCATGCACCTGATGCAGAGCATGCACCTGATGCTAGAGCATGCACCTGATGCAGAGCATGCACCGACTAGATGCACCTGATGCAAGCATGCACTGATGCAGAGCATGATGATGCAAGCATGCACCTGAACAGCATGCACCTGAAGCGAGCATGCACCTGATGCAGAGCATGCACCTGAGCGAGCATGCCCTGATGCAGAGCATGCACCTGAGCGAGCATGCACCTGATGCAGAGCATGCACCTGAAGCGAGCATGCACCTGATGCAGAGCATGCACCTGAAGCGAGCATGCACCTGAGCGAGCATGCACCTGAAGCTAGAGCATGACCTGATGCAGAGCATGCACCTGATGCAAGCATGCACCTGAAGCTGAGCATGCACCTGATGCAGAGCATGCACTGATGCAGAGCATGCACCTGATGCAGAGCATGCACCTGATGCAGAGCATGCACCTGAGCGAGCATGCCCTGATGCAGAGCATGCCCTGAAGCTGAGCATGCCCTGATGCAGAGCATGCCCTGAAAGCTGCATGCAGCAGCCTGATGCAGAGCATGCACCTGATGCAGCATGCCAGCTGAGAGCCTGATGCAGAGCATGCACCTGAGCAAAGCATGCACCTGAAGACCATGAGGCATGCACCTGAAGCTGAGCAGCACCTGATGCAGAGCATGCACCTGATGCTGAGCATGCACCTGAGCAGAGCATGCACCTGAATGCGAGCATGCCCTGATGCAGAGCATGCACCTGATGCAGAGCATGCACCTGATGCGAGCAGCCTGATGCAGCAGCCCTGATGCAGAGCATGCACCTGATGCAGAGCATGCACCTGATGCAGAGCATGCACCTGAAGCTGAGCATGCCCTGATGCAGAGCATGCCCTGAAGGAGCATGCGCCTGACTGCAGGCATGCACCTGAAGCGAGCATGCGCCTGATGCAGAGCATGCACCTGATGCAGAGCATGACTGGATGCGAGCAGCAGCCTGATGCAACCGAGATGCGACTGAACTGATGAGCATGCACCTGATGCAGAGCATGCACCTGAAGCTGAGCATGCGCCTGATGCGAGCATGCCTGAAGCTGACATGCCCTGATGCAGAGCATGCCCTGATGCAGAGCATGCCCTGATGCAGAGCATGCACCTGATGCTGATCATGCCTGAAGCGAGCATGCGCTGAGGGAAATGAGTGAAATGCCTGATGCAGAGCATGCACCTGAAGCTAGCATGCACCTGATGCAGAGCATGCACCTGATAGAGCTGCACTGAGCAGAGCAGCACCTGATCAAGCATGCACTAGCTGAGCATGCCCTGATGCAGAGCATGCACCTGAAGCTGAGCATGCGCCTGATGCAGAGCATGCCCTGAAGCATGAGCATGCCCTGATGCAGAGCATGCACCTGATGCTGAGCATGCGCCTGATGCAGAGCATGCACCTGATGCAGAGCATGCACCTGATGCAGAGAGCATGCACCTGATGCATGAGCATGCCCTGAAGCTGAGCATGCACCTGAGCTGAGCATGCACCTGAGCTGATGCTGAGCAGCACCTGAAGCTGAGCATGCACCTGATGCAGAGCATGCACCTGATGCAGAGCATGCACTAGCTGATGCAGTGAGCATGCACCTGATGCACATGCACCTGATGCTGATGCATGCACCTGAAGCTGAGCATGGCCTGATGCAAGCATGCACCTGATGCAAGCATGCACCTGAAGCTGAGCATGCGCCTGAAGCTGACATGCCCTGAAGCTGAGCATGGCCTGATGCAGCAGCACTGATGCACCGTGCTGATGCTGAGCATGCGCCTGAAGCTGAGCATGCACCTGATGCAGAGCATGCACCTGAAGTGCAGAGCATGCACCTGAAGCCAGAGCATGCACCTGATGCAAGCATGCACCTGATGCATGCACCGAGCATGATTGCACTGATGAGCAGTAGCAGTGCCTGATGCAGAGCATGCACCTGATGCAGAGCATGCACCTGATGCAGACATGCGCCTGAAGCCGAGCATGCACCTGATGCACAGCATGCACCTGATGCAGTTCCTTATCCCTGATCCCTGTTGCCAGAAACTATTCTTGGCATAGGCATATGACCCAAATAAATTTATTTTTAGGGGCCAACATGGACTTCATCCAAGAAAGTCTCTCCTGTGAACTCAGAAAAGAGGGACAGTATAAACCTGCAGTTGCCAGGAGCCACCTTCATGTACATACTCAAACCAACATAGAAAAACAACAAGTCTAAGAAATACGGGAAAAATCCAAGGTGATCTCATTTGAACTCCAGGATCTAGCTGAGGTTGAACCTAGTCTATTTGTCTGCTTGGATGTTTCTGAGCTAATGAATACTCTTTAGGTTCTGACTCAATGAGAGTTACATCTAATATCAAGGGGCTTATTAGCACACCCCCATTTGTTCCTTTGGTGACCTGTGTGACCGACCAGTCCTAAAACATATATTCTTAATTTTTTTTAAAAAATGACATTCTTATTTATATGCATGCATATGCATGGGTCTATGTATGGGATGAGCGAGCCATGGTGTACATGTGAGTGTTAGAAGAAAGTTTGAAGGAAGCAATTTTTTTCATTTCACCCTGTGAACCCTGAAGGTGGAACTCAGATCACAAGTCTGGGGGCAGGAGCTTTTGCCACCATCTTCCTGGCCCAACAGATAGTTGATATGGAACATCTGTAGCTTTTACTTCTTTCCTGTTCCTCCTTCACTACAGATAATTCTTACCTTAGCTTTTAAAAAAAAATGGGTACAAAAAAAGTGATTTTTAAAAAGAAGGGATAGAACTTATTCTTCAATTGTTTTGACACACAGAGATCCTCCAACTGCGTGGTCCTTGGGTTTTTCTGTACAGCCTTATAGCATTTACAAAGGAGAAGTCAAGTTGAAAGCAGCCAATGGCTGCTATGCGGTGGTACAATGGGCTTATCTTCCACAGGAGAAAGGCTGGGGAGCTGGGGTACAGCAGCCTGGCTCCAAGCTGAGCAGCCTCACTCTGATAGGCATGCAGTTATGTTGCTGAGCCACTGGTGCAGTGACCCACCCAGGATGCCTGACACTCCAGGCACTTTAAGTGACCACAGGCAGAAAAGTCTTGGACGGCTCAGCTTCTAACTTCTGATATTTTAAGTATTTAAAACCAACACTTGAAGAAGGTAAAATAAAGGGTCTTCTTTTGAAATCAGGATATAATATATGGGCCTCGCAGGTAAATGTTGACTGAAGGAAAAGAGAGATGACTATTACGTCATGATATAAACCATAGTTTTAAACCCGGGCTCTGTGTCATTATACATGAACTTCGTGAACTTCGTGAAAATTGACAAACTGACAAAGAGTTCATTACAGGAGATAAAACATGGTGGAGGCCAACCAAAATATATTTGAGGGACTTGAATTTCATTCTGAATTCCCTGCAGAGCCTCTCAACCCAGCAAAAGATACTCTCTTATTCTCTACTTTGGATACTTTTTATGAAAGCCCTAAATAAATATTTTATTACATATATTTTCATAATGTGAACTTGCATAACTCTTAAGACAGTGGCACTGAAGTTTTTATTCTATGAAAGAAAACAATGGGTCTCAAAGGCCAGGCATGCTAGCGTTTGCTATCAGGACACTGAGGACTAGTGTTATGTTTTTAAAATGCTCCCTTTAATGTTTACTAAAAGAATATAAAACTATTCCTTAAAATAATAATAATAATAAAAACAGTTCTCTATCTAGTGGAGCAAGGGAAACTCTCATGAGTTTTGGAGAGCAGGGAAAGCTGAGAGAAAGATTTTTCCCAAGGCCATTCATGCCTGTTCCACTTTTAACAAGGCCGCAAAGCTCTTAGGAATATAAACATTCCTTTAAAAGAACCAAAGAGAGTATCAGAACCTCTTCACTTGTGTAAAATACTGATAGACTGGAGCCAGGGCTTAGAAACTACCTTTTCAAATCCAGCTTCCCAGCTGGGCAACCACTTCTCAACAGGGTCCTTGCCCTATCCACAGGGTGGGCATTCTCTAGGTGGTCACTTGCTCTGTTCTCAAGGGTTCCACTTATGAGAAAGGTTTTTTTTTCTTTTTAAAAAGATGTTATATTTATTTATTTATTTACTTACTTATTTTTGGCAGAGTGAGTGTGAGTGTTTGTGTGCATGAGTGCAGAGCTTATGAAGGCCAGGAGAGGACATCAGACCCCCTAGCGCTGCTGGAGATAAAGCAGTTGTACAGCTCCTGAGCGAGTCCTGAAAGAACATATATGCTCTTAATTGATGAGCTGTCTTTCTAGCCTCAGTGAAGGGCTTTCTTGACTAAACTCATGATACAGAGAATGAAGCATTAGACATCCACACATGGAAATTCAGCTTTTAAGGAGAACTGGGCCTAATGAAATTAGTAGATACACTGATGTTAGAGGACAGAAGCCTGTGAGAGTGAGATGGAATCTCACTGATGGAGAGACAGTAAAGTATTTCACAATCTGTGATAACTACATAAACACAGTTCTGGCAATGATGTTCATAAAACTGTTAACCAGGCATGGGATGTATCTCAAGGATACATCACTTACTCATCATGCACAAAGTCCTGAGTTCAATCCTTTACCTTCAAATGCTAGAAGAGTAGGAATGACCACTTTTAAGATATATCTCTGTGCCAGGGTGTCTGCATACAAACTAACATTGACAATAACCACACCCAACAGATTGCAAAGATAAACCACCTGAGGGTAGGGAAGGCCGCTAATCACTGGTCCAACATAGCCCAGCCAGGATGTGATAAACCCCAATTCCAAGCCAGCTTGACTCCTAAGCTTTTCCCTTTTATTCCCCATCCCCCTCCACTCCATCCCCCCCACCCACAGTCACTTCCAGGACAAGATGAAACAGCCTAATTTTCTGTCTCAATGGGCCACAACTCAAAAACCTCCCTATCATCCATGACTCAAGGGAAGCCACATTCTTAGCTTTGGATGCAGAAGTCCTTTTCCTAGCCTTGTTCACAGCCACACCCCTGTCCCTGAAGGCTCTTTTGGTTCTCAACTGCCAAGCTCCTTAACCACTTGTAGCAGGGCCTGATTATGGAACAACCACTAAGCCATTAACTCCAGTTCTCTTTAATTAGAAGAATAAGTCCTGGAAACCCCAGCAGTTCCTTTCTAAATCTCTAGCTGACAGTCAGCTTTAGCTGGAAGCAGAGAGCTTAACTACCAGAGGCTTGGCCAGCATCGAGGACTGCCCAGGCAGGGTGGGGGAGATGGAGGCATTGGCAGTCTTTCTTTTCCTAGGTCCTAGGGTAAAACTTGGCCTTTCCAGACCTGGGTCACTTAAGTGTGGCTGCACCACTACTGCGAAGGGCCTTGGTGGCACAGGACACTCCTCACAGAAAACAATAGTATCTGCTGTTATAAACTGAGGATTTGTGTCCTCTCCAAATTCACTGAAGCAGCAAAGGCACCTTCATGGAGCAAATCAGAGGAAACCCAGGACACGCTCAGGCCTCTGCTGACCAGTCATACTACACTTAACTTTCCGAAGTTCACCGGTCTGCCCAGACCTCTTCCTCACCCATCCTCACTTTACTATAATGACCATCATTTCCTTTAAGGGAGACCGTCCAAGTTCCTCACTGCTCTTGGCCATGCACAAACCTGTCATACACACAGTACATAGTGCTTTTTTCGAAATACAGGCCTACCCATTCCTCCTGGGAGTCCCACTGCTTTGACTCTTCCTCTCTTCTCCCTATGCTATCTTCTCACCACGAGGTGACTAATTTGAAACTAACAAAGTCCTCAGACCTGTCTCTCCCAAGCCTAGAACTCCAGCTCCTCCTCTCTCCCCACCCCATCCTGTGTGTGTGTTTGTGTGTGTGTGTGCATGCGTGCACACATGCATTCTTCCCCACCTATTCCTGACAGCTTCTGTTGTCCCTCAGACTCCGTGGAAGGGTAAGAGTGGGCTTTCTCTGGCAGGACTGTCGTGAGGACCTGGTCAAAACTGCACCCTCATCCCCTTCTGTGCCTTCCTAGAGCTTCTCATTACCTGGCTCCCAACATCAGTTACTACACACTCATTATCAGATATGTCCCTACCCTGTAATCAGCTTGAAGGACAAAGAAAAGGCTTAATGTATAGCCAGTGTTTCACATCAAATGAATGAGCAGGAAAGTTAAAAAAAAAAGGGGGGGGGCCCTAGGGCAGGCAGGGCTGTGAACAGTGGCTGCTCTAACTGCCCATGCAGTGCCAAGTGTCCCTTGGTGGTTGGCACACAGAACATCCAGTCTGAGTTTTCATCTTTTAGATGACTTCAAAGTCAGGACTTCCCAGTGTAGTCTACTTCATCCTCAGATAAAAATGGCAAGTATGCATCCCCCACCCCTTTCAAAGCCAAAACATTTCCCTAGAATTTTTATTTATTGCTCTAGCTCCAGCTTACAAGCTGCTCAGAACAAGCCCATGTCCTTAGGGGACAAAATAGAACAGGGTTGGGCAAAGGCTAGTAACAGCTGTGGCTGTGCCAACACTCGGGGCTTCTAGAGCTACTTTCCTCCAGGTGAGACACCACATAGCTTGGTTTTGAATTATATCATAGTCCTAATACTCTCCCCAACACGTTCTTGACATGCACCACCACCCATTCAGCCATCTGACAAATGCTAGGAAAGCTCCTACCATGTAGTCTCAAGCATTTTCTGGGGGCTGGGGGCATCTTTATACAGAAGGACAGGCAAGGTCCCTTCTATGGAGCTTCTGTTTTAGTGAAGAGAGAATAAATGGCAAGTACATAAATAGCGAGATTAAGATGTCTACTTAAGACAGTAGAAAGGACTTTGGGTAAAGTAACAACAACATGGGAGAGAATGCTTGGCATGTCTCTTGGTTTAGTTATGATGGCTTCTCTGAAGGACACATGGAAACTTGCAAGGTAGATTGGACTAAGTCAAACAATGAATGGTTGGCAGGGCATATCCCAAACAAAGGGCTAGGAGCAGAACAAGCTTGAGGAGCCTAAGAAACAAAGAGAAGGCAGGAAGGGAGGGGAAGATAGGAAGTAGGAACCTAGTGCAGTAGACAGGCCTATAGGCCTAACGATAGGCGTGCTGGGTCAGGATGAAGCATGTAGGTTTTATTTCAACTGAGATAGGAAGCCACTGGAGAATGGCAAGAAACAAACAGACCTTAACAAGTATACTAGGTTCACATTCTCACTTGGCTGCTGGCCTCATTCTGCATACCAGGTGTCTATTGTGGGGGTTTATGGTGATACTAAACTGCAAACAGTAACCCCAAAGAAGGTCTTGATCTCTGAAGAATGGTATAGCCAGGCAAAGAAATGAGCTGTCTGGCAAGTCGTCTATGTAGTAAGCACAGGCAGAGGATGAAAGCATCATCATCTACAAGACTCCCTTTCTCCCTAACACAGCAGATGCTGGACTTAGATGGGCTCCCAGCCAACCTGTTATGGGAACATACTGCTCTTGGGGATTACCATCTTGACCCCATGACCAGTGTTTCCAACCTAGAAGCTTGAAGAAAGAGACAAATCTGATTTAAGACCTCAAGAATGATAAGCTGCCCAAAGGGACAACAGAAAGGGCTTCCCTTTGGGTAACTCCTGCAGCCAGGATGCAGGCCCTGGCCTTGCTTGGTTCTTCTGAAGTTTTGAGACAGACTAAACATCTGAAAAACAATAGAGCTTATATCACCTTGTGGCCACACAATAAACTTCCTCTTTTAGCTGGGATAAGCAAAGTCCCGCTGACTTTGGTGGAAACACTGACGGAGTTGCTAGGTAAGAAGGACAATTCAAACTGATGAATTCCAGTTCCATGCGGTATTTTGTTATGTAATCTCCTCACACAAAAGTTGACCACTGGGATGGCATGCCATGGCAGCACTCCATGGCCGTGACGTGGTGAGGATTTGAGGCTATTTCTTAAACTTAGAAGGAGTTTAAGTAATGAAAAATTCCAGGACACATAAATCTGAATGCAATGCAAGGTCTGCGTGCACAAGGAGGGTGCTGTCTAGCATGGACATGCAGGTGCTCCTCAGGGCTAGGTCTGGAAGAGTTTGTAGATTTTCTTTTTTTCCTTTCTTTCCTTTGTTTCTGGGTTTTTTTTTTTTTCTTTGCTACCCATCAAAGGGTTAAAGAAGACCTTTAGTTGCAAACTCCTTAACTGGTGAGCTTATCTTCTGGAGCTATGCAGCTTAAAGAGTCTTTCTCCTTCATTGTTGCAAAGGGCTCTATCAATCTGCAAGTACTCAGCAAAACTGCCCACACAGCAATTTTTGTCATGTTCAATCGAATTCTCAGGAATCTCAGTTTAAATTTATACGAACAGCATGGAAGAAGAACACCCAGGTAGTAAGTTCCACTTTTCCCCTTCCAAATGATTTGAGCAATGGGCTCCTTCATTAACAGGAAGGAGAAAGAGGAGCTGAACATGTGAGGCTGGCACAGGCAATGTCTGGGAATTTCCAGGCGTCTCCAAAGTGAGAGGGAAAGCCTGGGTCAGCCGGTCAGGCCTGGGACAGAGCGCTGATCACACACGTCTGATCCTTCCTCAACGCCAAGACAGTGAAGCTCAAGGCTGGGAAGGATCCTTGAAGGTGGTTACATACTTAGAGAGTTAAACAGGAGCTAGGGCAGGGTGGGTGGCTAGGGTGGAAATGGGGCAGACTAGCTATAGTTAAGGACTGCAAAAGCAACACGGAGTTTTATAATATTCTGTCAGCTGGCTCTTGTGCATGTTCAAGACTCTCTGTCATCCCCAAAATTGGAAAGGTTAAAGCCAAGGAAAGGAAAAATTTGAGGACAAAATACAGCTAAGCAAAACTAGGTATCACTTTTAAAAGAAAGAGAAGCCAAAGAGACAAAAGACAGTTATAGTTTGGAATAGAATAACAATATCCCCAATGATGACTTTTGGACCTTGGAAAAATAGGATTATTCCTGACTTTGTGGTCCACATTTATTAAAAATAAATTCTAAATTTTCCATGATAAACATCTTTCTCATTTAAGGTTGAGATTACTTTTTAAATTCACTGACAAAATACTGCATCTATCTCCACTTACTTCCATATAACTTTGAGTTCACGGTACACACACTGCTCCCTGCAAGCCTGAAAGAAAGGCCATGAAATGGGTGCCAGCATACTTGATAATTCTCTTGGTGGACTGTGGTGACTAAGACACTTGGCCAGCAGGCTCTGTGAAGGTGACTCAGGTACTAGGCATACACTTTCTAAGCACAACAACTATTTCCAAGGCAGAAATGACTCTAGTTTGTGTAAGCCCATGATGCTTTGTTCCCGGCACTTTCAAACATTTCTCAGGCGCCTTAGTACGACTGCCCCAGAGCCCTAGTCTTACTCTTTCGGTACAGTGAGCACTGTATGATTCCTACTGAGAGCTTAACATGCTCACATGTAGGTTTGATGACAGAATTTTAGCACATTTTCATGCCCATTTACAGACTGATTCATCCTTCCTTCATTCTTCCTTATCTCTCTCCCTCCATCTTTTATCTCTGTACCCATTCTTTGTGCTGTTGTTTTTTATACAAGGTCTTAAGATGACCTCAAAGCCAACTTTCTGTGTAGCAAAGTCTGCCTGGAATTCCTGATCCTCCTCCCTCAGACTCACAAAAGGCTGGAATTACAGGCAGGATTCACCACACTCAGTCTTTTGTAGTTTATTTTTTCTATTTTCTACTATTAATAATACATAATTATTAGTTTCTAAAAGAAAAATTTTAAAAATACATAATTTTATACATCTCAAAGAATATGAGTATATTTAAATGTCTAGGCACTATGTTAACTGTAATTATCTACTGATTAATTCAGTCTAAATCTTCCTTTAACTTGAAATTAAAATTTTTGTTTCTCACTTTAAATTCTAAGAGGCAAAAGTTCACACTTTATATCGTAGTGATAAAAACTCTTGGAAGGGCTGAGGAGCTATTTCTAGTAATATTAAATCGCTCTTTTTCAATCTAATTATTCAATTTTACTCATTCATTCATTTCTTTGCATGAAGGAGAAACCATTTTTTGGCTTCCCAGAAGTAGACAAAACAAAAAAATTATACTCATAATTTATATATGCAAAAGATGTAAATCTGCTACAGGAATAGCATATCAACTGTTCGTTCTCTCTTTGTCTCTCACTCTCTCTCAGTCTCTCTCTCTCTCTCTCTCTGTATGCCAAATAAACCATTTCTTCTATAAGTTACCTTTGTTATGGTATTTTATCACCGCAATAGACAGTCCAGGTTTTTTTTTTTTTTTTTTTTTGTTGTTGTTGTTGTTTTTTGAGATAGGGTTCCCTGGGGATCTGCCTGCCTTGCTCTCCCAAGGCTGGGCTTAAAGGCATGCACTACCTAATCTTTTGGTTTAAGAAATCTTTGTCTCCCTTAAGGCTGTGATATTATTCTGTCATCTTTTTGATGTATTAGTGATTTGCTTTTCCCATGTAGATATATATATGAGTCACATGGAGCTCATTTTTATGTAGAGTGTGAAGCAGGGATCAAACTCCACTTTTCTTCTATGCAGGTTCCTCACTTGATCTAGCACTACTTATTTATCTTTAAGACCTTTTCATTACTACACCGAAGTAGCAGTGAGCTGAAAACTAGGTGACTACACATGCACACATACACACATACACATGCACACATACATACACATGCACACATACACATGCACACATACATACACATGCACACATACACATGCACACATACATACACATGCACACATACACATGCACACATACACATGCACACATACATACACATGCACACATACACATGCATACATGCACACATACACATGCACACATACATACACACATACACATGCACACATACATACACATGCACACATACACATGCACACATACATACACATGCACACATACACATGCATACATGCACACATACACATGCACACATACATACACACATACACACATACACATGCATACATGCACACATACACATGCACACATACATACACACATACACACATACACATGCACACATACATACACATGCACACATACACATGCATACATGCACACATACACATGCACACATACATACACACATACACACATACACATGCACACATACATACACATGCACACATACACATGCATACGTTAGGTGCTTCAGGATTTTCTCTTCTGTTTACCTCCCAGCTTCTGAACAGTTTGTTTCTGCAGTATAACTCTTTGTTAGGTTTAATTTTTCACTTTTGGATTAAAATTAATTAATTATATTCATCAGACACTCACTATTTGTATTGCACAGTTCTAGGTGCCAGGGATTTCAGGGATTATTTAATTTAATTTTCCAAGCAATTCTGAGTTTGATATTCTCATCCTTGTTTCAGAGATTAGAGAATATGGGGCTCAGAGAGCTGACCTTTACTCTGGAATAGGAAATCTTATCTTTCTCATTTTGTTATAGTAGCTATCATTATTTTCTTTAAAAATGTTTCTTGTTTTATTTGTTGTGTGGGTGTGCACTCTTGTTCTCAGAGTATGACACATCTATATAAGTTAAAGGGCAATTGGCAGGAAGTGGATTCCTCCATCATGTGTGGGTTCTAAGGATTAAACTCAGGTCATCAGGCTTGACAGCAAGTACCTTTACCAGATCACCCATATTACTGCTTTTGTTTGTTTTGTTTTGAGACAGATTGTGTAGGTAATCCAGGCTAGTCTCTCCTTTCCTCCACCTCCTGAACATTGGAATTGGAAGCTTGCACAATGCTCATCTTGTAGTTTGTAGAAAACATCAGTAGAATATGCTACTGCTAGCATAGTTAAAGTTAGATCATAGTTTTGCAACAACAGGTATAAAGTGAGCTTATTTCTTTTAGTTTTTAATACACTTAGCAATTTGCATCTGGTAGAAACTTGCAATGATGTCTCTTTAAATCACTACTTTACTGCTGAGGAAATAATTTCAGGGAATCACAGACATGCTTGAACTTCCAGAGGCAGCAGAGGCAAAGACAAGGTGGGAAACCCATTCTTCTGCTCCTACTCCAGTGCTCATTTGGCATACTGCAACTGTCTCTTACCATGCAATGGGAGTGTTGGGTCACTGGGCCTCCCCACTGGCTTCCAGGTTTACCTTGGTGCCAGATGTTTGAGGATGCCTGACTAGTGGGTGCCAGATTATCTTGGCTTTAATGAGCAAGAAAACTGGAACCAATCAGTAGAACTGGAAGCAGATGGAACAGGCTGGGGTCCAAACTTGGTTTAACAAGGTGCACTGAGACATCCATGAAAAAAGGAGAATTTCCAAACCCTGGACCCCACAGAAATCAGGCTAGCACGGTTTGAATGGAACATAGGAATAAGACTTAGAGAGGTGGGGCTGTCTCTCCACTTAATCTTTCCACTTATAGCCTCTCCTCAGAACAGGAGCGAATTGGCATATATCCCAGAAGCCCACTCTCATGCCAGGGCCCTTGCATGGCTATTCAGTTATTTGGATATTTTGAGTCAAGGTACAATTAAGTTTTAAAAAAATGATCATCCATCAAAGACAGTTAGAGTTGTTCCGTCACCAGGGCCCCAGATAAATGGAGAAGACATGTACTTCCTTCTGGGCTGATGGACTCCTCCCAGATTTGTCAAGGGCCCTGCTACCAAAATAAGGTTTGTCTGCAATTGAGTACTTGAGTTGCCTATGATTTGCCTGAGGTCAGAATGCCCTCTGACATAAGAGACTTGGGGGTGGGGGGAAATCAGTGTTTCAAAATGGGGATTAGAAATGACTTCCCATGGAAGAGGCGTAGGAAGAACAGCATTCAAAGCACAGGGTATCATGAAGATGTCAGAGACAAAGTCCAGAAGTGTATCTGAGCGGAAAATTGCCCTCAAGTGGAAAATTTCTCTTCCAAAATCTATTGAAGAGTGAATAAGGTTCCCTTCTCAACACAAAGAACAGATTTTATACATAGTTTCTGGTGAAATTAAATAGTACGTGTAGGTCTCATTTTTGAAAGATACATATGGCACATCTTCAACAGATGACAGATAAAACTTTCCTAATTAGGTGTGAGTTGCCTCTCAGCACAGTATTCAATTTTTAAGACAAGCATCCAATTGAATCATAGCACTTTAAGATTCACTTCATGGAAGTGGATGGACCAGGGAGAAGAATAGCCTGTGGGCTGAGATTATGGAGGGTTCAAATCAGGCATTTTGCCTGATACACAAATGTCAAAGGGCCTGGATGGCCCATATGGAAGAATCATGACAAGGTCAATAGCTAAAATGTCAACAACAACAACAAAAAAAGATAACTCAGCTAGGAGAGGTGGTGAGCTACTAAGACAGCCATCAGGTTACCACACTGACTTTGAAGGGCCTGAGAATACGGCCTACTCTCAGAATTCCCTGGGCTCTGGATGCGCAAGTCCCATTTATGAAGTACCCAAGTATTTGAACAAACACATAAAGTACTGATGTATCTGCATACAATCTATGCACAGCCTCACTTAAAATCATCTCTAGGTACTTATAAAACCTAATATGATATAAATGCTTTGTAAATAGTTATTTGGTTGTATTGTTTAGAGAATAATGGTGAGGAAAGTATATGTTCAGTATGCAGTCAACTTTAAAAGGTATCTTTTAAATTTGTATTGGATGAACTGCTAGACAAGATATAGAACTGCTATGACAATGCAGAGGCTGAGATACACATATATTTGGCCCCAGTAATCCCCCCTTGTAGGCAGTATAAGGTCAGTCCATATAGTATTCCTGAGATACTGAAAACTAACTGGAAAGCATGATTCCCCATTCTGTAAACTCTGTTACAAGAGCGTGGGGCCCACCTTTCCATCCCATGTCAGCGGAGCTTGTGAAAGGGCACTGGGTATGGCTTCCAGGCATGGTAAAAGACACTGCTCATGGCAGTAGGAGCACAAGGGAGTGTGGTTTCTTTCAAGCTGCTGATGTAGCAGAGGATGCTGTAGACCACACAGTGCAACCAGATGACCTGTTTCTTTGACATTGCCAAGGCAGTACGCTAACAAGACAATTCATTTATTGTGGTTTGTAGAGCAGGCACAGGCACAGAAACATTCTTCTCCAGAAGGAATGAACCTCTCTAGTGATACTCTTCCCAGGAGGGGTCAAGTACTGAGACAGACTTTTCACAAAAGCACCTAAGGTCTTTTTAGAAGCTCTTAGGTCTAGACTGTTAAGAGGAAGATATCAAGATGTGGGTGTTCACAGTGTGGAATCAGATAGAGGTTCAAGTAGACCTAGATTTGATGCAGGGGACAACAAGTCATTGCTATCTTTAACTGTCTCCTGTTGTGCTTGAAGTACTGAGCGAAGGTTATGGGACCAGCTTTGAAGCAAAGTGCTAAGAAGCACTGTCAGCAACTGAAGTCAGCAAGCAGAAGAGCGTGTCTACAGGAACAGGTACATGAGGACCAGCTGTCTGCCCACCTTTCTCCCAGATGGTTTTTGGGTATCAAGGTTTCTTCTGTTAAAGAAATTCTCTTCCCTTTTGTGATGTGATCCCTTGTAGTAACAGCTTCTAAACAACCCTGTGCTCACTTGAAGGAAACCAGGACAGCACAAGGCATATTCCAGAGTTAAGTGGCTCTTGCATGGTTTCAGAAAAGTAGGAAAGTAGAAACCCCAAAGCCTAGAGAAGGGCACATTTGGTACTCTGTGTAGATGGCTGTAATGGACTAAACAGCCACAGAGAGCTGGGACAATCACACTCATCAAGACACATTAGAGGACCACAGTAAGTGACCCTGTTGTACTTTCCATCTGACTGATCTTTGGGTGGAAGAAGAGAAGGAGACACGTTATGCCTAAACCTTAATTTTTGTTAATTTGGCAACTGTATAATAAGAAATGTATATAAAATTTCCAAATCTACTTTTGTTGTTATTGATAAATTTTTCTTTTTTTATTAATTAATTTATTTATTCACTTTATATCTCAATCACAGCCTCCCCCTCCTACCAATTCCCCCTCACACTGCCCTTATCCCCAACAAATTTTTCTTAAAGTACTTTTTGCAATTAGTAATTGAATTATGGTCTAAGCATCTGATTGTATAATACTGTTGATATTTGAAATCTGTTTAACAGTTTAATTTTCTTTTTTTAAAAAATCAGTATTTATAAGTATTTCCTGTATGTTGAAGAGCAACAATGCACGTACCAGCAGCTTTTGACAGAGCTGCCATGCATGCTGAGTCACTGTCTGGGCCATTGATTGTCTTTATTCTAGTGGCCCCAATACTGGCAAAAATACTCAAATGTGTGCATCACGGCTACAGACAACTTTTTGCAGGAGAGCTTTGGGATGACAGGGAGAACCCAGTTCACCACATGGACATATACTAAGTACATTAAATAAGGAAAGTCTATGCCAGTTGAAACAACCCTCCGTTTACTAAACAGGGAGGTGGGGGCTGGCAAGATGCTACTGCTTTGAAAGGGGCTGTAACAGCCCAATTTTAATCTTTTGAAATTATATATCAACTAATGGTTAGAAAAAATATACCAGGACAAATGTGTTTTATTAAATTTCTAATCACAGAGTAGGCAATGAATTCAAGTTTAAATCGTCATCTTAGTTGTTATGGTGCTCACAAAACAAAGAAGGGTATCAACTGTTTTTTATTTTTAAAATTATCTTTTTTATCATTTGTGCCTTCTGTGAGCAATTTTTTTCATATACCTGTATATCCTACTTTTGTAATTACAATGTCCCAGGATTAGGGATTTCCATTTCTTCTTTTGCAAAAGATTTCAAGATTCCAATCTGTTAAATGAATTTAGAGACCAAATTTAAAGGAATTTCTTGTGTAGTCAGTTCCTACTCAAGGTGTTCAGAAAATAAGCTCATGAAATGGATTCATGGTGATGTTCTAAATATTTATCAAATAAGCAACCATTTTCTGTAGAAAAGAGGCAGGCATTCATTTATTACAGCATGTGTAAAATCAGACAGCAAAGCAGAGCCTTTGCTTCTAAGGGTTGGGCACAAGGGACTCTGAGGCTGGCAGAGCAGTCAGATTCTTATAACATAATCTGTGTGGCGGGGTCACAGCTAGTGACTAGTGTGCCTTATGATCTATGACATAATGCTATTCATTGTTAAGCTGACACTAGCCAAATTCCTAGCAAGGGTGCCTGGGCCATGTACTAGATTTACATTAGTGTTTCAGCTCTCAGTTTAGGAACACTTTAAGGACTTTTTGTCTTGGACTAAGTGCAAAGTCTGAATAAACTAAAAAAGGCAAAGCTAATGGTTAAATTTCCCATTTATATTTTATTTTCCAGAATACTGTTTTCATAGTTATTTTTAAAAGATTTAAAAATCACTGTACTTTGCACAGAAAATAAAAACTGCATCTTATATTTAAAAAGCATAATTTGCATTCTCTAGATGTATATTAGATAAGTTTATTAGAGCAGAGAGTAGCTGTGTGGCTTAAATTTTCTGTAATTTTACTGAACTTCTGGTCTGTTTATAGTATCATTTCCTGAGAAAGATATATAAAATTAACCCATAGCAATAAAAATCAACTCATCTTTGTATTTGTGTTAAGTCTTGCTTTATATATTTTGAAACAAATTATTGGTGAATGTATTTATTGGTGAATGTGTTTAGCATTATTATATTTTCTTGAATTGGCCATTTGTGATCATAATTTAGTGAGTCTTTACATGCAGTAATGCTTACTGTATTAAAACCTGTTTGATCTAGACAAGACCAAGCTATCAGAGGCTGTTACAGTGTAAGATTGAGTATTCATCCTCCTCTTCAAAGAGTAAGCAAACTAAATGTGTGTGTGTGTGTGTTACATGTACATTTATCTTCAAATGTATTTCTAAGAGCATCTATATATTTTCCTTATATATTTATCTTGAAGATTTATAAAATTGCTTTTATGGTAACTATTTTTGAAAATAAAATATCTTTTAGAAGGGATTCATTTTTTTAAAATTATGTGTACATGTGCATGTGGAAATGTATAAATAGTGTTTACAGGAGCCTGTGGCAAGCAGCCCCTCTAGAGCTGAAGTTAAACACTGATAAGCTGCCTGACAAGGCTACTGGGAATTGAACTTGGGGCCTCTGGAAGGCCAGTACATGCTTTTTACTCTGAGCCAACTCTAGAGCTCGCAAGACATCTTTTTTCTTTCTTTCTAAAATTTTAAGTCTCAAATTTACATCTTAAATGTATATGAAAGTACAAGTAGACAAACTTCTGATAAACCTGTATACTAAGGAAATTTTGTTTTGCTTGATGTTGATGACTGGACAGGAAGACTTTAGTTGAACTTCATATTGTGAAAATGGTCAAATAAAAGGATAGCCTTGTATCTACAAGACTTTATAAACAGTTATGCTATCAAATGAGAAGACTTTTAAACTTGCCGAAAGATCAATCTCAGCACCTGAATTTCCTTTCATGTCCTCCTCTAATTGGGCAACAGCATTAGAGATGATAAACAAAATAACCCAAAACAACCACCTCACTTTAAAACGTAAAGAAGCACTGCCACACGGGAGTGACACTGGAGCCCCCACTGTCCACAGTTCCCTCATGAAATCCAATCTATTTTTTAATAAGAGGGTGAAGAAAGGATAGACAGAGACATACAATTCAAACACAAACAGTTAGGTGGAGCATCTATAGCAACTGTAAAGTAGAGAGAGGAGATAAAAAGCCACTGCAGAAGAGTCAGCTTCCTGACAGCTATGAGGTGACTGGTTTCTGTATACTCTCACTGGTGTCCGTGGACTGGGGCCTCAGAGATGGAGCAAGCAAACCTTCCTCCTTTAAATGCTTCTTTCTGGTACTTACTAGTCACAGTGAAGACAAGCTAATGCAGGCATGAAGAACACAAAGCAGAGGGGACACAAGAACACTTAGCACCACTGTCTTTTTTTTTTTTTTAATCTTTTTATTTAGTTATTTAAATCACATCGTAAGTTACTTATTTACACAGAGGTTATAAACACAAAAAGGTAGGATATGGGGAAGGGAATGGCACCAGAGCATAGATGTTCAGGGGGTGTACAGATACCTTTCAGAACACGGTATCAGCTGAGTGTAGGTTCAGGGGACAGGTCACTATGACTCCGCCTATGATTCACTTGTCCTTATCTAAGTTGGTACTGTCCAGCGAAGCTGCCTATTTATAAGACCTATGACTACTCAGGCTGGTAAATTTCCACAGAAGCTGCCTGTTTACAATAGCTTATAGCCTTCTGTTTCAGTGTTTTTCCACAGAGACCCAAGACTTTGTGTTAGCATGCATGTATGTCAGGCCTATTGCTGATTTTAGGCCTATGGCTGATTTTAGGCCTTCAGTGTATATATATACAGGGCTGCTCCTGACATCTCCTCCCTTCTCTAAGTATAGAAGGGCCTTGGCCTCATGCCTCACTGGACAACGACAGGAGGACTGGAGCCATTACAAGGTCCCCTTCAATTTTTGGAGGTCAGGTCTCTATCCCCACCTTTGCAAGCACCACTGTCTTTACTGTTATTTACCAAATACTTCTCAACAGTGAAGAGAACATGTGTTTCTTAGGTATAGATGGGATATTTACCAAGAAAAAAAAAACCCTGATATATAATCAAGCTTCAAGACATTCATGAGGGGTAAGGTAAGTTCTCTGCCCATAGTAGACTTAAGTTAACAATTCCTTAGGTGGAAATGGCAAGGATACAGGTAGGAACAGATGACAAAAATGAAAGATACGCTATGAGTATCTGGGAAGGCTATAGACATGAAGA
Organism: Mastomys natalensis; assembly: GCA_021653895.1. Taxonomy (NCBI): domain Eukaryota; kingdom Metazoa; phylum Chordata; class Mammalia; order Rodentia; family Muridae; genus Mastomys; species Mastomys natalensis. Next base: position 120,396 of record JAJTUV010000114.1, on the reverse strand, counting down.
GAGAAAAGGATTTAGGGCATTCAGTGACTCACTTAAGAAAACCGTGGGGATGAGGTGTGCAAAATCCACCATGCTAGAAAAAGAGACAGAGCAACCATAAGACAGAATTCAGTAAGGCTGTCAGTATCACCAAGACATGACACAGAGTTAAAAAATGGAGATGAAACAAGGGAAGACTATGTCAATTACAAAGAAACATTTAGTTTAGGATAGAAAGTAAAGGAGTCTTATAGATCAGGATATACACCTACAGGCAACCACAAACTTATGGATAAAGACAGAAGAATGAAAGTGGCAAGTCAAAAAAACAAAACAAACAAAAACAACAAAAAGAAGAGCAATACTGTAAGATTGCCTAGTGAGGTCTGGCAACAGCCGAACAGTTTTAAAATTCATGATACTTGAGATGTGCATATGTCCAAGGAACACTCTGCCCGGGAAACAAGAAAAAAGAGGATTAAACCAGAAGTAATCATATTTATTGTTGTTAGAAACATGAAGGAAACAGCTAATGTGAACAAGTAGAAATACTTCATTCTGCCATGAGGAAAGATATCTGCACAATCTTATCTTGCTTGTGTGTGGGGGTATGTGAGTGTGTATGTGTGCATGTATGAGTGTGTGTGCACGTGTGTGTGTTGGAAGTGAGTAAATGAGATAGGAAGTAGAGGACTAAACTTACAGGGCTTTGGTAGGATTTGGTCCATAAGCACAAGCAGATTTTCTAAGAAAAGTGACATGCTCTGGTCCTTGTAAGTACAGCGCAGGAAAGATAATGGGCAGAAGTCAGGGAAGGACGGCTACTGAAAAAGCTGCAGTCCTGAGAAGAAAAGGTAGCCAATGTGATTCCAGGATTTGTTTGTTTGTTTGTTTGTTTATTCATTCACTTTACAACTCAATATTAGCCCTTCTGCTCCTCCCAGAATCCCCTCACACAAGTCCTCCCCCATCCCACCTTGCCCTTCTCTTTTGAGAAGAAGCCCCATCAACCCCCTACCTTCCCATAATTTTTCACAGATCTTGAAAGAACAATTCTCAACTTCATTTGGAAAAACAAAAACCCAGGATAGTTAAAACGACCCTGAACAATAAAAGAACTTCTGGACTATCCTGACTTCATAACTATCCCTGACTTCAGCTCCTGCTGCTCTGATGTCCTCCATGATGCACTAACCCTTGAGCTATAAACTGGGATAAACCTTTCTCCCCTGAGTTGTTTTTGTAAAGGCACTTTATCATGTGATAGGAAAATAAATGAAGACATCTGAGCAGTCAGAAAGCCTCGGTAGGAGAGAGACACTTTGAGAGCAGAGCAACACTGTACTCTTTGGAGATATGCAGGCTGGAAGATATCCATTTCCCCATCTTTTACCAAGGTAAGAGAGCCCTTCTTTCAATGAGTCAAATGGGGGGGGGCAGGTAGGTAGCCCAGGTAAAGAGTTGGGTACTTGGGTTTGGTATTTCATGTTTTAGCAATGAAAGTGGTCAGGAGGAGACAAAAAGGATGGGATTATAGGTACCCACCCAGATGGACATTCCGATAAGATCCCTGCTTAGTCGTGGATAAAATCTAAATTCTAATTTCCATAAAATATAAAAAAATAAGTGGATTTAGATTTGTTCACTTATTTTTCTTATTCATTCATTCATTCATTCATTCATTCATTCATTCTTCACTCATTCATCTTTTCCCTGTGGTTTTAACATTTTTCACAAAACTGTGCAACTATCAACCATGTAATTCCAGAACCCTTTCATCACTCCAAAAAGAAGCCTAAGTTCATTAATAGCTGTTCTCTCTCCTGTTCATTCACTTCTAAGGCCTGGCAAGGAGAGCCCTGCCATGTTCAATGACAGAGCAAACATTAGAGAGTTCAATTTACAAAACAAGATGCTGTAGAATTGTGGGGTTCCAGAATCAACTAAAGCTAAAGGCCCTGCCTCACAGTTTGCTAAAGAACCCATCTATCTGACAGTTTGGTCTTTGACACTTATGGAAAAGCAGTAACTGAACAGAATGGGTACACATTATCCAGATCCCAATTCTTCCAGCAAAGACGAACTTTTCTAGGAGAACTTGCAAGCCAGGGAGCCATACCCCCTAGCCCTCACAGAGACAGAAAGACTCCATGACATGCTGAATGGACTCACACTTTATCAGCCACAAGACATGAAAGAATATTTAGGTTCCTTAGCTGAGATGTTATAAGTCAGAAGATAAATGATGGCTCTTGTTTAGAAAGATATTCACATGAGTCACTGTATTTGTGCTGAAGGGCTCTGAGGAGCATTATCAGGACTAATAAATGGAAAACTGCAGAAAGATAACAGTACTTCTGATTCTTTCTGGGGAGGATTTCCTAAGAGTCACACAATCTTATGGCAGAACAGGCTTTAAAGTAACAAGTTCAAATGCAATCTGGATATTCAATAAAGTGGATGCCGCAAGAGTTATTAAGAAACCAGAGGGTGAGCTTACAACTGTGGTATTCCCAGACTAATGTGAGGTCAACTGTGAGGTGTTGTTGCAAGCAATCTGTTACAATCATAAAACACTGAACTGGGATTTACTGTCTTTAGATTCTGGGATATCATTACAATACCACATTTTATTAAATATTTTCTTAAGCAAAGTAAAAGAATCCACATTGCTGGGGACTGCTCCTTCCCCTTAGGTGTGTTTGGGGCTAAAAGATTGAATCCCAGATCAGATGCATGGTAGAAGCTCTGCTTTGGAAGGGAGGTAGAGACACGCTTCCTCCTCCTTTCAGTTAATTTTAACACTTTACACAATTGGTTGTCTGTATCTTGTACCTGATAGGAAAGACTGGGTGTACCCTGGAACTCTATGAAAGGAAGGGTGAGCATCAGAAGGCTCTGTCTATAGAGTTGATTTTTCACATAATAACCATTCAGATGATTTTTGTGAGACCAAATAAAAACATACCTTTTATACAGTATTTTATTTAAATAAACATAGATTATGTAAATATGACTAGAAAACATTATTTGCTTTTTAAAACAGTAACTATTTTCCTCTAAGTAGGAACTGACATAAACTGGTAACTAATGGAACCTGAACTTAGCCAACATCATCTCAATCCAAACGACTTGCCCATTCGCTTTTCATCTCCCTGGATAAATGATCCTGGCAGAACCAGTTGTCCCAATGGCCAACTGTGGAAGTGCCACCATAAAAATGCTTGACTGACTACCTTGGCCTTTCCCAAGACGTCCCTGGTTTCTTCCTTTTGCTGCTTCACTGCCAGATGCACAGATGTCAACTGTCTCTCTGGAATGCAAGAAATACCAAGCACATAGAAGGCTCTGATCACCTTGTGTGATGGGTGACTACTGGGCAGCTTGGGATTTCTGGCACCTCATAATTTTTTTACTACAACGTTTTTTCATTATAAAGCTACTATTACCACATTATAAAATTTGGACAGTAGAGCAGAGAGGAAAATGGCCTGTGATCCCATCGTTGTAGGAGGCTTACTCTCTGTACTGGGTATGTCGCTTGTCTTCCCTCAGGGCTCTCCTGCTATAGATGACATCATCTACTCAGTTTATTTATTCTCTTGTCCTTTAAAAATTGGTTAGCAGTGATTCATATAAATGCATATCATGAGACAGGTAACTTCATGTGGTAGCCTGTCCAAAACCAGCATGTCCTCCTGACTTTCCAATTTCTACCTGTGGATAGTTCCCCACCATCCAGGATAAGCACCTCTGTCTTTTCTTTTTCCTCTCGGCCACCTGATTCCACAGATTCTTCTCTTCCTCATCTCTGTTCCTGCACCCCTCATGAACCTTGCTCATAATCTCCAGTTCAGTTCTGCATGCCTACACTTGTGAAGTTTCTCTGGCATTTTCCTGGCTGACGTCTTCTCCTTTTCCTTTAGTCTTCTGATAACTTATTTCCCCACTGTGGCTGAATCTCTGCAGAACAATGTCTCTGGTTTTCTATGGTCTGACAAATAAAGAACATTATTTGCTGCTAATCTGCTCTCCTTGCAGCACATCCCCCTCATTTTCTCCATGAAACCTTTGCTTTCACACTTGCATACTAGACAAGAAGTGGCTTCTGCAGAGTGAGTGAGCAAGGACATATGCTAGCTCCCTGCTCTCCCTGCAAGTTCAAGAGTTTGGGGCTAAACTAGAGAGAATAAATGGAGCAGCTGTTTTCAACCACTAACAAAGAAGAGCTGTAACCCCAAGGGGAGGAAGGCCTAGCATCACCAGGCCTCTGCCTGGGACACTGTTCATATTGGAGCTTTGGACAGTAGGATCTGCAGAGAGAGCAGGCTTGCTCAAGCCTCTGTGCATCGCAGAGAGTGCTCAGAATGTAACGTTAGGCCAAAGTTTGCTCTTGTAAGTAGCCTGCTCTAATCTTACATTATAGAAACATATAGCTGAGAGTACTGTGCTGAGGATATAGCTCAGTAACAGAACATTGCCTAGCACACATAAGCCTTATCCACAGGATTATTGGGGGTGGGGTGGGGTGGAGAGAGCTCCTACTAAAAGAAGCTAAAGCAGTTTTAGGCAGCATGTTCTATCTCTTAGCTTCTGTCTGCCAATCATCACAATTTATTGCAACAGAGAAGGAAACACAGAGGTTTGCACCAGAGGAAGATGAGGGGTGAATACTTTGAAGGTGGGCCATGAATGCTTTGTGGCAGACTAAAATAAAAAGATGCACGTACCTCACTGGTACACCATCAAAGGCCATGTTAGTCTAAAGTGATCTCCAAGAATAATCAGTGCCACAGTAGTAACTAAGGCACCCCTAAGAAAAGATCAGACGTACCTAGAAAATGTATCTGTGGGGATGGAGGGAACTGTTAGGGTTTTTTCCCCCCTCACACTGTCCACAGGTCCTTTGACAATCAGCTGCTGCTGTTCTTTCTACTATAATCATCCATGACTGGGACTCCAACGTTTCAAAGGCCCTTAACAATCAGCCATTCACAATCTTTTTTTTTTTTTTTTAAGATTTATTTTATGTTTGTGAGTACACTGTCACTGTCTTCAGATACACCAAAAAAGGACATTAGATTCCATTACAGATGGTTGTGAGCCACCATGTGGTTGCTGGGAGTTGAACTCAGGACTTCTGGAAGAGTAGTTAGTGCAAGCAGTCAATGTTCTTAACTGCTGAGCCATCATCTCTCCAGCCCTCATAATCTTTTTAATAGACAAAGAGCTATGGGAAGTAGAGAGGCTTTTGCAGGTCAGGTCTAGACAACCATGTTTCAGGAGGTACTGCCTGCTGCTGCCCCACTGTACAGCATGTCTTGAGAGAGCCCCTCCATGCTGACCTTAAGGAAACATCAGTCTCTCTTGGGTAGAGCCCATAGGGGTCTTCCTACTACTCCTCATACCCAAGCTAGCAGGAGGGCCAAAGCCTACAAGTAGCTCTTATGCTTTCATGGCTACCTCATCTAAGACCCTCAGACAGCTAGTGAGAAGATATTTCTCCTCCTTTCCCTCACCAGAACCTCCATGGGGACTCAACCATTAGCTTGTCTAGCCAATTTCAGGAATGAAGCAAATCTATCCTTGTCCATTAAGCAGCTAAAACAGCACAAGAAAGGCTGACATGGGTATACAGCATGTGGGTGTGTAGGTTGCCTACTGCACAGAGCAGCAGAGAAATTTCTATCCTACCGTCAGTAAGCTGCCTGCAGGAGAGGGCGTCATCAAGGTCTCGAGCAGTTGATGGGTCAATGGTGAAGATACAGTCTTTTCTAGGAAAGATGGAAAACAGAATTAGCACAAATAATCCACTGTTACCGAATGCTAAAGAACAGTTTGTTTTACATGTAAAGAGAGAGAAATGTGAGGCGGGAGAGACAGAGATGTGATCACTATTCTCTTCCTCTCTGTGACTTCACCTCAACTTCTCCTTGCCCTGAGAGAGAACAGGTGTCATCAGGGAGCAGGGAGGTTTGATCTGTGGCCTCCCTGTCCACAGGGTATATGGGATCAGGTCCTTCAAGAATCAGCTACAAACACTTTCCTGTACCCTCTCTCATCCAGGTAAACAGATTATGCCAAAGAATGTTACATGGCATCTGAGATGGGGACAAGACCCAGGAATAGGTTATTTTTTAAAAAATGGGGTCATACCCTGGAGTTCCCAGGGACTAGACCATCAACCAAAGAGTACACATGGAGGGACCCATGGCTCTGGCCGCATATGTGCCAGAGGATGGCCTTGTTGGACATCAGTGGGAGGAGCGGCCCTTGGGCCTGAGGGTGTTCCATGCCCCAGTGTAGGAGAATGCCAGGGCAGGAAGACAGGAGTAGGTGGGTGGGACGGGGAGCAGCCTCATAGAGGCAGGGTGAGGGGCTGATGGGATAAGGGGTTCCCAGAGGGGAGACCTGAAAAGGAGAAAACAATTGAAATGTAAATAAAGAATATATACATTTTTTAAAAAAAATTCTATACTGAAGAAAAAAATGGGGTCATATAGTTAACCTATCTAAGCATAATATAATTCTATTATATTATGTCAGAAACAGACCAGATCCCAGTCTGTGTCCCTGGGACAGCCAACTACCTCACTCAGAACCCACACAAAAGGCTGAATGTGGTGCACACATCTATAACTCCAGCACACCTATGGCAATATGGGAAGTGGAGACAAAAGAACTGCCCAGAAGCTCATGGTCAGCTGGCCTGGGGTACAAAGTATGACAGAAACAAAAAGAGAGACCCTCCTTTAACAAAGGTGGAAGGGGAGGACCCACCCTGAAAACTGTTTTATGACTTTTACACGTACACTACAACAAGCTGAAGACACTATGTACTTCAGATAGGACTAAGAGAACCTGAGCTGAATCTGACTGGAAAAATCTCCTCTCTTTGGACTAGCTTTCATTGTACCAGAAGGCATTAAGCAAGTTTCCAAAGGAGAGAAGCAACCAACAGTCGTACTTAGCTATGATGCTTATAAGCAACAACAATGAACATCATGGCAAGATAACCCTAAGGGTGCAGTAGTGGCATCATAGTTTGGTGGTAACCAAGAGCTCCCTAACTGAGCATAACGCCCACTCAACAAGAGAGAAATCATGCCTGGTACTAGAAATCTAACTATATAGGGAAAGTGAAGGCAGGATCTACTAAACCAGCATACTCCCTAACTACATTTGAAAATTTTATCCTTATTCCCACAGGTAAGTGCATTTCTTACCCTTCTTCAAGGTAACTGCTCTTTGTTGGATGAATACCATTATAAAAAACCACAAACCAATTAAAATGCAGAATTGTGGAGTACAGTTCTAACAGCTACATCTACAACACAACTCCTGCACCTAAGGCTCAGGGAAAGCATGGGAAGAGTTTAATAGCCAGAGGAATCAGCAGTTTGGTGTGAGACTGTGTCATCTAGAAATGTCAAAGAAGCTACACCCACTCTAATGTGAATGAATGGTGAAAGCCCCCAGGGCTTTAACCCTAGACAAAGAACTACCAGCAACAAAGTAAGTTTGAGAGAAGAGAAATAGTCCTCCCAGGAAGAGCACACCAATTGGTTATCCAGTACTGAATGGTCAGACTTAAAAACATATACATACAAGTGAAATTATATGGAATATAGTAGGTTGTATTTATGTATTTAGAAACACACACAGACACCCCACACCACCACCACCAAAAACAACAACAATGACAATTAAAGGAAAAGAGGCCATGAAGTGTGTGTGTGTGCACATGTGCACCAGATGCCTGGGGAGGGAACATATGGGAGGGAATGGAGGGAAGAAATGAAAGGGATAAAATAATGTAATTATATTATAATCTCCAAAAATTAAAATAAACTAGCAGGGAGCTGGAACATAGCTCAGTAGAAGAGCTGTTGGTCCATGTCTGAGTGCTTTGGTTCAATCTATACCTAATATTAAAGGAAAGTTAAACACTACGAAAGAATACACTTTGTTTGGTGTGATTCTGTTTTCAACAATCTCAAAAGTACAGTCTTAGAATGACAGAGGGCAAATCAGTGGTTGTGAGGGCCTGAGAACGAGGTGTGGATGGAGGGGAGGGGTTAGAATTTTGCTAATCTTGTCTGTGGTGTCTAAGATCTATATGTGATTTATGCACACCAAATACAGGTCAATTTTTCTGTTTGTTCATTTAGAAATAATTTAAAATTGGGATGTATGTTAGATTTTCTTTTCTCAGTGTTTGAGATTCCCATACTTGCATATAATGTTTTGATCAAACCCATTCCCATTCCCTCCCCTCCAGTTCTTTCCGTCTCCCACAACCATTTTCCCTTCCAACTTCAAAGACTCTTAAAAATAAAAAAAGCAAGCAGACAAACAAAAACCCAAGTCCTTTTAGTGCTTCCTGTGTGTGTGGCTGTAGGACTACCTACTGGTGAATAGGTAGATTCTTAGGGTCCATATCCTCGAAGAAAACTGACTCTTCATCTCCTAGCAGCCATTAATTGCAGCAGCTCCTCAGCTAAGGGTGGAACTTCTTGAGCCCCTCTTCCATCCATGCTGGGATTTTGGCTGGCTTGATCCTGTGCAGGTCTTGCATGTGCAGTCACAGGTACTTTAAGTATTTAGACAATACTGTCATGCCCAGCAAATACTGTTTGACTGTAGACATCCACTACAATGTCTCTGCTTCCTCTTCTGCAATGATCCTGAACTTTGTGAGGCAGAGATTATAATATAGGTCATCCATTTAAAGGCAGGCACACTCCAGACTCTTATTCTCTGCATATTGATGAGTTATGGCTCTCTGTATTAATCTCCATCTACTGCAAAAGAAGCTTCTGTGATGAGGGGTAAGAGATGTACTAATACATGGGTATAAAGATTTAGGGGCAGTTTATTACTATGTCTATTGAGCAGAATAACAGTATTAGGTTCTCCCTTAGGGCCTATGACCTAGTCAGCCACAAGTTTTGGTCCAGTTTATAGTATCAGGTATGAATTCCATCTTGTGAAGTAGGCATTAAATCCAACCAGAAAGTAATTGGTTACTTTTATAACATTTGTACCACTATTTAATAAGTGGCCATGTCTTGCCAGGCCAGTTATTACTGTAGCTTCCATGATTCACAGTTGGGTAAGACTACAAATCACTCACCCAGTACATGCACAGGACAATTCAGTAATATGAAATGTAGCCAGTGGGATGAAGATTCCAGGTTGATACTCGCTTGATCTCCCAAGTCCTATGAATTCTGGAGATGACCAAGAGCAATGAGCCTTTAATATTTGTGTGTGGGAGAAAGTCTAGGATAACTCCATTTAAACTCCTTTTATATATGTATGCACACACATACACACACACATGGTTTTTCGAGACAGGGTTTCTCTGTGTAGCCCTGGCTGTCCTGGAACTCACTCTGTAGACCAGGCTGGCCTAGAACTCAGAAATCCGCCTGCCTCTGCCTCCCAAGTGCTGGGATTAAAGGCGTGCGCCACCACTACTCGGCTCACATATATATATTTATATATGTACATACATATTCTACAGTAGTATGTTTCCATATGGCATTTTCAAAAGTCTATTAGTTATTCTTTCCCATATTCCTGTCCTTCCATCCTCTACCACATTTTTAAAAAGATTTATTTATTTGATGTTATGATGTATGCCAGAAGAAGGCATTGGATCCCTCGAAGCTGGCATTACAGACAGTTGGGAGCCACCTGCCGTGATGCTGAAACAAACTTGGGTCTTCTGTCTTGACCACTGAGCCATCTCTTCAGCCTCTTCCCCAGCACTCTCATTTAGCCCTGCCTGTTCACTGCTCCTTTTCCCTACTCTATAGTACTTGCATTCTCTCTCCTTTTCCTTGAAATCTTCCCCTCATGACCCCTTTATTAGTTTCTTGACTTCTATGGGTACTCTTAATTTAAACACACATAACTAAAGGTCCAAAGCTAGCATCTACATATGAAAAAGAACATACAACATTTGTCTACTGGGGACTGGGTTATTCCAAAATGATTTCCAGATTCATCCATCTACCTGCAAATTTCATAATTTCATTTTTCTTTATAGCTTAATAATATTCCATTGTGTGTATGTACTACATTTTCATTATCTATTCACTAATTGATGGTCTTCTAGGCTCTTCCCCACTTCTGGCTATTATGAATAAAGTAATAATGAACACAGATAAGCAGTGTTCTTTGTACTGAGGACAGAGAATCCCTGGGGAGTCTTCCCAGGAGTGGTACAGCTGGACCATGTAGTAGATCTCCATCTAGCCTGCTGAGGAACTTCCACACTCATTTCCATAGTGAAGGTGGCAGTAGGCAGTCCAACCATTAACAAAGTGCTCCCCTTTCCTTACACCCACGCTAGCTAGCATCTGCTTCCTTTACTTATTCATCCATTTAGTTTGTAAATCTTAGCCATTCTGACTGATATAAACTGAAACGTTGGATGAATGGTAAGAGAAAGTCCCAGGAAGATTAAACTGATTCTCACTATGCAGTAATAAGCTGTACAATGGGGAGGACCTTGAACTTAGTTCACAAGGTAAGGGAGGGATGCACTGCTCCTTGCTCATTTTCTGTCTCCTCCATAAAACCTAATCAAATGATTTATGAACACTGATTACTCAATAAACAGTACTTGTGTAACTGAATCTAACATGTCACATGGGTTAGCAGGGATGCTGTGGTCCTTTTATTTCATCATAATGACATCATAAGATGCTGAAAGAATGTCCTTCGAGGTCAAAATAAAAAAAAATGCTGTTAGTTTGTGTGGGGCATGGCTTATTAATTCACTTGGAGGATTAACTAGTAAGTTGTATCTTTGTAAATGTCTCCAGAGGCTCTGGGGCTTCATTTCTAAGAACACGATGAATAAATGCTAATGCCTACTAGGACATTTCCAGCCTGAAACAGACCCAGTCATCAGCAATACAGTACAACTTCTGTGTTTAGTTTAGAAATTTTTCCCCTTGCTCTCCCAGAGTTATTTTCTGAGTAAAATCCTAGTTTATTCCACCATGATCTTTTTGATCTACTCTTAATCCAGAAACATAAAGTCTAAGTTAAAGTGAACAACAAGGACCAGTACTCAGAGGTCTTACTGTGAAGGCAGGCTGAACAAGGGGTACTCGGGGACAAAGGTCTGCATGCAAGCATGGCCTGTGCTTGTAAACAGACTGAAAGCCAGCATCAACTTTCACATTTTTAATTTTTATTTTATGTGATGGATACTTTGTCTGCTTGCTTGTATGTGCACCATTTGTGCGTTTGATGTCTGCAAAAGCCAGAAGAGGGTGTTAGATCCTCTGCAACTAGAGTTAGAGTTACAGACAGTTGTAAGCTGTCTTGTGAATGCTGGGAATTGAACCTGGGTCCTCTAGAAGACCAGCCAGTGCTCTTAACTGCTAAGCCATCTCTACAGCCTCAGTTTTGCATTTTTAAATGGTTGAAAACAAATTAAAGGAGAATGATTTCATGGCACATGAGAATTATATTAATTTACTTATATAAATTTAGATATTGTTTGATTGGGACAGACGTACGTTTTTTGACACAATAGCAGCGTTGGCTAGTTGTAACACAGGCAGTCTGTTGAGAATCTTACTCTGTGAGAGGATGGGAGTGTAACTTAGCGACAGAACAGCTGCTTTAGCTCAAGGCTTGATCCTCAACCCTGAACAACATGACTACATGCTTTTGATAGAACACTGATAACTTCAAGTTGATTTTCTAATGCACTAAATGAAAACATTCAATCAATTTGCATATGCTGGACCAATCTACAAATTATAGGACTTCTTAGTGCCTTTAAGTTGGTACCAGCAGTCCTGCCAGATGCATTTTCTGCCTGATTCATCTGTCCCTGGCTCTTTTCTATCATTCAGCATCTTCCTGAAGCTGGGTTCTACAAGGAAGAGCCTTTGAAGATCAATGACCTGTAATGAGACATTTTGCACAGACCTCCAGTGCAACCTTTGGCCTATAGGAGGCTTTAACACCACATCGGCTCACCCTGATAGACATCGTAAGAAGCCAACACGGGCTAAGCTGCTCACTGCAGGAAGGCTGATGGACACAGGAGCCAGTCTGAGCAGTGTTCTTTTATGTATACTTATGGATAAAGTTGGCACAATACAAGGAAACAGTCTTGTGAGCTGATCTCACAAATACATACATTTTTAAACTTAAGTTTCTGTCTTTACTTTGACTCCCAGGAAACTCAGAAAACCCATCTTCTAGACAACATCTGTGGTTTCTAGCTTCTACCTTGGTTCTACCTATTTTCCTATTCAAAGATATGTTTTGCCCCATTTCCTAATTTTAAGAATGCCATTGCATTATATATAGTATCTCAAGCTTCTCAAAGCTAAGTTGAGGGGGATGGAGCATAAATAAATCCATATATACTAAGATTAGACTGTTGAGGGCATGCTGGGACAAAGAGTCATGCAGTATGGACTAAGAACAAACTTCTAGATAGTGTCAAACTCAGAATGCTCCCAAGGAGGATTTGTTCTGCTGGAGTGGACTCTAGACTTCCTGTCCCACTATGGAAATCAAAGCAATAATGAATAGTGTGTGCCCTGATAAGCCACAGTCCTCAGAGCTGAGACCCAGTGAGTTAACCTGCTGTCATCTCCATGATCAGGAACCTGCCATGACAATGATGGTGTGGTGAATGAGGGCTGCTTCTGGTCATGGGCCACAGTGGCTGGGAGCTGTTGGGTATGGATAAGGGTGCACTGCATCCTCCGGCTGCTTTGCTCTGCTAACATGCTTGAGATTTTACTGGCCCCCTTTTTGGAAGGCTTTGGTCTCACAACATGCAGAGAGAAGCCTAGCCTGCCAGCTTTTAGAACCTGTGAGACCAAATATTTAAAGAGTTCCGCAACAATGGTTAGAAAGAAGCTAAACCTGACCCACAGAAAGAAAAGTGCCAGGTAGGGGAGGGAAAGAATGAGATGCCAGGAGGCTGCAGAACGCTCGTTATATAACCTGAAAGAACGTGACTGAGGGGCTAGCAGAACTTTTTAAAGGGACAGTAAGTTTCAAGGCAGTCTGTTTTATTCAAAGCCACTGGTTCTAGTAAAGAATACACAAAGAATAATTAAAAGCCTTCTGTAGTCCTTTATGATCCAGTCAAGAGGCCAAGAAAGAAGTGCACAGAAGAGATTTCTGATCCTCTGTCTTGCACATCCTCTGTCCCTCAAGGTGCCACCATCTCTAACCCCTCTCAGCCAGAAGCAGTTGCCTAGTCTCCACAGTACTCTGTCACTATTCACCTCATTAGATTTTAGCCTTGACCCCTACCACTTATCACAGAAATTTCTCAAGGTCATGGTTATTGCCAGATTATTCAGCAGATAGTAAATATATAGTCTAAACTCCTTTGCAGCTCCTTGAAGAATAAAACAGAAATTCAACTTAGGTGTCGAAGCTTTTCAGACACTTCTCTATTTAGATCTCACATTCCCAACTTGTCTGTATCCTGTATTCTCTCAACCACTGTTTGTTCTATTCCTATACAGGGAGACTCGCCCTACCAGTTTCTAAGGTCTAAGGCCAACCTTGCTTTTAAAGACCCAGGAACAATGCCATCTTTCCTCAGGGATCTCCAGGACTCTACAGAGTGGAAGCTACACTCTCTGTCCTATTCTACCCATGTTTGCAACCTGCTCTTCTCTGATGGTGCTGGCCATTGTCCTTGATATACTGTTATTTACTTATGTACAGATCTTACCACTGTGACAAGTCACAGACAATATCAGATCTGGCAGACATTTATTTGTATCTGTAACACTGAGAGCATATGTGCAATGAAGAGCTGCTTGAGAGATGAATGAAAAAATAACCAAAGGGCTCTCTTTAGCACTTTTCCATTCAATGTTGCTACTGTGCCTTGGGAAACACATTTAAGATTAGAACTCATGACTTCCTGGCATGAGATCCTGTGGTCACACCACACTATTATTGTTTCCAAGGGTGTCCTTTTCTGTCTTCATCCCATCTTCTTTTCTCATAAAATAGTGTTTTACAAACTGTGGTTTGAGAACCATTTCCAGATTAACAAAATTTATAGAGGTCCTCCTTTGCCCGTGACTCTGGGTTTGTCCTCTTGAGAGCAAGCAATGATGGTGGGAAGGATCTGGGTCAACGGTGCTGAATGGGTAAAAAGAATGGAAAATAATCTAAGAAATAACTTTCACAGGATACGGAATAAAATATTTACTCCAACACCTTCTTAGTTATATGGTGTCATGACTAATAGAGAAAGTAGAAATTTTTATTTAAAGCATATCAGAAGAAAGAGACAAAGAAAGTACTTATTCACAGTACTGTACCCCGAGAACACTGCCACAGAGGCCCACCAGGTGAGTGCTTCAGTGTCTATTAGCTGGAATGACCACTCAAAGTTTACCCTGCCTTTCCTAGTCTAGGAAGGGGTGCAACCACCACTTTTAAAAATGGCAGTTGCCAAAACCTTAATACTAATTCTCTCTCAGTTCTAGTGACACAGCTGATGCTGAGTCAAATTGCAGATTTTTAAAAATGATAAAAGTTTAAGGTCACCAACCTTCCACTCAGTAATGAAGTGGCACTCACGAAGACATGCTATGGGCAGAGAGAAATGGCACAGCATTCTTGGAAAGCCTCTTTTACCTAGCCAGGAAAGTTTAACTGTGGCTCCACAAAAAGAAGCCTCAAGTGCTGGCAGACATTCGAAAATAAATGTGGTTCTTAGGCTCTTTGACTTTTTATAAGACAAGGATGAAATGGGACTCAGAAGCGCACCTGAGACGACTCTTCCCTGTTTCATTCTTTTACTCACTCACCCACTGAACTTCTTGTGGCTCTGCAAATGCTACATGACAAGCTTCACTGCTACTGTGGAGCCAGGGAACCAGAGCCAACCAGAGAAGCCATGGTTTAAATGCAGAGAATATGCTCAACACAACCTTCCTCCCTCTGAGTTCTTAGGGACATTGAAAGACCAGCTATAAAATGATCTATAAAGACCCATCAGAGGTGAGTCTCAAGGCACCTCAAGGCTGAAGGAGTTTTAAGTCAGCCCAGGCTACAAATGAGATTTGGGGTAGCCTGGTCTTACAGCAACCCTCCAAATTCACTTTCCCCATGAACTCCTCAGAGGTCACCATTCAGCCATATTTGCTTCTCCTGTCTCCCTCCATATCTTCCTTTATACACTGGCTTATTTTCTTTTCATATCTGAACTCCTGTAGGAGCAGTGCTGCAGAGCTCTCCATGCCCTCTGCACTGTGGTGTGTGTCTGGAGACTAAGGGCATTCTTTGGCACCACAAAACTATAGTCGAAGCCAAGAAGGCAGTGGTACCACACCCGGTTTATAAGTCATACATGTGTATCTTCAACTGTCCATCACAAGCCTTCACCAGCTTCTTCTTCCTGATCCAGAATCGGATCAGCTTCTACGCTGTACTTGTTAGTATGCCTCTCTTGTCTCTTTACTGTCCAGCTGTCTTTTAACAGAACACTGCTGGTTTACAAGAACCAGGCCAGCTGCCTTAGAATGTCACCTGTTCTGTTTTACTGAAGTTTTTCCTCATAGAAGGAAAAAGAGAAAAATGAAGATAAATAAATCAATTATAGCAGCATCTGCCTGAAATACTAGAAATCAAGAAGTGAAAGCAAGATGGTCATGAATTTGAGGCTACCCTGAGCACCAGGCCAGCTTGGAGCAAGACCCTATCTCCAAATTAATCTCCTCTGTATTTCAAAGTTTTATTTAAAGGGTTGATTGCTCTAAAGAGGTTGTCTGGTGTCTGGTTAATGAGTGAATGTTTTGAGTACTCCCCAGGTGAAGTATGGGTTTCACACTGTATCCTATCAGAAGGCACCCTGTCAGACCACCTTGGTAGATTATTAGATTAAGGTACTAATAGCCAGATCAGGCTATCTGATTGTTCCTTGTTACCCAACACACAGAAAATGTCTTCTAGGGAAAAAGACTCTTCATATCTTATGAATATGCTATTCACAAACAGCCACTCCACTAGTGATTTCAGTGTTCTTGGATGATTTTCACTGAACTTTAATTTTATAAGTTATAAAACTGTACATGTACTGTCTGGCTCTTGTCTATTGAGAGAAGTTTCTGCTCACCTACCTTGTCTCACAACTATCTTCTCTCTCTCTCTCTCTCTCTCTCTCTGTTTGTTTTTCGAGACAGGGTTTCTCTGTGTAGCCCTGGTTGTCCTGGAACTCACTCTGTAGACCAGGCTGGCCTCGAACTCAGAAATCCGCCTGCCTCTGCCTCCCAAGTGCTGAGATTAAAGGTGTGTGCCACCACTGCCCAGCTTATCTCCTCTCTCTTTCGCTCTCCCCTTTTTATATCTTTACAAAGTCATTGATTTTTTTTAAATTCAATGTATCATAGATTACTGTTACTATTTTTTGAGACAAAATCTTACTATGTATCAAGATTAACCTTGAACTCAAAATCAAGTTTTTGCTTCAGATTCCTGAGTACCTAGATTTAATTTTATTGTTTAATATTTAAACCTTTAAATGGCTCAAATCAAATTATGCTTAGAGAACTCTCCTTTCTTTACCATTCTTTATCGTTCCACTGTGGTTTGCTATCTCCTATACTTAAATCATCCCATCAATTTCTGGTTTATCCATTCCCTCCCTTCTTTCTCTCTCTCTCTCTCTCTCTCTCTCTCTCTCTCTCTCTCTCTCTCTCTCTCTGTGTGTGTGTGTGTGTCTATCTGTCTCTGTCTGTCTGTCCCTGTCTCTCTCTCTCTCTCTCTCTCTCTCTCTCTCTGTGTGTGTCTGTCTGTCTGTCTCTGTCTGTTCTATCTCTGTCCCTGTCTCTCTCTCTCTGTGTGTGTGCGTGCGTGCGTGCGTGTGTGTATGTGTGTGTGTGTATTGAGCCAGAGCCTAAGCAACTGCTCTATGACTGGTCTACATCCTCAATCCATGTGAAATAGAGATAGGTAGGTAGGTAGGTAGGTAGGTAGGTAGGTAGGTAGATAGATATACTAAAAGTTACTCTATTACTTGAGAGACCACAGTCATAGAATCACTACTGTTAGACGCTCACTCAAGCCAAAATGTAATCCTTGCTGTCTCCAAACCCAAGCTAACCCACATCTTAAATACTTGGGATGGAGAATAGGGGAAAAGTTTATTGCTTCATTAGGCATGCCTACAACTTTAGGTAGCTCTGACAGTTACAAAACATGGTGGGAGGCTGCACTGAAATATGGCTGAGAAACTCTGTTTAGGCCCCTTTGTAGCCACAAAGATTAACTGACTCCCTTTAAACCACAAAACCTTTCAAACATGACACATCCCAAGAAAATATGCCCATTCCTTTTTTTCTTAAATGGATTATAACTGTGCATAATTGTAGTCCTTTTCATAAATTTTCAGGTTTTTTTTTTTGTCAAGAATAAGTCCAAGTTGTTGGAACCAATGTAGCATCAACATGAAAAAGGTATTGGAAATGAAGAGGAAAAAAAAACAGATCTCTTTCATCCAACAAATATGTAGCAGGCATCTACTGTCCTGGGTGTTCAGGACCCATTTGAGAATACACAAAGGTTTCTATCCAGCTAGACTCTTGTGGGGCAAAAGAGAGAAAGTAAAAAGCATTGACAATAGAGCACAAACAGAGAAAGTAGAGCAGAGTGGCTGACTACAATGGCGGCCAACACTGGAATCTGGGTAGAAGGCACCATGGGAAGATGCCATGAAAGAAGAAGTGAGTCTCTGTTTGCTCAGGACAAAGGTCATAACCTTCCCCATGAGCTTACGTAAGACACTAAACTTACTCAGGCAGGAGAGCTTCTACTCTTCTTCGTCTACAGGACGAAGACGGCTAACTTTGTCTTTGAACACGTCCTGTTTCAGATGACCTAAGAGCTAGGCTTTCCAATGTTCTGAAAACAGTATGTATATCTATACCAATGGAAGTGAGGATGGTAAGTGATTCCCTAGGTCCAGAAAGTCTTTTTATTCCAAGCTTTCTGAATAACTGTTTCTTTCTCTCCCTCTCTTTTATTTTTTGGAGACAGTTTCTCTATGTAACCCTGGCTGTCCTGGAATTCACTCTGCAGAACAGGCTGACCTGGAACTCAGAGATCTGCCTTACTCTGCCTCCTGAGTGCTGGGATTTAAAGGTGTGAGCCACCACTGCCCAGCTTGTTTCTTTCTCTTTTACTTTGGTAATATATTCCCTATAATCCAGACTTAAAATATCAAACTGTGGTTACTTTAAGATGGACTTTGAGAATATTGACTGATAAAAATTAAATACATAGTTATATAGATATAGATGCAGTTATTGAGTAATCTTATAGTTAATATTACTAGTTAAGATTGGGATTAAAAATGAACAAACAATTTAAAAACCCAAAATATCTGTTTTTCTTCAACTGGTTATTAAGAGAAATCAGGATTACTTGGCTACAATTTGTGAATTTGTTGCTATTTAATAAATTCCATCATTGTGGAGAAACACAATGTGTCTGTCAATGTTTTTCCACTGTACGTTCACAGGCTAAATGTGTATTTTGAACATTCTGTTGTACTTTCACATTACACTATCTTCATCTATACTGTCACCTCCATTGCAGGGTCAATCCTTCACTCCACTGCCATGGTAAGCAGGGTAAAGGCTCTGTTCTGGTTGTTTCCTGCTGAGTGGGGGTCACAGAAGAGGGTGGTTTGGGGATATGGGTCATGGAGTGGTGAGATTTGTCCAGGTTCAGGCAGGATTTAAAGAAGGGTCAGAGTGTCTTGCTATGGTAGGTGAACGAAATCTGTGGAAGGGTTTCATTCAGCAGAAAAAGAACAGAAGACAAAAAGGTGGAGGTTGGGGAAGATGAAGGCCAGTTTCAAATGAACTTCTATTATAATACTTAAGAATAAGTATCTTGCTGTACAGGGTGGTGCATGCCTTTAGTATAAGCACTAGGGAGACAGTCAGATCTCTGTGGGTTAGAGGACAAGACTAGTCTACACAGAAAGCTGCAGGCCAGCCAGGACTACATGGCAAGATCTTGTCTCAAAAACATATGCATGTACACACACATGCACATACATACATACATACATATATACATACATACATACATACATACATTGAAAAGAACATTTTATGTACAATATCCAAATTTGACAGCTTACACTGAACTCATAGGTTCATAAATGTTTTGTATCAAATTTTATCAAATATTATTCATTTGTATGTCTAAAAGAGTCAAATTCCAAGTATTTTTCCTTAAGAGAGGCTATATTAATACAAAAATGGGGGGAGGAATAGATTTTTTAAAAGTAGTGTATGGGTAGATATATTTTAACTTAAATATACTATACAAATTCAATTCACAAGTTCCAGAAGCAACATAGTTAACATGTAAAAACAAAACAGAAATTGTAACCAAATCTTAGTATGACTTTTTTTTTTTTTTTTTTTTTTAAGACTAAACACAAGGGAGTAATGAATTTAAATTCTAGTGGACAGAACAGTAACAAAGTCAAGGGATTAACTATGTCTAGACATCTCTCCTAGATTTCTATTTGAGGCGGGATATATATTCCGCCCCCATCCTTTGAATTCCCAAATCAGGAGTTCAGAACTTGCTGGTGAAAGGATCATCATCCTTAATTCTCAATCCATTTATCAGGCTTAGATGCAAATACAAGTGTGAATGCATTTCAACAGCCAGGAACTTGGAAAGTTCTCAGGGAACATGCTGTGCTAAAGGGTTAAGCCACGCGCTATTTTTCAGATCTGAAAACAGTTGTTCTGATATGAGAAGAATCATCACAATGGTGCCATCTCTCTTCTATAAAAGCTATGCACATTTTTTGTACAACTGTATGACTGTTATGGCAACCATAAAAATGGAACTATCCTTCTTCCAATTACACACTATCCATACTAGATTACCTTTAACACCACCCTGAATTTCTTTTCAGAACATGCTGTCTGTGCTATAGATGCTTAGAAGCAAGATAAAGTGGTCTCTTTCAAAGGGAGATTCCATAACAATGACTCTTTCAAAGGACTAGCTCTTCAGGGATTCTAGGGCTCTCCTGTCAAGTCTCTTTATCCCCTGGTCACTGGGAGACCTCAAAATATTCTTCCTGGGAGGCAGAGGAGCTGCCTGGAACATGTATTCTTAAAATGAATATTTTACTAAGTGGGTGAAGTGGAAAGGCGGTTTTCAAGCATCATGAACAGCCTCACTAGGCCTGGCATAGTTCTGTAAAACACTGAGACCATTTGCCAATTCCCATTTATTAAGGTAAGAAGCTTGTACAAGCAATACATAGTACATTTTAATGAACTTTGCTCTGTAAATAATGGCAACATAGATATATATTTTTAAACTGTCAAAATAAATATCAGTTATACTTTAGATGACCAGAAACTCTATTCTTACTTTCTCCAAAATGAGTAATATTTCAGAAATTTCAAGAGAAAAAGTATGAACTTTTGTCTCTAAGTTTTCATTTTGGGTCCGACCTTGTTGCACTGTTCAGAACTGGCTCTATAAGTAAAAGCAGAGGTGAAAGTGTACTAACTGTGAATTTCTGGCGGATTTAATGTTAAATACTTAGATTCCCAAGAGGAAACATGCTAACAATTACTGCTTGGTGCAGAGTCTCCAAATAAGGATCTGGGGCAGAGTGAAGCATTGAAGGCCCCTCTCTACACCTAAGCTTGGAGTAGGAGAGGCCTGGGGAGCTCCTCACACAGCCAGTGTTTCAGGGGTTCAGGTCTGCCTCGTCACTTTAAACAAAATAATGCTAGAGTTCCTGGTCATCCTAAAGTATAGGTATATTTATTTTCATGTTTTAAAGATGGATATTATCCACGTTGTTATTATTCACAGAGCAAAGTTCATTAAAATGTACTATATATTGCTTGTATAAGCCTCTTACCATAATAAATGAGAATTGGCAAATGACTTCAGTGTTTTACAGAACTACTCTAGGCCTAGTAAGACAGTTAGTTCATGATGCTTGAACACCATGTTTCCACTTTACCTATTTAATAAAACATTCATTTTGAAAAGACTTGTTCCTCCCTTCTCCCACCCTGTTGACTGACTCGCAACGCATGGTCCTTTCCAAGTTTTGAGTCATCCCTGAATTTACACTACTGTGCCACTACAACTGAAGTAGCTCACCATCTATGCCTGGTCTCTTCCCTTCTCTTCTTTTTATAAGCTTCAGCATTTGACTATCAGGGCAAAGTAAACCTCAGAGACAGTTCAATTATGCTCCCTCTCTCCAACACTAAGCAGCTTCTAGCTGGCTTTGGAGGACTGTACAGCATGAGAGTCTCCCTGACTTGACTGTAATTAGGACTGTGAGGCTGTTTGAGCTAAATGCCCATGGATAACTAAAATAAACACCCGGCTCCCTGTTCACGCCTCATGTACCAATGCCTTCCGTAAGGAGACAAGGCCCACACCAATTTTAAAGGAAAGATCAATCAGACTACAGTTTGGTCAAAATTACATTATAAATGCTGTATATTCCCTCTCCCACCCATTATCCTGTTTATAGAATCTGGAAGCTCCTGAAGACAGACCTGAGTCAGGGTCCCCAGTGTCTTCTGGGTATAACTGGACTGGTTGCCTTTGCTCTGCTACTGTGGCATTTGCATCTGATTCTGGGCAGAAGCTGGGCTGCGCCTGTTAGGACTAGGACCCTGGGAACAAAAATGCTTCCCCACTTGTAGTGACCTTCACTATCACAGGACTTTGGTGAACTAGTTCTGTCTAAACATCTTGAGAGAAGGAAAGGAATATATAGAAAATCATTTTCTTCTTTTCTATACTTAAATCTCTGAAAAGACTATTTCCCCACTTAAATGGTTTTTAATTCATAGTGTCTGTTTCTACTTGTTGCAAATACTACAAATAGTATTTGCTGAGTTAAATTTTCACTGGATTTTAACCAAAAGGCTGAGAAGTGGTTTAATTAATTCTCTTGGGTTCTTCTCTTTTTAAAAACATTTTAAAAACTTCATTTATATTTATGTATGTTGAGTACGTACATGTCATGGCATGAGTGTGAAGGTCAGAGAACAACTTGTGGAAGTTAGTTCTCTCCTATGGAGACTCCATGGGCTGAATTTAGGTTGGCAAGGTTAGCAGCATCTTTATCCAATGAACCATCTCACTAAAATGTTTTTCTTTAGTGTGTGTGTATGTGTGTGTGTGTGTGTGCGTGCACATGCGTGTGCACACAGATCTTCTGAGTCATCTTGCCAACATGTCTGGGTGCTCTTTCCATCAATTCCAACCTTTAGAACAAAGGCTAGAGGTGGCACAAATGGCTTTTAACAGAGCTTATACCACACCCATCAATCTGAGAGTGGAACAGTCTCCGGTGATGCCTTGGGCTTCAGGTACTGCCTGGAAGGACTCTGCTAGAGAATTCTTGAGGCTTTATGACCAAAGTCCTTTGGATAAAAAATATGTAACAACACGTGACAGATGAAAATGAAGGATTCAGGGCTCAGGCAGTGTGAGGGAGTGTAAGAGCAGTGTGAGGGCAGTGTGAAGGAGTGTGAGGGCCGTGTGAAGGAGTGTGAGAGCAGTGTGAGGGCAATGTGAGGGCAGCATGAGGGCAGTGTGAAGGAGTGTGAAGGAGTGTGAGGGCAGTGTGAAGGAGTGTGAGGGCTGTGTGAAGGAGTGTGAGGGCCGTGTGAAGGAGTGTGATGGCCGTGTGAAGGAGTGTGAGGGCTGTGTGAAGGAGTGTGAGGGCAGTGTGAAGGAGTGTGAGGGCAGTGTGAGGGCAATGTGAGGGCAGCATGAGGGCAGTGTGAAGGAGTGTGAGGGCAGCGTGAGGGCAGCGTGAGGACAGCGTGAGGGCAGTGTGAGGGCAGCGTGAGGACAGTGTGAGGGCAGTGTGAAGGAGTGTGAGGGCAGCGTGAAGGAGTATAAGAGCAATGTGAAGGAGTGTGAGGGCTGTGTGAAGGAGTGTGAGGGCAGTGTGAGGGCAGTGTGAAGGAGTTATTCTCTGTGCAACTTAAATATCTTTTTGGTGTGATATTTTATATTAATGATTTTTAAAAAGAAGGAAGAAACAATATTTGATCAACTATAATGGATACACGTTTCCAAGCTGAGTACTATATATGTTATTATTAAAAGTGAACACAACACATGAGAAAGAATATATAGTAACCTACGGCTCAGATAAACACTCAAGGGTCACATAGGAAGTAGTGAGTAAGAAATCAAGCCAATGTTACTTTAGATTCCAAATTCTTTTTAAAAAGTTTTTTTTCAATATTCGTTTTTATTATTTTTAATTATATGTATGTT
This sequence comes from Mastomys natalensis, assembly GCA_021653895.1. Taxonomy (NCBI): domain Eukaryota; kingdom Metazoa; phylum Chordata; class Mammalia; order Rodentia; family Muridae; genus Mastomys; species Mastomys natalensis. Next base: position 97,080 of record JAJTUV010000114.1, on the reverse strand, counting down.
TGTGTCTTTGTGAGAGTTTACACATGAGTGCAGGTACCCATGTACACCAGAAGATGGCATCAGATTCCTTGGAGCTAGAGTCAGAATAGTTGTGAGCTGTGCAGTGTGGTGATAGGAACAAAACTCAGGTCTTCTACAAGAGCAGTGTACAGTCTTAACCACTGAGCTATCTCTCTAGCCCCTAAATTCTATACTCTTTTGTATTTGATCCCTATAACATCAAAAATAAAGTTTCCAACTCCTGGCATGGAAATCAATAAGTAGCATGACTGAGAGAGATAGAAGTGAGATATTCTAGACTAGTCAGAACTACAAGAATGAGCCTGTCTCAAAAAGTCAAAACCAACAATACAGGTGTGAGCACAATTATAAGGCCTTTCCTGAATCAGCACTGAGCCCAAGCTAGGGCAGTTTGAGCCTTGCCACAGAGTCTGGACCTGGAACAGAGAAAGCGAGAGTTGGAAGAGTGGGGCTATGAGGAGGAGAGAAGCAGGTCTTGTCTCTGGGTCCCTGCCCTTTGGCTGGGAGGCACTACAGGAGCCTTACACAGATTCCCTTTGCAGCGTAAGTGAGCTCCACTGCTTTCTGTTCATTGGGCCCAAGAAAGTTTTAATTAAAGCAACAGCTGTGGAAAGTTTCCTAGAATGGCAAACTTGTCATGGCTTTCTCTCATGCTTTCTCATTAAGGAAGCCATGACAGGATGTTACAGTCACCACTTCCACACCACCCACTCTAGGGAGCAGGGTGAGCCTTCCAGGTGCAGGAGGCAGAGGGAGGGCATGGATGAATTGTAAGGTCAGGTTTCCGTTTCAAAAACAAGTCAACTTTAAAACTACTGCCTTCGTCATTTAAATTCCATAAAGCACAATGTTAGAACACTGGTCTCTTCGCCAGCAGGAATTTGAAGTTAAAAAGATTTTAATTTTTTCAGTGTGAGGGAGGGAAGATGAAGCATTTCTGGACAGACTGCTCTTTTTTATCGTGGACATGGGTCATGAAGGTGGAGACATGAGGATCAGAGGAGAGAGATGCAAGGACTGCATACTGAATGCCTGAATGCAAGTTCTTGCTGTTCCTTGCAGCTGTGTGACCCTGCACTTGTCTGAGCCATAGTGTCTACATCTGTCAAATGGAGCCATGTGTTCCACCATGCTGGTTCAGTGATTAGTATAATACATGTGAGTAAAAGTTATAAAATAGGCTTTCAGTAAGGGATGTGCTTTGGTGTATGCGTGTGATGTGTTAGCAAGGCTATGGGAAACTTCAAACTTTTGCCTATGTTCATTTTTTTTTTTTTTTTTTTTTTTTTCCGGGCTGTGAGACGAAATCACAGCAGAGGCTGGACTCGAACTCGGGAATGAGGGCCACCTCAGACTCCTGAGCGCAGTGACTACAGCAGTGCGCCATTTTTTTTTTTTTTTTTTTTTTTTTAACCCTGGATTTTTTGGCCAACTATTAACAGAGTTAATCTATCAGGGAACTGATTCCCCACCCCCATTGGTTTGTGTGTCAAACACAAGAGCAGTGAGTGCCTACTGTGTGCCCAGTATTGCCTTAGGTTTGAGAAACATCTAAGAGTGTGTGAGCAATTTAATATTTTCAAAGTAACTATTTCAAAAGGAAACGATTAAATACGACTATAGAAAAGGATAATTGAACACACATTTAAAGTATTGTTATGCTTGTGGGAACACTCCTATCCTAGGAATTCTAATTACATCTGAAAGACCACAGGAGAACTGTTTAAACAATCACAGTTTGAAACACTTGATTCTCACATATATAAACTTTGGGATAATTCCACTAAGACACCCCTTGGGCAACAGAAACACAGGCAACTTGCATTTAAGCATGAGGAGGGGAACTATGTAACAAGGTCAGTTGCTTCCACAGGTGACCATTCTTCTGCACAGGCTAAAGGGCTCTATGCACTCATTCACACAGTGTCACAATGCCAAACAGTTTTGGGATCCTTTAAGTATCACTTGCTAAGTCAATTCAAGCTTCACAAGAAAATCAGTTTTACTACTTTATAATTATAGTTCTTTAAAAAAAAAAAAAAAAGTTGGATTATCCACCTTGATCACCCACCTGATTTACCATCTTTGGCTCTGAACTTACTTGGCTCTTTCTAAAAATTAAATTCCCCCTCAAAAGATGAAGATTTGCCATTGTTGAAAATGTGCTTCGGGCTCTGAAGGCAATTTCCAAAGAAGAGTCCAAAAATGTGTATGTTTTCTAGAGCTCCGCAGCCACCACTTGCCAGCTGCCCCAGCCTCCCTCCTCATTCCCAAACTATCTTCAGGATCCTGCTTCTCTCAGGCTTCCCTTGCTGCCCAACAGAGCCCTTATACAGACATCTGTGCTTAGACGTTCCTTCCCTCCCAGCACTCCTCAATGGACTGGAGTCTGGCTTTTGTTCTAGTCACTACATAGAATAATTCTTGACACATCTAAAAGACAAACACTTGACAGCTAAATACGGTGTTGTGACCTGTGTTTCAGCCTTGTCCCAAATGACAACACTGCTCAGGGAACATGATTAGAACTTGACCCAAACTCACATTTTTCTTTTCTTCAACTCATCTAAGGTCTACATTCCTGTTTCTTCAAGCCCACCTTGCCCTAGGAAGCTTTTGGGAATTATGACATGCTCTGGAGTCTATTCTTGAAACTCTCCTCTTCAGGTTCTGTTAGTAGCTTTACTAGTCATGTGACTCTAAACAGGTATCTGACTTCCAGACTTTACACCTGAGTACCAGGCCTACTTTTCTGTCTCTCCTTTTGGAATGCTAAGCATGTAATCTGCAAATTTTATTCATCTTTCTCACAGAAAAGTTATGCTGTTCATACTCTTTATTGTGTTATCTTAGATCCTCTCGAACTTCACTGGGGTCTGTGGTTTTTGATACAGTTCAAGGGCCATGTGGGCATCTCCTCCTAGGGAGGCATCCATTCATTAGGAAAACTTGGCAATCCAGGACTCCAGTTAGCTTGAGCTATACACATACCCCTTTCCAACAAAGTACTTAACAACCTGTAACCAAGTCTCTAATGAGTTTCATGCGTGCTTCTCTAAACAAAGGCTCATGGTCACTCTGACTTTTAGCGTCCTAGCAACCCCTAGTAACTCCTTTTCTGGGATTAAACATGTCCAAAAATATATTCAGGAGCCACAAGCAATGGGATGATCCAGCCTGGGCTGATTTTGGGTACATGCACAGTAAGGCAAACTATTTCCTCAGAATGATCTTCAACACCTCTATTAACTTATGCCTATGCACAAATGGGTAAACACATGATTAAAATGAGATGCATCATAGTAAAGAACATACAAAGTGAACACAGGCTCATATAACCTAAGCCTGTCAGTGAAAACAAAAAGTTACCCATACATTACCCTTACAATACAGTACCCATACATCACCCTTAGCAACCAACTCCTCCTATCCTTGGACCCATATAAGAAAGCCCTAAGTAGTAGCCTCATGCTCCTGGGCACTGAAGTTTAACCAGCCTGCTGCTCCCTTGCAGTGTGTCTAGCCTGTACTCTCATTCCACTAGTGAATAAAACTCCTTGAAGCCTTGCTATTTGTGTGACTTTTTCAGTCTTTGGAAACACCAGGTCTGGGCAGTGACAACCAGTAACACCAATGAGAACTTCTTTCAGAGAACATGACAATGTTAACTGAGTCTTCTTTTTTCAATAGTAAGGCAAAGCACACTGATATCCTATTAGTCCTTCAAAGTTAAGTTAGAAAGTCACTTGTTCTGTAAACCTTCAAGTTCCTCACACTACATCAGTTACTTTCTCATTTGTGCTTACCTACTGCCACTTTGAAGTGGAACCCTTTATTTGACATAGTTACAGATTAATTGGCAGCCGTGAGAAATAAAAACAGATGCTGTGTCCCTTAACAGGGTTCCAAATAGCATAATAGCTCACAAAACTATATTACAATGACAAAAGTCAGATGCTGACATTGACACAGCCAACCTTATTTACATTTCCAATTCTTACTTGTACTCATTTATACGTATATACTCCACATAATTTTATTATATATGCAGGTTCATGGAAACACCACCTGTCAATCAAGATCCTTAAGAAAGCCACTGATTGAAGTATCCCTTGATCACTCTCAGCTTCCCAAGCTCCACCTCTTAAAGTCATGAGCAACTAAAATGTCTTCTAATTCTAAAATGGTATTTCTCATAACTGTTCCATAAATGGAATTATGTACTAGGTAGTTTCCAGGCCTGGCTTTCTTGACCAGCATAATTTCCTAAACAGTCACCTACATTGTCACATGTACCAATAAGGACCATCCTGGGTGCACAATGGCTTGTCTAGCAATTACTGGTTGAAGGACATCTGGACTGTCTCCAGTTTGGGACTATTAGAAATAAAGCTGCTCTGAAAATCCTTCTACAGGTTTTAAAGAAAAGATATTTTCATTTCTGTGGGATAAATGCCCAGAAATGTAATTAATTGTTTGAATGGCTATGCTTAATTTATTAAGAAACTGTCCCAGAGTGTCTAGAGTGGCTGTGGCATTTTGCATTTACACTGCCAGTGTGTGAGTGATCCACCTTCTCACTGATATAGTCTCCCCATCTTTCCTCTAACTTGTAACCTTGCTATAGGCAAGGCAGAGAGATGGCAAACACATTTCCTTTTACTAATTCATCACCCCTGTTCTTTGTAGGCAATAAACCTTGGTTTCCAATAAAATATTTCAAGCAGGCAAGTCAGTAGAAAAAAGCCCTGGAGGAAAAGACTCCTACATGTTCATGGCAAGTTGGCCCTGTGTTCAGAATGTGGGTTATCTAGAAACTGCTAGGACTTACCTTCTAGCAAGTAGTCTACCCTGCTTCCTACTTGCAGTACTGGCTGCCCATAAAAACACATTTTACTGGTTAAAAATAAAGGGGTCTTAGTTTTGTTGATGTCTTTTCTGGCATCATTTGAATGGTACTCTTGCTTGGTTTTGCAATTTGCAAAATTCATGGTAAGACTCAGCATCCATGCATTATTCTTAGTTACCATTTGAGGATCTTAGCAGTTTGTAATAAGTTTGAAGCTCTTCTCAGAACTATATTGTCCTGTTACAATGCTTACAGGCATGCCCTGTCTTCATTGTGGAGTATTGTGTGAGCCCTGTCTCTGATTGCTTCCTTTCATGTATGCTATGTACCCAGTTCTCACATTCTAGAGTCCTAACCCTTGCCTGACTTACCATGGGGCAGAAAGGAGTTGTGAGTGAGAATCTTGGGAAAAAGCCTATAATAACTCAGGCTGAAGAAACTACTTTTGTGTCATATCATTAGATGGATCAACAGTGATTATTAGGGCTGGAGGCAACTGAGGATAGAATTCTCTTTCATGATCAATTCTGGACCAGACCTCACGTTTCTGTATCTTTCTTGTAAGTTGCAACCCTGCTATAGGCGAGCTGGAGAGATGGTAAAAACATTTCCTCTTACCAATTCACCACCCCTGTTCTTTGTTAGAGAACAAAGGCTTTGCTCCTTCTTAGGATTGAAAATGCCATATGAAAAGATGAGGAGTATTAGGGTTTTGTTGAGGCCTATTCTTAGAAAGTTGCTGCTTCCTAGTCAAAAGAATGGCGTGAGGGAGAGAACTCTGGCCTTGGTGAAGATATGACATTCTGATCTTCCCCTAAGATTAGAGCATTATATAGTAAGAGTTAATTTGATGGGGTCTGTCAATCACCTGGCCAGAAGACCACCTCTCAGGAGGGCTGACTCATATGAGGACACTCTAAGAAGATGGGAGGAATAATGATCACGCTATGAGATAATGTGCTTATGCTTTCCAGAGGTCTCCCTGCAAGTTGCTTACAGTCTTTACTATGCCAAGCCAGCCCACTTCTCTGAGTTCTAACTCAGAAACCATAACTTTCCCTTTTTCTTCTTTTAATTTAAACCAAGCATGCTTTCCCTGGCAGGGCTTTCTGACCTCCATGCCTAACTCAAAAGGCATGGCTATCTCTCTCCCTCTTGGCCATTTCCTTCTTCCTGGCAGCTTCAGAGATTTTTCAGCTTGCCTACTCTGTTGTTTTTCTTTCAAACTCTAATAAAATGGTCCTCAAGCTTCCTTCTGAGTCTGTTTTTAAATTCTTTTTATTAACAAGACTAAGAACCCACAAAAGGGAACCCCAATTTCCCTGGTAACATGTCCTGTCAAAAATCCAGGATGGAATACATTCCTTAGGATATCTGTTCTGGCTCAGACCTGATAAAACAGAAAAGAAAAGCTTCATGAAACTCAACAGACGATTTCTCAGGGGCAGGGGTCATAGAAAGTGGTCTTTGCCTTCCCCAGTGAAGGGTTGTATTAGATTAAAAAGCACATTACATACAACTCTACAGTCTCTAAAATATGACTTCTTGGTATTTTATTTGATCACTTAAAAATTCACTGTAAAAGAAATTCCCATTTGTAGAAGAATTTCCCTCCTTGCTAATTAGCTATTAAGACAAGAAAAGATACAGAGTGGTCATGACAAGCCCAATCTTTTGACTTTTTTTGTTTGCACTGCTCTTTTGCTTAAGCCCTTCTCTATGGCATTTGGGTTAAATTCTCTGTCTTGAGGTAGATATTTGCTGCTAGTTTGTAGAGAGTCACACATGCCCTGGAAAGTGTAGATTTAGCAATAATGAGTGCTTACTCCAATGGAGGAAGCCATTTGATTAATGTTCTCAATTTCTAAATGGCAAATGAGTACCATAAAAATTGGGGGCTCCCCAGGGTCTATACCACCAGCCTGGGAGTGCTTAGGGAGGGACCCATGGCTCCAGCTATATATGCAAGGGTGTTATAAGTGGGAGAAGAGATCCTTGGTCCTATGAAGGCTAGACGTCGTGGAGGGGAGGAATTTGAGGGTGGGGAGGTGAGGTGGGGGGTAGGGAGGACACACCCATAGAAGCAGGAGGAGGAGGGATGGGATAGGGAGTTCCTGGGAGGGAAGGGGGGGAATGGGGTAAGGGGAGAACATCTGAAATGTAAATAAAATTTCCAATAAAAAAAAATTGGGGGCTCTATCAATTTATGTTTCTATATGACTGTATGTATATATATTTTAAGTTAGGTCTACCATCAGTCTAATGCTTATGTACTATCTACATGATACCAAAGTTGCATACAAATAATGTGTCTTGGTTACAGTAACTAAAATTGTTAAATTATGCTCGTCACATGCCTTAAGTAATGTTGGGAGCCAAGTCCTGGCAGAAAGCAGCTATCATCTTTGTAACCATATCAGGCCATATACCCTGACAAGAGACTTGTTTTCAACAGCCCACAACAGCTGAGCACACTCTGATAAACATCTTGTTTTTCTCACATATCTTGTTTTGTTGTTTAGTGTCCATAGCTGCAAGGCACACATGGTAAAGCACCTTCAGCTGTGTTCCCCTGCTTGTGTTTATATATACACCCATGATTTCCTTTCAATAAATGGGACTTGATCATACACCCTGTCTTGTCTCCATTCGTCAAGTCTCTTGCCCCTCCATCCCCACTCTCTCTCTTGCTAGACCCTGTTGACTGACTCGAACACACCAGGTCAAAGTAAATCTTAGACAAATAAGCTATGTTAAGATCAGGCTGTGTCCTTCTCTAAGTTACTATACTGCCTAAAATTGCTTTTTTTCAAATTATGCCTTCTGTAAGAGACTTATTTATTTATTATTAGTCTGTATGGGTGTTTGTCTTCATGTACACCATGCACTATGTACATATGGGCACCCACAGGCTGGCTAGACCAGGGTGTCACATCTCCTAGAACTTGAGTTCCAGGTGGCTATGGGTCACCAGAAGTGAGTACTTGAAACCAAATCCAGGTCCTATGCAAGAGCAGCAGGTGCCCTTATCCAGTGAGCCATTTCTCCAGCCCCATGAGGTAAACAGCCCCACCAACCTGCCATCCTACATCTTATGTGTGAGTTAGGCTGACAGACAGAGAATTATCACTTGTCCTTGGGGATTCTGCTCTACTCAGTTGCAGCTGTTGACGCTGTACCCAACAGTCATCAGTTTCTCTTCCTGCTCATTTTTTAGACCCAGGTCTCCCATTTTTTTTTGCGCTGCAGCTAGATTCAACTCTGCATCTTCCTGCTCAGCCCTGTGACCCACAGCTGTAGCTTCCTCTCTGTGAGTGGTTTGAGTTCTCAGTGTGTTATCTTGTCAGTACAGACTATTTACAGTTCTATCAACCTACCTCTCAAACCTCCAGAAACTCTGCTATAGCGTCTTTATCCTTTTATAGCATAGCCCACATACTCACAACACAGAAAGAGATGGTTACTCACTACACTGTGTAATGTGTGATATAAGAGTTAATATCAGTAATTACAACAGAAAGAAAAGAACCTCTGTTCACCTCTGCCAGACTACCAAGGGAAATAAGAATATCTGGCAAACTGCTAAAATTGACGCTCTTGTACCTCGTGAATTTCTTATTCAATAAATTCTGACATTGTGAAAAGATGCAAGTGTACTCATCTATGTTTCTGACAGTGCATTTACAACAAGCTAATTTAATTTGATAAAATAAAAATAAATTGCCTTTAAGACTTAACCTATGGAGTTGGAGAGATGGCTCAGTGGTTGAGAGCACTGGCTACTCTTGCAGAGGAGGCTTGATTTCTAATGCCCATATGATGGCTCAAAACCGTATGTAACTCCAATCCTGAGGGATCTGATGCCTTCTTCTGGCTTCTGTAGACACCAGGCACAAACATGGTATACATACATACATGCAGGCAAGACACTCAAGACACATAAAATAAAATTAAAAAAAAATATTTTTGAAACAGGGTTTCTCTGTGTGACAGTCCTGGCTGCCCCAGAACTTACTTTGTAGACCAGGCTGGCCTCAAACTCACAGAGATCCTCCTGTTTCTGTCTCCCAAGTGCTGGGATTAAAGATGTGTGTCACCATACCTGGGAGGAAAATAAAACTGGAAAAATTAAAGACAACATATATTTTACCTATGTATGTAATTATAGGTCTTTTAGACATTTGAGATAAAAATGTATATACAATGTCCAGCTATTTCAGTTTCAGGTGTTGTCTTAGTGTTTCTATTACTGTGAAGAGACAGTATGACTGTGGCAACTCTTATAAAGGAAAACATTTAACTGGGGCTGACTTACAAGTTCAGAGGTTTAGTCTATTATCGTAATGGCAAAGAGTATGGTGGCATGCAGGCAGGCATGATGCTGCAAAAGGAGCCAAGAGTTCTATATCTGGAGTGGCAAGCAGCAGGAAGAGAGTGACACTAGGCCTGGCTTGAGCTTCTGAGACCTCAAAGCCCACTTCCAATGACATACTTCCTCCAACAAGTCCACACCTATTCCAATAAGGCCACAAGTCCTAATCCTTTCAAATAATGCTACTTTTGATGAGCCTATGGGGGCCATTTCATTCAAACTACTACCTAGGTTTTCATTAAAATGTAGGACTCCTAAAATTTATTCAATTTTAAGAATAATTTTAACAGGTGTAATTTCAGATTTAGGAGACAGAGGCAGGCAGAACTCTATGAGTTCGGAGTCAGTGTGGTCTATATACCACACTGAGTTCCAGGCTAACCAGAGCCATATAATAAAATTCTGTCTCAAAACAATCAATCAATCAAACAAATAAACAGGATAATTGAATCAAGGGACTGAGGATGTAGCTCAGTGGTACACCACATACAAGTCCATAGGTTTAATAGCCAGCACCAAATAAATAATAATCATATTAATTATATCATATTTTGATTATTATATACATTACATATAACATTATTATTGATTTCAAAAAGTTTGGAAATTTTTATCTAAATTATACATTTTTTTACATTAGAAAGTACTAGGTAGAAAATTTAATAAAGGTACAATTTTTTTTGGTTGTGAGGTTCTTGCTGTTTTGAGACAGCATCTCACTATATAGCCCTAGCTGGCCTGGAACTCAATACGCAGACAAGGGTGGCCTCCAACTTACAAATACACTGCATTTGATATTTCACACAGGCTCCAGGGATGGAATGCAGGTTGTCAGACGTGTGCAGCAAACACTCTTACCTCGGGAGCCATCTCCCTCATCCTGTTTAAAGCCCTTAATGAATTTTAGATTACCGGCTCCATGTTAAATACTTGTAAATATTTTTTCCCAGTCTGCCACTTTTGTTCTTTTCAAGGTCACTCACAAACCAAAAACATTTAATCCTATGAGATGCACTGCATTCCCTTGTGGACCAGGCTTTCTGTGTCCAAGTCTATGAGCTCTTCTAAGTTTTTTATTTCTATAGCTTATATTTAAATGCATGGTTGACTTTGAGGTCATTCTTTCATAAGACATGAAATCTGGTTGAGTTTATTTATTAGCCTGCGTTTGCTAAATGCCTCCAGTACTAATTGAAAGGCTATCCAGTTGCTATCCAATTTCTTTACTCCTTTGTCAAAGGTCAACAGCACTCATTGTGTGGCTCTGTTCTTAGTTTCATGTCATTCATTTTGCCTGTCCTTTGAAGTTTTTATAGATGGTCTTTATCAAGCTGGCATTTTTCTCTTTTCCTGTGAACTAAGTAAATTTTAGTATGTTTTTGTTAACTGAATGTGGACTTTTATACTTTTCTATGTTGACTCAACCCCCCCCCCACACACATGCATTTTTAAAAGGTGCTCAATGTCCATAATAATCACTACTTGTTGACTCCAGACCCTCTAGCAGCCATAGATAGATAGATAGATAGATAGATAGATAGATATAGATAGATAGCTGCCCTCTTTTGCTAAGCACAATATTTCCAAAGTATGTGTACACTACAGCTTGTATCAGTGCCTCTCCCCTCTGTGGGCAATACTATTCTACTTCATAGATGCAGACATTGTTTTAAGACTGTTACTATGTGCATTCATATACATTTTTGTTGACATGTTTTCAGTTCCCTGGAAATAGATCTGCTACTCAACAAGGCACCTTAGTCTCTAACTTAACTGAGGAACTGAGAACCATGTTAAACAATGGCTGAACGAACCTGCACACTCTCACCAGAGGTGCTTGAGGGCTACTCACCAATATCAGCTTCTTATGCTACAGCTATCCTTGGGGTTATACAGGGGTATCGCATTGTGGTTTTTATTTCAATTTTCATAATGATGAATTAGTATTTTCATGTGTTTCACATTCTTTGTCCAACTTAAATTTTATCTGACTTTCATTGCTAAACTATGAGTTCTTTACATATTCTGAATATAGTCCTTTATCACACCCATAATTTTCTTCTTTTTCTCCCTCTATTTTGAGGGCTATTTTTTTTTTCACTTAAAACAAAGTAGACTTTAGGCCTCCATGTATTGGATAGGGACTAGAAGATCATCGGTCCCAAGCTCAACTCTGTCATTATCTCCATAGGGAAACTCAAACCTATCTCTTCCACTGGATGCCCTCCCTTTGCTGTGGTAACCTTATCCCAGGAGAGAAACAGAGCATGGCTCTCTCACTGAGAGAGGCACAGAACAACTCCTTGCTTGGTTCTGCTGACCCTATCAGGCAAGAGAATGAGAGTATTATCAAGGCTTCAGCACGCACCGAGGAAAGATCAGTCACTTCCCCAGATATAGTTCAAGGGGGAAGGAGTGCTGCTTGTCCCCAGTCAGCAGGATGGGAGGTGACTCACTGCTGGACTCCATGATTGTCAGTGTGAGCATCAGAGCTCACGTTCCAATGCTTTCAGTTCCACATTGACATCGTGCTCATCCCCATGAGGACTCTGTATGTGCATGGGGACAGGGGGTTTCAGGTGCTGTGTGAGGGTGGCTACTGTCAAAGCATTTTATTGCTAAATCATGTCCTTCCTTCTCTTCTAACTAGAGGAAGCAGGATTTTTCAATGTCACCTTTCTGTGGTTTGTGAACATCTCAGGTTCGTGCCTTCTGCAGAATCCTTAGACTTACGGGAAGCAAATAGGAAATCCAGAGGAATTCCATGTTATTCTTCGAGTCTGAGAGCCCCAGGCTTCTTTTGCCACCATTTACAATCTTCTTTTACCTTCATGCTTTCATTTATGAGGAGGACCAGAAAAGAACAGAATACTCCATCTTTGCCAGAAACTGAAGTTGTTTTTAGTTTTTTTTTGTTTTGTTTTTTGTTTTTGTTTTTGTTTTTTTTTTTTTTGTTTTTCGAGACAGGGTTTCTCTGTATAGCTTTGGCTGCCCTGGAACTCACTCTGTAGACCAGGCTGGCCTCCAACTCAGAAATCCGCCTGCCTCTGCCTCCCAAGTGCTGGGATTAAAGGCATGCACCACCACTGCCCGGCTGTTTTTAGTATTTTACAACAGTAATTTATAACTAATTTTCTCAATGAACTACAACTTATTTAAAGGCACCAAACTATATTTTATCATCATTTTTCTTCAGACTATCGAAAGGAAACAAGAATGAATCCTAGCATTTGCTAAAAGCACACAGCACATCAAGCAAATTACATGAGTTTCCATACTTGTACATAAAACCTTGGTAATGTCTCTTTTTCTTTCCCTTTATTTTATTTCCTTAATTTGCTATTTATCATATGCTTGGTGCTGCTAAGTTGGCTGTTATAAACATGAAGGTTTTCCTGCTAGCAGACCACCTTCCTCTTGATGAGGAATTTGTTACATCAGAGTCATGAACACAAGAGAGCAAATGAGCAAACTGCCAAGGGGGTCTGAGTAGCAAATGTAATTGTTCCAGAGGGAGAAACCGCCGTTACAAAGCTAAAATGTCCTCAGCAACTAAGGAAGAATGCACAGGGTGAGCAAGATACGGAACGATGACAGACTGCAGCTGCTGGGGGACGGACGGCTGACACACAACAGGTTGCTACATAGGAACCTGAAACACGGATTTTTCTTCTTTCTTTCTTTCTTTCTTTCTTTCTTTCTTTCTTTCTTTCTTTCTTTCTTTCTTTCGTTTCTTTTTTCTTTCTTAAAAATTTATTCTTTAATCTTTTCTTACAGTCCAGACTTTATCCCCCTCCCGGTCCACCCTCTCACACCTCCTCCCCCAACACCCCCCCCAACGACCCCCCCACCCCGTCTCCAAGAGGATGTCCCCACTCCACCCCAATCCCCACCCAACCAGACCTCCTTATTCCCTAGAGCCCCAAGTCTCTCGAGGGTTAGGTGCATCTTCTCTCACTGAGGCCAGACCAGGCAGTCCTCTGCTGTATATGTGTTGGGGGCCTCCTATCAGTTGGTGTATGCTGCTTGGTTGGTGGCTCAGTGTCTGAGAGATCGCGGGGACCAGGTTAGTTGAGACAGTTGGTCTTCCTGTAGATGTCTCATAATGGAAGAATGGCTACAGAAAATATGGTTTATTTACACAATAGAATACTACTTAGCTATTAAGAACGGGGACATCATGAGTTTTACAGGCAAATGAATGGAACCAGAAAATATCATCCTGAGTGAGGTAACCCAGACCCAAAAGGACATGCATGGTATGTACTCATTAATAAGTGGATATCAGCCAGAAAGTACAGAATTCCCAGGATACTACTCACAGGACTCAAGGAGACTAACAAGCCAAAGGACCCAAGTGAGGATGCCTCAATTCCACTTGGGAGGTAAAAGAAAACAGTCACTGGGGGGAAGGGGCAGAGGGAGGGAGGGACCTGAGTGGGAGAGGGGACAGGAAGGGGAAGGGGGTACATGATCAGGTATTGCAGGGGTGGGGAGGACTGAAGCCCTGAGGGTCAGCAGAAAGAACGGAAACAGGCAACCTCAGAAGGTAGGAGGTGGGAGACCCTCTAGAATATATGGGAGACCTGGGAGGTGAGAGACTCTTAGAACCTTGGATGAAGTGCTCTACAGTGGGGAGAGGGAACTTGTTGAGTCCACCTCCAGTGGAGGGACAGGACATCAAGTGGAGGGATGGGGTTGCGATCCCACAGTCAAAAGCTCTGACCCAGAGTTGTTCCTGTCTGAAGGAACTGCAGGGACAAAAATGGAGAAGAGCATAAGAGAAAGGAGGTCTACTGACAAGCCCAAACTGGGATCCAGCTCAAGGGGAGGCCTGTGGCCCAGAAACTGTTACTGATGCTGTGGTGTGCTTGCAGACAGGAGCCTAGCATAGCTGACCTCTGAGGGGCCCAACAGCAGCTGAGTCAGATACAGATACTAGTACCCAACCAATGGACGGAAGCCGGAGACCCCTGTGGTTGAATTGGGGAAAAGCTAGAAGAAGCTGCCCCATGGGAAGACCAGCAGTCTCAACTAACCTGGTCCCCAAGATCTCTCAGACACTGAGCCACCAACCAGGCAGCATACACCAGCTGATATGAGGCCCCCAACACACATACAGCAGAGGACTGCCGGGTCTGGCCTCAGTGAGAGAAGATGCACCTAACCCTCGAGAGACTTGAAGCCCCAGGTAGTGGGGAGGTCTGGTGGAGTGGGGATTGGGAGGTGCAGACAAAGATTGGGGGAGGTACGGAAAGGGAGCGGGGGGGTGGTGGAGCAGACTGTGAAGGGGATGAAGTCTGGACTGCAAAAAAGGATTAAAGAATAGAAATGAAAATAATAATAATAAAAAAAAGAAAATCCTAAAATATTCAAAATAATTAGAGCAAATAAATGAGTTCTAGAAGATTACAGGTTACATAATTTATACAAATAAATATCAATGGTATTTCTAAATATTAGCAAAGGCCAATTTAAAAATAAAATTAAAAAAGCAATCTTATTTACAATATAACTAAACTTTGCATAGGTGCAAATTAGTATTTGAATGTTATAAAGCATCACTAAAACATCGTAAACAGAAAGAAATACATCAGAGAGGACAATGGTAAGTCGGCAAAACTACTACTGGCTTAACTACTTAAAAACTACTACTAAGGCTTAACACAATTATTAACAAAATACAAGATTCTGTTTCCTGTCTCCTCAAACTGACAAGCTGATTCTAAAATTCATAGAAAAATGCAAAACAGAAGCTCAGAATAGTGACAAAAATCTTGAAAGAAAAAAAGTAGAGTTGAGAGATTCCCTTCCCCGACCCAAGAATCAACAGGGGTGACCTTAGCTGTGACTCACAGCATTGGAGATATGGAACCTGAAGAGGCCACTTCCTGTAGTCAGGCAGGGACCCCAGTGGAACAATAGGGACACCAACCCACCCACAGAACTTTTGACCTCAGATTTATCCTGTCTATAAGAAGTGCATGGAGGGTAGATAGAGCAGAGGCTAAGGGAATGGCCAAGCACTAACTGGCCCAATGAGAGACCCATCAGAATGGGCAAGCACCATCCCTGATACTATTAATGATACTGTTATATTTGTAGGCAGGACTCTAGAAAGGCTGTCCTCTGAGAGGCTTCACTCAGCAGCTGACTCAGGGTGATGCAGATACCCACATCCAAACATTGGATGGAGCTTGGAGACTTTTATGGAAGAGCCAGGGGAGGGAATGAGGGCCCTGAAGGGAATAGGAACTCTATAGGAAAGACTGACAGTTAACTAATCTCTTCAGTCTCTGAGAGTCCCAAGGGGCACCAACCAAAGAGTGTAACATGGGCTGTACCAAACCCTCCCTCAGCATACTAGCAAATGTTCAGCTTGGTCTTCATGTGGGTCCCGAACAACTGGAGCAGGGTCATCCCAAACACTGTGGGATATGTTCTTCTAGCTGGGCTGCCTTGTCTGGCCTGCGTGGGAGATGCCAAGACTTGCTGTGCCAGGGTTGGGGAATACCCAAGGGGGCCTCCACCCTCTCTGAGGAGAAGGGAGTATTTGGGAAGCATTGTGGGAAGGTTAACTGGGAGAGAGAGCAGTGATCATATGTAAAGTGAATTTAAAAAAAGTAGAGTTGAAAGACTTATGCTTCTGTTTCCAACTTCAGCACAAGATTACAGTAATCTAAGCAGCATGGCCAAAAGCAGAAACACAGAACTGAGAATTAATAACGTAAGTAAAGCTATATTTATGATCAACTCATCTTCAGCAAGGGTGACAAGATAATTCAATCTGGGAAAATCATGTCAACAATAAGAACAAAGTATAATGGTGCAAATATGTGAAAAATCCACAATGGAACCTACTACTTTGTTTACTAACTTTAAAAATTAACCAAAAGGGGTTGGGGAGATGACTCAATTATGAAGCAAATATATACATAAACATGAGGACCTGTGCTCTGGTGCCCAGTTCCCAGGTAAAAACCTAGAGACTGTATAATCTTTATTATTACAAATTATATTTTATTATATATAATATATATATGATTATTATAAATTATAATCTATAATGCCAGTGCTACAGAGGCAGAAACAGGGGGATTCCTGGAGTGCATTGGTTAGCCAGTCTAGCTAAGTTGGGGAGTTCCAGGTTCAGTGAAAGATCTTACCTCAAAAAATAAGGTGGAGCCAGGCATGGTGACACACGCCTTTAATCCCAGCATTGGAGACAGAGGCAGGTGGATTTCTGAGTTCAAGGCCATCCTGGTCTACAGAATGAGTTCCAGGACAGCTAGGGCTACACAGAGAAACCCTGTCTCAAAACAATCAAAACAAACAGAAACAAAACAAGACAAATAAGGTGGAGAGCGCTGTGAAGAAATCTATCTCCTTTGTCCAGTTTCTAGTGAAGACGACACTGGATATCAACTTCTGACCTCCATATAAACATGCATATACATGTACCCACATGCACACACACACACACACACACACACACACACACACACCACAGACACTCAAAATAACTAATAAAAATAACAAGAGCAATAGTCAGTCTTTTCCTGTGTTGCTGAGATGACTAGAAATTGGATGCTTACCTTACAGTATTCACAAAAATCAACTAAAAACTTATCATAAGTGTTGGGAGCCGAAAGCGGCTATCATCTTTGCAGCCATCTCCGACCATATACCCTGACAAGAGACTTGTTTTCAACAGCCTACAACAGCTGGGCACACTCTGATAAACATCATGTTTTTCTCCCGTATCTTGTTTTGCTGCTTAGTGCCCCCAGCTGCTAGGTGCATGTGGTCTCCATGCTGCTAGGTGCACGTGGTCTCCACGCTGCTGGACACATGTGGTCTCCACACAGCTAGCTAGGTGCACGTGGTCTCCACGCTGCAAGGCACATGACGTAGTGCCTTCAGCTATGCTTCTCCACGAGGGAAAAGCACGTGGTAAAGGGTATAAATACCCAGAATTTCCTTTCAATACAAGAGACTTGATCAGACTCTGTCTTGTCTCCATTCTTCGCGTCTCTTGCCCCTCCCCACTCTCTCTCTTGCTAGACCCTGACCGGTGGACCAGAGCAGCAGACCGGGCGGTTACACATAAGCATAAATATAACAATACTCTAAACCTCTTAGAGAGACTGTATGTACATTGTTGTGATCTCTTGGCCAACGATTACTGAAATAAGACATCAAAAGTATCAGCAATATAAGAAGACAGGTTGGCACCCATCAAACTTAGAAACATCTCTTCTTTATTGTTGCTGGACTGTTTTTGCAAGTAGAAATTGAGCCCAGGGTCTTGCACATGCTAGGCAAGCACCACTGTGTTATACTCCTAACTCTGAAATTCCCATGCTCCTAGAATACTACCAAGAACATGAGACTGAAAGACAAAGGAGGTACACCTGGGGAGCCAAAGCAGCAGGATCACATACTGAAGACCAGCCTGGACTGCATAGCTAGTATGAGGCAAGCCTTGGCTGCATAGCAAAAGCCTGTCTGGAAAAAAAAAAAAAAAAAAAAAAAGAGGGAGAGAAGGGAGACAGGGAAGAGAAGAAGTAGGAGGAGTGAAAGAAATACAAGACAAACAAATGAGAGAAAATCTTCAGTTTCTATATCTGATAAATGACTAGAATATATCAACAACCCTTAAAATAAACAGTAAAACACAAACATAAAAAAACAAGCAGAGGGCTTGCATAGCTATTTCTTCACAGAAGATATTATAAATGGCCAAGATTCTCATAAGAATATGGTCAGTATCACTAGTCATCAGAAAACTGACACTACACACCCACAAGCATGGTTATGTCATAAGTACATGTAACACGCGCTGGTGAGGAGTGGAGCAACCGAGACTGCCCTGCATCGTTGTTGGACCTGCAAAAAGGTGCAGCCATGAGGAAACAGTTTGATAGATACTGGAAAACTAAATGCAGACTGACCATATGGCCCAGCAATTCCACAGTGAGCAATATCTATGAGCACTTTTCCACAGAAAAACCCCTTATCTAAATACTCACAGCAGCATGATTCGTCCTAGTGAAGACGCAGCATCAACTCAACGTTTCACTAACTGATGAGCAGAATGTGCCACATTGCCACACTGCAATACTATTCAGCATGGAGGGAGATGAAGTTTTGATCAATACAATAAAACAGGTGAAGCTTGAAAACATGTTAAAGAAAAGCTAGCTAGAAAACACAACGCCTATTTTAGAACAGAGACATTGTAAAACCTGAATGTCCATTAGTGGTTGCTAGAAACTGGCAAGGGATGGTGGAGAGTTAATGGAGATTTCTCCTGGGTATGATGGAAACCTTATAGAATTAGACAGTGCTTACAGAATTAGACTAAGTCTCTGCCAGTAGGCATTGTTGCATCTACTTGTTGGCTGTTTTTCTTTTCTAAGAGTCATGCTATTTCCCATAAGCTCATGAGCTGGCGAATCGCTAAAGACAGTACATACAACTGTGAATGTACAGTTGTTGACCGTGCTGAGAATGCATTAATTACTATCTACAAGTTTCTTGCCAGTTCACAGTGAGCTGGGACAGACATGAAAGAAATAATATTACAAGTAATTTCAAATGATACTGACAGCTTCTTCCAGATGCCAAACAATCTAATCACTCTTCCTTCTAGTTAAGGAAAGCCGTCTTCCAGGCAAACAAGCCCCAGTGGTTTTATCCTTGAACAAGATGGAAACTAGGGAGTGTGCTGTATGAGTGACTCAACAAGAAGCCAATGTGGCCGAACTGGAATCTAGGCTACAATTGGTGCAAATACAATCCTTTATTTGCATATTACAACCTATGCCAAACACTCCTTCCTTCTAGATGTTCAGTTTGCTTTAGTCAATCTAAAGTATCTGCCCTGCCTGTTGCAATATTAAGTAGAATAAAGGACTATTGCCTCCTGTAATTTTTACTTTTAGGGCAAGCTGAGCTGATGATGTAAGGAAGGCAGAAGAGCTGGCTGCAGCAGTATGACAGCATGTGGCTGTGAAGAAGTAGTGGATGACAAAGACTGTGGAAGTGATAGAGTGTTGTGAGGTTCAAAAAACACATGGACTCTTAAAGCCAATAGGAAGTCTTTATTCATGGGCCAGCCAGTTATCCAAGGAACTCGCCCAAATCATGTAGCCATGAGCCTTACTGTTCTTGGCTTTTTATGCACCAAAAACCATATCCTGGTTGACTCACTTCAATTAGCAAGAACAATTAGTAATAAGCAGAGCTACAGAAGCCAAAAAACAAGGTTAGTACATTTAAGGACTTTCCCAGAACTGTGAACTATGATGGATAGGCTTTTGTTCTTATTTTGGCAGGTGTTATAGTCTACATGCTGGGCTCTTAGATCAGAATGGTGCTATGGTGCCTTTAACACGGTGTCAGTTGTGTAAAGGGGCACACTACAAGAGGAGCCAAGATTTTAGATGGTAGAAAGTGGGTGTGGGATACTGCTGGCTCAAGTCACTAGGAGCTACCCTAGCTTGGAGGCCAGGATGCCCAGGACAACTACAACACTACCCACCATTGGAAAGATCAAGGGTTCCAACACCCAAGGGTTGACTGCTGTGATGTTAGTGCTGGGGCTAGCTGCTGCTTATAGCTGAGAATTTTACTGGTCTCGGAGTGCTGGGCTGTTGGCATTGGGACCAGAAAAGGAAGCTTCTAATCTGGGTACTTAGAAATATGAGTTTGTGTTCTAAAGTCTAAAGATACAAATTCTGAGTTCTCAGATCTTAGAACTAAGCTCCTGAGTCTGTTGGCTCAGCCCTTAAAAAAGCTTCAGCACTCGAGGGTCCAGGAGTAGCAACACTAGATGAACTGCTCCTCACCTACTTGTCAAGCCCATTTGAACATAACCAAAAAATCCTAGCCAGATCAAGGGCAATAGAAAGGGTTAAACTGTGTAGTTCAGCATTTTTAGAAGTATATTCAATGAAACACCAATTCCCTGAGATGATCCAGGGGAAAAGGTTCAGAGAAATATTTTAATTCAATGTTTTCCAAAAGCACTTGCTGTCAAACACTCTTTCTTCATGACACCTATGGAAATCCCAAGGAACATAGGTGTGACCCATGAAACCCTCTGAAACGCAAACCATGAACAACACATGACCTACACCATTTTTTGGAAAATTCTAATCCAGTCAGAGAAATCCACATTATAAAAGATAAATGGTTACTCCTGCCTGCTCTGCCAGAGTCACCCGGTGGGTTCTGGGAGGAGGTCGGACTGATTTCTAGCGCTCTCTACGCTGCCACCCTGTTTTCCCTGAGGAGCCGTTTTCTAGATGGCAATTTAATCATACTGCACTTCCTGATAAACAGTAAGGTCATTAGTCATTCAATGTTGGTTGTGTTTGAAGGTTTTCCCACAAAGGCCTGACCTGAAAGAGGTTAGTATTCTATGACTCCTCCTTCAACTTGCTAGTTCAAGGTTGGTTTACCTGGAATAAGAAGAAAATTTCTTTGGGAATTCTCCACCTTGAGGATATTTCAATATTTCTTACCACAACACCCTTTCTGTGCTCAGTATTTTTAGCTCATTGTTTTCTATTTTGGCAGCTGAGAAGCTGCAGTTTGTAATTTTACCTCCAGCTTCATATTTCTTCTTAAAAGTGAATACAATGTCCTGTTTATAATAATAAAATCACTAGTTGGCAGAACGACATTAAATGGAAAAAAGAGAGGAGAGAGAGAGAGAAAGCAACTGGAAAATTTAGAGCAAGCAATTTTAAGTGCCAAGTTTCACATTTGTAATGGTCTGGTGGAGGTCACCGGGCTTCCTTTTTATTGAGGGAATAGTAAGAAACAGATATCACAGGCTCTCTTGTAAAAAGCTATAGAAACCGTTCCTGTTTCAATGAAGCTCATGGCTTTACCAAAAAGTGATGTGATTCAAATGTCCACAATAATACTAGCTATTGGAAAAACATAAAAATCAGGTTAACAGGGTATTTTCCCTCCAATGTATTTAGGTATTCATTCTCTCCTTGAATTGAACTTTTAAGCTTCAGTTTCCTATTCTAGTTCAGTAACAAAGGAAACAACACAGTATGAATGAACTGAAAAAAAAAACTGCAGCCTGACTTGGAAATAACCCTGGGGTTTCTTAGCCTTCACATACAACCAAGTTTAAGCAGCTCCCCCGGTCACAGTATTTTCCTAGCCCCCAAATGCTTGCAGGATTGATGCTGTTTAACCTCAGTTGCCCTGCTAGAAAGAGCTACAAGTCTAGGCCATGCAAGTGGGGATTCTCCAGAGATGGGAGCCAAATGTCTAAAAGAATTGGTGAGCCCAATCAGAAGGGCCAGATCACCCCTGCGAGTTCACACCAGCCTTACTTCTTAAAAATTGCTAACCAACCATTTTTCTTTTCAAAATAAACACTATTTCTCTCAACTTCAGTTTGCAAAATATTACCCCAATTCCACTGGACTAAAAAACTGGAATTTTACTGACATAATTGGATTATGAGGTTTAAAGATTGATGGAACTTTTCTGTTCCAAATATAATTGTTAAATACCAAACCTAAACGGGTATGTAGAAGCTCTTACGTAGCTAGAGCCAGAGGAACACTGCAGGCTCCAAGGCAGGGTGACCCGAGGAGGGGGGAGCAAAAAGTTACAGATGGCTTCCAAGTCTTGTTAGAGGATCTCACAGTCTGATGGTACACAGCCTTTCTGTGGAGATGACTTCAGTCCCTCCAGCTTCTAGCTTCTAACTGCTGCCTTAAGGCTTAGCTCTCAGTTCTGCAACCAGTGACCTTAGCTTGATTGATGTGTTCACATGCATATTACAGCACCTGTCACTCTCTGCACTGCTTAACCTCAATATGATCCCGTTCTCTGAAGATAAAGGGCTACCCTCAGGTGTCTTTGTGTTTTCAGTGGCTAGTTCAATACTACATATATATATATATGTATATGTATATATAATGTTTGTGTTGCATACACATAAAATATATGTAAATGTTTAAGCAGAAAAGAGGGAAATGTTTAAAAAGACCCAGAAGAGTGGCTTTGGGAGTCTGTAGAATGTCTATTAATTTATTTAATAAAAGAGACACACTAGAGCTCAATCTGAGTTCTTTGGTCAAATTCAAGAAAATGACCACTGCTTTTTAAATGCCTTTAAAGATATGGGACTCTCAGAGAATGCATCACTCTATTATAAATACATTATCTAACTACTTCCCTCCATTAAATTTCAAGTATTTGACTTTGCTTCATATATTTCACTCATGTCCTCTCAAAGGCGACTGAGGGAGAAGGTTCATAGGGGCAGAAACCCACATCCATTTCTATTTGTTACTGTATTCCCAATGTCCAGGGATGGCATATCACAAATATATGTTGGTTGATAAATTAAATAAACCTACCACATATCAATCAAAGAAAAGGAGCTCATCAGATCCAAACACATTAGCAGTCATGGGCTTTACTTTATATTACATTTTATTGTAAAAAAATAAGAAAGTCACCAGGACTACATAAATATATGAATTAACCCCAATGCCCTCACTACACGTATGGGTTAGTATAAGTGTCATGTGCATATGAAAGAGGCAACATTCTAGAATATGCATAACATGGGCTCTCTCATTGGTTCCTAGGTCAACTGTAATCTATAGATTTTTACCAAGCCTGCTTGCATGAACTTAAGGATCTTATTTAATTTTAGCTAAATTAATCTTTATAATATACACAAGTCATTAAAATATTACTGGAAAGATGCAGAGGCTTACAATAACAGTAACTACCACATGAGTTATACTTACACACCACACACACACACACACACACACACACACACACAAATATAGATATATATATTATCTATCAGTAAGATAACATAAGTGCTCCTAGAAACAGTAGCACCAAGAACACAGCAAACCTGGCACTTGTTCTCTGTGTGGGAGCTCATTACAGCACGGCTGTGACTGCACAATACTGGCTGCCAAGGGCTTTGAGGTACTTACAAAAAGTAAACACATTGATTGTCCCTTCAAGGGGAAGACAGACTTTTAACACTGAGGAAAGGGGGTTATTCAATGTGAAAACAAAATACTATATATTTAGAGAAACATTCAAAACATTTTTTCTTCTTTTCTTTTCTTTCTTTTTTTTTTCTCCAGTTCTAGGGTCACACCAAAAGCCTTGCACACTCAGATCTTTTTAACAGATGTGTTGAAATGCTTCTCTTATCATATTATTTGGAGCCAAAAATTGTGTCTACAAACTACTAAATTGTCCACATGTACACACCCAAATTACATACCAGAACTTTACAACTAGTTTTTATGATGTTACTCAAAGAGTTCACTGTGGATTATAAACCTTTTTAAAAATGTCTAACACTGGGTGTGATGGTGCCTGCATTTGGAAGGCTGAAGCAGGAAGACAGCAGTTTAAGGACAGCCTAAGTTACATAGTGAAACCATGTTTCAAAAAGCAAAGCTGAAAAATCCCAAAAGCTAATAATGCAGCTCTTTTTAACCAGTCCACAAGAACTGACTGGTTTTAAATACATGTGGCTCCTGTCCATAAGCATAACAGAGTACCATTAAGAATGTCAGGGATTGGTGCTTGCCCACAGGATGGGTCTCAAGTTGGGCCAGTCATTGGTTATCTGTTCCCTCAGTTTCTGTTCCATCTCTGTCCCTGCACTTCTTGTAGACAAGACAAATTTTGGGTCAAAGGTTTTGTGGGTAGATCAGTAACCTTATCCCTCCACTGGAAAGTTCTGCCGAGCTACATGAGGTGGCCGCTTCAGGCTCCATACTCACCACTGCGAGGAATCTCAGCTAGAGTCATCCTTAAAATTAATTTGGATATACTTGTTGAAAAGAACCTAAAATATGAGTATTATGCTTTAGTAAACTCATCTTATGTCTTTAAAAAGTTCTCTTATTTATATTTAAAATAGGAACAAGGGTATAGAGTACCTGCCTATATCCCTGTATGTATATTTATATATGTATGCATGTATTCATGTATGTATGTATGATGATCATTAAAATAGACAGGTCTAGGTCAGCATCTATATCTATCTATCTATCTATCTATCTATCTATCTACCTACCTACCTACCTGTCATCTATGTATCTGTCTGTCTATCATCTATGTATCTATCTGTTTGTCTATCTATCTATCTATCTATCTATCTATCTATCATCTACCTATCTATCTATGATAATCATTAAAATCAAGTACCAAAGTAGAAAGGACTAGATCAGCCATGGTGGCACATGTGTTTAGTTTCAACACTTGGGAGACAGAGGCAGGTGGATTTCTGTGAGTTTCTTGTGGAATATATCATGTTCCAGGCCAGTCAAGGATACATATGGAGACTCTGTCTAAATAAATAAAGCATATAGGACTTACAAACAGATATTTAAATTTCCATGCTACAAGTTGTTAAAGCAAAGTCTAAAAACAATAATACCCAGTTGACCTGCTTTCACCAAAAGTAAAATTATTAATATAAAGAAACAGGGTTTTAATTACCTTTCAGAAGAAATATCAAAATATCTGAAATCTATTTCATTTTTCTTCTTTTGTTTAGGTTTATGATATAAATAACTGATTCAAAATATATTATATTTTTTATAATTTTAAAAAGACGTGCATTACTGGGAATGCATGTTTACCAATGTTTAGTGATTACTATTTTAGATATCAAGAAGTCATTTAAAACTTTAAATGTAAAAAGAATAATTTAATCTGATCTGAATTTTAGAAACATAATCTTGGGGACAGGAGAGTGAAAACAGTGGAAAGCTAAAGGGGTTTTAAAAATCTGTTACTACTTTAATGCAGAAGCATCTACAAAGGCCCTCTACTTTTGAGTTCTTTCTCATAGCACACGGTTAGACTTTAACAGAAGCTTTCTGCAGAGCAAGGTCTATTCTGTAGCTCAGCCCAGAAAGCAACAAGGGCCAAACCAAAGGCAAGATGGAGCCATAAAAGGATAACTTGGTGCAACTCTGGCTCCTGTGACCACTGAAACATTTTCTGCAGGTTACAATCAGGTCAGAGAAAAAAATGAATATATCTATCTTCTGACACTTGTATTTATGATATCTTGAAATTATTTTAAAGATTTTTAGTAATGGAATGGTATGCTAAGTGAATAGTAGAATATTGTTTCCCTGCCTCTTTATTACTACCCTGAGCCAGTTTCTTCCGTGTTAATCATGCATGTGACCAGGCTGATTTACTTCCTTCCATTTTCTATACATACATACCTTTAGTGTGTAGATATGTGTATGTTTTACATATGTTTGTGTGTACTTATATAGCTCTAGATTACTGACTTCACAAAAATAAAATCATAGTCACATGATCTACAGTATCTTCTTTCACTTAACAATATTTGATGGTTTCCCCTATAGGACAGACCATATGGATATAGTCACTTTTTTGCATAACTGCAGGTAATGTTGTCATAGGGATGGGTAGACCATAGGTTATTAAACTATTCCATTACTGATGGACTCAGCACTGTCTTCTGGGCTGTAAAACAGCAATGAAAATCTTGGCTCATAAATCTTTGTACACTTCACTCAGTAGGATATATTTCTGTAAGTAGAGTTTGGGGATAAAATTGTACATTTAAAACTAAATAAGCACTAAATTAGACTTCAAAAATAATGATTATTGTTTGAATTTAATTATTCCTCGTTAATTTTTCATTTTTGTCTGGTTTTAGTCTCTTTTCCCACTTTTTAAATTCTTTGACACTTTCCTACATGAATACAATATTATCTTTATCATATCCAGCCCCCAAGTCTTTGTTTTCTGAGACAGAATTTTATCATGCAGCCCAGCCTGATCTAGAACTCACTGTGGAATAGCATGGATCTCCTGCCTCACTCTCCCAAATCTGTGCCACCACATTTGGCTTCATTAAAGTATTTTATATAGTCCTAAATTCAGTAAAAGATCTCAGTAAATCTCTCAACTGTACATGAGACAACAAAGGTTCCAGAAGGTTCAGGTTCAAGGTCCAGAGGAGATAATACCCTATGTGCTATGCAGTAACTTCCAGGAGCACATTGTGCCAAGTGAGTTTGAATACAACATGTGTTTCCATTAGCCACACTAACAAGTAGGAAGAGACTATTATCTCATTCTCTTCACACATTCTCAGCAAGAAAAGCAAAAACAGTAAGTTCCCAAAAGATACAATGAACACATGACAGGACAGAAAAGTACCCTCAGACTTGGTGGAGTACTGGACACTTGGAGCTGAAGACACCATAAGTTCAGCTACAGAGCAAGCAAGTGTGGTGGAAAGACTCTGACACGGGATAACCTCAGCAAAATCCTTCCACAGACTTCGTGGTGGGGTGTATGAAAACTTTCTTGGTTCTAAGTATCTCCATGTGGCATCCAGAATGAATGCCAGTACTGAAACCAAATTCTGAAGAGAAATATCAGAAAAGAACTAACATCCCACAATGAAGAAACATCTTCAAAGAAGATGTTGTTATAAAAATACCACAAAAGTACTTTCCAATAAATTCCAGACCTAAAAGTAAAGCTTTAAAATGAGACTCCAAGCACAAGGTCCTGAATCCTCTGCTATGTGCCTAGAGAGGCCCACTTAGAGGAAGCACTTCTAAGCAGATAACACTGCCTTTCTGTGATGAGACTGGGGTCCAGCAAGGAGAAGAGACTAGGTAAAGCTACCTGCAATCTTTTGAGATTAGAACGGTCTAGAACTATTCTAGAAACAAATGTTTGCAAAAAGACAGAGGGTCAATATTTTAAGGCCACACAAATGTTGCAATAACTTTGAAGTTGTCATGAAGAATGGTTGAGCAATATATAAGCAAAGAATCATACACAGTTGTACTCTACTGCAACCTGACTGAACACGGAATTGTGAATCTCATATCACTTTAGGAAGGTTAGTAACTATTTAGAGCTACTAATTATTGCTGACATTTTTCAAATCATTAAAATCTGAAATCCACCTTCAGTTGATGAGCCCAAGCAGTGAGTTGGATTTAGCTGGTAATCCGTAACTTACTGACCTCTGGCAAAGAAGCACCAGACTTTCAACTGATTCCAAACAGTAGTTAAAAGGAAACGTCTTAGCCCAACCCCTAGAAACATGAGGGAAGAAGACAGAGCAGGAACAGCTGTTCCCAGGTGTTTCCCATGTTTACCTTAGGTCTCTCCTCTTGCCCACTTCATCAGGTGGAATTGTCCAGGGCAGGCTTTGAGGGAGACATTCAAGAACCTCTGAAGAGAAATCAGAGAAGTCCACACCATATTCTGTCAGGATCCCTTCTGTTTCAGGCTCGATTTCACCAGCCTGCCCAAGACTCTTAGCCAGTTGCCTATGGACAGAGCAGAAAGTGGACAATTACTGTATTAGTAAACAAATAAAATGTAGGCCCCTGTCTCTTTTCTAAAATAAGTTATTATGTAAATCCTCATGAAGTCTATGACTATAGAACAACTGTACCTTCCAGAGACATTCTAACAGAGGAAGAAGGGCAAAAGGCAGAACTTCTTGGAATTCCTGCAATTTTACTCATGGAGAAGTCAACATTGGTCCTCACATGCCCTTGTTTTTGACAGTCTGATTATATATCCAGAGTGCCCTCCAACTGGTAATTCTCCTGCCTCAGCCTCCCAAGTACTGGGATTCTAGGCAAGTGCCATCATGCTCAGCTGTGTGAAATGCCTGCATGGAGGTTTTTGGAAAACTCCTTTAGAAAAGTTTGACCAACTTAGCTTGCTGTTAAATTATGACAATTAGATGAAAGAAGGAAGCAGCCCAGCCTCTACATTAGGAGAGACATTAGGGGAGAAGACAGAGCCCAAGTATGAGCTCCTCCCACAGACGCCATGATAAAGCAGCTCCACAGTCCACACACACCTGCTTACCAGCCCACCGTCTAGCGACACTGTGTAGTACCCACAGTCAATATGCCAACCCTTAGGAATTATATACCTGATTAAATGCCTGTTTTCTTTTATAAGTTGCCTTGGTCATGGTGTTTTATCATAGCAATAGAAACCCTAACTGAGGCAAAGGGAACAATCTAGAATCTAGGTAAGTAATAGGAAAGAAAAAATAAATAATAACTAATGGATGGAAAAATACAAATCATAAAGAGTAAAACAGATGACATCCTAGTTAGATTCATCAAGGAAAATGGCGAGGCAAGGGCACAAATCCTAAGTATCAGAGTAAGAGTGAGGACATCCGTTAACATCCTACAGCATAAAAAACATAAGGGAGGACTGAAGTTGGGGACCCCTGTGGTTGAATTAGAGAAAGGCTAGAAGAAGCTGAGGAGGGTGACCCCATAGGAAGACAGATCAGCAGACGCAACTAGCCAGACCCCTGAGACCTCTCAGACACTGAGCCACCAAGCAGGCAGCATAACCAGGTGATATGAGGCCCCCAACACATACAGCAGAGGACTGCCTGGTCTGGCCTCAGTGAGAGAAGATGCACCTATCCCTAGAGAGACTTGAGGGCCCAGGGAGTGGAGAGGCCTGGTTGGGGGCAGAGGGTTACATCCTCTTGGAGACAGGGAGGAGGAGGAACAAGGAACTGTGGGATGGCAGACCAGGAGGGGGTTAACACTGGACTGTAAGAAAATATAAGTAGTGTAAAAAAAAAAAAGCATAAAGGGGTAACTAGTGATTTTTATCCGATAAATTGAACATCTTGGATGTAACAGGTAAATTTCTTGAAAGATACAAACCACCCAGGATTCTTAAACAATAAATCAATATCTGACTATCCCTGTATTTATTAAGAAAATTGAACTGGCATTTTAAAATCTTCTCATAAAGAAAACTCAAAAGTCCAGGTTTTCCTGATAGCGTCTACTAAATATATAAAACAGAATTCAGCTGTTATATTTTAAAAGTATCATAAACAATTAATTAAAAATTTATCCTACATAAGAAAATGAATCACCATGATTTACTCTAGTAACAATCACAGAACATATACAATCATCTCAGTAAAGTAAGAAACATAATTTGACAAAATTTTCACATTCATTTACAACAAAGGCACATGATCAATGGAAGAAGCTTCTTTGATTTCATTAAAAACGTCCAAGAAAATCCTAGAGCTGGACCTGAGGAAATGGCTCAGCCAGTAAAATGCTTGCAGTGTAGAAATAAGGACATCAGTCTGGAACCTAACACCTATGCTTAAAAGAAAGGAAGGAAAGAGAGAAGGAAGGAAGGAGTGAGGGAAAGAGGGAGGGAGGGGAAGAGGGAAGGGGGAGGGAGGGAAGAGGGAGGGAAGAGAGAGGGACAGAGGAGGGAGGGAAGGAAGGAGGGAAGGAAGGAGGGAGGGAAGGAGGGAGGGAAGGAGGGAGGGAGGGAGGAAAAGCCAGCTGTGGGTATATATGTGCTTCTGTAATCCCAG
This sequence comes from Mastomys natalensis, assembly GCA_021653895.1. Lineage (NCBI taxonomy): Eukaryota > Metazoa > Chordata > Mammalia > Rodentia > Muridae > Mastomys > Mastomys natalensis. The sequence continues at coordinate 67,401 of JAJTUV010000114.1, read as the reverse complement.
CACTGAGACGCTGAAGTCAGGAGGCTCCTGCAGCTTGGCCAGCTAGCCTTGTCAAATTGTTGAGCTCCAGGTTCAGTGAGAAGCCACCTTAAAAATATAGTGGGTAGCAACAGAAAACACCAATGTCAGGCTTCCACATGCACACACATATGTGTACATATATGAACATGTACACATACATACATATCCTCCCCCAACCTAGAGCTGATACCAAACTTAACAGTTAAAGTCTAAATGCTTTCTTACAGATCAGGAAAAAGATAACTTCATTAACACTATTCAACATTGTTTCAGAGGAGCCTAGTGAATGCTATAAAAGGTAAGCAAGGCATAAAATTAAAATAAGACTTCATTCATACTACATATAGTGAGTTCAGTTCCCACAACAGAAATGACCAGTCTCCTACCGTATGTTTCCTGTAAGATCTCTCTGTGTGTATGAAAATAGAATCCATCATATTGTATTAAACTCCCAACCCAAGATTCCTAGTTGAGAGACAGTGCCCCAAAGACAAGAGAAACCCTCCGTACTCATGTACTGCAGTTAAAACACTTAGTGGTTGCAGAGATAGCAGCAGGGTTGTGTAAATGGTGTCTTGCAAGAAGAGAGGTGGGACCTACTAGCATTGTGGTCACATAATCTTTACATAAAATGAGGTCTAGGCTTCTTGACTCTGCAGAATTACCTTTGCAGCGCTCTCAGGGGGTCAAGCCTTCACTGTTTCTGCAATCCCTTCAATGCTCTTCCAATAAATTCCTTTTCCTAAACAGAGTTCCATTCTCTTGCTTGTAACCAAGAACCCAGACAGCTAAGGACATGGGTCCCAATAATTTTCAAAATGCTAAGGAATCTTTTAAAATGACTAACATTTACTTGTGCTCACCAGAATGAACTTCCCACTGAAGATTTCAGGGAGCTATTATCACAGCCTTTGAAGCTAAAGGACATAAAAATTCAACACTGGGATAGAATAAGGCTACTTAGAATAAACCTGTTACTCAGGTTAAAAAGAATGTTATTCTAGTGATGAAAGGTAATAATTAGTCATTAAAAATTAGCTAGGATTTTGAAAACTAATGGGCTCTGAGTTATTCCCTAGTCATGTGGCCTATTTATTAATCTTACAGTCTCCTGAGGGTCTGTTTCCATATTTTTCTTATAACATCAAGGTCTTTTTTTATGTATATGTTTTGTCTGTATAAATGTCTATGCTCCGCTTATGTGCCCGTTACCCACAAACATCAGAAGCGGACTGTGGATCCCCCGAAACTGGAGTTGCTAATGGTTGTGAGCAGCCATGTGTATGCCAAGACCAAACCTGAGTCCTCCAGACCAGCAGCTAGTACTCTTAACAATAGAGCCATCTCTCCAACCCTCTAATAAAAATGTCCTTAACTGTTTCAGTTCTTGGTTACAAGCACAAAAGACAAATTTGGTTGGAAAAGTTTTATTGGAAAGATAAAGAGGGCCTCCAAAAACCAGGCTTGGAGAAGGAGAGAATGGACAGACAAAGACTGATAAGCCCAATCTCTGGAACTTGATTCCAAGCTAAGAATAGAACAAAAAGACTTCCACTGAAGAGGGTATTGAATTTCTTTCAGGGGGAATAAAACCCTTCAAAGTTGGTAAGTCACATCATTGAATTTAGGGTTTTACTAAGTCCCTTAAGTAAAAATTTGGGGCACCACAGCCAAAGACAAGGCATGTAGAAAGATGAAGGAAGAGCTTGTTGTCCTCACTGCAGAGCTCCCACTGGCCCTTTACACACTCATAGTAAGTGGATGACTGTAATATCCCAATCCCTTTGAACATGTGGTCTCTGAAAAGGCTGAATAGCAGAAACTTTCTGATGTATCTGTAGTCTTCTTTGGCTGAGGAAAAAAGACTTAGTAGGCAGTAGCTACAAGTTTAACCAATGGATAGGGACCTGAAAGGCTGGTAACGAGGGGATCTAGACAAGGGATAAGTGAATAAAATAAGTTTGCTGAAATGATCCTGGCAGAGTGTGAGTGTTTATACTGTGTGGTGCTTAGTCTTCACTGTCAACTAGGCTGAATTTAGAATCATCAACAAAATACACGCTATAGGTTTGTCTGAGTATGTTTCCAGAAATGTTAAACTAAGGGGGGAAGCTGACATACCCCGGATATGGGTGGCACCATCCATGAGCTCGGGTCCTGGACTTAATTAATATAAAGGAGAGTGAGCTGAGCACTACCATCCATCTATTTCCTGACAGCAGATGCAGTATGGCCAGACGCCTCATACTCTGTTACCATGACGAGCTGCTTCCCTTGAACTATGAGCCAAAAGAAACCTTCCTTCCTTAAGCTTCTTCTTGTAAAGTATTAGGTCACAGTGATGAGAAAAGGAACTAATGCATACTGCATGAAAGATCTTGGTCAAGCAACTCAATGTGAAGGCTGCAAGGGGCTCCCTGAGAACAGTCACACCCATGCTTCCTCATAAGGTTTTAAAACACAGAGGACAGCAGCAGGAAATGAATGCCACAATAATAACTTCTCATTTGTTGACTTAGCTCCCATCCTCTTAGCACACCAGTATGCCAACAGCCAGCCACAACCAACTGTGACAGAGAACGAAGCTAAGAGGACATCTGACAGTTGATTATGTCTAATGAGGTCTTCACGACAGCGTGATCTTTCTCCATTAATCTGGAAACTCTTAAGTCTGGGTTTGTGACTGCCATCTTCATTTGCTCTACCTACCATACTAGTATAAATACCACAACATATACATTCAGAGTACTTTATAAGGTATTATATAACCAGATATTATCTCATGCAATATTATCTTTTTGAAAGAAGCAAATATTTTAAGAATGCACTGACTTGAAGGGTATAATCAGGAGATAGCCCTTACCAGACTACAGTGTTAGCTTGCCAGAGACAGTGATGTCCTAGCTTAGCATTCTAGGAATAAGATCTGAGAATCCAGGATGCAAGGCAAGAGTGTCAGGCCATTTTGTGTCACAATGGAGACCTACTTGTAGCTGGGAATGCAGTTTGGTGGTAGAACATTTGTGAACATGCACAAGGTCTTGAGTTTGGTACCCAGAACTGGGTAAAAACACAACAAAACCTTAATTACAAAAATGCTATTCTTGTCCTTATGATACTTATTACTTTCATTTATTTTGGCTTTTTTCAAGTCATAAATGCCTGCATGACTTAGATGTCTATGTAAAATCTAGGAACCACAAATAAAAGAAAACATATGGTACCTGTCTCTCAAGATTGGCTTAATATTACCTCCAGTGTGATGTTCTTTTATGACAATTCTAGGGATACAATAATTCTTTTTATTCTGAAATAGAAAGCAGAAGAACCCTAAATGACATAAACAGGCATCGAGTCCACTACTAACTTATTTACAATTCAAGGCAGCTGAGAGAGTCCTCACAAGTAAAAACAGTTGGGAAAATGTAAAGAGGTTGCATACATATGAGGCTGAGGCAGAGAACTCGGCAGTGACCTCCAGCCCAGCCCCTTTATGAGATAGGATGTTACTCTGTAGCCCAGGCTGACCGCAAACTCAAGACAGTATTTAAATAACACTAAACAACTAACTATTTATTGGTCAGATCACTAAATAATTACTGGAATAAGTATAAATAATGAGGCACAGTGTGGTTTGAGAGAACTAGAGAACTACATGAAAAGAAGTATGCTTTTGTATGTGTGGGTTTTTTGGTAGAAGTGCCAGTACAGCAGATGTAGACCACAGTAAATACCCTGATCTCATCCTGTAAAGCTGGGTACTCTTCTCCAAAATACTTATGGCCATAAATGATAATCCTACACCTAATGTGGAAAAGTGTAAGAACCTGGACAAAGACATTTGCTAAGATTCAGCTTTGGAAGATCATTACAATAGTTCCCTGTCTATGGTTTAATTTTCCAAAGTATTAGTTGGCCACAGTCACCCATGATTAGGAATTACTAGATGGATAAAAATCTAGAAATAATTCATACATTTTAAGTCACATGCTATTCTGGGTAACAGATGTCCTGCCATCCTGCTAGGTCTTACATAGAGCATGCATTATTCTTTTTCCCATCTTTTTACTCAGCACATTCAATCTATTCATTAGTCACTTGTAACCATCTTTGCTACCAGACCGTCTTCTGAGGCAGTATGATGCTTGTGGTCACATACTTATTTTACTTAAAGTCTACACGGTGTAAGAGTAGTGGTTCTGGCAATTTTATTACCATGTACTGTTACTATTATTCCATTTGGTCAGTTGCTGTTGTTAATCTCTTACTGTATCTAATAAATAAGTTAAACCTTAACATAAGTTCATACACATAGATAGATCTGGTGTGTGTTGGGTTCAGTACCACCCATGGTTTCAGACCTCTATCAGAAGCTGGGAATGGATCCTCTGCCAACAATGGACTATTATATAAATGCTATAGAACATTTAAACATAAAGTGTGTTCAATTAAAAAACCATACTGACTGGAAGCAAGGAAAGATTAAAAGAAAGCATGGAAAAGTTAACATCCTCCAAGTAAATAATCTCAAAATGTCAGCCATGACTCAACAATGGACACACAGGTAAAACAGCTGATGAACCTATCATCCCTGGGAGTCTAGTGCTGTGAACAACAGCACAAGTGCGTAACTCTCAAAGGCTTTCAGTTTAGGGGATTTCAGAAATTAGTAGAAAGGAAAATTAGAACTACCAGAGAAACAAGATCCTGCTAGCAGCTGCTAGAGGGAAAGTGACACTACTTATAAACAAGAGGGTCACAGAGATAAAACGTCACTAAGTGAGGGCAATAGGGGGAGGTGTGGGAAAAGGTAGGGCAACAAAACCGAAGCACAAAGATTTCAGAAAAACTTAGAGAAAACTTGTGAATGGCAGATTGTGGTGGGTAACCTTGGCTGTCCATGTGGAGGGACGTACAATCACCATGGAAAGGAATCTCTGAGCCTGTCTGGAAGGGACTATTTAGATTAGGTTAATTCATGTGGGCAGCACCACTGGACAGGTTGGGGAAGAAAGAATAAGTAATAACATTTAGTATAATTTTAATTCACTGAGTAAAAGGGAAGATGGAGATAAATACAAGCATTCATGCCTTTTTGCTTCCTGACTGTAGACATTGTGTTATCTGCCACATCCTGCTCGCTCTGATGGATGGCACCCTTAAACTGTGAGCCAGAATTAACCTGCTTTTTTCTTTTGCTTTGTTATCTTGTTATGAAAATGAGGCAAGTAACTAATACACAGATCAGATCAAAGAGATCTAACACTGACATAGTTGAAGGTACTGGAAACCATTTTCAAATATATTGCTAAGACAACACTCCAGAAATTAGAGGAAATTTGAGATTTTTCTGACAGGCTAGATTACATCTTAGGAATAACTAACATAGAAAAACACCAAAGAAACGTATTCTAGGAGAGTCATTCAATTTCAGAGTTAAATTTTTCCAAATGCAAGATCTCTAGAGAACAAAGCTATCATAAACACCTATGAAAAACCTAGTAGGTAAAAACAGAGGCTTACTAAAAGATGGAGATAGTCCTCCACAGGTATGAGCAGCCTAGGTTAGTGGAGCATATATGTGGCAAAGACAGTGTGAAGGGAAAGATGGTAACAGTCAGCAAGTATGGTGATGGACCCCACCCCACAAACTGTCACCTAAGTCACATCAGTCACTGGGGTGTTACTGAAATTAAAGAGAAAAACATTTCTTTTTCCCATCTTGTGCTTTCTGTCCTGGCAATGAAATTCACAGGGTTATAGACTGGGGCCAAACAATCTTAATTTGTTCATGAAATTACAAGATGGCTTATAAAGACAAAATCATATTTTAGTTATGCCTTCCAAATGAAATCAACATCTCCAAGTTCCTATTAGCAGTAATTAACATTTATTTTACTAAGTTTGAAAGAACATTTCTCAAGTGCTTCATTTAAATAAATTTATTATGGATTTCCACTGGAGATATATTTGATAGCTGCGCAGACTGAAGAGCTTACAGAAGATAAAAATCTAATGGGTCAGCATGGTGAAAGAGCTTGTACTGTTGAGAAGGGGCCTTAGATGCCCCAGAAAGGCTCCCCTCTATCTAAGAACTAAGATCTCTTCTTCCCTAAATGGTAGAATCCCTAAGCTCCACCAGGGAACTGACTGGTAGACTGTGTATTTATCTTGCCAAAGTGTTTGTTTTGACATTTTAGTTTCAGTGTAAATTTCAGAACCATAAAAATAACTTTTCAAGTAGATGTATTGCCATTCAAATGGTATTGCTTTCTGTGTACTTTCCTGGAACTGCAGTTACAGGTGCCTATGAGCTCGTGGAGGCCAGAAGGGAGTCTGATCCCCTGAAACTGAAGCTAATTGTGAGTTTCCCCAGTGTGGGCACTGGGAACTGAAGCTGGACCATCTCTCTAGCCTACCATGATACCTTTCTGCAAATCTCAGACTGTTTTTGTTTTAAATTCAGTTTATCAAAGAAAAAAAAAAAAAAAACCAAACCCAGTACTAAAAGAGTAGACTTTAGATTTGCAATAATAGCAAACAAACACAGGTGTAGGTCCTGCCCAACCAGGAAGACACAGTGACTGAGAATATACTTTGAACATTATTTTATTGTTCATTTTGGATTTTTAACCTTTAACTTAAAAGTTAATTTAGTATTATTATAAAATGCTTTTACTGTAAGGTTCATTGTCCATTGCAGCTGTCATCTCATTACATCTGTGCTTCCATTCTCTAACCCTAACGTCAGCATTTCTTCCATTGCTTTTAGACCTCTGGCCAAGCCTCCTTCCCTACCACTATTACTTTAACTCCCTCTCCCCCTTTGCTACTCCTTCTTCGCTTCATTACTTAAATATTGGTAACTTGAGCCCTAGGAAAACTATAATCCATGTTTCCCCTGACCAGTAAGCCTGCGCTGTCATCTCTGAGCTTTATAGGAGACATAAGTACAGTGTACAGTTATTTTTTTGACATAAGTTAACAAATGCTATAAATCATATAAATGGAATTAAACACAAAAGTTACATAAGTATCTCAATTTAAAAATGTCTTTGCCAATCCCAATGCAGAAAACGTCCTTTCACAAAACAAATAATGCCATCATGAAGAAAGTCCTAGAGAGAATGGGACTAGAGGAAAACATACTTCATCATAAGAAAAGCTACATATGATAAACACATACCAACATCATGCTAAATAAAAAGAAACTCAGAGCAATCCTATATAATTAGGAACAAGACAGGACTGTCACTGTCCTTCTCCTTTTCAATACAGTGTTTGAAGCACTCTAGAGCAATAAGACAAGAGAAGGAAACTTAAAAATACACACAGGAAAAGAAGTGAGGCTATTCTTGTTTGTAGATGACATGATATTGAACACAAGTGATCCCCAAAATTCTACCAATGTTGATTTTACAAATTCTACAAAATTCTACAAATGTTGATCTAGAAATAATCAATACCAACTGATAATAATCAGTACCCTTTCAGTTTACTAACAACAAACTGAGAACAAAATCATGAAAACAGTTTCAGTCACAATAGCTTCAATAAATAAAATATCTAGGAATAAGCCTAATCAAGGGCATGAAAGATGTCTACAATGTAAAGTTTTTAAATCTCTGAAGGAAAGGACTGTGGAGACAGTAGAAGATGGAAAGACAACCTTCTTCAATATTTACGGATTTGAACAATTATTATTGTGAAAATGGCCATTATAAAAAAAAAAAAAAAAGCAACTTACAGAGTCAATGTGATCACAGTCAGTTACAGTCTCTATGACTATTCACAGAAACTGCACTAAAATTCATATGGAATCACAAAGCAGCCCTGAGCCAAAAGAGCAATGCTGGAGGGATTCCCACACCAGATTTCAAGTTATATTGCAGAGGTATAGTAATAATACTAGCATGATACTGGCACAAATACAGACATGGAGATCAAAAGCAAGATACAAGACCCAAACATGAGGTGACATTACAGTCATCTCATAGTTGATAGAGGCCAAAATTACTAACAAGAAATGATGGCATTTCTAACAAATTGGGTTGAGGAAACTGAATGTCCACAAGAATGAAATAAGATTCCTATCTATCTACCCACTGTCTATCACCCTGCATAAAAATCAACTCTAAATGGATCAAAGACTTCAGTGTGAAACCTAAAATGCTTGAAACTGCCAGAAGCAAACATAGGCGGTACACTACAAGATACAGGTGTGGGAAAGGACTTCCTGAATAGGGCTCCATTCACTTGGGAATTAAGGCCAACAGCTAACAAATGGGACCTCCCCAATAAAACCAGAAAGCTTCTGTACAGCAAAGGAAAGAAACAAGTGGAGACTAAGCCTACAGAGTGGGGGAGATCTTTGCCAATTATCTTTATGATAGAGAATTAGTATCCAGGATATACAAAGAAATTTAAAAAAAAAAAAAAAAAAAAAAAGGTCAAGAAAACAAATGACCAAATTAAAAATGGGCCATGGATCTGAATGAAGTTCTCAAAGAAGAAATAAAAATGGCTAAGAAATATGCTGGTAAGGATGTGGGCAAAAGAAAAGCCCCTTTCACTGTTAGTGGCACTGTAAACTAGTGTAGCCACCACAGAAATCAGTGAAGAAATCTCAGAAAGCTAAAAGAAGATACAGCATATGATTTGGCTACAGCGTCAGACAAACCCAGAGACAGAAGCAGTCTACAAATTCAATGACCAGTGCTCTACAAAAGTCTCAAGTACTAGAGGACTGCCATAAACTGCCCACAGTCACAGTATCATTAAAACAAACTGCAACATGGGATATCCTGAAGCACTCAAGAATGAGAGAAGAGGGCAAATTTTTGGAGCTGGTTCTCTCCTTCCACCTTTACATGGAGTCTGGAGGATTGAATTCAGATCACCAGGTCAGTGAGTTGTCATATCACCAGCCCCCAAATAATAAACATTTCTATGATAATCTTATCAGTTAAATAATATCTTATTAAATATAGAGGAAACCCTTAATAATAGATTATTGGGGTGAGATTTTAGAAAAACTCATTGTCAGTAGTATATACTTTAATTTTAATAGTCAATACTTAATTGCATATATTTCAAAAATAAAAGTAAAACTATATCTGAATTTTGATATTGTAATAAGAGTTGTAAAGAAGAAGCATTTCCTCAGTAATGGATTTATAATGATCATTACCACAAATCTTCCCCCCCCAACTAGAGATTCCCCATGAATACTGGATCCTAATATATAAATAACATAGGCTGTGTAGCCAAGCTTCTTCCTGTTGGTGGGAAGAATTATGAGGGTATAAATACTCTCTATGGGAGGCATCAGATTGACAAGTGATAAGGACATGACAAAGTTATTAAGGAAAGGAACCAGCTACTGACAAAAGAGGCTATAACAGAGACAGTCCTTCAAATCAGCCTGTTTACATAAAAGAGAATATGTTTAGATTTTGTATTTGTATTGGTAAGACACTCCCAATATTAGTAATCTCGTTAGCTTGTCTTCTTTTATTAAATATTGTTTGAATGCCAGCCTTAAAGCTCGTCTATGCGCAAGTCACACACTCTTGTACTTTACCATCACTACCCTTAAATAAACACTCCCATACATAATGACCCATGTCCCATGTTGTAAACTACATGCACATAAAATGGCATCACAGGCTCGAGAAGCTACAAGTGGAAAACAAACCCAGGTTGATCCTGGAGCCCAGAACACCAGTAACTATACAAAGCCTGGCTGCCGAGCTGGCAAACACAGCAATGTCTACGGCTGTATACTGTTCATACTGTTTCCCACACTCAGGAGAAGGTAAGTTACCTTCTCTTCTAGATCAGTTCTGTGGCATAGCAAAAAGCAGCATTAAGAAACGAGGATCTTAGGGAAAATGTTTTAACAGTAAAACACATGAGTGGGTGGGAAGTAAGTTTGTTGTTGATTTTGTGGATTTTTGGTGGGGAAGGGGAGGTGGTATTTGTTTGTTTGTTGAGATAGAGGCCCATTCAGGCCAGGCTGGCCTCAAACTCAATATGTAGGTGACAGTGGCCTTGAATTTCTGATCCTCTCGCCTCTATGCCCGGCACTAGAAATGAGGTTTAGCAATACCAAATGATTTTAGGGAAGGTCTTGAAGCAAAAGTGTAAATCAATATTGTCACAAAGGAAGCAGCTAGAGGCCAAATGCAGGCTGTGTGTGGAAAGGCTGGCACTACCCAAAGCCCACACCAGTACATTGTAAGCAGGAGCATTAGAAACTGCAATAGAGGTAGTGACTTTGGCAGAAGTTTTATGAAGTTTTTTTTTTTTTTCCATTATTGAGAAACTTAAGACTTGAGTTCATCAAAACCAATTTCTCAGAAGAAAAAAAAATTAAAATGCACAATAGATTTTTTTAAAGTTAACATTGTCTGGGCTACAGTAGAACCCAGAGAATTTTTACAGCTGAAAAGTTCCAGGTGCTACATAATTGACCTTTTGACATTAAATGACCTAGTAAATTTGCAATATGTGGTTCTTGGTGTTGAGGGCTACAAACTAGCAAGCCTTCAGACCTGGAACTGAGTTCCACAAGGATTGACTTGGCTTCTGACACTATTTTTCTGTCTAAGAGTAAGCAGCACCAGCAGTGTCTGACTCTGGGCACCTTCTTCCTTGGCATGATGGGCCTGCAGAACTAGCCTCATCTACCTTAGAACACAGAGACTGGGGGTTGGGGGGGGTGCTCCACCATGGACAGCAGCTCAGAAACATCAATCCAGCAGAATGCCCGTAATCTCTTCAGCCAGATTAGGATGCTGTTTGGATAGTGGGAGCACACACTTTGCCAGCAACTGTTTCTGTTCCTGGAGATGAGGGTACCTCCATGCATGGAGGCATTCAGGGGCTCCTGAGGCTGTCTTGGTGATGAGGCTCTCTGGGAAAGCAACCACTTGGAAGCCTGTATCAGCACTATTCTCCAGCAGTCCCTTGACTTCTGCAAGATACAGGGTTTTGTTTTGTTTTTCCAAAGTTGATCCTTTCAGGCCACCAGGTGGAGCCAACAGTCACACAAAAAAAGAGCCCCCTCCTCAGCCTGATTTGCTCCACACACCTCCCCCCTTTACCAAGCAAGGTACAGTCACAAATCAGAAAAAGACTTATAAAATCTCACTGTTTCATATAACTCGGCCTCTCCCTTAGAAGAGTTATGTAAATAAGAAATGTGCCCTTAGGAAAAAAAAATACTCAATTTGTGCAGGGACATGGTGGGGGCAGTTGTAATCATCTTACTAATTACTAATCTTACTAATCTTATAAACAATTCCTCTGTAGCATTAATTTCTGCCTTTGTCTTACCTGAAGGCCTGGTCACCACTTCATTTTTCTGCTAACATTAAATAATTCACATAAAGTAATTTTAGCCACACCATCAATTTTTATCTATTCCCTAAAGAAATTCAGCATCTTCCAAACCAAATAGAAGCCAGATGTGGTGACTCACAGCTTTGATTCCAGTACTCAGAAGACAGAAGCAGGTGGATCTCTTTGAGTTTGAGGACAGCTGGTCTACACAGCAAGTTCCAGGACAGCCAGTGCTATATGGTAAGACAAAACAAAATCATAATAGAAGTATTTGCTTCTATCACATGACTATCTAAAGACTGGTCCTTAAAAGAAAAATTCCTAGTGAAATCTAGGAGATAAAGAGATTCAAGCAGACCCCACTCAACCATCTCCACTACATACCAAGGTGATGAGAACCTCTCTTCTGTTGCTTTCACATTGCTTAGCCATTGGCTTCAGAGGACTTTGCCGTCCTCACTGAAATGAGTCATACTACAACCCATTCTCTCCACCTCACACCCATAGCTTTGAGTTAAGCCCAGACAACCCCAAGTTCAACCATAAGCCTCTCGTCTTTGCTGCACCTGAACTGACCTATTCATTTCCCCTCCAAGCCCCAAAACTTGTTAAATAATCTAAGATAATGTCAGTTTGCTCTAGACCAGTTCCTATCCTACATCCTCAACCTACAGTGTTGCCAAAAAACACTATTTGTTCCTTATAGTAGCTACTGTGAAACTCTTGCATTTCTTTCAAGAGTTATTATTTGAAAAGAAACCACAACAAACCTAGGAGGAAGTGACCTTGCTATCTTTGGTCCCATGACATCGTAGAAGGGATGAGGCTGAGACAGTGATCTTTAGAGCTTTGGTAGTAGGTTTTTACAAAGATCTGAGAAATACCAGCATGAATGTCATTATGAGAGTTTCAGAAGGGAATGAAGATTTAAGAGAGCTGAGGAGTTCCTAAAACTGTAAATCTCATTACATAATTGCAAATCATTCCAAAGAGGAAGCCAATGTGGCTCTTTGGTTATTCTGGACAAGAGTCCACTACTAAATATTAAAACTACTAAGTATGCTGTGATTTATGACAAAAAGCAGTGGTCCCTAAATGCCAGCAAGGGCTCACTAAGACTACCATTTGAGTTTTGACAGAATTACAAGCCTAATAATTCACTAAAGGTAGTAGATATATTGTAGAGAGAAGTCAAGTGAGACTCCGTATGACAATTCCAACATCAAGACAGAATATAACCCTACAGACTATGGGTCTCCAAACTGTAAAGGCTTCTGAGCTTCCCTTAAAATGAGGTGCCAAAGTGTCACAGGGGATGCCAGAGAGGCAATTACACCACATGGGAGCCAAGACCAATGACTTCCTTCTGATCTTCCCAAAGCTACTGATGTCATATATTCTATAAATGTTCATACTCTTTTCAATCTTTTTGCTAAACGTTGGAAGCTCCTAACCCTGACACCCTCCACCTGATGTATGTGTGTGTCACATGCTGTTACCAAGCACTGATTCTGATGTCACGGAACTTTGGGTCCCCTTATTTTCCATTCCAAAGCCCCTCATTCTCTGTATTTCCTCGTCAACCTAGCTCCAGACCTGAGAGTCACCTTCATTTCTACCTCATCTTCTGACCAGCATTATCCTAAGGTATTTTTGGTTAAAATGAACTCACAGCCAAGTAAAATATCAAATAAGCAATTGTAATCCAAATAGTATCTGAGCTACAGTAGTAAAAGCATTAGAAACTATATGAAACCCCAAAGGAGGCCTGAGAGTCAGCTAAGAGTTTTTGAATGGCCAACTGAGTTGAATTGAAAAGTTGAGTATTTCATGGAGAGGTGAGAGTCACTCCTAGTAAGTACAGTGTGCCAAACCTTGGAGCCTTGACCAGACCCAGTCGTCTAAGTAAACAGCAGAAGATGGGGGAGGGGGAATCAGTGAATGTTATCTTGGGAGCCTGGTAGATTTTACAAAGGTCTGTTCTCAGGACCCTGTGGTTACACTAACACCAGCATCTGCCATCTGAGGACTGGAAGTTCTAAGAGTCTTCTCCCTTTTCTTTCATGCAGAATTTACTGTCTTTGTTTTCCCCCAAATCTTTTCATTCCACTTGTCTCCTCTATAGTTTTCCTGCTTCAGGTTCTTCCACTTCCTCTGGCTTCTACTCCCTGGCTGTTCCTCAATCCCTTTCTGTCCACTCTAGACTCTCAGTCCAGGAGATCTGTTAGCAAAGAGTTTCTGTCCCCTGGGAAATGATCCTATATCTCCCCTTTCTTGTATCTCCTCCAAACCTTCATAAATTTATTTTCTTTCTGTGAAAGAACTTAAGACAATTTGTTTTGTACTATCGTGGGAGCTCAAACAGACAGGACATTCATTTCTGATTTCTCCATGTTCCTTCCCAGAAAGTTGGGTGCACAATCCTGCACATGAGGCAGAAGACCACAGAAGCCTGGGTTCCATATCCACTTCAAGCTACTTCCTAGAAAACTATCTGTGGTAACTTGGTCAATGCAATTGTCTGCTCCATAGTTCTGTCTCGTGATCCAGACTGCAGTGTGTGATCCATAGACTGGCCATGTATGCTGCTGTGCAGGGAGATGGCTGTTGTGCCCAGTGAAGCAGAGGAGCTCGGCTCACAAGCAGAGGGCAGCTGGTCTTGTCAGGGTGCTGGAGAGAAAAGCAGTATGCTTGCTGCTTTGCTAGTTATGAATTTCTCACAATCCTTCCTCCTGGGTTGTGCCCTGAGTTTGAGGAGAACCATCGGCTTCTAACAGTAATCCCCACATGATTTAAATTAGTGCAGGTGAGATTCCATTTCTTAGAACCAAATTATCTCTTTGCCATTTATATCAAGGACTTCTATTAGTCACAGTTTCCAGAACTGCCTGGAGTTTGCTAACCCTGAGCTTCCCAGGTGGTACAGCACCTTACACATACTTAAGGCTATCTGCTGAACTAAACTTACCCAAAGATGAATCTCACTTTGGACTTAAAGAATTGGTAACGATGTCAAGGGCAAAAGAAGCTCAAGATGCAGGGAAAATGACGCAAGCACAGGCAAGAAATTCAAGAGGATTAGGCACTGTTTCTATGGCAGCTGACCATCCATCCCACCCACTGCAATTACGACCTCATGGTCCTGGTCAAAGCCTGGCAAAGACGAAGGAGGAAACCTAGGCCACTGTAGCACATCATGTGCAGACTGGAAAACAGTGACCTCAGTTCCTAAAGATCAGTAACTGATAGCCAGAACAAAACAGCAGGGGACCACCAACAGCTCAACAGCTGCAGCTCTCACCCTCTGGGCAACAGACGCCATCTGAGAACCTCATTATGGAAAGCTTTCGTGCTTTATTTTATAAGTAAATTTTATCTTTTCACAAAGAATTTTGAAGGCATGGTTTTAGGAAATCCAATTTGAATGTCTTTACATTACAAATGTAGACAAATCATAGTTTTTCATCTAGATATGATAATAGTCAAGCTTTACTTTGGAAGTTACATAACATATGATTATCACTTTAGACTATTCTTTCTTTAGAACCAGTGAATACACTTGCTGTTTCCAAGGCCTGGATCCCTTTGTGGCTGCTGCCGCCACACTTAACTCAAGCCAAGGGTTCTGATGAGATAAGGGGTCAGCTGTGCATGGAGAATATGTAAGGTCCTTCAGAGACCCACACCAGGAAGATTTCCTGACTACACCCTTAGACTTGAATACTCAGGAAACGGCCCAATCACGCTTGCATAATGGGAGATGGTGGAAAGGCAGATAAAAGACAGCTGGATTTCCTGCTCTGACATGGCAGTTTCCCTTGTCACTGCCCAACAGAGTGTGGCAACACAGTTAACAGGCGCAGGTGGCACAACCATCATCAGGCCCTTTGATTTGATGGTGAGAAACTGGCAAAGCCTGTGAAAATGATGAGACTACAACCACATACTTGAGAGCAGAAAGAAAGCACAATGGTTCCTAAGTGGCTCTGAGACCATAGAAATTACTCCAGTCTTCACAGAACTGAAAAAGGGGCATGGGGTGAGGCTTCTTAAACTGCATCACTATGACACATGAGATAGATAGATAGATAGATAGATAGATAGATAGATAGATAGATAGACAGACAGACAGACATAAGTAGATACATACATACATACATAGATGATACATACATACATAGACATATACATACATAGTTACATACATACATATACATATATGATACATACATGCATCCATACATACATAGATGATAAATACATACATATATACATACATATATACATAGAAACATAGATACACACATACATGGAATAGATAGGTTTGTTTGTTTGTTTCCTCATCATGTAGCTCTGGCTGGCCTAAAACTCTCTATGTAGCCCAGAATGGCCTTGAGATCTACATGCCTCGATTTTCTCAGTGCTGAAGCTAGATACTAAAGGGTAAAGGGTGAGCTGTCATGCCTGGCTTAATACATAAATTTTACTTAGCTGAACTGACTAAGCATTAAGGAGGTCAGGCCTCTATCCCCGCCTTCACAAGAATAGAATCGCCAAGGCCCTTTTATACCTAGAGAAGGGAGGAGATGTCAGGAGCAGCCCTGCATATACACTAAAGGCCTAAAATCAGCCATAGGCCTAAAGTCAGCAATAGGCCTGACATACATACATGCTAACACAAAGTCTTGGGTCTCTGTGGAAAAACACTGAAAACAGAAGGCTATAAGCTATTGTAAACATGCAGCTTCTGTGGAAATTTACCAGACCTAGTAGTCACAGGTCTTATAAATAGGCAGCCTCGGTGGACAGCACCAACTTAGATAAGGACAAGTGAATCATAGGCAGAGCCATAGTAACCTGTTCCCTGAACCTACACCCAGCTGATACCCTGTTCTGAAAGGTATCTGTACTCCCCCTGAACACCTATGCTCCAGTGCCATTCCCTTCCCCACATCCTGCCTTTTTGTGTTTATAACCTCTGTGTAAATAAGTAAATTATGATGTGATTTAAATAACTAAATAAATAAAATTAAAAAAGAAAAAAAAAAAGAAAAGAAAAGAAAAGAAATCCAGTGTAGGTATATGCCCCAAGGAAGTGAAAAGAGATTTTGTTGGACATTTAGTTGTTTTTGTCATTGGATTTGTCAGTGTTTTTGGAAATACCTACAATATTTCAATAGATTTTAAAAGTAAAATTCAGATGTTCCTTTCAAAAAAAAAAAAAAAAAAAAAAAGAACGTACAAGTAGAATAAGTCTAACAAGAGCAGCACATAGTGGCCAGTGATCATGCATTCAGCATTGGCTCTGATAAGCACAGAGCACCTCCAGGAGGGTCTTGGACAAGTTGGATGAGCATCACACTGAACTACAAATAAGTGTCTAGAGAGACTCCTCTACATTATATACTTATATTTTATTCTCTGTGATGCAAAAACTAGACACCATTATAAAAGGTCAAAAATGTAGCTAAAACAGTTAAGTTAGAGTGATTTTTGACAGCTTCCATCAAATCATGGTATCCTTGTATTCCTCCCTATCTCCAATGCCATGTATGGAATCCTTGGCATTATTTAAATTGAAGATTACTACGAATAAGCCCAACACTCAAACATATCTCCATGTTCACATTAAAGCAAAGAAGCCATGGATTTCCTGAATATGGTGGGACTTCTCATATTTTAACATGAGGTCTGAAATTAGAAAACTGACTGTTTAGTACAAGAACTTATCTGTAGTACACAGGTTCCAGTGGTATTTATGACATAGCAGGAAGAAGTCTAGAATGCATTTATATTTTATGCCAAAAATAATGTTGTTTGCCTGCTAAGTCAAGCAGTCTATAGGTGACCTACAGGCAACTTTTAGAAGATCAGGGCCAGACTGCACCATTATCAAGGCTTTTAGAAAAGAAGTAAGACCTAAAGTACATAAGCTGCTCACCTAAACCCTGCCCACACTGCCTTCATCCTGCACCCTGCTGTTTTCTGCCAGAGATCACCTACCCCAGGGCAAAATTACAGTCCTCCTTCCAGTCTATGATGCGGCAGATGAAGAGCGTGTTGGCATAGTCTTTAGGTCGAGTCATGAAGTCCTGGGGACAGTCCTTGAGAGGTACATAAATTCTAGGTACTCGGTGGTCTGAAGGAGAAAACAGGGCATATTTCTTAAATAGGTCACTGTTCTTATCAGCCAAGAGTTTCAGGATGCCGGTTGCTGCTCTGGAATGCTTTTTCTCCAAGATGTAAACCACCTGAAAACACCAAAGACAAAGTCATTGTTTCCCTATATGAGTATCGGTCAGAAAGTCAGCAGGGCATTAATCTGATCAACTAACAACCTAACTGCTTTAGGAATTCGCCATGAAGTGGCCCTCTATGATACTCTGTAATTAAGTGACCTATATGTAAGTTGCAACAACTTGAGTATTCAGGAAAAGGAAGGAACTGTGAACAGATGAATAAATTAGATGAAAATGCTTTCGATAGCCATGCCCTATGTCTTACAAAGATCTGTGCAGCCCAGCAGGAATGGACAGCTCCAAGTATCTGCTCCACCATTATACTCCTCCCACAAGAGCAATGCCAGGATTTCCCAAGAACAAAACAGTAACTGCTTTCTTTAAAGATGTTATTAAACATAAAACATTACTGTTCTCAATTGGGATATAACTTCTATTTCTCTGCTGACATCTCCTGTTTTCTCAAATGTGTCCAGAGAATGTGTAATGTTTGTTGAAAATCTTTATAATAGCTTATAATAACTTATAACTGGGCTCTTGTTGGATAATCCAATATCTTGGGCATTGACATCAATTGAACATCTTTTCTCATTTAATATAACTGTTTTGGTTCTTGGTATATATAGTTCTTAAGGAGTTTTTCACTGTATTGTGGACCTCTAGGCCTTAAGACCTCTAAACCTTAAGAGTCTCTGGGTCCTACCTAAACCTCTCATAGACAGAGGCAGAAATCATATTCAACTTCAGCATACTTTAGCCTGCAGAAATGGCCTTCAGTTGTAATGATAACTCTGTTTTCAATGCAATTTTGATATGTCTGGTTTATATAGTAACACTGGACTCATGCTGCTGTCTGCTAGTTATGCTGTGAGGTAGAAAATAATCTCCCAGGTTAGGCCAAGTATGAAAGGGATATCTCTGGCCTTCAAGAACAGAGTCTTCCAATTTGGAGTATCTTATCAGATCAGGATCTCCCTTGCTGGTACTCTCTGGCTCCTCAGCATCTCTAAGTACAAGAGAGGATTCCCCAGGCCATAGGGACCATAGGCCTGTTGAGGAAGAGGACAAAGGAGCATTCTGTGTCAGGCTGCCCTTTTCACTGTGGTCTCTGGCAGCCTAGTGCTGGAGGGGGGAAAAGGGAATCCTGAGCCTCGAGTTTCTTCTTGTGGGGTCTCTTGAAGCCAGTCAGATGCCTGCTGTCTCTTGGTAGGGAGAGAGGTTAGGGGCCTGAGGTAAAAGGAGAGCCCTTTCCCCTGGACATTTACTCTTCAGGGCTCCTAGTCAATTTCCTTTGCTGGTGCTGCCAGGGTTACCTGGTATTTCTGTAGAGTTTCATGTTAGATCTGAGAGTGAGTCTCCTTGCCCCACCCTCTATTGCTGGGCTAGATACATAGGGTGTGTTACCCTCTGACTTTTTCTAGCTCTAGAGTTCCTAACTAGTTCATCCTCCCCTTTCTACTGTTCATAGTTCTCCTCTGAATGCCTCTTATTATATTCTTTCCAGGATTTATAGCTATGTTTAGTAGGGGGAGAAAAACAAGTCCATGTCACAGTGTCTGAACCAGAAGTCCTTGCTTGCCCATTTAATTTTTGATATTTCTGAAGCACAGAGAGCAGCTGAGCATTACCTATTATACATCCAATGTCAGCTGCCCTGGGAGTGACACATGCATTTTGAATGGAAGTACTACTTTTTCCTTATCATTTTAGGTCTAATTCATTATGAAATATTATCCAACAGAGAGAAGAAGAAAAGAGATAAGCATGGTGGAAGGGTGGCAGGAAATTACAGACAGAAGTTACATGGACAGAAGCCAGGTTTAACTAAAGTCACAGAGGATCATGGCTCAGTAATCTCAGAATTTGATTTGACAAGGCAAGCAAAATGTATAATTTTTATGTAAACATTCCTTGTTTGTTTAATTTAAACTATAAAGTAAAAAATATAAATACTGTACAGGTGAGACAAAACAGGTATAGCTTTGTCACATGTATGTTATATACAGTGTATAAATATATAGTATATAAATATATATACACACACATATGTGTATGTTATATACAATACACAGATGATACAGAGTGATAATTTACACATCCTTCATGCCAAAAACACAGAAGGCAAAGAACTGTGAGAAGAGGCAGGCAACCCTCCCTGCCCCCCCCCCTGACCCCCGCACTGGGCTACCCACTTATGATAGCCATTCCTACCTAGCATATCTTAACATAGTTGTCCCCAAGAATGCCTAGTGAGATGAAGCTCTGGATGACCCATGAACAATAGCAAGACATACAAAATATAACAACTTATAAACTCCTCATGTAGACAGGCAAGAGAGTTACTCTCAGCAAAATGGTTGATGTGCAACCCAGAGTAATACTGACGGATGTATCTGGTACAGGAAGCCTCACTACAGTTTCACTTTATCTCTTGTCCTTGCAGCCGTGTGCCACCAAGAGTAAGAGCCAACTGTGTTTGGTCCTACACCTGAAGATGCCACCAACATACAAAATCAAGCAAATAAAGACACACGTTTTAAGTTACAGAAATTCCATTCATTTCTCTAATTTACAATTTCTATTGACTTTCTGATTTAACTGAGCTATTACAGTCCTGATGAGCATCCCAAGTGACAGGTAGAGAAAATATGTGGGAAAAGACCTTTGCTGATTTCTGGAGTGACTTCTCTGATAAGGCTCTTGTGTCCTGTGATGCGAGGGTCTTCTCATCTTTCGTATCCGGACCACTAGAATCTTCTTTTCCTAAGTCAGAGAAGAAAAAAAGAAGAAGAGTAACTAGAAGAGTAACTAGTTAGTTCCACGTCCACTGGGCATACAGAGATCTTTAAATTCATATTAGAAAGGTTCGTGAAGGTCAAGTACTCCACGGTACTTCTTCACAAAAGAGGAATGAACACAGGCAGCTGTTGGGTAGCAGTTTGGATAAGGCCAAACATGTCATATCTGTGCCTGCGCTGAACATCTGCTCTTAGCAAGCTGCCTTTGACTGATTTAACATACTTACATACTAAATAGCATAAATGCAGAGACCATTGAAATTAAATTGCTCATGAGCCAAAGTGCCAGCAAGTAAAACGTATAGATCTTGTCACATGACTCCGGTACACAGCAAAGAATGAAAGTGAAAAGCAATTCATTGTGTACATCTTGTAAAATAAATGAAATAAAATTAACATAAACCTTTACTTTCTTTTTAATTGGGCATTCTTACAGAGTGCAGGTGAGGGGTTACTCATAAGAACATGGGTGACCGACCAAAAAAAATCACATTACCATAAAGTCCTATCCTCTCATGGTTGACAATTTCACAGAAGTTAGCTATAGCACAGAATCCCTAAACATTAACAAAGTACTTTGGAAAGTACTTTAGTATCAGCCATAATGGAAAAAATAAACTGTATTTATTTATTGAATGAATGAATGAATGAATGACCAGACCCAATTCTGAATTTCCTAATTTTCAATTCTTATTGACAAGGGCTGTTGCTGTAACTGAGCATTTGCTAAGATGTATAAGGCCCTAGATGCAATCCCCAGTACTGCTAGGAAGGAAAAAGATTCTTAGTGGTAACATAAGAAGAATAAAGTGCTTAAAGACCTCTAATTCTAATTTTCTATTCTTAAATATTGCAGTGCACATTCACCCAAGAAACCGAAATCACATCTCCCCAAGGAAGCAGTGTCAGACTTTGTACTAGAAGCATTTCATTAAAAATACCTATGAGCGAAAGCAGCAAATTAAGACTTTCTGAAATGTTATTTTTTTTATTTTCACTTGTTAGATTATATTTTCTCTGAAAAACATTCTTCTCCAGCTATAACAGATTTTTGACTAACAAGGATCCATAATCAATTCACATAGTACCTGCTCCAGGAAGCTAAGAGAGACAGACATGCACTTATTTAGATATTTGCAAAGCCCAAATAAATACATAAATCCTTTTCACAATTGGCTGTCTCTTCTAGGCAAGTTCTGGAACCACTGCAGTGGTCTCAAACTCAGAATGATGAACTATATGTTTCTGTCTTTGCTGAAATCCACCCACCATAGTGGTACTAAAAGCAGAATTTTCAGTCTTCCAAAAAGGAGAAACAAACTCTCCCATGGTAAATGACTTCTCTATCAGTAAAAGCACAGTAACCACTCAAGATCAACTTTTAGCTTAGATCAATAACTCAGAATGAAACACAAACAAACAAAAAAACCCACAAAAAAACCAGTTGTTTTTCAGAACATTTTTAAAAAATAGTCTGGAAGAAAACACATGTACCCAGCGTTGGTTTCTTTTGTAACGTTATCCTAGAACAGTGTTTTCTACAGATTACACAATTCATTGGGGGAAAAAGGAAGATAAAATTATAATTGCACACTACCTAGATATCTGATATTTAAGTGTTTGAACTTACAAAGTTAACCATCAAGTCAGGGTGGTGAGGGAAAAAAAAAAAAAAAACAGTTTCCTTTCTTTCTTTTTTTTCATTGTCTTATCTGTTGTCTTGGAAAATAGCTGAGGCTGACCTTGAACTTGTGATCTTCCTGCCTCAGCCTCCTGAGAGCTGGAATTAAAGGCATGTGTAACCATACTCAGCTGACAGGAGTTTTTCCATAACTGCCCAAACCCAGGGCACGCCTCCTTCTGGGGTGGTCACTAGACAGATGGCTCCATTTTAATGTGACTATCACTTTACGTTCCAAGCTGACAACAGCAAGCCTGCCAGCCCAGAGGGTATACCAGGTTACATCTAAAACGAAAGGCCAAGAACAGAAGTGGCCTTTGACTTCTGTTCATGACTACCTTCCATCATACCTAAAACATGACTTTTCCCAGTTCTCTGCATTGAATAGCAAAGTTTCCAATTTAATGAAAGACATTTCATTGCTTACTCTGAAGTCATTTATTAATTCATTTATTTGAGACATTAGATATTTATTGAGTTTAAGTTTAGAGGATTTGGCTTTTAGTAAGAGAAGTATGTTCTAAGCTCTCAGGAAACTTATATACATGAATATGGAAATGGACAGACACTCTGTAAATAGAAATGATAACTTGTGATGAATTCTCAGAAAAAAAAAAAAAAAACAGCCCTAAAGGAACAGGAAGAGGAATATGGTTTAGAGGTTAAGGAATGGCTTATGAGGAAATGGCATTTACATCAAGACCTAAGGATGGTGTGGGCAAGAGTAGCAAAGGTGTGAGGAACGGCAAGTGTAGAAGAGGTAGGGGCAGGGCGTTCTTCATGTATGGTCCTGCCTACAGTCAAGGACCAGAAAGGGAACCAGAAAGCAGATGCAAAGATGAGTTATGCAAGAGATGAGAAAGGAACAACAGCAATGAAATCAGGTGGGACCTTCCTTTCAGGATACAGGAGTCCAGAATTTAAGCCTAGAAACAACGGGGATCTGGGTTTGTGCAAGAGTGGTGTGGCCCAGAGTGGCATGGTCCAGGGCAAGACCAGAGCAGATTGAGAGTATGCAGAGAGAAACCGCATGAGGACAGAGCTGTGGTACAGGCACTAGAGAAGTAAGATATATTTTACAGTTAAACTGATTGACTGGTGGCAATTTTATATGAGGACTTAAAGGTTACTGCATATGAACAGTGAAGAGTCATTTTCAGCTTTATGACCTTGGCAGTTACATTGGTAGGAGTGTCACTTAAAATTTAGAGAAGGAAGTGAAATCTAGATTTCCAATTTAGAGGTGGCCATACATGCTGATCACATCTGTGAGATCTTAAGGATAATGCTGAACAATCAGCTCCATACAATTCAAAAGTAATAGGTAGACTGGCTTTAAATACAGTTTGCATGCTATGTACTTCTGTACTTAAACTTTCAGTCCACCATGTAGAGCAAAGGTTAGACACAAATCTATAACTATTAAATCCACAAAACTTTTCCACTGTTCCACACAAGGCTGGTGAGGAAACAGAAATGGTCTAGTAAGACATTTATAGTAGTTATCAACAGGTTGGAGACACAGTGCTGGGTGGGAAAGAGCTGCCACAGGAGAAAGACATGGCTGGGAGAGAGGTGGGACAAGTTCCATGGCAGAGACTCTAGTTATTGCCCATTTCTAGTCTCTTCTTTCCTAATAATGAGTGCTCCAAATTTTAGCAGGGCAGCCTGGTCAAAAGACCATGTTCTTTAGGATTTCTTGCAACTATGAAGGGCTGCCATTTTGGCCATAGCTTTAACCAGTAACATGTCGGGGAAAGTATTACTAGTATCTTTCAGGAAGGATCCTTCAAGTCCAGAGACCCAGCTTTCTCTTCCCTCATACCTGCTGGTGGGAATGCAG
This sequence comes from Mastomys natalensis, assembly GCA_021653895.1. Lineage (NCBI taxonomy): Eukaryota > Metazoa > Chordata > Mammalia > Rodentia > Muridae > Mastomys > Mastomys natalensis. The sequence goes on along the minus strand of JAJTUV010000114.1, from coordinate 43,473 downwards.
GAGAAATCAGCTTCACCCTGAGTACTCACTTTGATTTTGGAGGCCAGCAGAGCATCAGGACAGGAAAAGCCTGTGAGGTTACTTTGCAAGCCATCACCTGCCCATATCTGGTCTTCTTTGATGTGTGAGAGGAATAAACTTCTTTTCATTTAAGCCACCACTATTTTAGGATTCAAAGTTATTCTCAGCAGAACATATTTTCTAACATACAGGTTCAGACAAAGAGAGTGACAAGTTCAGACACTATCCCTTACAGCATCCCAGAAGCCAGAGATGATTGTCTCTTGAGAGGTATACAACCCATGGTTAGGATTATGAAGTTGGTAGTGCTGTGGAGTTGACAGACAATAGAGCAAGAAAGCTTTGAAAGCTAGGATTACAGTCCATATGAGACACAACAAAGCCTTAATCACAAGAGTAGCAGTAATGGCCATCAGAGGTCTTGCTTCTGAGAGGGGAGTAAAGAGGTGAAGAGGAAGGGAAGGAGAGAGGGAGGAGGAAGGGGCTGCTAAGTATGTCCTCATCACTAGGAATGATGGATCTGAAAATGTAGAAAATGGGTTTAAGTTTAAAATGCTTTTGATGGAATCTCAGGAACACTGCTCTGACAGAGCTGTGGAATACCAGTATGAACCTGAGCACTGGACAGACCTGTCAGTGGTTCTCAATAGGGAAATGGTTGTGACCTCCATAGTGCTGTTTGCCACACTGAGGACAGAGCTGCCAGCTCTGATGTCCTTTCTGTCGAAAATAACTCTAGACCAAATATTTATTTAAAAGATAATTTTCTTTTGATTACTTTATCATATATTTATTAACTTATTTGTGTGTGTGTGTCTGTGTGTCTGTGTGTCTGTGTGTGTGTGTGCATATGTGCACACTCAGTCCATGATGGGTATGTAGAAATCAGAGTTGGTTCTCTTTCTCCCAAGCAGATCCCAAGGATCAGACAAAGACCTTTGGCTTGATGGCAAGCACCTTCACCTGCTGAGCCACCAAACCAGCCCTAAAGGAGAATTTTTTTCAAAACTAGGTACATTAGTAAGATAAACAATTTTTTCAAGACTCCCTGAGAAATACTACAGAAAATCAAGTAAAATACTATCTCTTTCTATGGATGATCTGAAATTCTATTTAAACAGTTTGAAAGTTCTAATATACTAGAGTTAGCATTAACACTTGTAAGACCAAATACAACTCAACCTTATCTTAGTAAGAAAAACTATACTGATTGGCTATTTCCTATAAAATAATAGGCTGCTTCCGGTCTAGGCCCAAGCACTGAGCAGATCCTGGGCGGCTGCTCTGCACCCAATCTGCACCCCGAGGAAGCCTCCCAGGAGCTCTAACCTGGGCAGTATCTTAGGTAAGGGAACAGCAACACACACACACTCCCAAACAGGGAGTAACTGGGACCCACTAGGACCCAGGAATTTACTCCTGGCCGGGAGAACTGGTTCCTTCCAGTCTGGGCCCGAGCACTGAGCAGATCTTGGACCCCAGCTCTAACCCCAGTAGTAACAACCACCCCACACAGTTCTGAAACAACCAAGATAATAGGAAAGACAGGCTCCAGTAAGAGACAGGGCAGGTAGCACTAAGGTGATCCAGATGGCGAAAGGTAAGCACAAGAACATAAGCATCAGCAACCCAGGGCACTTGACATCATTAGAACCTAGTTCTCCCACACTAGAAAGTCCTGAATTCCCCATATCACCAGGAAAGCAAGATTCAGATTTAAAATCACTTATAATGATGATGATAGAGGACTTTAAGAAGGACATAAAATAACACTCTCAAAGAATTTGAGGAGAACACAGGTAAACAGGTAGAAGCCCTTAAAGAGGAAACACAAAAATCCCTTAAAGAATTACAAGAGAACACAACCAAACAGGTGAAGGAATTGAACAAATCCATCCAGAACATAAAAATGGAAGTAGAAACAATAAAGAAATCACAAAGGGAGACTACCCTGGAGAAAGAAAACCTAGGAAAAAAATCAGGAGTCATAGATGCAAGCATCACCAACAGAATACAAGAGATAGAAGAGAGAATCTCAGGTGCAGAAGATACCATAGAAAATATTGACACGGCTGTCAAAAAAACGCAAAATGAAAAAAGTTCTTAACACAAAACATCCAGGAAATCCAGGACACAATGAGAAGATCAAACCTAAGGGTAATAGGTATAGATGAGAGTGAAGATTCCCAACTTAAAGGGCCAATAATATCTTCAACAAAATTATAGAAGAAAACTTCCCTAACTTAAAGAATGAGAAGCCCATAAACATACAAGAAGCCTACAGAACGCCAAATAGACTAGACCAGAAAAGAAATACCTCCCGTCACATAATAATCAAAACATCAAATGCACAAAACAAAGAAAGAATATTAAAAGCAGTAAGGGGAAAAGGCCAAGTAACATATAAAGGCAGACCTATCAGAATTACATCAGACTTCTCACTAGATACTATAAAAGCCAGAAGATACTGAACAGATGTCATACAGACCCTAAGAGAACACAAATGCCAGCCCAGGCTACAATACCCAGCAAAACCCTCAATTACCATAGATGGAGAAACCAAGACATTCCATGACAAAACCAAATTTACACAATATCTTTCCACAAACCCAGCATTACAAAGGATATTAGCTGGAAAGTTCCAGCAAAAGGAGGGAAATTATACCCTAGAACGAGCAAGAAAGTAATCCTTTTCCAACAAATCCAAAAGAAGATAGCCACACAAAGATAATTCCACCTCTAATAACAAAAATAACAGGAAGCAACAATCACTGTTCCTTAATATCTCTTAACATCAATGGACTCAATTCCCTAATAAAAAGACATAGGCTAACAGACTGGATACGTAAACAGGACCCAGCATTCTGCTGCATACAGGAAACCCACCTCAGTGACAAAGACAGACACTACCTTAGAGTAAAAGGCTGGAAAACAATTTTTCAAGCAAATGGTCCTAAGAAACAAACTGGAGTAGTTGTTCTAAAACCTCCAGCCCGAGAACACAAAGGGAGGGACTCATGGCTCCACCTGTATAGGTAGTTGAGGGTGGCCTTGTCAGGCATCAGTGGAAGTGGAGGACCTTGGTACCTGATAGTTTGGGTTCCTTAGTGTTGGGGAATTTGAGAGCAGGGAGGTGGGAATGGGAGGATAGTGGGAGCATACTCTCATGGAAACTCCCAGAATTATATGGATTAGATAAGATAGAGACAGGCCACCAGAAGACTAGATTCCAGAATTAAAAAAAAATATATATCTTGATACTAAAATTTGTTTTGAGAATTGTATATTGCAGAATACACAGCCTTGGTGTATTTACTCACCAAGCAAGCTGAGCAGACCTGCTCAAACCTCTTGATGTCCTGGAATCTCAGCTGGATGCAGTGAAGACACAGAGGTCAGAGGCTTATCAATTTACTCTTCCCCCGCAACCCCTCTTCTAGTATCTCAATGCCCGTAATCAGCTTGAAGAAGTTAATGAAGAGTCGGCGCCCCTATTCCCTGGCTTGGGGACTGAGGTGGTTAATATTGGGCTGTCTTTCTAGGGAAAAGTAGTGGTTTTGTTGGAAAATGGAGGAATAGCTAGGATTTATTGCATACCCATAACCTATTGGTAGAAATCTGTATAATTGTTATTAAGCTGAAGTTATAATTTCTAAAATGGTACAAAATTTACTTTGATTTCAAATTTAAGGTTTTTATTGGTACGAGTTTCTTGTTGATATAGAAGTGAGATTAATATTGTTACTCTCATAGGCATTGTGCCTATATAACACATTTAGGAATACAGGGCTTAGACCCAGTCCTTCTTTAACTTTTTTAACTGATTTGAGATGGTTAGCCTGTGAGTTAAGGGCCTATAGCAGATTCATGGCTCTGAGTTTATTTTTAGGGTGTTTCTATATTTTATTTAGAAATAGCTGAGAGGAGTTAACAGACAACAGTCCAGATTGCCTTACATGGATAATTGGTTTTCAAAACGTCAGAAGTCCACAGAATTGACGTTACAAACATTTCTGTATTAAGGTTCATTTTGATTAGAGACCTGTCTGCTCCTGACAGCTTCCTGTCTTGAATTCAAAGAATTGAGCATCTTTGGAGTTACTCCAGTTGTGGTAAGACAGCCACTAGGCAAGAATGGCCTCTTTTCATCTACAAATTACTGTCCTGAAAAGGACACACTTGCAGAATAGTTGACTGATTATATCTGCCAAGACAGAGTAATCAGCCCTTAATAATTCTGCATCACTAGGTCTGTCAGATGATCCTGGGCCAGAAGGCTGAAGATTGGATGTTCTTGTAGTATAGGGAATGTCCAGGTGTTCAGCGGTCTCTATAAATTGGCTAAGTTTTAGAAGCTATGCTTTGTGCTTCCCATAATTTCAGTTAATTCTGGATTTCTGACGGGTTGAAGACTTATAGCCAATCCCAGCTATTTACTTTGAGAGAAAAGATTTGAGAGGATGGTTTTCAGCTGACGTTCATTCTAAAGCCAAGAAAAATACCAGGTTCAGAACTAAGTCTTTTAGTTAGGAGAGATGACAGAGGTTCTGGTTAGTCAACAAAATGATGGTCTGGGTATTAGGTCTATTTGTACCTTACTGATACAAATTGGTATAGTTATGCTCTAACTGTATTTTGAAGAAAAATTTTATTTTAACAGGAAGGGTGATATGTAGGAGGAGCTAAGGTGGGAGGAGTAAGGAGAGGAAGAGGAGGAATAAGGAGAGGAGGAAGAGTAAGGAGGGGAGGAGGAGGAGAAGAGGAGCTAGGAGATGGGCGGGCGGGGGGGGGGACCATGGAGGCGGATGTATGTTCTCTGCCAGTCAAAGGTAGTTTGTATATCTAGGTTGGGTATTGGGTTACACTTCTAATTGTATGGGCATCTTGTTATTGAGCATTACCAAACTTATAAAGCCTTTGATTAACATTTAAAATAAAAAATAAATAAATAAAATAGGCCAACAAGCTTAATGATTCTTTTTTTTTAATTATTGGATATTATTTACATTTCAGATGTTCTCCCTTTACCCCATTTTCCCCTCTCCCTCCCAGGAACCCCCTATCCCATCCCCCCTCCTCCTGCTTCTATGGGGGTGTGCCCCCACCTATCCCCCCACACCTCACCTCCCCACCCTCAAATTCCCCCACACACCGGCATCCAGCCTTCATGGGACCAAGGATCTCTTCTCCCACTTATATATAGCTCCCTTGCATATATAGCTGGAGCCATGGGTCCCTCCCTAAGTGCTCCCAGGCTGGTGGTTTAGACCCTGGGGCTCTGGCTGGTTGGTATTGTTGCTCTCCTCATGGGTCGCAAACCCTTGCAACTCCTTCAGTCTTCACTCTAACTCCTCCATTGGGAACCCCGTGATCAGTTTAATGGTTAGCTGTGAGCATCGCCTTTAAATATGTCAGACTCTTGCAGACCTCTAAGGAGACAGTTATGTTAGGCTCCTGTCAGCATGCACCTCCTGATACCCACATCATCAACTACCTGTCAGCATGCACCTCCTGATACCCACATCATCAACTACCTTTGGTGACTGCACATGGGATGGATACCCAGGTGGAATGGTCTGCAGACGGCCCTCCTTCAGTTTCTGTCCTGCACTTTGTATTCATATTTGCTCCCTTGAGTATTTTGTTACTCTTTCTAAGAAGGACTGAATCCCCCCCCCCCCGACTTGGTCATCATTCTTCATGAGCTTTATGTGGTCTGTGAGTTGAATCTTGGGTATTTCAAGCTTCTGGGCTAAAATCCAATAATCAGTGAGTGAATACCATGTGTGTTCTTTTGTGATTGGGTTATCTCACTCAGGATGATATTTTCTAGTTCCATCCATTTACCTAAGAATTTCTCAAATTCATTGTTTTTAATAGCTGAGTAATATTCCATTGTGTAAATGTACCACATTTTCTGTATCCATTCCTCTGTTGAAGGACATCTGGGTTCTTTCCAGCTTCTGGCTATTATAAATAAGGCTGCTATGAACATAGTGGAGCATATGTCCTTGTTATATGTTAGAGCATCTTCTGGGTATATGCTCAGGAGTGGTATAGCTGGGTCCTCAGGTAGTGATATGTCCAATTTTCTGAGGAACCGCCAGACTGTTTTCCAGAGAAGTTGCACCATCTTGCAATCCCACCAACAATGGAGGAGTGTTCCTCTTTCTTTACATCCTCGACAGCATCTACTATCACCTGAGTTTTTGATCTTAGCCATTCTGACTGGTGTGAGGTGGAATCTCAGGGTTGTTTTGATTTGCATTTCCCTGATGACTAAGGATGCTGAACATTTCTTTAGGTGCTTCTCGGCCATTCACATTTCCTCAGTTGAAAATTCTTTGTTTAGCTCGATACCCCATTTTTAAATAGGGTTATTTGGTTGTCTAGAGTCTAATTGCTTGAGTTCTTTGTATATATTGGATATTAGTCCTCTATCAGATGTGGGATTGGTAAAGATCTTTTCCCAATCTGCTGGTTGCCATTCTGTCCTATTGACAGTGTCCTTTGCCTTACAGAAACTTTGCAATTTTATGAAGTCCCATTTGTCAATTCTTGATCTTAGAGCATAAGCCATTGGTGTTCTGTTCAGGAACTTTTCCCCTGTGCCTAGGTATTCGAGGATCTTCCCCACCTTCTCTTCTATTAGTTTCAGCGTGTCTGGTTTTATGTCCACTTGGACTTGAGCGTTGAACAAGGAGATAAGAATGGATCGAATTGCATTCTTCTACATGTTGTCCTCCAGTTAAACCAGCACTATTTCTTAACACTTTAGAAGCATATCAGACATTTTTCAGGGCTAGCAGACCACTTGCCTAGCATACATGAGGTTCTAGGCTTAATAGCCAGCACCACAAATAACTAATAATAACTTTTTAAAATTGTGTTTAGAGTCTGGAGAGAGAGCACTCAGTGTTTGAGGTTACTCTTGCAGAGGACTTGGGTTTGGTTCACAGTCCTCATAGGGTAGCTAAAAGCATCTGTAACTCCAGTTCCAGGAGCTCCAGCACACCTTTTTGGCCTCTGTGGACACCAGGCACACATGTGGTATGCATGCATATACAAGTAAAACACTCACATGCATTAAAAATAAAAAAAAATAAAAACCAAGGCTAAGGCCTTTAAAAGTGAGGAGAGGGGTGTTAATCTAACAAATTGAAAGAGCAATACACTCATATGCCAAATCCAAGCCCATTCTATTCTGAACAAAGGACAATAAAAATGTGTCATTTCCCAAATTTTTAATTAAAGAGTCTCAACATGCTGAGTCTCAATATCAGTCAAGTAGGAAACCTTACCTCATGAGCCCCTCTTCCCAGTGAAATGTACAGATGACCACATGGTCCTCACAGGGCTGGAGAAACATTTACTATGAATAAACATTTGATCTGCTTTAAGACTTGTGGGCACAATGAACTGCTGATTAAGGTAGGAAGCAGCTCCTACAAGCACTAAGGCTCAGGAGAGACAGTCCCTGGGGCACCAAACCCAAGACCTAGTGAGTTTCTCACTCTCCTGTAAAGCTAATGGAACCACAAAGACAGAGAATTTTCTCAGCATGTTCCCTTCCCTGCATGTACCTTACCTCACTGCATGCACAGTGCAGCTTCATACTATGGCAGAGGGCAGTGCTGATCTGTCTTACCAGGAAACTAGGGTAATGAAAGAGCAGAGCCAGAGTTGGGAGAAGGACTGAAGGGGATAGGAACTCCACAGGAAAACAGAGTCAACTAACCTGGACCCTTGGCAGCTCTCAGAGACTGAACCACCAACCAAAGATCATACATGGACTAGACCAAGAGTCTCTCCCATCCCCCCAGCACATAGTGCTTCCCTGTCTTCCCCCAGTGGGAGAGGATTCACCTAACTACAGAGACTTGATGCAGGGTGTGAGGATACCCACGAGGGCCCCAACAGCTCAGAGGAAAAGGGGAAAGGGGATGGGAGAAGGGACTCTGTGAGGGGGTTACTAGGGGAAGGCAGCATTTGGGATGTAAATAAATAAATTTAAAAAGAAAGAGCAGAGCCAGAAGATGACAGGACATGGGCATTGGCTGTGGTGACCTACTATCCACACAAGATCAGAGTAAGACAAAAAGGCCACAAAAAAAGTTGAATCAAGGTACTGTTTCCTCAGCAAAATATCTAAGGTACATCAGGCATTACCTTAGGTCTCCCTCCCCAGGGTGTACCTGAGTTAGAAGGCAAACAAAGCTGCAAAACTTTGGAAGTATATGGCTTGGTAATTACAGACAAGCAGTGTGCCCCAAGGTTATATGATAGGAACTGGGTAGAGTTGACAGAGCCCTAACTTCACAGCTGAAGTAGGAAAGCTGAGTAGGAGCTAGCTGGAGGGACAGACCTTGGGGTAATTCCAAAACGGGGGAAAAAACTTCAACAAAGGCACCTAATCAAGGATAAACTGAACAGAGGATAGAGCATAGGAAGGCTTTGTGCATCTGAGTGTAAGGACCACAGAAGGCCTTATATAACACTCCAAGAGTTCTATTTTATACCTTAAAGATAGAAAGTCATTGAAATTTTTGACATTAATGTGATCAGGATTATATTACATAAAAAGTCAATGATGGAAAGGTTGTAAAAGCCAGATGATCATGAAGTTTGCTGTAAGATTGTGTCTCCTAGTAATATCAGAAGTGACACCCATAAAGTCTTACCAACATGACTGCCCAAATAGGAGCTGAACAAGAACACCAACGGACATGCCAAAAGGGATGAGGAAAGGCCGGAAAGGCCTCAACCTTACACAGCAGACAAGTGACGAAAGCTGGAGCAGAATAAATGCTCTTCCCCAGGGAAGAGCACACCAATAAGTAGTCCAGGAATGTCAAATGCTTAGCCCTTAAAATATACATACAAGGAACACTATACAGAGGGCATGGGTCATATTTGGGAGTATATGTGTTTATACATGCATGCATGCATATATACATACATACACACACATGTGCAAGCAATAATAGTGAGAAAAGAGTCCATGAATTTGAAGGAGAGTAGGAATAGCAATGTGGGAAGATTTGGAAGAGGAAAAGGGAGAAATGTTGTAATTACAGGATAATCATTTTTGGTTTGGGTTTTCGTTTTTTGTTTTTGTTTTTAGAGACAGGGTTTCTCTGTGTAACAGTCCTGGCTGTCCTAGAACTCACTCTGTAGAGAAGGCTGACCCCAAACTCACAGAGACCCACTTGCCTCTGCCTCCTGAGTACTGGGATTAAAGGTGTGCCCCACCACCACCCAGTGTGTAACCTTTTATAAAAGTCTATGGTCAACCTAGCTTCTTTTAAAATTTTCTCTTCGCTTTTGCTTTTTATCAGGTTTCTACCTTATCTAAACTTACATTTTCACCTTACATTTTACAGTTTCAGAATATCTCAGCCACCTTCTCAAAGTTTCTTGCTTGCCCTTTTTGTCTCATTTCCTGCTAGGACTCAAACTACACTTTAATCACATCACTCTGTGCTTTAGTTTCTATTTTTCTCTATGCTGTCCTCTGAATACATTTTTCTTACCATCTTCCAATTTATTTACTGTCCTCTATCCAATCTGCAATGAGCTTTACAAACTTCTTCTCATCACACTAAATAAGTGAATTCTTTTTCTCACTCATTGAGTTTTAAATTTCACTAATGTAAAGTTATTCTTGTTTCTTTTCCAATTTGCTATAATACGACTCAGAGTTTTGTTTTGATTTTTGGCTTTTGGCTTTTTTTTTTTTCAAGACAAGGTTTCTCTGTGTAATAGAACTGGCTGTCTTTGATTCTCTTTGTAGACCAAGCTGGCCCCAAACTCACAGAGATCCACCTGTCTCTGCATCCTAAATGCTGGGATTAAAGGGGTGTACCACCATGCCCAGCCTAGTTTTTTATTTTTTGCAAGTATCTCCAGGCTTATCTTTTATTTATTTTAACAGAGAAAAAAGAAGTTTTCAGACTGAGATGATTTCAATATCTAACAATACAATTCTTAAAACTTCCATGGATGATGTGGCTGCGTGTACGGCCTCAAAGGTCAGAGAGGACGCCGGGCCCCTCGGAGAGGATGCTGGGTCCCTCGAGAGGGATGCTGGGTCCCTCGGAGAGGACGCTGGGTCCCTCAGGTCTTGAGTTGCAGGTGGCCATAAATTGCCATTTGGGTGCTGGGAATTGAACCTGAGTCCACTGAAAAGCAACAAGTACTCTTAAGCACTGACCCATCCCTCTAACCCCTGATAATATTTTTAAAAGGGACTCCTTTGTAGTTTCTTACTGGCTTTAACCCTAGGTCTCTGCTTTCGTTGAGTGCCTGGTATATTTATGTACTGATCACTGGAGGGGGTTGATCTGGTGCTGCTATGTATTTGAATGCTAAATAATGGCCCCCCAAGATCTGGATGCCCCCAAAGAGGAAGTTCTCAGGTACTCCAGCTTTGGTTGTATGAACCCTGCTCCCCAAGTTAATTTGTCAATAAAAGGCTGAAGTCTATGACTAGGCAATAGATAGAGGAAGGGGATTTTTAGTTACCTGGCTGGGGGCCACAGGTAGAGAGAGAAAAGAAAGAAGAAAGTAGAAAGTGGCGGGGAGGCCGCCATGAGAAGAGATGGACCATGAGCATGTGGCCAAGAGAAACAGCAAGTAACAACAGCTATGTGTGTGGCTGGGACATAAGTTAGAATAGCTCCAAAGCCTGCCTAATCTAGGCTGACAGCTTGTAAATGAAATTCCTGGATTGTGTATCTTTTATATGAGCTAGCTAGAATTTATAATTCCATTTACAGATCACTAATAATCTGAGGCCTATGCTTAAGAAATCTTTCTTTTAAAAGAATTTCCACCTGATTTTGCCAGGTAGCCAGGGACACTGCCAGCCCTTAAACCAATTCAAGAGTGGAGATCCCTTGATTGCCCCAGTCAGTCAGCTTGACCCTAAGCTACAGATCCATATTAGAGTCTGTTCCAGGTCTACCCTGATGGTGGAGTCTGAAGGTCTCAGATTCTTGTGAAGAATCTGGGCTTTATTTCTAGCTCCACAACCACTAATCAAATTCTCAATAGCATCTGGACTATTTAAAAGTTTTTTCAAATTGATTTTATTTACTGTGTATGAGTGTTTAGCCTGCATGTATGTAAGTGTATCACGTATGAACAGTGCCTGCAGAAGTTAGAAGAAGGCATGGGATCAAGAACTCCATAAAACTGGAATTCTGAATGGTTGTGAGCCACCATGTGGGTTCTGGGAGCTAAACCCAGGTCCTCTGCAAGAGCAAAAGTACTCTTTATTATTGAGCAGCCCCAAGAATTTTTCTCTTCAAGCCACTAAAGAAAGGCTTTTTCCTTTTAAAAGGTTAATACACAGATATCAAACACACAGAGAGAATCCCCCTCCAAAAAGCAGAGAGAGTACCTGAGAAACCCAAGTAATCACCCCTTGGGGACTGGGGTTTTATAAATTCTTTGAAAGGTCTTCCTCTCCTAATTTAAGGTTGGTTCCTCTTAAGAAAGACAAGATGGATGACCGTTGTGTAAACACATCCTGATCTGGCTTTGAATTTGTTGAGCCATCCCACTGACAGAGGGGCTATCCCTAGAAGAAAGACCCGTGACAGACCTTTATTTTAAGCTGCCAGGCCTTGGTCTTAGGTCAGGAGGATGAGGAAGAAGCCAGCATCTTGAAGAGGAAGAAAACAGCCATTTTCTTGACTCTTTTCCCTATGTTTCTACCTCTCAGGGAATCTCTCTAACACCTAGTCCCTCGCTCACCTCTCAGAGGTCACCCTAACTACTGTAAGGGGTTTGGGGTGCCAATTGTTTTAGCTTCTTCAAGCTGTCAGAAGGCAGCCTCAAGATATTTAAAATTTTCTGAGGAAGGGCATGTCTGAATAAAAAGCTCACTGTCATTGCTAGAAGATATTTTCCAGGTGACTGTGGGTGGAGAACAATAAAAAGTGGCAGTGACAGTCTTCACAAGAAACATAGTGGGCTTTCCTTGTGGCACTGCCCACTGTCCCATTAAGGCAAAAAGCACAAGGGGTAGACAGAAACAGGTACTTTCACATTGCTTTTTCTCATTAATGTACAAGGAAGTATTCCCATCAAGAGTCTTATGGAAAAGTAATAAGTAGTTAAAGAGGGGAAGTAGCATAGCTCAAGGTTCAAGCAAGAAGGTACTTAGCAGAACGGGGTCCAGAACCAGTCATCGCTCCAGTCTAAGCTGTTCCTAACACAGTACGACAAGATCTAGAAACAAGATAGTTGTGGTGGATGAGCTCCAGTGTGTACAGGAGAGTGGCAGAGAAATCTGTAATTCAGTTATAAACAGACATGGAAGTTGTAAGTCTTAGAGTTATCAAATGATAGGGTCTTCTTGGTGCAATTACACTGCTTTCATTCAGAGAGGTGACAAACTTCACTCAACATAATAAATTCAGAGAGGTAAATTAAAACCCAAGTCCTACTTGTTTAAGCTAAGCAGCTTTGAATAGGTTATTCTGTCCCTAAATTTTTACCTTTATAACTGAGACCTGTATAAGTTATGTGATCATATAATAACCCTGACACAAGTATGCTAACAAATATTGTTAGATGGTGTTAACATTACTGTCTTCATCAGCTCTTACTGTGAGCTACTTTGTTGTTACTTGGTTGGGTAGCTTTTCAACAAGGGTTTGCGTCATAATCTAGACTGGCCTCAGATTCATGATCCTCCTGCCTCATCCTCCTAAGTGGGAGAATAACAGGTTTGGCCTAGTTTCTTAGGATAAGTTCTGAGTGAATCTAATGCTTTAACCTGGTCACAAGTGACTGCCAAGACTATAGAAGACAATAGCAAAAATGTCAAATAAGTCACATTTCTTGTTATATAAAATGTAACCTACAATCCTATGTATTGGTCACTTTTGCAACTAAAACACTAAATAGAATCAACTTACTGGACTGAATGTCTTAGCTCATAGTTTCAGCTTCAGCTCAGCTACTTTACTCCATGTGTCAGAGGAGAGCACCATGGCTACAGGAGATTGTGCCAGAAGACAGCTGTTCACGTGTGGCAGACCAGAAAACAGAGAGGCCCAAAACTAGGGCCTGACTGCTGCTATTGACCTACTTCTGCAGCTAAGCCCTAACTCCTAAAGGTTTCACAGGCTCCCTAGAGCATAACCCTCCAGCTTGAGAATACACATTCAAAACAGGAGCTGTGGGGTACTTTTCAAATTTAAAACATAATCTTCTACTGCTATACACCCCCAGCCCCCTACCCCACCACCATTCCCCCCACCCACCCACCCCAAGCCCAGACTCAGTTTCCAAGTGTGCTGACTAGTTTAGGTCAACTTGAATCAAGCTAGAGTCATCAGAGAGGAGGGAGCCTCAATTGAACTCAGCTAGAAAAGGCCTCCATACAACTGGGCTGTAGGAAGCTGTAGGGCATTTTCCTAATTAGTGATTAATGTAGGAGGGCCCAGCCCATTTGGTGTTACCCTTGGACTGGTAAACCTGAGTTCTATCTGAAAAAATCATGGCCACCTCATAACACAAAAGCACATTTAGCCCAACATCAAGTGTCTCCACAGTCTTAATAGTTCCCACAGTGTTCAAAATCTAAAGTCTCCTGAGACTTGAGGTAAAACCTTAGCTGTTATAGTCTGGCACTATACAAGGGCACAAAGCGAACTTTCCATTCCCAAAGTGAAGAACAGGAGGATGGCAAGGAAGATTTACATAAGATTCAACTCGGCAAGTGGACAGCAAACCTTGTAGCTCCCTGTCCATTATCTGGAGCACATGGTATCATGATCAGGCACCAATGGGCTTCAGCAGCCCCAGCCCTGTTGCCTGGCAGCCTACAGCACACGCGGCCTAAGCCAATTCCACCCACTGCCTGGAGTTTTCCTTAGCAAGTATACCATACTTTTGGCATTTTCAGCTTCATGACCTCACAATTACAGCACAAGCTTCATATTCAAATCTTGACCTCTCAGGGTCTCCCTACGGGTAGAAATGATTCCATTTCTTTTGAATGATCCTCAGACTTTTTTCTTCCAGAAATTTTGGTGGATACATCCATGATTTCTCTAACTCTTGTATTCTGTATGCCTGAGAAAAAGCTCTCTATGATGGGATCAAATTCTATTGTTAGTTTGAAAAGATGCTGGGCCCTCTTGGACATGGCTACACTTGCCTCTGAGCACTTTGGTGTCTTAATTAGGGTTATTATTACTGCGATGAAACACCATGACCAAAAACATCTTGGGGAAGAAAGGGTTTATTTGGCTTACACCTCTACTTCATAGCCCATGGAAGGAAGTCAGGACAGGAAGTCAAGCAGGGCAGGAACCTAGAGGCAGGAGCTGATACAGAGGCCTTAAAGTGCTTACTGACCTGCTCCACTTGGCTTGTACAACCTGCTTTCTTACAGAACTCATGTATACTAGTCCAGGGTGACCCACCCACAATGGGCTGGGTCCTCCCACATCAATCACGAATTAAGAAAATGCCCTAGAAGGTCCTGAAGCCTAATCTTATGGAGGCATTTTTTCAGTTGAGCTCAGCTGAGGCTCCCTTCCTCTCTGCTTAAGTCAAGCTTCTGTCAAGGTGACCTAAACTAGCCATCACACTTGGAAACTGAATCTAGAATAACGTCTCCCCTATGACTCTTTTCTAGCATGGCACACTAGCAGCATTTTCTTTTCAAATAAAAGTCTTGCAAATGAGTTTTTATTTTTATAGAGAGGCCTTTAATGGCCAAGCTGAATCTCAAGATACCTTTCCTATTATCCCAGTGCAAAGCATATAGCCTCTTTTTAATGGTTGTACTCTCATTAACAATTATAGCCATTTTGTCTACATGTATATTCTTTTTCTGATCAAACTGGCAGTTTTTGAACCCTTCTTTCTAACTTTTGCTCATGATTCTCACTGTAAACCTGGCTAAAAACAGCAAGCAATAACTACTCTAAAGTCTTAATACTATGTTATATTGAAAATATCTTCACCAAATTAGTTCATTACCTTTGGACTCAACATCATTTGAATTTTCAGAACATTGTGGGTAAAATACAAAGTCTTTGATGGAATGCCTTTATTCCAATTCCCAGAAGAGTCCTTCCTCTTACTGTCCACATTTCTACAGGCATTCTGACCTTCCAAATTCCTACCAGAATGGCTCGGCAAGTTCTTTTCATATCATTCGAGCATTTCTCTAGCTTGTAGCTCCAAACACTTTCGTATTGCTTCTACAAACCAGTTCCAAAAGCCAAAGATCCACATGATCACTTTACTCATAGTATTGATTCCATTTTGCTGGTGCTAATTTTCTGTATTAGTTACTTTTGTGTCTGTATCCAAAATTCCTGGAAGAAATTATTTACAGGAGTAACAAATTACTTTGCCTCATAGTTTCATAGGGTTCAATCCATGGTTGTTTGGTCTTATGCAACTGAGCAGATCATATCACAGTAGCTCCAGCATTCGATGGTGAACAATTATTTTTATCAGGCAGATCAGGAAGAAGAAAGTATCTGTAACTAAGGCTCAATTTGATGGCCTACCCCTAGAGACTTACTTTCATCAGCAAAGTCAAACCCTATCTCCTAAAGGGTCTGTAGCCTTCTAAAATAGCATCAAGAAATGGGGGGCAAGCATTTAAAACCTGAGCCTATAACAATATTTGAGATTCAAAACATAGAATATACTGTTTATAAAGGGCTAACAGGAAGAATAACTGGTAATGAGGTGTATAAAATTGGCTGCCATATTTGCTGTTTGTTTTCTTCTCACCACCCACTACCCAGGCTAGCCTTCAACACAGCAGAGGCTAACCCTGAACTCCTGATTCTCCTGCCTCTACTTTCAAAGTGCTTGAATTATAGACACATGCCAGCATACTCAGTTTTGTGTGGTGCTGGGGATTAAACCCAGGGCTTCACACATTCTAAACAAGTACTCTACCAGATCAGACATACGCTTCTTTCTTTCTTTCTCTCTCTCTCTTTCTTTTCTTCCTTCCTTTCTTTTCTTTCTTCCTTCCTTTCTTTTCTTTCTTTCTTCTTTCCTTCCCTCCTTTCTTTCTTTCATTCTTCCTTCCTTTTCCTTCTTTTTTTGTATGCCTAATTCATGACTTGCAAAACAAGGAGGGAGAAGATTCTCTGTAAATAGAGTTTAGATTTATATCAATGGGGAACTAAAGGAGAATGAAGGCAACAGTCTTGACATGATCTTTGTATGAAGAAATTTACACTAATATCTGTATTGGAACAATATTCAGGAAAATTGACTGGAGGCAGGAGGAACAGTAAGTTACTATAAGAAAGCATTCTAGATTACTTCACTCATGATGATATTTTCTAGTTCTATCCATTTGCCTGCAAACTTCATGATGTCTTTGTTTTTAATAGTTGGGTAATATCATTGTGTAAATGTGCCTCACAGGGACTTCCAATTGAGGAAGGAGGACATCCACCTACCTACAAAACCTTCAACCCAAAATTTGTCTTGCCTACAAGAAGTGCAGGGATAAAGATGGAGCAGTGGTTGAGTGAATGCCAACTAATGACTGGTCCAACTTGAGACCCATCCCATGGGAGAGAGCCAACCCTTGACACTATTAATGATGCTCTAGTATGTTTGCAGACAGGAGCCTAGCATAACTGTCTTCTGAGAGGCTTCACCCAGCAGCTGATGGTAACAGATTCGGAGACTTACAGCCAAACAATAGGCAGAGCTCAGAGAATCTTGTGGAAGAGCAGGGAAACAAATAAGGGAGCTGGAGTGGTCAAGGACACACAAGAAGACCTACAGGGGTTCACAGAGACTGAACCACCAAGCAAAGAATATGCATGGGCTGGATGGACC
Organism: Mastomys natalensis; assembly: GCA_021653895.1. NCBI lineage: Eukaryota > Metazoa > Chordata > Mammalia > Rodentia > Muridae > Mastomys > Mastomys natalensis. Next base: position 26,604 of record JAJTUV010000114.1, on the reverse strand, counting down.
CAGGCTGCTGACACATATGTAGCAGATGTGCAGCTTATTCTTCATGTGGGTCCTCTAACTATTGCAACGGGGTGGGGGGTGGGGGGTGGGGGTCTGACTCTGCTGTGGTCCTTTGCATCCCTTTTCCATAGTTGGACTGCCTGGTAATTTATGGGGGCCCTCCCCTTCTCAGGGGAGGGAGGAATTGGGGCACAGGGTAAGAGTGGGACTGGGAAGGAGGGGCTACAATCAGAATGGAAAGTGAATAAATAAACTAATGGAGGGGAAAAAAAGAAAGAAAGAAGGCATTCTAGTTACAGAAGGACAAAGGGGCAGTTAGAAGAAAACCTCAAAAAGATTTAGAGGTCCATGGGGATCTGGAACTGCAGGGATATATAAGGTACAGCAGGCCGCAGAAAATTGTGCTTTATTTTCTTATAACAGACATTCTCAAAGTATATTTTCCAGACTAGTAGCATAAACATCACCTGGGGACCTATGCAAATCATAACCTCAGCTCCTCCTCTTACCTACTGACTCAAAAGCTCTGGGGACAAGGCCCAGAAATCTGTATTTTAGCAAGCCTTTCAGTGATTCTAAGGCACACTGAAGCATGAAGAGCAATGAGCTGGCACAGGCAGAGCACGCTGAGGTAAGCATGAAAGGATAAACTCAAGGGGGTTACTGAGCTTGAGGCATCTGCTATTAGATTTTTGCTCAAGAGGAAGATTTGGGCTAGAACTAGTCTACGGAAGTCACCTGTGTATAGAGAATAGATGAATGAACACAATGCTCTCCCTCAGAGACTGTTTAGATTAGGAAGGATGAGAGCCTGGAACATCAATTTTTTTCAAGTAAAGTAACAGAAGAAAAGTTTCCAAAGGAAACTGAGGTGTGGTTGGCAAGGTAGTAAAAAAAAAAAAAAAAAAAAAAAAAAAAATATGAAGGCTGGTGTCGAGTCACAGAAGCCAAAGCCTGAAACCATTTCAATGGGAAATGCATGTTCATCAATGTGGCTATAGTAACAAGGTCACAGGTAATGCTGGTGAGACCAATTGTAATGAATAAAACAAAGAAAAATCAGGATGTTGTGCCTGAGAAAGTGAGTGTGATGTGGACTGTGGGATGAGGGTGTGGACTGGGCTCAGGAAGTCTAGCTGTGAGAGAATAGAATAATACAGGGTGGTGGCTATATAGGGATAGAAAGTGCCGCATGGTTTTGAGTGTTTTATTTTTTTAAGATAAGAGAGGCTTGGAATGGTTAGCTGAGGATGGGAGGAAAGAAGTCAAGAAGGTGTGGTAGAAGTGAGCACAATTAGGAAAAGGAGGGGTCCCTGGGAAGGAAGGAGTAAGAGCAGAGCCCAGGAGAAAAGATTAACCTCAGGCAGAGCGCCTGATACGCCAACTGCTCTGCACTGATACACTGCAGATGAGATTACACATGGGCCATGTCTCCTCCGAAACACGGAAGCCAACCTCATCTGTAAAAAGTGGGAGGGAGACCCAACATCTGCAGAGCTCATTATTCCACACTCTAGAAGAAACCTCTGTGAGACTGTGTCCCAAAACGTAAGCCTGTACATGAAAAGCTTGGTGCTGATCATCCAACTCAGTAACTAGTAACTCATCACTGAGCTGATACCACACATTTGGCATTGAATTAGATGATTCACATACAGCACTAGATTTAATATTCCACAGCAGTCCACGTGAAGTAGGCAGGGAATTCTACTACAATTCTAAAGTTCGGAAAAACAAGGCTCAAAAGTACAAAATATCAGGCTTTTCAATGGATGCCAGTTAGGAAAGCACGGTGATAGGTCGGGATTCAAGCTTGACTCTGATTAATGCCAATACCTCATCCTCTTCCTGTGATGCCAAACTACCTTCAGAAATGAAGTGGCGTCAATGGCCACAGAATGGGAAAGGAAACCACACCATCTGGGCGCTCTGCCTTGGTTCCAGACACTGGGACAGTCAACTTCATTTTGGACTCTCTTTGAGTTCGAGGTCACAATGGAACAAACATATGGTGATACTTTCTGTCCAAGATGGATATTTAGTCTCCATCCTGTGATAGAGATTAGGAATATCAACTGGACTATAAACTAGGTAACAATAGACCACCTGATGAAAATACAGAGGCTGATAAAAGAAAGCCTTAATATATTAAGACAAATAAGTGAATGAAAAAGAAGTTCATGCCCAATCAGTAAGAAATTAAAAAAAACCCCCAATTTCTCTGAACTATATTAATTTGAAAACTGGTAAGAGGTTAGAGAAGGGAGGAACCAACATGGCAGGACGCAGCCGTTCTCCTCTTTAGGCTGACCATGCACACATATCCCCAGGTTTCCAAGTCCTAGAGTCTCCATGGAGGCCCAACCTGAATCCTTCACAGGGTCATCTTAGATGGGGCTTTGCAGTGATTCTAATTCCCAGGAGTTGGCTGTATTAATTCAACTCCCTCCTGCTTTTCTCTCTGCTCCAAATCTTTCCTTTTCCCAAGAGAAATGACTTTTAAATTCCTCTCTACTAAAGCTTTAATTGGCTTTTAGCCTCATGGCTCCCCAAAGACCTAAAATGCAGATGTACACACTCGTGTGCTTTCACCTCAGTCTGTCTCTAATGCACCCATTCTGTATCTTTCTCAACAGATGAAAGATTCCTCCAAGTGTAAGTTGGCTTTCACCTCAGCTTTTCTTAAAGGGACCAGTCATCTCATTCTACTGTGATGTCAACATGTCAGTACCACAAATGTGTTCACTAAAACTAGACTATCATTTCTTTATCTGCCTTCTAAAGACTAGTTAGCACGGTAGCAGGACAAGTAATAAAAAAGGTTAGAAGCTATCATAGAGAGTCACACAGGGATTGGCCCCCAAGCATGGCAAGAAGCTAAACCAGATGAATTATACCACATTTGGAGATTGCAGGCCCACAGATACCAAAAGATACCATGTCTGTTACAAGCCTTTTAAAGTATATTGAATATTCACCCTATAGAACATCTTAAATAGGCATAATGAAGACTACATCACTGCTGGTTGAAGGGAAAGAAATTAAATTCTGCTTCCCCAAAGGCCAGCCCTCTTTTCAATTCATTTGTTAGGACCTAGAAATAGCAGAACCACAAAATGATTATTAAAAGGGAATGTAATGGGGGCTGGAGGGATGGTTCAGTGGTTAAGAGAACTGACTGCTCTTCCAGAGATCCTGAGTTCAATTCCTAGCAACCACATGCTGGCTCACAACCATCTGTAATGGGATCCAATGCCCTCTTCTGGTGTGTCTGAAGAGATGAACAGTGTACTCACATACATAAAATAAATAAATATAAAAAGAAAGATTTAAAAAAAATAAAAATAAAGGGGAACAGAAGCCTGCTAGTTTAAACAGAAATGAATTAGTTTTTATAGATTGTATCATTTCTAAGATCCATCATGCTCCCAGGAAACAGAACAATGAACCACTCAAAAACAGCTAATGTTTTAAGCTGGTATTGTTTGTGTCTTTGATGGACAACTGCTTCTCCTTAATAAGATAACAGGTTCTAGCACTGAACGCAAATCAGAGCAATGTGAGCAACCATTCCAGCTAGCTTACAGACATGTAGATAAGTCACTGATTTGCTACCAATTCTCACATTTCTAGATTTATAAAATGGATGCTGTGTAGCTGCTGAGCAAGAAAGGAGACTCAAGATTACATAAGAGAGGGACTGGTTTGCTCCCTCAGTTTCACTCAATAGAAGGAAGGCATCTTTTGCAGAACAATATACAAAAGAAAATTGTTCTAGGAGCTGCAATTGAGTTAAAGATGTGGAAAAGCAGTCACGTGAAGGAAATAAAAACCCAAGCCAACCATAAAAATACTAGTAAAAGGCAGCTAGGTAGCTATAGAGAAGAGTTACAAGAGGAATGATCACACATTTGTTGGAAGAAATAAGTGAGGGCTTAAAAAGGAAATATCTGTGGTAACCAGGCCAGCAATGGCCCAAATCATGTCCACCTTCTTGTTTCATGTCCTTATATAATTCCAAACCCCTCAAGCATAGGCAGGGCCTATGATTTGTTTCTAAGCAACAGAATAAAGCTAAGATAATGGGATACCACTTCCATGATTGAGTTACATATGATTGTACCTTCCATCTTGCTAGCTGACTCTATTACTCAGTCTCATGAAGCCAGCTACAAACAAGAAGGACCTGTATAGGAAGCAGCCAAATGCAGTCTCCAGGATACAAACAGCAAAAGCTGAGGTTCTCCACTCCAAGTCTGCTAGGAACTGATTCTAGTCAATTCCATGGACACTTAAAGCAGATCTTTCTAACAGTCCAGACTTCTGATGACCCAACAGCTTGACCTTTGCCCTGTGAAGAGCCCAGAAGCAAAGGACCTGGATGAGCTATGTTCTAACTCCTAACTCCTAGAACTGAAATAACAGATGCATTGTGTTAAGCCTCCAAGCCTGTGGTGATCTATTGCATGGAGATAGAAACCAAATATACTTCTAAAGTGATAGCTGGGATTGTGAGGAAAGGAGTCATCTTCCCAGGAGAAGCTAGGACTGGGTAGCTTTCACAGAAGAAAAAGAACCACAGAAACAGGGCAAAAACTGAGTAGGGTGTGTTTGGAGGTTCTGGAGCCTGAGCAGCAGGCTCAGGTGCACAGGCAGGCAAAGCACTAGACAGGAGACCCCGGTGGGGAAGGGCCACCAGTGACCAAGAAAGCTCATTGATGATGCTGTGTGCAGTCTGAGAACCTCTGCAGGAGAGTCATGTGATACTACTTAGCTCAAGAGACATTAGGATTAAAAACGCAGTCGGAAAATCCCACAATGGAAGGCAATGCTTCATCTTTTTAACAGAGTTTTTCTTCCCAATCCCTCACTTGATTTATGTGAGAACCCATGAAGTGGTCAAGGTGTTTATTACAAAGGATTTTATGAATAGGGAAGATGGCAAACATGCTTCTTCAGTTCTTCTTATCCTGCACAGTGTTGACACAGTTTGTTAGAAACCATTTTGCTGCTAGAGAAGTCAACAGCCAGCCAGACAGACTTGGACCCTGACCCTCCTGCACAGTAGGGCTGAGTAGCACTCGTACCAGAAACTAAAGAGGCAATAAAAGGGCAAGGTGAGCTGCAGAGTGCAGGGCGGAATAGCTAAAAGGCCCAAGAGAAGTTAAGAGTCAGATCCAGGGGTTGGCCAGGTTGGAGCCACTGGCTGAGGTATAGGACAAACTTCACTATGAGGCTGTGCTTTCCTTCAGGGGAGTGGGTACTTGGGGTAGGAGAGGGGCAATATGTTCAGATGTTAGCATTACGAAATATTATTGTTTTAGCATTATCTGAAAGCCATAAACAGTGTTCAACTGAATACAATCTGCCCTTACTAGTGGGCCTTTCACAGCAAAAAACAGAGCCTGGTTTTTATCTAACCGAACAAGCTGGAATCCTCACTAGCATTTTGAAAATCTCCACAAGTCATAAACATCATTATACCAAGTCCATTAGTCAGGCAGATTCCCCTTGGCATGTTTCTGCATGACTTGAAAGCCATCTCCAAAAGTTCTCAAAGGAGAATGGGAATTATTTAGAGTGATCCAAGGAGGACTGGATGCCAACAAGATGGACCTGTAGGCATATAGAGTTCAGCGCAGTGGAAATGAATGAGTGATCTCTAACCAAGCTTTCACAATGAATACATGCTAATAAGAAACCTACTAGGATTTTTTTTTTTTTTAATTAAAAAAGCTTCAAGGAAGGGAGGTTAAAAAAACAAGTTACAAAAAAGGTTTCATTGCTCAAGTGAATAAATGTGGCACAGGCTGGCCAAGAGGAAAGGATCTTCCCTAAGGCATAACTCTGACTTCACAGACAAGCATCCCTGGGAGCACAGGAAGAGGCAAGCAGAAATGTTCTTCACAGCTGATTCACACATTTCTGGACCTGCTCAATGAATCCTGAAATGAACTTTTTCATTACCTTGTTATAAAATAAGAGTTGAATACAAAAGAGCAACCTTTCTGAATAATGGCTGGTTTTTAAAAAAAAAAACTAAGAGAATTAGTCTTCTTCAATGAAAATAATCTTCAACCACTTGACATTCACTAAAGAAAAGTAAGTCGCTCTCTCATTTCTCCAAAATGTTCATCACTGCGTCTACAAATGTCTCTCCTAGGTCTTGTACAGAGCTCTCTGTAGCTGTGCTCCCCTTGCCCGAGTTTTCTGCATCCATCAGTTTGTTTTGCTTCAACAGAGCAATGATTCCTCCAAGTAAGTCAAGTGCCGTTCATCTACTTGACAAGCTTGCTGGTTTCCCACAGCGTTATAACAGTACACAGATGTAGAATCTCATCATCCCTCCTGTGGGGCCACTTTCTGAGTATCAGAGTGTCCTCTAGGAGACTCAAGTTCAACAGTCAGAGCCTGAGTTCACATCCCTTCTTATCCTTAGGTTTCTTCTCACTTAAGATGATGAGTGCACAACAGTTGCTAGGCCTGATCCCTCCTCTGCTTGTCTCACATCTGAGCTGCCAATGTTAATCTAGTTCTAAGTGTTTCACAGTCTATTCTGCATTCAGTCAGCAGTCAGGTCATGTTGCATGGCTGGTCTGAATGAGCACCGTCCTCACTCCGCCCCTCTTTCTAACAATCAATCCCTTTCCATTGCGACTTTAGGTGACTCTTTCCGACTGAGCTCTCTTAGCAGTCATAGATAACTGCAAACCTCAGTACATTCCATTCTCTTTTCTAGCCTTCTCTCCAGACTTTCCACTATGCATCCTGTACTGGTCCCACTGAAGTTACTACTCATCTATCTTTATGAACCTGCTCATACTCAGAATATTCTTCACCTTCTCCCATCCAGCAAATCAAATTTGTCCTTCAAAGCCTAGGGAATACATTATCATCTACGGGCTCTCTCCTTTTCTTCCCTATTTTTACCTTGTCTCTCCTCTCAATAGTTTCCTTTTCTATATGGCACTGTCTGTGGTTACTAGCAGTCTCTGCTTTTTAATACCTTTGTTTTTGCCTCTGACTGCAAAATATTACAGCTTCAGAATCTGCAAGCCATGGAGAAAGCATCTAATGTCAGTGAGACAATCATCCAGCTCTATCTACTACTTAAGCAGAAGTGTGTCCCAGTTCCTGTCTATTCTCAATGACTGAGTGCTTGTCAAAGACAAGCATCTAGATTCCCCTTTGTGTTCAGCCTGGCTCCCCAACAACAAACATAAAGCTTATTGTGTTATATGAGCTGCAAACAAGTATAATGCCCATGAACAAATAAATACCCTGGAACCAGAGAAGAAAAGAAACTACCAAGTTTACATGGCAGGCAATAGAGTGGAACTGGCACCTACCTAGTTTATACTACCCTTTACAACACAGCCGTCTCCCTCTCTTACAGATTCATTCATTGGAATGCCCATAAGAGAGACAACAGTTGTAGGAAAACAAGAAGTCTGTCAGTACCTTTGCCTCTACTTGCTTACTCGTAGTTGAAAGGACAGAAAATCCAACTGGATTACCTAACAAAGGCGACTCATTCATTTGTGTAATTGGAAGTTCATATGTAGGGAAGACTTGCGGGTCAGCTGATTCAATAGCTGTGAGGACCCAGACATTTTTGGTTCTTCACTCTTCTATCCATAATACTTAGTAACTCATAGGACAGCTGCCAATAGTAATTAGGGATGTTTCCTTGTTCATATTCATAAGGAAACATCTTTTGCCCCAGAATTCTGAGTAAGGTTCACCCTGATTAGACTGTTTGGGCCACTGATCTTTGGAAAGAGGCAAAAGTATAAAGCTACACTATCCAATGAAGAAGTCACTACACACATGTAGCGATTTAAAATGAACACATTTGAATTTTCAGTTTCTCACAGCCATAGCAGTCCTGTTTCAAGTGGTCAATAGCCTCTGTGGTTACAGTACTAGCCATTCGCATTCCTAATATTTCCTAATACTAGATGAGGGAATCAACTTCTTAGAGCTAGAAAATTTCCATTGCTGCATTAAGTCCTACTAGCATAAGGCAAGTAAGTGTGTCAAGAAACTTATATAGAACAAATAAGACCTCACTCTGCAGCTAGGATCAACGTCACTCAAATTACAAGGTATCTGGCAAGGGTATACATGTCCAGATGAAAATGTAGGAATGAGAAAAGGGGAAGTATGAACTAAATAGGCAATGAGCACTGTTGTTACAGGAAAAATTAAACCAATGGACTCCGACTTGCTCTTTTTCAAATATAGTCTGTAGGGACATCTTCCTTGCTAAGGGCACAAATAACTTTCATTTATAAATCTACTAACTTCTGGGCCCCTGAAAACACAGTCACTTATCTGAACCTCAATAATTTCATCTATAAAATAAAGGAATACACTAGGTTAGCTGTGCCTAGCTAGAAGGTTTCAGCTGGAAATTTTTTAAAATTAACTTTTGTCTAGAATCTAACATTTTGAGTATTTTATAACAATTCCATCTATAATAAATTTCATATCCTCCTCCCTTTTAAATCAAAGCATGTCATTGCTCACTAGAGCTTCTGATGAGTGAGAAGTCAGATACTCTGGAGAGTTCCAGTTAAGTGTGTCAGCGAGCGGGGACACAGGTTTGCCTTGCAGTTTAACCAAATGCAAACTGCATTTTCATCCAGTATTAGGAAATATTAGGAATGTGCAGTGCCAGACTAAGAGCTTCTGACATCGGCATAGAACACTGCATGCTAGGAAGAATACATGCTCAACATATTCCTGTTGTGGGTCTGTCCAGAGCCATGTTTCTCTAATCTTTTTGATTATTTAATATTATGGGGTTTATTTATTCTCATTCTCTCTCTCTGTCTCTGTCTCTGTCTCTCTGTCTCTGTCTTTCTCTCTCTCTCTCTTTCTGTGTGTGTGTGTATGTGTGTGTGTGTGTGTGTGTGTAGTGTGTGTGTGTGTGTATCCATTCATGCATAGGCCACAGTGTGCATGTAGAGGTCAGAAAACACCTTGTAGAAGTTGATTCTCTCATTCTACCAGGTGGGTCCCAGAGATCTGCCATGTTTGGTAGCAAGTGCCTTCACCAAAGAGCTATCTCACTGGTGCATCTATGAGTTCTAAGGCAACATAATGTATGTGCCAGCAGATATGACAGCTGGTCCATTTGCTGTCATGACAATGAACTGGAATGATCCTGAGTAGACCAGAGAGAGAAAGAGAGGTCTATAGGTGGATAAGGAGAAAAGAGTTGGAGGAGAAGGGCTAAAGTCTAGTGAGCATAGGAGGGAGAGAAGGAGAAGGAAAGTGTTCTTCCTGTCTCACTGCCAAGGAGCTTAAGATTATAAAATAATCTAAGGAGCCAAGAAGGAAACTAAAAGGACACAGCAAGCAAGGAACCACAGAGCATCATATTGAGAAGAGTGTTAAAAATGCCCAAAGGAGGGAGCTGCCAGGGAACTTGCAGGTTTCAGTTCATTCAGTGTAATGGCCACTGGGAGCAGAACAGCTATAGAGAAAACAAGAAGCATCTTAGTACCTTTGCCTCTGCTTGGTTGCTCCTGGCTGAGAATGTTAGGAACACACAACAACTGACATGCTGGAGGACTGGTAACCCTGTCTGCAGGCAATGGCAGGAACAATGTTTGTGACAAAGTGTTTAGTTTTAAGTCTCAGTTATAATAATCATGTACTAAAAGTGCAAGCAAAACTGCCGACAAGCATACCTACTCCCAGGTATTGTGAGGGGACCCCAGATAGAACAAATTTTATCCAATCAATTACTTATAATGCTAGAAAAGTGCACTAGCACCCAAGCCCTCAGGCCTCAGGTATTCTCTGTCAAAGGGAAATAGGCAAGCAGACCAGAATGACTCTTAGATTTAAAAAGGGGCAGGGGCATTGTGGGCAATGGGAAGGATAGTCAGCATGCTCTAATGATGTACCAATAAATAAGAGACCTGCATATGGCAGAACATTACTACCATCATAATTTTCCCATAAATGTTATGTGAACAAACAAATGGCAAAGAAAAGTGGCACAAGCTAGAACGTTTTTAAGACACTAAGCAGTACTCATGGAAGACCGGAAGCCATTCATGTCTATGACTCATCATCAGTCTAGCTGATTAAATCCCTCCCAATACTGAAACTGTACCTACTCAAAGACCTCCATCCAGTTCCCTCATTACAGAACAAAGGGAGACTCACGCTTCGTTCACTTCCCTCCCACTCCACTGCTCTGCCCTAGGCTACTGCCACCTGAATGCCTGCTCTGTGATCATTCAGAAATAGATCCATGGGCATAATTTCCAGAAGAAGGAGATTAAAGAGTAAGAGTAGGGGCCAAAGTTTATAAATTATAACAGGAGAAATGTTACTTCTTACACAGTCATAATTTTGGTTACTAATATAAGCAAATACTTATTAGACAGATTAGAAGGTCTAGGAAAGAGCATTTTCCTGAAACAAACTAGAACAGGAGAGTTTTTGCCAAAATATTTTCTCAAGAATTTACCTAATCTCTTATTATTTAAACCATTTAAAAATCTCTACTGAATAATTATACTGGTATTTTAAATGAAGCACTGATATTTATTGGGAAATAAAATAATGATGCATTGAATAAAAATAATTACTAGAAAAACATATCCAACCAGCTGGGTCTAGCAGTACAATTCTATAGTTTCAACTTCTTGGGAGGCTGAGGCAGATCCTTCTGCCTCACAAGTTCAAGTCCTATAAGGGCAACAGTATGAGTTCAAGGCCATCCTGGAAAACTAGTGAGATTCTGCTTCAAAATACAAACAGTGCTGGAACTAGAACTAAATGTAGAACACTTCCCACCCCCCACCAAGTATGAGGCTCCAATATTCAAGAGTCAGTATGAGTGAGCAAGAGAGAGACAGAGACAAAGAGAGAAAGAGAGGAAGATGGAGATTAAATAATTAAAATACAGAATTAAAGATATGAAAATATTCAACAAATTTAAAAATAATTTTAAAAATTGAAGAGTATTAGGAATATCAATATGGTAATACATCTGAATGGATAAATTCTCATTAAACTATACCAAAATTAGCACAAGAAGAAATTCATAATTTAAAAATATCAATTAATGTGTTTAAAAACAACAATGTCATTTTCTGAAAAAATAACAGGTACAAACAACTTTAAAATGCATTGTATCTAACCTTAAAAAATAACCCAATTAATTCACAGTTTATACAAGCTATTCTGGAATAAAATAGAAACTAGTAAAAAAAAAATGTATGTCATTCTATGGAGCTATTATAATCTGGACTCTAAATACTGAATAAAATGGTAATAAAATATTGTATCTATTTTAACATGAAACAAAAATTATATACTATATAGTGCTTAAATGAACCTTATATTTCAAAAACAGTAACACATTGGGATTACATAATATTTATTCTCAGAATTCAAGAATGATTCAATATTTAATCGATAAAGAATATGTCATAAAACCCATCAAGAGGTAAATTAATAAAAGATCATATAGGGAAAGAGGTGACACCTAAGAACAGGGAAAAATTTAAAAACACATAAGAATATGATTAATAACACCAAAATTGAGAATTTTCAATTATAGATACCATAGAAAAATTTAATAAACAACTAAATTACAAAATAATTAAAAAGACATCTTCAATGCCTAAACAGAGTTTACTACAAAGACCTGGTAGGAATTCTGAAAATTATCAAAAGTAGAGTAACCCTGACACATTAGTAAGCAAAGGATGTAACAAAGTAATTTACAGAATTTAATTTGGACTGAAGAAACTGGAAAGCTGGGGATAGACAAATCATTTAGAGACAAATCATTTAGAGACACAATGCTTGCCTAGTGTGTAAGAGGTCCTGGGTGCAATCTTCAGTAGTATGTAAAAGAAAAGGGTAAAACTGTAGGTCTGGACAATCTTCCTCATTGGTAGAAACAAGATTTAAAAGGCTAAGGTATTGGCAGTGGGAGAGAGTCTGATGAGTCACGTTGGCGTGGGTCAGGCCTTGTCTACTGAACAACTGCGCCACTGTCTCACTTGGTCTTCTATGCATGTATCTCCTTCTGAAAACTCCACAGGGAAGGCTGTGGCTCTGGGATAACAGTGAGGGAGGGTTTCAGGATATCGGAGGTCTGGCCATGATCTCGCTACCCAACACTATTGTATTATCCATTATCCATCCTATCTATAAAAATATGGAAGCAAAAATTCCCATTGTACTCTTTCTTAAAGAAAAGTCTAGACAAGTTTTTACCTTTTTAAAATCAGATTTTTAAAGACTGGTACAAAGTTTGAGGTAATAGAAAATTACTAGGTCTTTAATATTTATTCTAATTTCTGAAACAAATACAATAGTCTTCTAATTGTACTAATTATCATTATATACAGTGGAGATCTCGAAAAAAAAAGAAATGCAAATCTGAGAAAGAAAAATAGTTGACAGACAATTTGGAGAAGAGGACTGGGGTTTCAACAACTCAACAAATCCCGTCAGAATAATCCCAGGGGTCTGTTTTCATAAGCCAAACAGAAGGAGGAAAGAAAACACAAGGGGATATAGAGTTCTGGTGACTTGGGCAAGCCTATGAAGAGTAGTAATAGAGCAATTCAAATCTCAGGAGAGATTAAGGATTCCTCAGGGAGTCTCCTCTTGGGAGAAATAAAAGCTGCCTGCTGGGAGATAGAAGCAAAGGTGTCAGTAACCTCACACACCAAATCTATGTTCACTTATCAGGTACCGACAGTCAGTCAAGGAAATGGGAAAAGGTCTCTAGAAGACCCTGCTGAGGTGGAAGACAGGAATGTACTTCACATGATCTCCTGATTCTGTGGCCAAAGCTGCTCTTACCATTGCCGGTGATGAAAGATACAACACTATCATATCACTTGGCAAAGACATTTATCCTTTGGAACTTGCTAACCAGGCAATCTTCACCAAAACTTTTTTTTTTTTTAAAGCCACGGATGCATTTAAAAGCAGTAAAATTTAATGAAGCTGTCCCCAGCATCTACACAATGGCAGATCTTCTTTTCCACAGTTCTAAGGAGCACATCCAGGGACTTGGGCATCCTGGGAAGGGCTTCTATAATTTAGCTACACTCCCAGCCATTCTGACAGATTTTCCTTGCTGACAAGAAGCCATGCCTGTGGAGCAGTAAGAGATCAGTTTCAAGAAGCCATGAACTGGATCTTCAAATGGTGTCAGGTCTTTGGCTCATCTTCTCTCTCATTTATTCATACTTGTATATATACATATATTCATGTTTTCTGCCTGGGAGAAACTAGTGGGTCTGAGATATACAGGGCCATTTGACTAACTCAATGAGTCCTTGCTACAAACAACAGGATCAGGGCTATATTCTCACTCACCAGACAAGACGATACTGAAGTTCCTCAAACAAAGAGGAAGCAACATGAACATACACATGCAATATATACAGCATTTGTTTTGTGTAAAGAAACCAGATTTTTAAAATAATACTTTGGGACACAAGCATGAACTAGGATTAATAATACACTTGAAAGTACAATACAAAGCAAAGAACCTTTCTAGAAGTATTAGGGAAAGTTTATGATGTTCTTAAGGCTATGGTTTATTTCAATAACAACTTTCAAGTCCTTAAACAATATGAAATGTACTAACATCTTAACTATAACCAGATTTTATATTATCCTAAGCAAGAAAAGCTGGCTGAAATACCATTAAAAATGTTCTGATTTCTTAAAAGAGCAAATTGCGATTTTCTTAAATATCAAGAGAACAAGAAATGAGAAACAGCCATATGGCTTCACAAACTCTCTATTTAGAGGCAGCTGGAGAGAGGGATCTGCACCTGACACCAAGGAAGGATTAAAGCTGCTTCCTCAGTCACGGCTACTAAGAGAGCAATGGTAGAAATGCTAGAAATAGCAGTGGAATAGGAACATGTGAAGAGAATAAGGAAAAATACAAGCAAGCCCACCATGGACCTGTGAAGTGGTCCGCGAGCATCTCCTGTGACAGAGATAGGGAATGCAGCAGATGACACCACAAGCACAGGTCTGGCTCCAGAAATTCCCACAGGACAAAGGACAAAATCATTGACAACCTAGGTCATCAATTCTGCAATTGCTTCCATCTGCCATTTCTTTGCATTTGTGTCAGTGGCTCATCCCCTCAACTTGGTGCCCAGGGAAAAGCGGATACTAAGATCTTCTGGGCCACCAGGAGATAATTTCTTCTAAATAGCTTTGGCCAACAAGCAACTTATTCTAAAGTGTTCCTTTCGTGATTTTGTTGTGTAAGTACCTTTCTTCTTAGTGATCTTGTTAACAAAAAATGTGGCTATTTAGGGTCTTGGTTATATCCTTCTCTTCTCATTAAGAAGACATAATGTCTAGTATGGATGTTGTTGTAATACAACATGCATATACTCTAAGAAGACAGACAATATTCAACTATTTATAAAGGAGGAAAGGAGAAACACAAGAAGAAAGAAATGTCAAGGAATTGTGTCCAAATAAAGATCCAACTGCCTGATCCCTGAAGAATGAAATCGCTAGTTTCCTAGGCATACCAAAAAAACAAGAGTAACCTGGGTGCCCTCAGGTCAGTGTACCTGGGAAAAGAAGGCAGACAAGAGTAACAGCAAGAACACTAGCCTTCTCATTCAAAGTACATTTCAAGGGCTGGGGGGTCACTCTGAATGAGTAATACTTGCCACAAAAAGACACATGCTTTCAGAGCCTACTCTCTAGCCAAGGTCATAAGCACTGGAGAAAAACAATGCTTTGGTAATCTTTCCTAAAATAAGTCCAGCCTTCAGGATGTACTGAGCTGTGCCTGCCAGACCTTACCCATAGGCTGTCTGCTAGAAATTCTCCTTTGGTAATCTTTTGGCATTCCTTCTAGTGTTTCATGTTGATTGGGCCAAAACCATCCTGATAACAATGCTTATCATCTAATCAGCCTAGCCATGTCCATGTTGCCAGGTCCAGGTCTTCTCCATTTCCACACATATACAAAACTCAAACCTGGCTGAAATACACTTTCCCTATTTAGAATCTCTTGGAAACCTAGATACTGCAATACTCAACTTGCCCTTAAGTTTCCTAGAGTATAGCCAGGTAGAGCCTTTGGGTACAGCTCTTCATTCGTGTGTTTGCAATTTCACATTTTCACCAAACCCATGGCTACGTGCCATTCTGAAAAATAAGACTGCTTCTTTTTTAGGCTTGAGGTCAAAATGCTTCCTGAAGATAATTTACTTTCAAAATTCAAAATGATCATGCCTACCACAAATAACAAATACATTTTGAAATTATATGCTGAACAAAGCAAAACAGAGTAAAATAAAGTTTTATTTTTAAAATAAGGATTTTGAGACTTGCTTAATTATGGCTGGAGATATAGCTCAAGTGAAAAGGAAGGGAGGCACAGAGGGAGGAATGGAAGAAAGGAAAGAAAAGGAAGGGAGGATAATTCTGCTCTTATCAACCACAGGGTGAAATGGAACATACTGCAGCCAATTACCAATTGTAACTCAAAGCCTATCACAAACTTTGATATAACTCTGATCAAACAAAGCCTATCACAAACTTTGATATAACTCTGATCAAACACGGAAGTGCCAACTACTACCCAAACCCCTGGGCAGTTCTTCCTTCCCTCACTTATAACCAGTCTACCAGATGTCTGGCTTCCTAAAAGCCTCCACAGACTCTGAAAACATACTAAGCATTCTATGAGACTCTTACTCTGTTGCAGAGAGAAGTTCCAACTTAAAAAACAAAAAGCAAATCAAACAAACAAAAGCCAAATCATGTGCTGTAAGAAAATATCAAACAGATGCCCAAGACTCACCTTTGTCAGGAGTATAGATTGACAATTTCTTAACACCATCAACCAGCCCACTGGTGTTGCCATGTCTATCTTCTGAGTCGCTGTCATCAAACTGAGCCTCTATAATGACATCAGGACCACTCCAGCCTTTAGGGGACTGCTGTAGGGGCTGGTGTCCACAGCACTCCTCAGGGATGTCAGCTTCATAAGTAGCTTCTGTTTCTTTGTCATTGCTTTCTGGTTTAACTGCCTGAATAAAGGAGAAGAAAAACTTCTAAAACACTGGAGGCAGTTGACAATACTAGATAGTCATAACATATGACTCAAAAATAATAGACCTTTATTCTCCTGATGCACAGACTACCCTAGGTAGATAAGCAAGCCAGGAATGCCTGGCTGGTACTCAGGTCTTCAAGATGCCATCTTCTCAGGACTTGGATCTACATTTTCATCCACTTTCTCAAAAGCCTTGAATACTAGAAGTTCCATGCTGCTTCATGAAATTTTATCACATAGAAGCAATCAGCATGTTAGGAAAGGATAAAAACACTATGTCACAGTGTTTCCCATGCACACCCTTAATAATGACTTCTAGATAAGACGATAGACTCCACGGTGCTTCCTTGAGACCAAATGAAGAAAAGTTAGAATAAGGAAAGATAGACTCTGTTCCAAAGAAAGTGGAGAAGGAGCTCAGAAATTTAAAAAAAAAAAAAAAAAAGAAAGAAAGAAAGAAAAAAAAAAAAACATAGTGATACAACACCGAGAAGTACAGAAAAAACATGAGCAATGCCCCAAAAGCAACTCACTAAGCCAAACAAAATGGAGGAGGGTAGGCAAATGGGGAATAGAAGCATCATCCAAAAGCAAATTTTCTCTTCTCTGGATGGCTACAAGGAGTTGATCCTAAAAAGGAGGTTTCTCAGTAGAAAATCCCTAAGAAAATTCAAAGAGCTATTCAAAACAGCAGATGCACAAAGCACAAGACAGGAACACAAGGAACATGAAAAAGCAGGGTCACATGGCTCGTCCAAAAGACCACAGGTCTTCAAGCACTGAAACGGGTAAAGTGCTGTATGACAATTTCAAAAGTTTGCTGGTGAAAACAATCAGTGAGCTCAAAGATAAATACAGATAAATGCAGTCCAGGACTGGACATGGGAGTCAGCAACCTTGAGTGGAAAATGAACAAAATGGATGAGATCATCAGAACTATGGATGAAAAGGTCAACATGGAAGAAAATGTCAGCAAAGGAACTGAGATTCTGGAAACAGACAACAACAAAAACAAACAGAAATGTTGGAAATTAACAACTCAATTAATCAAATAAAAACACATTAGAAGCCTTCACCCACAGACTCAGTCTGGCAGGAAAGAAGATATTGGGGACAAAGAGCAAAGCTGATAACATTTGACATTCAAATACCAATAAAGAAAAAGCAAATATGGCTACAACACCCAGGAACTCCAGCATACAATCCAAAGAACACACAGGAAAGTAGGAGGAACTAAGATAAAGCCAAGTGCTGCCCCAAGAACATAAGATGTTGGGGAAAAGACAAAATAAGATGTAAGAGTTTATTAAAATGTTCTCATAAAGATATACGGCCTTGGGGATGGAGAGACAATATGGCAGTTTAGAGCATGTGTTGCCCTCATGGAGGGCCAGAGTTTGGTTCCCACCACCCACATGAGGCTGTAACCCAGCCTGTTACTCTAGGGGATTTCATGCCCTGTCTAACCTCCAGAGGCATCTATGTTCATCAGGCAGGTACTCACACAGACAAACATGGATACACACACATGCATACATGCATGCACACACACACCAAATAAACAAATAAATATTTTGACACTATATAAAGCCTTAATTCTTTAAGTTGGGCCTGAAATCAAATTGGTCAAGACGCTAGAGTATGAGAATGAGCCAGGTTACTAGCACACGGCATTGTTTTGAAAAGAGCGTGAGCAAGTTCTCATTGTGTTTATATTTCTGAAGGGCCTACTGAGTTTAACCAGATTTCAAAATATACATCTATATTTTCAGAGAGCAGATTAATAGTCTAAGTAAATCACATGAAGACTGTGCTTAATCAAAGATTCATCATATACAGGGCAGAAAAGTTAATAGATTCTTCCCACAATACTAAAATGCTACAGTTTTCAATTGCTGTAACTATCCAAAGACGACTAATGTTATAATGTTCACTTAGGAAATCAGAGTGAAATATTATAAAGAAAATCACAGTCATAATAACTGTAAGAACATATACCTAAATTTGAAAAAATGGCTTTATGAAATTATAACAACAGAAAATCTCATATCTAATGGTTAGTTTTTCTGAGCAAAACCAAGCCTTTTAACAATTATTTAAAAATAAAAAATAAATTTGGAGTGGCAGATCACACCTATATACACCAAGTATTCAGGAGAGTAAGACATGGGGATTAAATTTGAGGCCACTAGAAAGTGAATTTTAAGTCAGTCTGTAATAACTTCTCAAAAGTTAACAGTAACCCCAAAAACAAGATTTCCCCAGATTCTTTTCTGCAATAGCACATGTAAATGAGACTATATTACACTGATATTCAATTTAAAAAAAAAAGAGCTCTTCCCTCTCCCCTTCGCCTTACACAAAAATCCTATATACCTATAACATAAATAAATCCTATATGTCAATACATAAATGCATACATGTCCCAAAGTAGATCATTTAAAAAATTGAGTATGGTGGCACATACCTGTAATCTCAGTACTTGGGGCTGAGGCAGAAGAATTAGGAGTTTAAGGCTGGTCTGGGCTACATAAGTCTGTAGAGCAGTGATTCTCAATATGTAGGTTGGGGTCCCTTTGGCAAATCTCTATCTCTAAAAAATACTTATGTTACAATTAATAACAGTAGCAAAATTGCAGTTATGAAGTAGCAACAAAAATACTTTATGGCTGGGGGTCAGCACACCATGAGAAGTGTACTAAAGGGTCACAGCATTGGGAATGTTGACAACCTCTGGTCTAGAGGGAAGGAGGGAAGAAGTGAGAGAAAGAGGGGAGGAGAGAACTAGGAGAAAAATCGATGAGAGAGGGGAGAAAGGGGAAGAGAGCAGAGACGACGGAAGGAGAGAAGAAAGTGAGAAGGAAAAAGAAGAGGATGGGGAGTAATCTACAGAAGAAAAAGACTGACAGCAAACCCATTCAACTAGTTTAAATAAACATAGAAATTTAATAATATTTAGGAGCATCTGTCCCAAATCACCCTCAAACAATGAGCTTAGCAATAGGTTTGTCAGAGAATCCCAGACAAGCAGGTGAAACAGCCTAAGTCCCAGGCAGGGTAACTACAACCAGACATTGTTCTAACACAGAGGAATCAAAACTGGAGGACAACAAAATACTAACAGGGCAGAGGTCACACTCAAATAGCCTCGATCGCCCTCTCCTTCCTCCCTGGTTCTCCCTTCCTGTCCCTCTTCCCAAAACCTCTTGTTTTTGTTTTTTTCCAGTGGGATGGGGGTGTTTGAGGATTATTTGCTTACTTGCTTTTGAGATGAAAATAGGGAACTGTAGGTACATGCTAACTTACCCAGCTTTCTAAAAAAAAAAACAGTAGGCAAAGAGCTTATGCTTTTAATTTCTATTATGTGCTGATTTCTACCACTACTGATTTCAAAAATGGGTTGATTCCCACAGACTACTGAGAAAATATTACATACAGAGTTCTGATTTAACACAAAATAAAGACTGACCCACCTCACATCTTTCCCTGAATGTAAGCGTATATAAGGATTCTTAAATTGGCATGATTCTGCCCAATTACTTATTAAGAAGTGTACTTTGCTGGCACAATATTGGCACAGATATTATGGGAGTAACTGATCAGCTTTTGGTTGGATTTAAAGCTCACTCCATGAAACAGGACCCATAGCCCTGTTAATGAGGCCAGGAATCTAGACAGGACATGGGCCCTAGGCGAAAACCTACTGCTATCATTCTGCTAAATGAACATAATAATAATATGATGATGACGATGACTTCTAATGCTATATTGCTATAGTCAGAGATCAATGATCTCTGAACCTACATCAGAGAAGCTTTTTCTAGCAGTAGATAGTAATAAACATTTATCTATCTATATATCTCTATCTATCTATCTATCTATCTATCTATCTATCTATCTATCTATGTTATGAGTATATAGAAACCCATAATGTAAAATGTGCACAGAGTAAAAGGCTTCAGAGGATCCTATCTAAATGGGATATCTTTATCAATATCCCTTCCCTCAAGGCTCAGGGCTCTATGCAGAAGAGGAATTGGAAATATTCTAAGAGCTAGAGGTGATAAACAACTTCAAGAAAATAGCATTTCCAGACACAACACGGCTGATGCACATAAAAACACAGAGACTGACAGCATGCACAAGACCTACATTAAGTTCAAGCCAGACAAATTCTCAGTAAGACAGGGCAAGTAGAAACAAAGTGTCACCCCTGGCCAAGAAGATATACAATTTATAGTTTCTAGAAGGGGGAAAATAAGTTTTACTCAATGGAGTGACAATGAATCTGTTTATCAACTATATTCTAGGGTGCATGTCTCATGCTCAGAAGTAGTTGGTCAACACAAATTTGGACTACCAGTTTGTTTGTGAAGGGGTAACTTTTGTTGTGTTTTGGTTTAGTTTTAAGGTGTGTGTGTGTGTGTGTGTGTGTGTGTGTGTGTGTCTGTGAGTGTGTGTGTATCTGTGTCCGTGTCTGTGTCTGTGTGTGTGCGCACGCACATGTGTGCACACACCCGCTCTTTTAAGAGAGAAAAAACAAACTACAGTGAGTAGGGAGAGGGAGTAGCATGACCCCCATGCTGTGCACTTTTGAATTCTTCCATATTACATTGTGGTTAGAGTCAAGATGCAGGACTCCTTGGAGACATGGCTAACTTAGGACATAGACAAGATAAACCTTGAACATCTTGTCTTACTGGAACAACAAAGAAACTACTAAACTATATGACCATCTTGTCTAAAGGACTCAAGAATGATCATGAAAGGGTTCTCTGGGGAGCCTTAGTCAACTGTAAGCATTTAACCTAGCTTTCCTATACAACCTACACACCAGAGTATCCCAAAGAGCTGATGAAGTAAAGTTCTTCATTGAAGAACAGATTCAGTTAAATTCAGAAGAAATAAAAGAATCATTATTTGACTACTTTCACTTGGATTTGGGGGATGATCATTAATGATTCCTAAAACCAAAAGTCATAAGATGGTTGGGAAAGAGTTTTAAAGTAGACAGGCTCAACTAGCAATATCTGGATCTACCAAATGCTACAAAGAAAAGGACCACAAACTCTTCTTCATTCCTTATAAGATTAAGTGTACATCATCACTTACAAAGTATTTCCACAAACTGAATATGAATCATATTTGATAAAGGAAGCTGAAGGAATAATAACAGTTTAAAGAACAGCAGAATGTTGTTACACATATACATGTGCACACATATGTATACAAAATACACATACAAAAAATGAGGTGGACAGCAATCAAAGAACACACCCACATTAAACTCCACAGGCATGTACATAGGCATGCTGCTTATACACATGCAGATACACACACACATGCACAAATACAAACATATATACCAGGGATTAAATTTCCCTTTATCCTCAGATATCATAAAAGAAAATTAAAAAAATAAGCATAGAAGTGCTTACATCTAGAATATATAAAGACTTCCTACATATCCATGAAAGGCAGAAAATCTACTAGAACAGCAGGGAGCAGGTTAGGATTTTTTGACAAGAATAGAAATGACCATAGGAAGAACAACAATATCAACCAATCAGACCCCACAGCACTTTCAGGGACTGAACCACCAACCAAAGAGTACACATGGAGGGACCCATGGCTCCAGCTGCATATGTAGCAGAGGATGATCTAGTTGGGCATCAATGGGAGAGAGGCCTTTGGTCTTGTGAAGGCTCAATGCCCTAATGTAGGGGAATGGCAGGGCAGTGAGGTGGGAGTGGGTAGGTAGGTGGGGGAGTACCCTCATAGAAGCAGGGGGAGGGAGAATGAGATAGGGGGTTGTGGAGGGTAAACCTGGAAAAGGGATAACATTTGAAATGTAAATAAATAAAATATCCAATAATAAAAAAAGAAATGTTCACAAGTCAATAAATATGTAGGGTACCCAGCCCCATTAGACATCAGAGAAACACAAGCTAAACTCTCAAGGATATATCTCCACAGAACTACAGCTGGAGGAAAAAAGCTAAAACTCCTGAAAGTATCAATGTTGACAGAATGCACAGTAACACACTGTGGGTAGGAATGAAAACTGGTCCAGCCCTTTCTTACCTAGATTTGGGCTGTGAGATAAAGAAATCACAGTTCCACTGACTCCTGAGTCCTAGTTTAGTCCACTACACTGCTTCCCCTGCCTTGGGATAAATATATGAATGAAAGAAGTCCAAACTGAGAGAGACACACTTGCAAAAGAAATGAGCAAGAGAAAACCTAAGTTGTCCCTTAGGAATGGAGAGCAACGGTGAACCGCACACTCAGAGTGAGGAAGTATGGAGATGCCAGTGTAAGGAGCTCTGACGTCTTTAGCTGAGTCTGGCTGTAAGGTCTGTGCACAGCAGGGAAGAACTGTGCACAATCCACAGCCAACTGAGTCTCTGCTGCTTCCCAGGAGAGCTAACTCAAAAGTCTACTCTTTGAGTCTTGGTCTGCTATCTTTAAAACGGGGATAAAACTATTAAGTTATCATAAAGTTTTGGGAACTGAGGTAGCTCTGAGATGCCCAGAACAAAAACTGAAATCTAGGAACAGTTCAGTAAAGGGAGATGTGTTTTGTCCTAAGGCCTGGAAAGTCCAAGATCTGAAGGAGCATCTAGGGGCAGCTGGAAACGGAGATCCAGAAACTGGAGCACTGGGATGCAGACCTGTGACTACCACAGTCTGGCAGTTAGCCGTAGTGCTCCAGTCTAAGTGTCAGTAGAAAATAGTGCTGTGGAAAGACTCTAAAAGAGAGTCCAATAAGAGGTGAGAGTATACATATAAAATTGTGAAAATGGGAATCATAATGAACTCACATAAGTACAAATCTTCCTGTGCTTTACACACAATAGCTGATCTGATCCACACAATGGTCCTCAGTGGTATAGGAAAGAGCAGTCAAGGCACACCATCTCATGAACGAGGATAAGGTTCAGATATGTCAACCCCATAGTTTCTAAGTGTCAAGGGTTGAGACATGAACTTAGGGTTAGGGTTCTAAATCCAGCCAGCATTTTTGGTCCCAGCCTCCCTAGAGACATCTCCTTCCTAGATAAAAGACAGGCTTAGAACGAACTTCATACACCTAGCTGTTGTTACTCACACTGACTGTGAGAACCATCTCACAGAGCAAGAACCAGCTCTTCATTTTGTTTGTGTGCAAGTAATTAGAATTCAAAACCCAGTTCTTTGCCAAGCACTCCTCTGCTAACCTCCCTCTCTAAGAAGTGTTCTTTGGCCTTCCTCTGGCCACTGCTGGCCTCTGTTATTCCTTCACTGCAAGCTTCCTTGAGCAGGCTACATCCTAGACATGTTCACATTTCACTCTTCCACAGATAGCAAATTAAGACATATTCATTATTGTGTCTTACATGATTTTCCATAATGTTTGTACATAAAACATGCTCAATAAATATTTGTTTCTTTTCTTCTGAGTAGAGTAAAACTTGAATTAGCTATTTAAAAAATTATCAAAAAGAACAGGAATGAAAGAACTACCACATTATAAGAGTCACAAAATTAAAATGCATGTTGACATAATACTACACCTTCCTGCAATGTCCTCATGACACATCAGGAAAATAGTCAACAGGTACTCTATCAAAATGAAAAAAAAACCTACAGTGTGATGCAAACACATATATAAATGTGAGAAAATAAAATTGGAAGACATTAAAAATAAATACATTTTTTTCTAAAAGAAATCTAGGCCTTTGTGTTTAAAGTGTAACTCCAGTTTCCAATACAGTCTCAGTGTAAATAGAAAATTTACTGTTTCCCAATTTGAAAACAAGTCTTAGCACAAAAATTCACAAAAAGCCCAGATAGAGAAAGGGACGTCTACATCTGGTAGCGACTTACAGGGACATTTCCTGGTTGTTTCCAGCAGTGTGTTGTATCTTTCTATCACTCACAAATGACAGCAATTATCTCCACTGAGAAAGTAAATTAGACCAACTGCAAATAGCACGTGAAACTCACCAGAATTAAGAAGAGGAACTGGTCACTTCAAAACTGATGTATGTTAGGTTTTTCTTCCCTTCCTTTTAAAATTAATAGGTTGTATTTCAAGACTGAGGAGCAAACAGAAAAATTCCCTGTAACCAAAAAATTCAAATGGAATCCTAAGTAAAAATACCAGGTAACATTTCCATTATGCTGGCTTACCCAAACTACACACAAAAACACTTCATAGCTCGTTTTTTTTTTTTTTAGAAACAGAAAAAAAAAAGAAAGAAAACCTTCTACGAATACAAGAGCCATCTTTTGAAAAAAAAATTTAAATTTTATAAAAAGAGCAAGTCTATTTCATGGAAAATTCAATTCCAGAAAGAAAAAAAAAAAAGAGAGAAAGAGAACAGGAGGAAGAGAAAGGAGATGATGATGAGGAGACTAGAATGTCCCCATTGAGCATGGGGTTGCTATCAACTTGGCATAATAGAGCTTTTCTAAAGACTCACACAGCACACCTCTGTCCACACATGTCCCAGGGCTGCTGGGACAGTGTCAGCTGGAGGCTCTGCACCCAGGAGACCAAATCCCCTCTTGCACTGCACCTGAGCTCTGCTTGGTTCTAATGTATGTCAACGAGTCCAGCTAGCAGCTTCTCTGCCTTTCTTGGCTACTCTGACTGGGCTTAAGTGACAGTACTCAGTTGCCACACATGTTTTAACAAACTTCCACATCCCTTAATGGCATATTTGGGATGTAGTTTAATACACTATTCAGGAAATAATTTGGAGCCAAGAAAAGCAATTGCTATTTCCACAGGGAGTTCTAGAGAAGACTTAGCAACAAGCCTCTTTCAGTATAAAATACAACTATGAACACTATCATCTAAAGACATTTTTATTGACACTCCTGAAGACATACATGGTATAAGGTGGATCATCACAAGAACTTTTATCTAGTTATTAGAAACATAACAAACTATCTTCATCCTTCTACTTGCTCAGGCTTCAAACTGTTATCGTTAATCACTCAGTTGTTCTCAGTTCCCTACCCACCACCCATCACCCTCTATACATACCTCTCAATATACATACATACATATCCATCTATCAGGTAACCATGTCAATTCCAAGTTCAATGCTGTCAATCTTAGTCTCCATTAGTTCTCTTGAACATGGGCAACAAATTCATAAAAGTCTCCTGCCTGTTTTCAATCTACTCCCAACTCAGGGGTCAAAAAAAGCCTAGTAAACACAAGACACATTGCATTGACTCCCTTCCATAACCCTTGTAAGTTTGTCCACTGTGATCAGAGACAGATCCTAACAATGATGCAGAGGCTCTGCCTGATACATCACCTGCACACCACCCCAATCATCCCTTCATCCTCACCCAGTACTCTTCCTCAGCCTCTGTGTTATTCCTTGATGTACTAGGTATGCACCAAATGCCCCATGAGATCTTCTTAACAAGCCCCTCACTTCCTGTGGTTGTTACTCCTCAGTTATCTTCTTAAGCCAACATTATGAAGAATATCAACTCTCATCCCCCAAACATATTCCTCACAATTTTCTGCCTCTTTAGCACTTATCATTTATTGAGCATGCCACAAATACAACACACACCATCCAACACAACTGACTTTCCAAGGAATCCTTAAGTTTCCTCTTCAGAAAGAGCTGTGAGAGCTGCAGTGGAGTGCAGTGGTCAGTGTTCCTAGCTTGTAACCACAACAGCCAGCCCAGAAAAGAGCCCTGGTGTGGTGGTGCAGGAGTGTCACTAATGTCTTGAGAGTAACTAACAACTGTCTAACGGGATTTAAGCAATTCAAAAGGAAACTCATGTCTGCTTCTATAAACCTAGCCAAGAGTTCAAGACTTATAGAGATCTTTGACCCTAGAGAAGAACTTCCTACTTCATTTCTTTAACTCTATTTAGCTTCTACCTGTATTCTAAGTACTTATGCTTACACTGACAGGTCAATGTAGCTCTCACTACTCATCATAAACGCTTCTTTTCTGCAGCAGACAAAAGCTAATATTGAGCTACACAAAAGGTCCAAGTGTATAGAGTAATTGACTATGGAGTGCCCGGTCCAACTGGTATACCTACAACACAACCCCTATACCGAAGGCTCAAGGAGCATCAGGAAAGAGGGACTGAAAAGACTTATGGGGCTAAAAAGATAGATAGCTCAGACTGTTCTTACAGAGGACTCAAATTTGGTTCCTAGCACACACATATCAGGAGGCTTACCTTACCTTGCCTGCTTTACCTTGCCTGGTTGGGTTTTGTCAACTTGACACAAGCTAGGGTCATCTGAGAAGAGGAAATCATAGCTGAGAAAATGCCTCCATAAGTTTGGCCTGGAGGAAAGCATTTCTTGATTGCTGATTGATGTGTTAGGGACCATTCCAGTGTAAGTGGTGTTGTCCCTGGGTAGGTGAACCTGGGGTATATGAGCAAGCCAGAGGGAGCAAGTCAGTAAGCAGCACTTCTCCATGGCCTCTGCATCAGCTCCTGCCTCTAGGTTCCTGTCTTGAATT